>OV651818.1:63948934-64627934 GCA_927349885.1 Psylliodes chrysocephalus
TCGTGATTATCCATAAATTTTTAACTTACTGTATAAAACAAGTACTTTTTAGTGCTCCAAATTAGCTCCGAACTCTCATCTATCTATAAAGTCTAGACACATAAAACCTGGAGAAACTTTGATAATATGGCAACGTTGCAAACTCAACTACCCCATGTGTCATGTGCCAACAAAGGTAATTTGATAATTTATTTTTTCATTTTATTATTTTGTGAAAGTAAATGGTTAATGTGGAAGTAAATGCATTTAAGTTTAATATAAATAAAATTAGCAAATGCAAAATAATTTTCCATAGATTGGTATCTAATTTCAGTTAAAATGTAACAAAAGTAAGTTACTTCAATTATGCTATTATTAAAACTTCGAAATTGTCACCTACATATAGTATGATAAAAACAAAATAACCTATAAAATTACAATATATAAAATGAGTACTTTTTATTGCAATAATTTTTTTTTGTTCCGACACTCTTAATCTTATACGGACCCGCTCTTTTGGGATACTCCATATCATCAGCATATATTTGATCTTTGAGGTTCATTTTGTTTAAACCTAAAATTAATTAAGTGCATAATATGAAAATTTAAACAATAAGTACACAAAATTAGACGATAAAATTACAGTTTTAAAAAATGGCCAGTAAAAAAGTGGCATTGCCTATTTCGTTAAACATAAAAAAAAATAAAGCTTTCGATTACCTTGGTGATTGTATTGGCAATGAAAAATTATAGGATTCAGTCTCTGTATGCACCTAAAATAAAAAAAAAATCACAATTTACTTAGTGTATTAGTGTAAAAACCAATATGTTTGATAGAAACTTAAGTTTCTCTGCTTCACTTGCTGTTTTAGTATTTTAGTAGCAGATGAGTATGGTGAGGAAGTAGTGACAGGATGTAACACGACCCCTGGTACCGGCTCTGTTTCCTGCTAAAAGCATGCTCGGAGCGTGAACCCATGTCTGCATAGTGCTGCCGCCTAGCGAGTGACAGACAAAACACGAGAGTGAGATTGACCGCGATATCCGAGATCGATACTAATCGACAATATAAAATAATTATTCATATTTCTGTTCCTATTCTTATTTCACACATTAAAATTTAATTCTCTTAATACGCACAGTGTTTTCATATTCTACGCCCCCGTTACAAAACTGGCACCCCAACGTTAGGCCGAACTTATCGAAAATCAAGAACTTCGCGACAACAAAAACTGAACTTATAAACGTGTATTAAGTGAAAATAGAACGGTTTTGTGCAAATATCTGTTAGTGAGGCGATTGGTGCTACATTTGGTAAGTCGATTCAATTTATTATCAGAATCATTCAACATTTATAGTTTTGGAAAACAGTCAATCTGTTAGATTTCATTGACTGCGGTATTTTTATCACTGTCTAGTGCAAGTACCAAAGGACCTTCTGAACAGATAGCTAAATAGCAGATAAGATAGCTAGTGAATAATTAGTAAATTACATTTTTATATAAATTTTTCCGGATAACCTCACAAAGTACGCGCTAAATCGAGGCGTCATTTGCAAAGTTCGCGCCGAGTCACAGAACGGTAATTACAGAATTGACATTCAAATCGTGGACTATGGCTCCGGAGCTCCGACGTTGCCACGTTTAGAACTTTTAATGCTAGTTGTGCGCCGCGCCGGACTGTTTGAAAAATCTTAGTTTTACAGATTTCGTAAATTTTACGCAAAATGACTCTCAAAAAACTAATGATCCAGAAGGAGGTGCAGATATCGGTCCTAGTACTGTCACCATGTCGATGGAACAATTTTTGTAGTTGTTTAACGCGCTAAAAGATACTTCGGTACAAAGTGCCATAGACATTCAGCGTTCCTTGACGTCGGCATCAATACAGATTTTTTCTACGCCCATGTCAATAAACGTTAAAAATCGCACTATCAACATTCCTTGTTAATGACATTATAATAAATAATAATAATAATAATATTACTCTCCCTAATTTACCCCCTTACGAGTAAATTTCAACCCCTGAAGTCGACTGAACGACTTGTGTAGGGGAAGGGACGGGTATTATTGTTATTTGCCGTGGCGCTCCGGGGCAACTTAAAGATGATTGATGGTGCCATTTGACTTACAGGTGAGGAAAACCCGGAAAACCTCACCCACCATCATCGAGACGGTAATGCATGGCGATTTTAACAATAACATGCACGTAATGAGACCTCATAACATACACGTGCGTTTTGATAAGAAAACTTAAATTTCTTGGTTTAATCAAATTGCAATCAAAATTTTTGTCTATTTACATAAATTTAGTCATTTAAAAAACATAAAAAAAACTTTTAGCATTAGCGAGATACATTTTGGATTAAAAGAGTGATGCCCCTAAATGTCGGCAAAATATTATACAATATTTCAAAAAATATGTCGCATTTCCTTAGCATGCTATGGAAATAAACGTCATGTCATTTATATTGTCAATTTTTGTAACAAAATATGATTGTATCCGAACATTTTTTCAACTTTACCTACGAATATGTTTGTTAGCAGTGAAAGTGATGAAATTTTGAGCACTCCACCGGAGATTTTAGAAAAAGCTCAAGCTGCCACACATAATTTGTTACCGCTAAAAGGTACGAAATTACCTATCGAAAATTTATGGATTATCGTCACAAGCATAACGTTAAATCCTTTTTGGAGAATGTTTTAAGTGGGCGTAGAAAAAGTATAGTACGTTACACGAGTTGTAAGCCCATTATGCACTCGTGAAATTTACGCACTCGCCACTGTGCACTAGTGAGTTATGGATTATAACACACTAGTGTGTTATTTGATAGTTTACTTGTCTAAAATGACATCAATAAGGACAGTCATAACTGTCATGTGTTGAATAAAATTTATTTTCTTGTGTTTTTTTCGATCAGCTGATACCTCTAAATCATAAAAACTATGCCTCCACACCTCAATACGTCACTGTGATGTAGTATAAATCGGCGTAACATCTCATACATTCTTTTTATAAAGTAGCGTTTGGGACTAAATTAGTAGCATTTGCCTGATTATGGTGTTTAGAGTAACATGTCAGTGGAGTAGGTTATTTTTTTTAGAATCTGAACAGACCACTATAGGCTTAGCAGTGAGATTCCAAATCAGTGCGAAATGTGAAATCGAATGGCTTTCGATACTCGCAACCAAATATGATATTGAGAAATTTGCTATTCCTATTCGCTATCGAATTGCCCTGCGTTTTGGTCGATTCCGAAACCAGTAGTATTCGTAGCAAGCATGCGCAATACGTGTTTTAATTGTCAACAATGCCATCCAAAGATCCAAACTGACATTGTCTTTCTAAAGGAATGGTTATGCACACAATTTAATTTAACGCAAGAGCAGCCAATAAGGTGATCACAGCCAATAGCAGGGCTTAATTCTTAAATTAAGTTAAATTAAATTCGTGCATAAACCCATCATAATTACCTCTAATAGTTTTGTGCTAGTTTTTTTCAATTTAACAGTTAATTATAGGTACTTACATTATTATTTTTTAAGGCAGACCTTTTACTTATATTCTCAAAATTCTCAAGAACTTCTTATATCAATGACACAGAATAATCAACAGTGACAATGCTTTAAACTCTTCAAATTTCAACTAGAAATCACAACCTCTACAAGGCTACAATCTCTACAACCACGTGCTATAACCTCAATAATCTACCGAAATCGAGCAATTCGGCACCATAGAGCTGGCGAGTGACTCGCAATCGTTTTAGTCGATGCGAATATGATTCTCCGCAAATCGGAATTC
Organism: Psylliodes chrysocephalus; assembly: GCA_927349885.1. Taxonomy (NCBI): domain Eukaryota; kingdom Metazoa; phylum Arthropoda; class Insecta; order Coleoptera; family Chrysomelidae; genus Psylliodes; species Psylliodes chrysocephalus. Next base: position 63,952,715 of record OV651818.1, read on the forward strand.
ACCAAACTGTCGAAATCGAGTATTTCGATATCGAATTGTCAATGGGAATCTGCCTGCAGGTCTCTCTTGGCCCTCGTACACTTACGGTTTCTTAAACTGAGTTGTGCAGGCCTGCTCTAGAGTTATGGTGGTGGACCTAATTTATTCAAAAATAAATAATAGTTGTGTTAATTTCTTATCATAAACTCTTACGAAAAATTATTTTGAAAGTATTCCAATTTTTCCCTAATAAATATAAAAAAAATTGTATCGTGCATTTTTAAATTAATTTGCTAAAAAAAATTACAAAAAAAGGTTATTATGATGGCACGTCGAAATTTTACCATTTATAATATCAACTTACAGTTCATCAAATTTCTAGAGGCTTTCGACGGCTAGACAGAGAAAGCACTACTGACAGGCATCCCGACGGATTTACGCAATGAAAGTACACTCTGCGCATCAAGTATTTCACTATTTCATTCAGACGTAAATGTCAGATGTAAATTTCGCTAAAACATTTCTTTTATTTTCGTTTGTGTTTTTTGCTCATTACAGTTTAATAGAACCTAAGTATGGAGTTTAATAGCAAATTAAGAGGCCGCGTGATTAACAGTCAATCTCGCGAAATAATAACCAATGTTATAGAGTTTATGAGAAGAGAAGGAAACTTTAATTCACCTTCAATACCATTTAAAAATGTAAATGATCGTGTTGCTGCAGCCACAGGAGTATCTAAAAACACTGTCGTCCGCATTTCTGGAGAGAAAAAAAGAATCGATAACCGTGAGATATCGGAATTTTCATCACCAAGAAAAACCATTAAAAAACTAAAAACAATTAATGATATAGATGAAGCTGCACAAGAATCAAATTTTATTTTTTTATTATTAGATAGCTATTTTTGTTTCTGAGTTGTGTTCATTTACAGGCTCAATTTTTTTCCGTTTCTCCTTTTTGATTTTATATGGAGTTTCAAGTTGTTTTTGACTTATTTCGACGTAAATCACAACACACTTTTTTAATAAAGCAAACAAGTGTTAAGAGGTATATGTACGTGTAAACTACAATTACAAAAAATTGATATGAAACCCATGAAACCACCAACAAAAATGTAAAGCTAGCTTCCGTACTAGAACATGGTGTCATTCGTCGAGATAATTTATCGTTTTGTTTAATAGATCAAGAAATGTAAATATTCCCCTGTTATTTTTTATAAAATTATAAGAGAAATAAATTTTTTTCTAAATAGTATAGTTTATTATTTTGTAGAAAAACAAAATTTCGAAAATTTTAGTAATGTTTCAGAAACAACCGTTATTAATAATAGGTACCATTTTCCTTAATAAGGTAGAAATAAAATATAAACTATTTCCACGATTTACAAAGGCCTACAAAAAAATTATAGGTATTTTCCGCTATCCTATAAAATTTATATTTTCTGACTCAATTTCAAAAGGTTGAAGGAATTCCAAAACACCTTTTATGGCATAATAATTATTTTCAATTCTACATACTATCTTTAGCTGCTTTTAAAAACGTTCTAAGAAAGTCCAATCAGACCAATTTAATCCCTAAACTATTCCACACTTTTAAAATTTAATTACCTAAAAATATTAAAAACTATTTAATATAACTTGTTTAGCAGACTGTACAATAGCTATCTTAGTCACACGTAGCGCGTTCTCTGTCTGGGCGTCGAACACCTCTAGAAATTTGATGAACTGTATATCAAAAAAGTAAATTGCATTTGAAAAAATGGCTAAAGAGGTGCTTTAATTACTAGGTAGGTATTGCTGTCATATCAGTGTGCTTTTGTCAAATCGATTTAATTACAACTTCATTTAGTTTTTCTCTTATCAATTAAAAATTTTTCTATTCAAATTTGATTTGATGTCCATTATGTACTAATATTTTACAATAGCAAAAAAATTATTGACCGCAGTATTAAAAGATAAACTGAAAATAAAACAGAATTTTTAGATTACGGAGTTGCTTTACTTTTGCGGCCTTGCTTGGGCTATATGAGTTGCTGTTCTGAACTTACGCCTGTTTATTCAAAGGGGTGGCCCACTATATTTCATTTTTGATTTTTTACTAATCCCCAAAATAATAAAAGAGGTTATTTAAAAATACGTTTATTTACAGCTTAAGACAATTATATTTAAATCCATAACTTTTATTTTAGGTATTGACGAATCCAGTCATTGTAGTAAGTTACACGAGCATATACTGATGGCCATCCAACTTCACATCCCAAAATTATTTCAAATGATACAATACCAATCTGAAAAATATTAACAATATTTATTGACATAAATGTGCCTTGTTAGTTTTTTATAAATTAAAATAAAGCACAGAAAAATACATATATCGTCGCTGTCCAGGCAAAATATCGTATGCGCCAATTAAATAATTTTACAGGAAACACAAAAAACTGTTTTTTTTTTCGCTTTTTTGGAGATATTTTATATTATTATCGAATGATGTATTACTAGAGATAGTAAGCCATGATTTTAGGGCTAATTGCTAAAAACTATCCTCATTGGGTTAAATAAAGGTCGCTTATTAGTATTAGTGTTCGATTACAATTAGAAGAACACAGCTACGTCATAACCATTACTTCGAATTTCGAATACATATTATCTATAACTATTAATAAATAAAAAATAAGTAAGTTGTTAGGTATACAACAATATTTCCTATATTGCTATAATATTAACACTCCACTAAACCCCCAGTAGGCGGCAATAACCAATTAATTACTTTTCCAAATGATGACGTAGCTGTGTTCTTCTAATTGTAATCGGACCCTACGGTATTTCAAAAATAAATTTTAAAGATTCCGTGGAGTTTAACATATTTTTAATGTTGCTACGATTATTTAACTACCGTCGCGCGATAAATATTGACACTATGATGTACAAATATCGTAAGCGACAGGCACATACGTTAATTTACACGAATCAAAAGGAGGTTGCCATATTTAATATCCTTAAATTGCCGCTAAAATTAACAACTTAAAGAAAAAAATATATCATAATCGACGTGTGGATACAATATTTATATTGAACATTGTGTGCCTTAAGTTGTTACAGAACTTTGGCTACATAATAAAACGTAAGCGACATAAGCTGGTACTATTCTTAGAAAGATATTATTGGTTGTACTGTCCCAAATATATAACACTTTTTGGCTGATTGTAAAATAATGACCAGTCTTCCGGTTTATCATCGAAATAGTAAGTATTTTATGTCGTTATTCGGTGTTAAATTTTTTGTTTGCTTATTGAAAATCTCCGGAATCGATGATACATCTTGTTGATGATTTAACCTACTGTTCTTTTAGATTTAGCAGTCGGCAAGTCTGGTAATTTCGATTTATAATTTTTTTGAGATTTCTCTTCTTTGACTTGAGGCTCAGCATCTTTTAAGTCATGCGCCAGTTCCAACATTTTTAAATTATGTTCAATTTATCGTTTTTTCGATTCCAATTCTTGTTTCTTTATTTCTTTTTCTATTTCTAGTCTCTTTCTCTGAATACTTATATCGGAATTATTTTTTTTAGAGGAAATAGTTTTCGTACTCCTGCATAGTTCGATCTGCCAAAGTTTTCAGGCCAGACGAAGTCTGCTTATAAATTTCTGTTTTGTCCAGCACCATCTCTGCGTGGTATATCCTTATATACCTCGGGGTGACCAAAATGTTTTGTATCGCCGCTTCTTTTAGAAATAAAAGGCTTTTTATAAGTTCTGACTTTTACTTTTTTATAGTATCAAATTACTAAATTACATTTTTTTTAACAAAACAAACTAATATCACTATTCGTGAAACAAGTATCGGGTAGTATCAAAGTATAAATTAATAACATAACTAATAAATAAATGAAACATCGAGTGTAGACGACACGACAATGATACTGCAGCCGGGTGATGTGCCGGCTAATGGGCGCTGTGCTGATGTCGTGGTGCCGGTGTCAGTATCAATAGATGTGAACACTCCCATTGGGAATGCTCAGTAAACTAATTAATATTCCTGAAATTGACTCCCGTGGCACCATGTGGAGTGCATGAACGCAAACAATATTTTAAAAACTTACTTGAACTCCGTCAAAAACAAGAGGACCACCGGTGTCTCCGGCACAACTTGATTTGCCACTAATGCCATCAGCGCATAAGTGACTATCAACAATGGCTCCCAAATAACGGGTATTGCATGGCTCATTATCGATTACTGGAATAGTAACTTCTCTAAGTACCGGTGATAGCGAATCGATATCATCAGAGTCCTTACCCCATCCGGTGACGATAGCTTCTTCTCCGGTATATAATGCGTTAGATCCAACTTCAGGTAGTTCAACTAATTGAATATTTTCTGCAAAAATATTTAAAATTATATCATTACACTAGTAAAAATTATGAAATACTGTATAGCTAAAGAATTTTTGTTAATGATTTCAGATAGCCACAAGTTTGAATATTATAGATTTTTCTAATTTTTAATAAAAAATCGCCTACACTATGAGAGTAAGCGTTTCCATGCAAGTATCATCCCCTCTTCCTTCGTATTCCTGTCGGTGACAATCAATATACTGTATTAGTAATGACGAAATTTGTGTGCCAAACAAAGTTGCTTCTACACTAAATATCTTGTTTTTGAACTGTTATTATCTTATTTTAGTAATTTTAGAATACATTTTTTTATATATTTTTGTTATAATGATAGTCTAATCAATAATGGCAACATAACGATAGAAGCGCAAGGTATATGAACGCTATACTAATTTAGTATCTCATATCACTGTCACCACTGTCGATATTAATTAGGCATTCCAAACAAATGAATTGCCACTGGGCAGGTTTGGTAGATGTGACGGTTGCGACATACGATGTATTCTATCTACAATACGTAAAATCATGAATAATGGATTACATTTAAATATTTTATATCGAACACTATAAAATTATTAATCAAAAAAACTGCTTGTACATTTTTTTAAAAACTGGCAGGATTGGCGACTGATATTACGAATAAAAATAGCGTCCAAGATGCAAGACTATGTCGCTACCCCCTTAGATATACGAGACCTTCCCACTGGCAGGTATTGTTTGACAGGTCGTTGGAATGCCTAATTATCACATCGTAATCTTTTGATGCATCTGATCTTCAGAATGGCTGTTCTTCTTTTTCAACATGTATGCTTTTTTTCTAGTTTTCAACGCCCACGTTGAAAACTGATTCCAGAAACAACCGTTAAACATCGGCTAACTTAAAATGTGCTATTACGTCGAGCAACATAACCCTTAAGAAAATGGCAACGCGACAACACTGTGTGTGTCAACAGAAGCGTCTATTAGGCATTCCAACGACCTGTCCAAATGCTGACAAGTGGGAACTGACGTTTAGATATGGCAACCCTGTGGCCTGCTATTATTGACAGGTTCAATGATACATATATATTTGTATAGATTGCTAAAAGCGGGTCCTTTGGCGAGCGGCCATATTGCCTCCCAAGTGCTCATTAATCAGAATCAGTTTAGCAAAAATGTGTTTTAAAACCAATTTTCAGCCTTTGAATATTGTGAATCAATAATTACCTACATTTTTTGCTTCAAGGCATAAACTTATGTTTATTTTGAAAAACATGGATGATCAATCTATATAACTATCTATTTTATTGACCCTGTCAAATCACTAGGCTTACAGGGTTGCCATAATTTTGCCATGTGGCCATAATTTTGCCATATCATAACCTGTCAAAACCCATGCCTAATTCGATTAGGAAGTGCCAATCCTATCACTGGCACTAAAAGATGTACCTTTACTTCGACATTCTAGGTTCTTTCGTTCGTCCCACTGATGTAGGAATGAACTACACCAACGCACACCATACCCTTCGTTTGGCCCGGTGTAAAATACACTACACCTTCCTGTCGGTGCTGTGGTGTCCATTAGGCATTCCAACGACCTGTCAAACAATAGGTGCCAGTGGGAAATTCTTGTATATTTAAGGGGGTCTTGCAACTTGGACGCTATTTTTATTCGTAGTACCCGCTAAGCCTGCCAATTTATGAAGAAATGTATAGGTGGGTTTTTTAAATATTATTTTTTATTGTGTTTGACATAAAATATTTAAATGTAATCCATTATTCATGATTTTACGTAAAGTAGATAGAATACACCATATGTCGCCACCCTTAGATATACCAAACCTGCCCACTGGTAATTCATTTGTTTGGAATGCCTAATTGGTGGATATTTTCTCCACCAGCTAATTAGCAGGAGTGAATTACAATCGACATGTGTATCAGGAATAAGGAGGAAGTAAACTAGGTAAATAAAGATGGTGTGACATTGGTGGACATTGCACCAACGGCGAACGAAAGAACCTTCTAAGTGTCAGTTTCCTCATTGGACTGTTGGTATATTCCCGGTGAATTTTATAACTTCTGACTTTTTTACCAACTGATTATTTATAATAAATTTATAGTGACTAGCTATATTATCATATAATTTCTGAAGATGCATATCTCACAAATAAACATGGCCAGTTTTTACCGAAATAAATAGTCTACATACCATTTAATGTTACATTTTCTGGAAGGTAGACTAGAGCCACATCATTCTGAAGACGATCTAGATCCCAATTGGGGTGAATTCTGACATCTGATGTGTTATATCTTACTTGAGTTTTTTCAGTTCTACTATTAATAAAGTGTGCACCAAGTATTACTTCGAGACCACCAGTAATACTAAAACAAAGAGCGAATTTGTATTAGGTATAATTTACAATTTATATTTACATTTGATACATTCATAAAGAATGTAAACATAAATTCATTACCATGAAGAAATACACTAGGTAGCCTAACGAAAACTTGCGAGAGCCATTATCAGGGATCAAAGATTGTGTCAAAATTTTAGACAAACAAATTTTTTATTGATAGGACAACTTATCATATTAGGCATTCCAAACTGAATGGCTACCAGTGGGTTTTGACGGGTTATGATATGGCAAAATTATGGCAACCCTGTAGGCCTGGTGATTTGACAAGGTCAATGAAATAGATAGTTACATAGATTGATCATCCATATTTTTCAAAATAAACATAAGCTTATGCCTTGAAGTAAAAATGTAAGCAATTATTTTTTTTTAAATATCTAAAGGCTAAACATTGGTTTTAAAACACATTTTTGCTAAACCGATTTAAATTAATAAATATTTGCCAGGCAATATGGCCGCTCGTAAACGACCAGCTATGAGCAATCTATATAACTATATATGTATCATTGACACTGTTAATGACAACATGACAACAGGGTTTCCATATCTAAACTGTCATTACCCACTGGTAGCCATTTGGACAGGTCGTTGGAATGCCTAATTCTCAACTGTCATATGTCATTTCTCTCTCAGAAAAAAAAATAGAAGTCCAACAAAAAAACGAGATAAAAAATAAAATTTATAACACTTTTCTTTCTACAAAAACTGTTCGAAATTGGCATTGGCTATCGATTTGCTTAGGTTTTTGCTACATTTGTATTTGTTTCTGTGTAATTGACTTCTTATGTAACCCTGTATATGTGGTTAAAATTTGTTTCATGCTAGTATTTATTTAATATTATGCTAATTTTAATAACTATCATTCTTACAATGACAAATTACTAACTTGTGAACACAGTGAGCTGCTGTCAAAACAGTTCGAAGACCGATGAGAGAACCTCCGCAGAATGATACACCGTTTTCCATTGTAATAAGAATACCAACCTGAAATAAATAATAAATAAACAATTAAAAATTAACGTTGTCTTATGCAGTGCCTGGTCAAAGTTATAAATAAATTCAATGATTTTCAAAATCTAGCTTAGATAAGTAACTTTTTTTTTTGATTGATTTTTGTCATATTAACAGTATCGTTTTTCAGATTGCGCTATTATTTTATATATAAAGCACCGATTATTAGGCAGTCCAATTACCTGTCAAAATTGCTGCCTATTAGGCAATGGAAAAAAAACCCCTTATATATTTTCTATAAATTGGCAGGCTTGGCGACTACTATTTTAAATAAAAATAGCGTGTAAGATGGAAGATAAGAAATTATATTCATTCTCAACGATAAATATTTATTAACGTTTTGACAGGCTAAATACTTCAGATCCACATTTAAGGGATTTCTCTAAATATTTAGAATCAAATATTTCAGAAAACAGATTTCATAGCATTACATAAATTTACGAAAGGACAAATTTTTGACCTTTTCATTTAGTCATATATAAATAAGAAGTAAAGAAGCATAGATGGTAACAAATTTTTATTTTCATTAGAATATTAGATAAAATACAGGATGACCTACTTAAAATTTCAAGGTTTATCTGATTTGCTGTCAAATAGGAAGTGAGATTTGAACCTTAGGTCTTAAAACAAAGTAAAACGTTCAATATGATCTAGTATAAGCAAAAAGAAATACTAAAGTTACGGGAGTTAGTCACATTGTTAATAAAATGTACATTATAGAACCCTAAACATTTCGAAAAAAATTTGTTTAATAAAAAATCCATGTTCTTGCAATACGTATTACTTATTATACAATCGATTGCGGTTTTAAAGATAACGTGGATCAAAAAATGCGAATCTCTAAATTTTGGAGATAAATGCTTAGATAAAAGCAAGCGACAGAGTGGTTGCAAAAATAATCGATTATTCGGTTATTTTTGTAGAAAAATCGATTTATCGGTGAATCAGATTTTTAATTAGGCATCCATTATTTTCAATTAATCGATTATTTTCGATTCTAACGGAAATAAGTACGAAAAAGGTAGATGATTTGAAAATAATGGGTGAATCGGATCTTTAATTAATTAATATTTTTGATTTTTTGAATATTTTCGATTTTTCAAATATCGAATAATCGATTTTAAAGGAAATAATAGTTTATTTGAAAATAATTGAAAATTTTAAATATTCAATAATTTCACCGATTTATCGCTTTTATTAATTAATCGATTATTTTCAATCAATCGATTATTTTCGATTTTTAAAAGATAATCGAATGATCTATTTTAAAATACGAAAAAATAAAAAGATTGAAAATAATTGATTGTTTGAAAATAAATCGATAATTTATTTCGATAATCACCCATCCCTAGCGACCAAATGACTTTTATTAGGTTTAAATTTTAAAATGTTATTTGGTTTCAGATATATGCATTTCTAGAGTTTTATGTGACACGTCATTTAATATTTCTAAAGAAACAAACTTTATTATACCTTCTTCTGAGGTTACAATACAAAACAGCATTTTCCCATTTTGAATAATTTTTAATATTATGTAATAGTTGTAGAAAAAATATAATAATCAACTCACAAGGTTTGATTTACAGTATTCGCCTGTACACATGCTGCCTTTATAGTACTAGTAGACAATGAGTACCATTCCTTACTTGATTAACAATATTCTATTTCAACATTTTATTGTAGTCTCTTGCAGAACAGTCCAAAAGCTAACAGAGTATTCTATAGAAGAACTTTTGTGTTCTCTTTACTTAAAATGTCGTAGCATATAAAAAGTTAAGTTTTAAAATTCTTGGGGGTAATTATCCCTATTACCTCCCATATATACGCCCCTGAATTCCATTAAACGTATTTAAGTAAATCTAATAGTTCATTATAATGCTAATAAACAAAAACCGCCCCTGCCATAGAGTTTGGGTCTCCTCCCAGTTCCCCCACTCCGTTACTCTCTCTTAGAAATTGGCAACATTCGCGCAGATTAAACACCTGTGTATGTTACATCTTGATCTCTTTAATCTAAGTTTACTACTTAATAATATTTGAAAATGACTTTACCTGATATGGTCTTGAATGAGGAACTGATTCGTCACCACCGACTATCTTTAGAGTTCCACTTCTAGATTGACTTGCAACATCATTTTTCAATCCTGGTCCTACATGGTTTGCGGTGACTTTACTCCAGTCAATTTCAGCCTATAAAGTATTAATTCATTTAAAGAATAAACCAGGGTACCGTCGTTTTAATCTCGTCAACTATTCAAAATAGCGAAGATAATAGATCAAATCAAGGATAATATTAGCAAAATAAAATACAAAAGCCATATATCACAAAATACGAGCGACCGTTTCCCTTCGGAAAACAACTACTACTTTGGCTAATAGGCATTAAATTAAATTCAAAGGAAAGACAGCAGATATAGAAATTAAATTTGAGTTGGAATTTTTTTCCTATATTATTAGCAGTTGATTATTTCGAAAATGATACTTGGAATTTAAAATTACGTTAATCTTGCAGTTTTCAATTTTTGTTTAAAAATATTTAATAAATTTCTGAAGATTTTTTAAATAATATTTTTAATGTGGATTCTTCTCAGAAATATACAGTATTATGTATGTATGAAAAAATCATAAAATATGTCAATTTTAATTTTTAAAGGGCCCTCTTACGATATACATGTTAGATATTTTACGTATTGGCGTAATGACGTAACCCACAAATTTTTAAAATACAAACACATCATTTGAAAGGTCTCCTAATTGTCTATCCAACAGTATCATTAATATTTTTATTACATTGTCAACCAAAATAATGTATTTCGTTAAGTAGAATGAAAAACCATCTCACCGACATGTATCTTCCATAAGCCTTATAAAGATAACAACAAATAGAAGAGCCGGAAGTGGCAGGTACGATCCATATCTACACCGACAGTTCTAAAATAAAACAACGCTTAGGATATACCGAGCTCATGGGAATTCTCGTAGCAGTAAAATAATTCGCCAGCAAGAATATCACTGGCCGAATTATTCCTCAACAATGTGGTCAACTTAAGATGGAACAAAGGTAACGCCACGTCTAAAGGTAACCGACTTGCTGATTCACTTGCTAAGAAGGCAGCCAACCAAATACTTTTTAGACCCTTCTAACAAAAACGGTAGTGACATACCTAATTAAAGAATATTCCCTTGTGAAAAGGAAAGATGCGAAGAAACAAGAAGCTGCAGACTTGCCAGGGAGCTTTTAAGTTATCCTGACAATACTACAGCGAACAAAGACTTGACTAGGACTAGACAGAAACTACGCCTGATCACAGGCATTCTGACTGGACATTGCCAATTACGGAAGCATTTCCATATCATGGGGCTATCAAAATCTGTACTCTGCAAGGGGTGCGAACATCTACGATTACCCGGCGCTCTCATTTATTAGAAAATTTGTGTTTGGTGAGAATTGGCTAACACCGTCCGATATAAGAGAAGCACTTCTTGGCGACGTTATCAACTACAATAAATCTGTAGGCTGACTCACGCGCTAGGAGATGCTATCTACTTAGAAGGATGCACAATAGACCTAGTAAGGCCTAAGTGCTGTGGGTGAACCCACCCTCCACACGTTACAGATACAGATACAGAAGTCGAATGAAATTACAATACAAATAAATGCTCATTCATTGAACTAAATTGTGCTAAGTAGAGTAGTTCTAGTATAGTATCAGTTTTTAATATTATTTTTATAAAAATATTTAAGTTAGTATAAGACATCAATGAAGCTTACAGGATCCAAGTAAATCGAAATTTTAATCGTGATTGGCTGTAGAAATAAAGTAAATTAGTAAACACGAGCAAAAATTTAGAGAAACATGCCATCTTAAAGATCTCCACAAAATATGTAGAAAATTAATTACTATTGTTAGAGTACTAAAAATGGAAAAGTGTAATCCGAAAAAAGTTTATCTGATCCAAAAGCTGTTGGTAGATGACTTTGATAGAAGAATCGAATTCTGCTAAACCAATATTGAACGATATGCCAGCGATCGGGGTTTAAAAGAAAGGTACTTTTCAGATGAAGCTACTTTTATGCTCAACGATGTGGTAACCAGACTTAGCAAGCTGAAGTTATTCAACAGCTCAACGGTATTCAGCATGCTTAAGCGCCATGGGAGCCATGATAATGACCACAACAGCAGCTCTAGAAGTCATGCTAAACTACTACACACATCCCCTCAAGGTGAAGCCAGGCCTGTCACACTGTATGATGACCTGACTTAGGAATGGCTAGAAACCAAGGTAATACCCTTTAAAATATGGGAAAAAGCAATATGCACTGTTGTAAGGGAGGACGAGCTCTCAAGCTCACCAAAGCCTCGCTTTGGATTCCAGGGGAAGCGTAAGCTGACCTTGACGAGAAGGAGGCTGTGCTCAGGTGACTTGAGGGGCAAAACTCCAACTTGTATGTGGCGAAATGGTGCAATTTCCACTGTAAAACCAAGAAAGACCCCAAGGGCCACCTCTTCGGCATTGGAGACGAAGACATGAGAACCTTAAAGGTCAAATCAATGAGGGTGAGCTATGAGTTCACCTCATTGACTATAAGGCCAATTGTCGAAAAAGAGGCTGAAGCGGGGGCCCAGTGAAGAATCCTCTGCAGAGGACCCTCTTCTCCCATCCCCAAGCAAAGCCAACAGTGGAGACAATCGAGCCAGAAAAAATGGCAACCGATGAGTTCCAGCAAGAAAACTCCGAGGAGCCATCCGAAATCGCCCTCTTCCACCTATCGGAGGAAGGGATGATCGAATAAATAACCAACTTGCTGTACGAACCTAAATGGTGGACCAGGAAGCAATTAAAGAGGTAAGAATCATGCAATGTAACTTCCAGCACAATGAGCTGCAAGATAAAATAACCCTCATCCGGGAACTCTGGATAATAACAAAAATTTTCGGTCTCAAAAATCTAAATAGTTCAATTTTAAGCTTTCTCAACAACCTAGGACAGTCATTTACATTCCTAGGAAATACAAAGCCCACTTAATGGCGCACCATTCCATCATCGATTCAACTGCGGTTAGGATGGAATACGCCATCAAAAGGAACAAGAAACCTTTGATCTGGGCATCTGCATACCTCCCCTTCGACGCAACCACGCCACCACCCAGTAAAGAGACGGAGGATCTGATTGAATAATGCCTGGTATTGCCTGGACCAGAAGTTTGAGCTAGTAATAGATTGTGACTCAAATGCTTACCACTTCAGTTGAGACAGTAAGGATAACAACGCTAGAGGTAAGTCACTTTATGATTATATAATTACTAAAAATCTTTGTATTTTACATATAGGTACTACACCTACATTTTTAAACTCTCGCAGTCAAACGCGAGTATATATCACTTTATCCACAACTGGTATCTATAAAAATAATTATAAACTGCCGAACCACTGCTGGTTAACATTCAAAATAAACTTGATGTTGCTGACTTCCACGCTATCTCGGAACCCTAGGAAGACGGAAGAGGATCTGAGAGAGGCGGAGGCCAAAACAATAACAATGCTTTTAAAAAGCACTCGAACACTATCTAAAGCACAATAAACAATGTCTATAAGAAATCCTGCCCCCTGAGGCTGGTCCAATACGATCAGACGTCTACCGGAGATGGCTAGGACAGAACCAGAATACTCAGAGTACTGGGATACTTACAAATTTCACATCTAAGAATACAAAAAAAAAATGTTAGGCAAAAACAGAGAGATGCACTAATGGTGCGCTAATCAAAGAGGATGTCATGACAACTGCTAACCTCGAAGATAGCATCAAACTTCTGCTGTCAACATACTTCCCTGTCTCGGTCATCACAGACGTGGCCGATTGGAAAGAGGAAGAATACAACCCATTTGTTTACCATTGGCAAACTGCCAAACATATTGTAGACGATGACAAAATTAGATAAGCAATACCCTTGTAATAATACCTTTCTAAGCGCCTGCGATCCGCCGGCGAAAGCCCGAAAATGTGGCGACTCGCTGGAGATTGTCACCGATATGTCATTTCACGCAAGTTTTCATGTTCTTTTATAGGGAAAAATTTGATATTCGTTCATTGTTTTTTGAGTTTTAAGAAATGAATCAATAATAAAATGCGAGAGATGCCAGTGGTAATCCCTATAAAAGAACATGAAAACTTGCGAGAAATGACATGCCGGTGACAATCGCCAGCGGGTCGCCACCTTTTAGGGCTTTCGCCAGCGAATCGCTGGCGATACGCCGGAATGAATCTCTAGCGAATCGCTGGCGATCGACTATGCATACGGGTATAAAAGTTTTTTACCTAAATCCGTAGTGAGATCTAAATTCTGTCATTATAAACCTCCATTATTTTGGTTACAAGCCGCCACTGCTTTGAACAATTATTATAATGTCATTATATTTTATTAAATACATAATTTTGATTGACTGTAAAAATAAATATTCGAATAATTATACTGTAGGATAGAGAATTATAAGAACAACACTTATAATATAATAATATGTCTATCATGATTTCGCCGTTCTAAAATTAATATTTTTTCAATAGTCGTCTATTTTTTATAAATATTGAATTTAATTCATATATTTGTATCATATAAAGTAATGATGTCCGTCTCATAGGTAATAATTTTCGCTCTTAATACTGATGTGCAACCTCGAGGCCATCCGAAGAAATGTTGTAAAGAAAATTTTAGAACGAACGAATAAACATAAGATATTCAAAACATCGTGACCAAACTCGCACAGTTCGAGTCCCACTTAGACCGTAGAATAGATGGAAGAATAATAGATCTGACTGAATGGAAAGGAGTAGGGCATCCAAATGGTGGCAAAATAAGCCATCTGAGCTTCATTGCCGTCATGTAAATCCCAGAGGATGAAAAGCAGGCTAGGCCTCACGCCTGATTGAGGGGGCCAGTAGCTGGACCTAAGCCTGAACCTTTCAGTGAAAGTAAACGGATGCCTGAAAGGGTAAAAAAAAGAACGAAAATACGAGAATTCTTTGTACTTAATCGAGTGTTCTGCGTAACATGGAATTGGCTATGTAATGTAAAAAGAAAAATGTTATTTTAACAACGCTAATCTTAAATATTTATAAGTTTACAGTTGAAAACTGTAAACAGTTATAAAAGTTTAAAATTGTCTGCTGTTCTTAATGTTTAAAAGATCATTATTTTTAAATCAAAACATTTAAACCAAATACCTACACAATAATTAGCAATAGGTACTAGACTAGAACTATCGTTTCCGTTAAGAAAAACAAGCTCTAGGTAAAATAACCTTGACGGCTATGGAGAAAAAATATATTATTAAAATATTTACTTAAAAAATATTAATATAAAATAATAGAAGTGTCACTAAACATAGGAAAATGAATTGAAAAGCTTAATCAATGAGTTATTAAATGTTTTTGTAATTAATGCCTACATAAAAGCAAATATTAGTAATTAGGAATATAATAGAAATTACAAATGAGTATACCAGCGCAACAGTGGCCTAAGCCCAAAACAATGCTTTTGAGATAATGGAAAAACAAATTTAAGGTTAATTTTGACATTAATTATTCAAAAAGATCAATGCAAATAAACGAAGTATTTTTAAGATTTATATTATGTTAGGTAAGTTTTATGTGGCAAAAAAAGTGGATAAGGCCACTGTTCCTCTATTAAGTTTTGATATTGTGTGGGATAGCTTGATTTATGGATTAAAAAACAAAACAAAGTAAGAACTTTTTATTAGAAATTATCATCGAAACGTAGGCAAAAAAATGGGTAATTTTAAATAAATACACTTTTGTTGGAGCCAAAAATCTATCATACTAGTCTTGGCCAGTTTCTTCTCTATCTTCTTCTTCTTCGTCCTCCGCTTTTTCTGAAAAAATTTCTTCTGGGGGATTTTCCGATGTTTTCAAACTCTAGAAGGTCCTTCTTTTTTTTTATTGTCAATGTTGTGCCCTTTAGGGTACAAGGTATTGAGCTCAATATTTTCAAATGCTTGTACGGATCTTCTTTTTTCAATATTGAATGAATCAAATAGTAAATCTTCATTGTTAGAGTACTTCTAGTGTATACAAAATGGAGTTATTTTTTTATAAAGTAGCCACTGTATCTTTAGCCACTCTACTTTTGACTTAGTTGCAGATATTTTTCTATTCGTTAAATTTTGTTTCATGTTTGCCGTAGAATAAAAGTCACCTGAAGATATTTTTATTACTTTGAAAGGTGATCTTTTCCTGGCTGATTCAATAACTTTCCTCCAATCATCTGGAACAAAAATGTCTCTAAAGAACTTTTTTTTTGTTTTTCCACCAAACCGAAATCTTGGTCACAAGGCAAGAAGGAGTGCCCACTAACTAAAAACTTGTAATTGATTTCGTTAACGGTACTTAGTTCTGAAGATACAATGTAGTTGCATAAAGCTGTCATCTTGATATTTCGGTTCTGTCCGCCGCATTGATCCGAAAACAACTAATTTTTCAGTTCTGACATAGTTTTTAATGTAATGAAAAATGCATGAGGCCCTCTGGAAGCAACAGATTCATCCCATGTGTACATAAATACTTAATTTGTACCTAAATTATGTATACCTAGACAGTATGTCCAAAGTTGTCGTTTATAATAACAAATTCTCGTGGATATTACTGGTGTTGGCAGAGTTTTCATGAGGTCGAAGGCTATGGCAGTTAACTCCTCTGGATTTGCTTTTGCAATATCTCCATCTCTTTTCATGTTATCTCTAGCACTGGCTGCTTTACGGTGATGCAAATCTCGTTCAATTTCATACTGTCGTTTTTCTGTATCATCTGTTGAAAACTTTATTTTGTTTTCAAACAAATCGCACTTTTTGCACGAATCTTTTATTGGAGCATAAAAATGAAGGTTAAATTTTG
This sequence comes from Psylliodes chrysocephalus, assembly GCA_927349885.1. Lineage (NCBI taxonomy): Eukaryota > Metazoa > Arthropoda > Insecta > Coleoptera > Chrysomelidae > Psylliodes > Psylliodes chrysocephalus. The sequence goes on from OV651818.1 coordinate 63,969,395, forward strand.
TTAAAAATACTTCTCTGAAGATAAACATGAAGACAGGAGTCCCGTTTTCAAGCTCCATTTCTTTTTTATAAAGTTCATAAAGTTTTTCAAGACTTAAATCTGGCGCTAAAAACTTTCTATGTGGGTTATTACGTCGAGTGTAATGAGACTCATATGCCGGGAATTTTTCAATAAATTGCTTAACTTTATTGATCTTTTCATCCGGAGTTTTGTTTATAGCTGGCCCCTTGCCCCTTCTATCTACTGGTGCAGCTAATCCTTCATTCTTATTGGCTAATACCCGATTAATTCTGCTGTCGGAAACTTGAAGCACTTTCTTGAAAAAGTCCTTACAGACCTTTATTTTTTCACCACCTTCATTATGTAAAAAATAAATACGAGCTTTTTCACGTCTAGAAGCTTCGGCCCTTTCGGTATACGTCTGAGTTTATTAACAACTTCAACAAAAGCAAACATATAGACAGATTTTAGATCAAATGTTTCAATGGCATAAAACAACGCAAAAATTGCTTGTTGTCGTTGTGGATGAATTTTTTTCCAACAATTTATTTTTGCAACAATTCCATATTTCTTGAAAAGTTTTGGCCGGAACAGCTCTTTTACGTCTATTTATATATTCTTCGCCAGCATTTCGTTTCCTTTTTGCCACATTGCGTTTCCATGTATATTCACTTCTTACTCGTTTTTTACTTATACCTTCTAATTCAGCTTCACTGTCAGACCTTGTCCAGTCATTTTGTTGTTCAAGCATGCCATTTCCCGATTCAGATGGTACGTACTCCGATCCAGAATCTTGAAAAGGCTCTTCGTCGTTAGATTCAAAACCTAAAAATGAACAATAATTTTTAGAAACTACTAAAATGTAAAACACTGCTGCCCCCCTTTAATTTCACAGTATTATATCTTCAAATTACCTACTAAATGACATCCCTCCTCAAAATACATTTTAAATCTAACCTAACATACCTAACCTCAAAAGTACCTTCCGATAAGTTATAGCGAATGTGATATCAATGAATACAAAACATGGATACCTACTTACCATCAATTACGAAAATTGACCCAGCCATATCCACTCCAAAGTTATTTTCTTAACCATAAACTATTAAAAAACAGTATATTTTCGAATTTCTGCTCCCACAGGTGGGCTATATCAAGCTAGCGGGCACTCTGTGGCGGCACCATACAAGACCTGGTGGGTTTTTTGTAGCTTTTTTGTTACGCTATTTGCGAATTTGTAGCTTTGCCCAGGTCCGAAAAAACAGCGAATCTGCTAGCTTGAATTTCCATAAATTCCATAGTAGCGGCACAGATTTTGTGGCCACTGTTTCGCTCATATACTCAAATAATAACGTAGGTATTTATATAATTTTATGAAAACACATTGTTTTAATGGAAACCTTTTGAATTAAGAAATGTCCCAGTAGATAAGAAATATGGATCATTTTGTTTTCGTAGAAGCAACAACAGTAAACAATCAAATACTATTCCCAAAAAATACTTCGATTACAATTTTCACAGTCTTTGTACTCGTGCAGAGAACCCTAAGTCTGACAGAAGGGTGGTGTACATGGAAAAAGATTGATAATAATAATAATAATAATAATAATAATAATAATAATACTCTCCCTAATTCACCCCCTTACGAGTGAATTTCAACCCCTGAAGTCGACTGAACGACTTGTGTAGGGGAAGGGACGGCTATTATTATTTGCGGTGGCGCTCCGGGGCGACTTAAAGATGATTGATGGTGCTATTTGACTTACAGGTGAGGAAACCCCGGAAAACCTCACCCACCATCATCGAGACGGTAATGCATGACGATTTTTAATCTGCATGTCATATCAACAGAAATTGAATTTCTATTAATACGGCACACATCAAATCCTAAACCGAACCATGCAATTTAATTAAAAATCCACATGGTCCGGTCTGGGATTCGAAGCCCAGCAGTCTCAGACTCATAAACTTGCCTATAAATTAATATAAGCGTGTTAGACCGCTACACTACCGACCCGATGAACACTGTTAAAGTATAATTTACTCGAAAAACGAAATTAGAAGTGTTTTGGAAAACATGGAAATTACAACCGAAAATAGTAGACCCATTCTTATCTAAATAAACCAGAAAAGTACCCTCAGTCAAGACTGGAGTAAGATGATTTTAGGCCAAAGAAGCCAGATTCCTCTTTTGTATTAAACATTACGTAATTAAAAAAATATATTTAAATATAAATATAATGATATAAAAAAATGCTTGAAACCGTTTCTTGGAAGGGGAAACTAAAATACCATAAAAAAGGACTCACAAATTTATAGTTCAACAAAAACTTCATTAAATTTTCCTTTTAAGACAAAGTTTCACAATTATTGATTTACCCTGTACAATTATTATTGGATAGCATTTGCTATAGGCGATTCAATGATGTATCACAAGTAGAGGTTTATTTAAACTTTTTTAGTTGGGGTAGGTGGGGCCTAAGGGGTTGATTGGGGTGTGTTCCCTTTTACGTCATTTTAGTTCTCCCTTTTCTAGCCTAAAAACGCTTTTAAGCAATTTTTCTACTCCCACATGGATATTAGTTTATGTACGCACAGTATACAAAACGAAAAAGTATGCTATTGCCTTCAACTGAACGAATATAGTTCATACCCATTCTAGGTAATGAGAACACTCAAAAAAATTAAATTCACCAATCACAGTTCATATTTTGATCAACCAACTGCTATAATTTATAAAATTTTAAATAAGTGAAAATTCTGTCAAACTAATTGTCAGTATATTTTTTAGTTATTGAGATTAAACATTCATTAAAATGAATTATTCTTGTGTAGAATCGATAAATAATAGAATTTATATTTTTATTTCGTCTACAATTATAAATAATTTGTTAATTTAAATAAAACTATATGAAGTCAATTTAATTAAGAGTATTAAAGCAAACAAAATAAACGCGTAGATGGTCCTGTGGTCAGAGTTCTTGCCTTCCATACGGAAGGCTTGAGTTCAAATCTCAGATGGAGAAAAATTAAATTAAATTTTTTTTCTTTTATAAATTATTAAAAGTCAAATTATTTTTAAATTTATTATTTTATCTTAATAAACTAAAATAATTTTCAATATTTGTTGATTTTCGTTAGTGGGTCGTAAAAAAAATATACACTGTACAACTCGAGTAGATTGTCCATATCCACTCTTGTTGCACAAACTACTGTTTTGATATCATCTTTCGTTTGTGAGCTGCAGCCCATTGTACATTTTTAAATTGTCACACCGTATATACGAGCCCAGAACCATATCATTTGGCCCATTCAATGTTTTTTTTTTTTTTACTACCCATTAACCTCGTGTTCTGTGTAGGCTTTGTTACTGTTTCCCAGCGCCACTTTGGGAACAGCACTGTTAATTAGAACCCAACAGTGAATGGTCGAGTGGGGAATCCTACCAAGGCATCAGAATTAATTTTAAATAATTAAATTAAATGAAAAAATCCCGGCCAACGGTGGGATTCGATCCTGAGACCTTCCGATATCAAAGTCATGACTCTAACCACTGAGCCAACCCACCCCACCATTTAATGTTATATTTTTAATTTTATTTTACACAATTGTGCATATCTCTAATTTTCTAATATTAATTTTAATAAAAAATGTTGATAAACATGTCTCAAATTATAATAAAAATAGTTCGATTTAATAGATTTTTATTCTGTATTTACCAATGTTGTCTAAAAGTAAAATAAAAAATATAATATTGAATGGGCCAAATGATATGATTCTGGGCCTCGTGCATATGCATGCACATACGTCCAGACGATATATTTTTTGCATTTTTCGACAAGTGGGTCAAAACAAAATTCTCGTTGGCACAAATCTAATAATGAAGCCCCCTAGGTAGGGGACTCAGTAGATCCGGAGATAATTTTACTGTTAAACTATCTGTGATTTATTTACAACAGTAGTGATAAAATATGTCATGAAAATCGAATGAAAATAAAATTTCCAGAAGTTATTTAAATTTTCTAAATTATTATATTTCTTAATGGATATATTAATAATTAATATTTTGAATAAAATATAAATAATACCTGGGCCACAACGATGGTCACAAGAAAAATGATAAGAGTCTTCATTTTGAAATGAACTTTACAATAAATGTCCTTTTCCAATTTAACGATATTTTATATTTTAATTTAAATTATATTATTTTATCTTATCTTATCGTTTTCATGTATTCTTTTTTGGTTTAAAAAATATACATCAATCATTTCAGGTATATGCAGTAAAGTAATCCTATGCGATTATCTTCTGTAATATCAAAGCAATTTTGTATACTTGTCAATTTTTGGATTCAAATATTTTTTAAGCTGCCTACGATAATCTTCAAATTGTAATATCTTCCTTTCACTTTTAGATTGGTGTAATCTATTTTATGATGGATGTAAAGATTATTGAAATATTAAATTAATAATTATGAAATAAATAACTCAAATCAGTATCGCATATTTTTTTAGCCAGCTTCGGCTCAAGAGCGTTAAGCCTAAAATAATGAATGAAATATGCAAGTCCGAAAAGATTAGTCATAAATTACGCCACATATTCTGTGCTCAAGAACAGATCGATTGAATATTACTTATATGTGTACAAGAGTGCACACAATACTTTCATTTTATCAATCATGGTAATGTAGGTACCGATGATAGTGTAAAATAAAAATAAAAACAAGAATTGTTCAGTTTGACATTTTACTACTCTTCCAAAAATACATTATTACAGTTAAAACTTAATCAATAACGCCAATTTGGTTTTGTTTGTTTTTCCCTGTTTTTAACAACATTTTTTAAAAAATATACATCTTTCTTTTCGTCTCCTTCTCCTGCTTTTTTGTCACTTTTTGTTTTTTCTGTGAATTCGCTCAAAGTATTTTGGATATGGAAACTATTCAAGTTTCTGTTTCTCTTTTGTTCATTTTGGAGATTAGTTGTTGATGTACTTGCATCTTTATCCAAATTGTCGGAATTAAACATCGATTCTTTGTCTGCAACAACCAATGTGGGTTTATTATAGGTTAAATTATGACTCAAAAAAAAAAATAGAAGTGAAGTAGTGACATAATCGACTAGTAGGTAATTATTTGTCTTGTTACTAACTAAAACTGCATGTATGAAAATTTCAAAATTGTGGTTAGACACATCAACATCGTCACTGATTAAAATTTTCTCAGAATATCGTTTGATATTCTGTTATGTCTGGTGGTATTTATACAATTTTTTTACAAAACTTACATTTTAGTCTTTAGGAAGGAGAGTATTTTTCAAATATACCACTGGAAACCCCATAAATTACTGTTTTTTTTTTTTAAAAAATTACATATTAAAGGCTTATGAGGATCATTAAATGATTATTTGTGTAAACGTATTCATTAGAATTTAGAATTATATCTGTCATGATCTGTCAACACAGATTAGTACGGTGTTGCCAAGTGTCCAACTAAAATCAATGAAAAAGAAATATAAAAAAATACCTTATTTTCGACATAACATTTCGAAAATCAGTTCTAATAATTTATTACCGGTCATACTCGGTGATTTATTTATCCATTTTGATTGAATTGTTGTAGTACATAATTTTTAAATATTAATATTACGTCATCTATAATGTAATAAACAATGTACTTTTCGAAAACTTTGAAACATAATTACTTTGTGTTATCCAAAAGTTTTTAAAACTTTTTAGAATCGAGTGAATTTATTTGTTTGATAAATGACGCTAGCCAGCCAAGTTAAAAAGTACTATCAACAAGGGGATAGTTGAATTAGTTCAATTTGTGCTGGGTTAACTGTGAAGTCACTCGGTGGATACTTTTAAGGCATTTCTTTATGAGCTTACCACGACATAATTGGTTACAGTATTGTCGTTACTGTGGTGACACATAACCTATTATTTAATGTCATATGTCAAATTTAATTTAAGTTAAGGAATTTGAATTTAAGAAATTTTAGGATGTTTTGATTTTGTTATTTTTTATTATGGTATGTTCTAGTAAGCTTATAAAGAAATACCTCGTTAAATGTAACATATGACGTCACCAGCGTAACCTTATAGAGAAATGGTCTTGTAATATAAGTATGTTCTGGTAAGCTTATAAAGAAATGCCTTTTTAGTTATACCATTTAAAACATACATCGAAATACTAATTTTTTTAAATTACGTTTAATTTTTTTTTTAAATAGAAAAGTAGTAGGTAAAAAATTTAAATATAATGGCCTTGTAATCTAAATACTTTTTTTAAAGAAATATTGAGAAATTTGAAATGTTAAGGAATAATTCGAAATTTATATACAGAGTGTTCAAAATGTAACTTAGCATACTAATATGTAGTTTCCTGATAGGTTTAAAAAACGACTCACTCGTCCCACCCATTTCCTAACTACTACAGAAGCAAGCGAGCACGCCCAGCCGACGTTTCGAAATTTGCGCGAATTTCGAAACGTCGGCCGGGCGCGCTCTTTTTCCATTTACACCAAAAGAGCACACTACGCTCGTCCCACTCACCTATCCACTACAGAAGACAAAGTGGTATTCTATACTGTTTTTAAACTAGGAGTAGCGAATTGAAAAGACGCATTTACACAGGGAAAAGTAACTAGATTCCTAAGAGCATTTTCAGAAATATATTCATGTTCAAAATTTATGTAATATTTGTTATTATCGGCCCTAGTCGGCGAATGGCCAATGAGGGGTTAAGGAACAAATAAATGTCATAGGAGTCGATGTTTGTATTGGTTCAAGACAATGGTCGTAAATTTCACATAGTTGTGATCCGAAAAGTGTGTATAAAACGAACTATCACTGTCAAATGAAATTTAATATAGTCGTTGATTTATTGACGTTATCTTGCTTTTGAGGATTTTAATTTTTTTAAATGGATATTAAATATTTATGAAAAGAATATCAAGATACAGGTTAGTATAAAACATAAAAATATGATCGTTTTACATTTTCAATTATACATTTGTTATAGGTATAAATTTAAAAGGTAATCAGTGAATGGCAACTGGATTACACAGTGACTGGAATTTCTTCTATGAGTAATATGGACATTGTAGTTTATTTAGTGTTAACCCATAGTTAATACGCTAAAGGGCAAAAAAGTTTACAGGCATATGAGTCAGGATTTGTTTTGAAAACTGGAACACTACATCACTACATTATATCATTACTAAAACTTAACATAATAATAATAATGTAGGTACTTTTAATTTAAGTTGTCATTTTTACCTATATTTTTTTTTAATTTAAAGTTACTATACATACCTATGTATTAATGTTAGTAGATATTTTTAAAATATTTGTTGTGGAAGTAATGTTAGCTCATTATGCTAAATTAAGTTTATCCCTAATGTAGTAGATGGTGTTTTAAATGTGAAAACAATTTTGTAAATGGTTTTATTATTTTCTAGTACATAAAATTTACTTGAATATTTAGTTACTTTTTAATCATTTTGGTAAGAAATTTATCAATTTTTAGTTTAAAAAAATCAGTAATAAAGTTGTTATTTTTTTCTGGAATACATCGGAATTCACCTCTTCATGGTAATCTTCTGTCTTTTTGCCTTTAAAACCAATGTATTTTCTACAAAACCCTCTTCAGAATCGGCGTGTAAAATAATAAGTCGTCTCCCCTTTCTTCAGGAATTGCTATCCTTTAATAGTACTCGATAAAGAAGGATCCATAATCGTAAAAAGTCAATACAAGTGCTTACTGAAAAGAACTATTATTTACGAAATAAAGTAAAAAACTAAGAAGTAATAATGATGAGATATTAAAATATAAAATTTCACAACTGTCAACAATAGCTGATGTGAATGCTAAAAAGTGATGTGTGAAACTGACTGCAAACTAACCAATCAGACGTAAACAGAATTGCCAACTTAAATTCAAATCGCTCCTCCTAGTTTAAAAACAGAGTATAATAACACATTCCATGCGCATGCCGGCCCGTGAATATTCAACAAGAAGACGAAGCAACGATTTCTTGTAGGGTGGCAGCTTCGCTGTCACCAGAAAATACCAACCCATACCTGGCTACGCCGACCGGCATGGACTTCAATGGCCTGGACACAGCTCAAATTGAAATGAAAAGTCATTATATAATCGTATTATCATTTGCGCATGCGTAAGCACTTCCAGTCGACGTTTCACCGCGCGAATTTCGAAATGTTGGCCGGGCGCACTTGCTTTGCTCGCTTTCTTCTGTAATGGTTAGGAAGTGGATGGGAAGAGCCTTCCGTGCTCTTAAGTTGTAGGTGTAAAAATGGCGCGCCCGGCCGATGTTTCGAAATTCGTGCGAATTTCGAAACGTTTCCTTCGCTCACTTGCTCCTTTAGTGGTTAGCAGGTGGGGGTGGGTGCTACCAGCGAACCGTGTTGTTACGGTGTAGGTGTAAAAGGGCATTTGCGAATTTCGAAACATCAACCAAACACGATCGCTTCTAAGATAGTTAGGACGTAGGACGACGAGCGTGCTTTTATGGCGTAGGTGTGTCAAGGAACTTTTTCATTTTTTTGAATTCCGATAGGTTTACAAAAAGTGTTTTGGATAAAAAATGTATAAAATAAATCAAAGTATAGATAAGGCAAAACTGTGGGCCTGTTGTCATTGACGGAGTCGATGATACATATATAGTTATATAGATTGCTCAAAAAGTGTTGTTTGCGAGCGGCCATATTGCCTGGCAAGTCTCCACTAATTTGAATCGATTTAGGAAAAATGTGTTTTAAAACCAATTTCCAACCTTAGAATATATTAAAAATATAATTTCATACATTTTTACTTCAAGGCATGAGCGCTTATGTTTATTTTGAAAAACATGGAAGATCATTCTATATAACTCTATAGCATTGACCCTTTCAAATCACCAGGCCTACAGTGCTGCCATATTATTATAACCTGTCAGTGGCCTGTCATTTTAAACGGGCAGCCATTTTGTTTGGAATGCCTAATATAAAGTGATAATAAAATTATGTTTAAAAGTTTTCGAAAAGTACTTGTTTATTACTTTATAGATGATGTAATATTAATATTTAATTATTATGTACCACAACAATTCAATCAAAATGGTTAAATAAATCGTCAGATGTGACTGAAAATAAATTAAAGAAGTGCTTTTTAAAATATATGGAAATGTTATTTAAAAAAAATTCAGTAATTTCTTTTTTCTTGATTTTAATTACACTTGGCAACACCGCGAATATTTGAATTGACATAACATGACAGATATAATTCTAAATTCTAATGAATAAGTTTACATAAATGATCAGTTAATGATCCTCGTAAGCCTTTAATATACAATTTCTTTTTAAAAACGTTAAATTATGGGGTTTCCGGTGGTATATTTGAAAAATACGCTCCTTCCTAAAGCCTAAAATGTAAGTTTCGTAAAAAAATGTATTTTTAAGAAAAGGGCGTCTTCGCAATAATTACCCCTTCCGAATATTTACCATAAAAGGTTTTTGTTTTTAAGATGCTTTACCACAAATATAAAAAAATATTAGTCTAATATTTACATTTATATCACTACAAACCTTCTGTGTCTATCTCAATGTTAGTAAATAAATCCTTAAATGGATTCACAAATGCATAACTTCCATTTCTCTTCACAATACGCAATCTGGGTCTGGGACCAATAATTGTATTAGACTCCTTGTATCGCCCATGGGCATTCATTTCATTTTCTTTAACTTCCCTTAGAATTTGATAACGTTGTTTTGATTGCTCCTGTAATCTCACGATTGAGTCAGTACCAACCTCCATGTTGTCTTTGTTTAATTTGAATGCTGGTCTAAAAGTGATTGGGTTAAAATGTCAAGGTTTACGTAGATATATCTTGTAAGTTTGTGAATTATAAAAAAAATACTATTTTTTCCGGTGACTAAAATTTTAAAAGTTATTAACTTGTCAAAAATGTAACTGTCAATGCAAAAAGTGTTTATAATCCATTCATATATAGCGGTTTTCACTAGCACACTCAGTTCACACTGAGTGTATTCTCACTTTCTTCTTTTACATATTGATCAATAAGGATACAAATACTCAGTGCGAACAACCTGTGCCAGACGCACGTTGTAGTTATTAATAGTTATTTATAACATTTTAAGCGAATATCTGTATTATATTATATTGTAAACAGTGTTCTTTGTGAGTGGTATTAGTGATAAACATTAAAAAATGAGGTACCCAATTTACGGATGTAACACTAACAATCAAAGCAAAGGAGTTGAAAAAGATGTTGTTTTTCACAGTCCTCGACAGTAAGAGGCTAGTCAGAAATGGCCAAATGGCGGCTCTAGTTGTAGATCCCAGGGAGCCTTGCCTCTTTCTTAATTAACATTAATTTCGACATTTTGTAATTGATGAAAGAATTAAAAAACTGTCAGTGACTAAGTTCAGGAAAAATGCAATTTCATTTTATTTTAATTTTGTATATACACCCACCATGTAGCAGTTATTTGTATTTAGTACATATATTTTTATGCATTATATTATATGTATGAAAAATATTTTTTTAAAACCTGTTTTTGTTATCGTACTTATACATAAATCCCATCTTATTCATACAATAAGTTGTTAATTGGGCAATATATTGCAGATAAATGAGTCATCAGTTGCGAATCCTAATAAGGTAAATAGTCCCAAGATGCGAAATTTTAACTCAGGGTCCCCAGTTGAGAAGTTCCGAGTTGCGAAGATACCCTTCTTATTATCCTGGTTATAGAAACTATTTTTTAGACGTTTTAATGTTCTTCTAAATTAAAACCTGCATTCTAATTTATATAACGAGTATTAGAAATTAAAAATTAAAAAAACCGACTTCAAAAACGTGCAGATGCCATCACCACATCTTAACCAAATTTATATGGGACCACCCCTGAACTATCCCCTTACTAACAAAAAAAGAATCATATTGTCACGACCCCCTTTTCTATGGGTCGAAAGAATTATTTAATGTTATTAATTCGTGCTACCTTTCTTTATGAAATAAAAGTCGAGTTGAAATATAACAATTTTATTAATCAATAAATAATTAATATTCAAAAATGTATAACAGATATTAATAATAATAATACAATATAAAAGGCCTTACCAAAACATCCCCGTTAGTGGCACGTCACGACGCTTACTCCAAAAACTAAAAGGTATCTATTACTTTAGATACCTCTCAGTGCAGTAAAAGGAGAACTGTCCTCGTAACAGTAATCAGTGTCGAATTTATACCTATTAACTATTTGCTGAATTTGCTATTTCTTTAATTCGACACAATTAATGCAGGTCGGTAATAGTTCAACGTCTATGTTTTTGTTATGAAATGTATACGATATTATTTACTTAAGGATATATTTACATTTAAGAGATTATTAAGATTTTCAATTGGAGATAATTATTTTATTCTAGGATTTATTTAAAAGTATAATAATTTATTTTAATGAATTTTAATAATGATTTTTTTTTAATATTTTACTGGACGTGACAATATACATCGGACAAGGTGGTAAAGCATTATCGCTAAACATACATAAAAAATGAATGAAGAATTTGAGGATTTTATCATGGACCTAATTATTAGATTTTGACCAAATTTATATGGGACCACACCTGAAGTACCCCCTTTCTAACAATAAAAGAATTATTGAAATCGGACACCGTGTTAAAGAATTATCGCTGAACATACATTAAAAAAAATATTGCGACGAATTGAGAACCTCCTTTTTTACAAAAATAAATCATTAAAAGGAAAAAATATTTCTTTCATATATTGCGTTTATTTTCCTTTATTGCTCTTTCCTTAACTATCCCATAATACTATCCTTAGATATTTGATGTCATTTTTAAAATATTATCCTTTAATATTTATGAAATTTCTGTAAATAGCATTTAGTTTCCTTTTACTTAGACAGTATTTTTAAATTCCCGCCTATACAAACTCTACGCATGACGTCATGCGCGTTGTCGTCCTATTTTTGACACAATTCATATCCTACCTTTTATTTTTTATACCATGTTGTAATTTGCATGGAGGAAGGATGTAATTTGTTTTACTTTACTAGGCTCAACTTTGGCTCAACGATAAGAGAACAGCCCTCGTAATTATTGATGTACAACCAAAACATTTTAAAATATGGCATCTACGTTAATTTATCCTTCTGATCTTTGAACGCTTGTAGCTTGGTAACAATTGTGTTATTAATGAAACTGTAATAATTGTTAACTGAACAGATTGAACTTTTATTAATTAAATTTACAAAATTGCCTCATGTCTTCACTACCGAGATCGCCACAGTGAGCGAGAGTGTATGCAACTCACCATACCGCCAGATCTAAATCCTGATACCTACTGGTTAGGCAACATACAATATCTCCCCTCTGTAACAAATCATCACTAATAAAACCAAAAACACAAACTTAAAACTACATCATGCCTATTATTGTTTACAATAAAATTGTTTCACATAACTAAATTTTAGTAATAACTTTATTTGACTAAATCATTTAAATATTTGTGTGTGTTTTTATTACTCTTCCTTATTTTGATATGTTTGGCTGAACAGGCATTGGTACATCTTATAGGGTGTTTATTTTCCTTTACGTTATTTTTGTACCAGATTCTGTTCATTCTACATTTTTTTAACAAACTTCAACAAAGGAGGAGGTTCTTAATTTGTTGGAATATTTTTTTATGTGTTGTCCGATTTCGATAATATTTTTTATTAGAAAGGGGTTACTCCCATATTTTGTTCAAGATCTAATATAATCGGGTTCATGAGAAAATCATCAAACTTTTCATTATTTATGTATATTCAGCGATAATTATTTAGCACCGTGTCCGATTTCTATGATTTTTATTTTAAAGGGGGTACCTCACAGATAGTTCCATATGTTTGTTGTATAGTATTGGCGGATATTTTTTTTCAAAAACTGGATAGTTATCAGTTTCTTTTTTATTGTTAAAATTGCTTGCTGTACATTTTCTGAGAAATTTTCTGTTTCTCACAACCGTTTTTTCATTTTTATTTTGTTTTCCTCGAATTACACTTTGTGCCAAATTTTTAATTCTGATAGAGCTCTCATCTTCCTGTTATCAAAATATAGCTTTTGATTTGTTTGCCTCTTTAAAGATTTTTCTTAGTTTTACAGGACTACGACGCCAGCCGTTTTTCATTTATTGGTAAATGACCTCTCAAACGTCTCCTAAATAACAACTGAGTCGGACTGGGAATATTATGAGCTATTGGTGTATTTCTATAATCCAGTAGTCTATATATCTTCTTCATCTAATTTAGCTTTCTTTAGCAAATTCATGATTGTTTGAACATAGCATTCAATAAACTCATTAGATTGTGAAAAAGGTTCGCGTGCTTGTTATATGTTGAATTTCCCTGCTATTTAAAATATCTTGAATGTTTTTGTTTGCAAATTGTGGCCCATTGTCTGAATAAAGAATGTGTGGTTTGCCATGCCTCGCAAATAGTGACTTTATGTATTCTATTTTAAGCTGGCGAATGGACTTAGTATCCTTAGCCAAGGATAATCTAAATCTAATCACACACACATATGTATTCTATTACATTCTTTTGTGTAGTGTCTCTAGTAAGAAACCATATTTCTGAGTAATTGAGTATAGGTCGACCATTAGTAAATAATCACAATCTTGAAAATGAAATAAATCAGTTACTACCCTATTCCAAGGAATGTTAGGAAAGTTGAAGTTCAGTTGAAATTTATTTTAACTCAACTTTTACAATAACAATACAACTGACAACATTAACGTATAACGTCTATCATAAAACTGACGTCAGGATCACTGCATATATAGCTTGCTTTAACCTTCTCGAACTTTCTCGAACTGCCTAGACTTTTCCTTGACGTGGGATGACATTTTCAGACATTTCTAAACTATTCTATCTTCTTTCGCTAGTACTTTTACTTATGAAGACCGCAGCACACTGTAGCGCAATGAGTAACATCGTACTTCTTTTTGTATTCGTACATTTCCTATAACAGCCGCAGGCTACTGCAGGGTGCTGCGTAACAATACTGTACAATTTTTTACCCTATCTGTCATGGGCGTCGTTACACAATTCTATAGGGGGGGACAAAATTTTGAAAAAATTTATTATGTTTATTTATTGAAAAACAAAGAAAATTAAACATAAAAGAGAATTTTCTTATGATGGATTTAATTATTCTGTGACGTCATGGCTTACTTCCGGTTTTTCCAGAAATGACAGAAAATCACAATTTATTTTTTATTTTGAAATGAAAACCCTTTTTCTTATTGAAAATTTGAATTTCTGGTACATTTTTGTATAAGAAGCGTGTCTTGAAAATTTTTTCAGTAACATTAAAAAAAATATGTTCCAATATGATGATCATTTTGACAGCTGACCAAAAATTTTCAAAACATGATTCTTATCCATAAATGTCCCTAAAATTCAAATGTTCAATAAAAACGGAGGTTTCTATTTAAAAATTAAAAATAAATTGAGATTTTGTTATTTCGATGAAACAGAAGTAAGCCATGAAGTCATACACCAATTGAATCCAGTATATGAGAGTATTTGTCCCAAGCTTTTAAACAAATAAGTTTTTATTCCAGTATCTCAATTAACAACGAAGATAAAAGCGGATAGAATTATTAATCGGTTTGCTAATAATAAAAATGCTTAGATACGCCACTGGTATACGGTAAATGGGTCTCAATGGGAATTTTAAAGCCTAAAAAGATTATTATACAAAAATGTCCCAGAAATTTAAATTTGCAATAAAAAAGAGGGTTTCCTTTTAAAAATAAAACAAAAACTGTTATTGTTGGAAAAATCGGAAGTAAGCCATGACGTCACAGAACAATTGAATCCATCATAAGAAAGTCTTTCAAACAGAACAAAATTAATCCAATATCTCACTGAATAGCTAAGCTAAGGGGGAGTGGAACTGTAGTAGTAACCCTAACAATGTCACTGACTTATTTGACAGAACTGATACTTAAGTTGTCATAACAAGTCTCTAATAAATTAAATAATCCAACAAAAAAGACAAAATAAAAGTATATGGATTTATAAAACAAGTGAAAAAATTATTAATATTATTATTATTATTATTATTATTATTATTATTAATATTATTATTACATATTTTTATTACTTCAGCTAAAAAAAGTAGTATAATCAATAAAAATCAATAATAAAACATAGGTAGGTATTTACGAGAAAATGTATGAGATCTTGCCTAAGCCTAATAAATTGTCATTGAAGAATAGGTTAAATAATGTCAAAATAAAAACACTACTATTATATAATAACGTAGAATTAAAACGTATTAACAAAAATAATTGGTATATTTGCGATTGTAATTTATATTTTCTTCATTTTTAGTTCGAAAGAACCCATAGAAATTAATGATTAAAACTGGTTTCCTATCAATAAGTCATAAGATTGCATTTCAGCCATATACAATAATTAAAGGCAGAAATCTAATCATTTGCTAAACATTTAAGACTTAAGAGATGTTGAAGAATATCATTAAATAATAATTTATTGTTTATTTAAAACCTTTTCTGATGTCTATTATTTCCAGTATTACTGTTATTATTACAAAAATAAAGGTTTTTTTTTTCTTCTTATTATACAGCTGTCTATTTATTTTTTGATTTAATTTTGATTTTGCTACTGAAAATTTATATAATTTACAGTTTTTTTGCTAGTATAATTTGCAACATAGCAACTCCGGTTGCTCATTTTATTGTTTTTAACCTATTTTTTAGTAAAAAGTAAAATGTATACGTGTATTTGATAAGCCAAAATTACAAAATATCGCCCTAAACTACTCGAATTATCCGCAGCTTGCGCTAGTATCGCTTTTGCTTTCCTACTATGACTTCGCACTGATCGAATAGATCGCAGCTATGTTTTAACATGCCTTAGCGTGCTAAACGCTCTTTCGATTAACTCTGTCGTTTGTGGAAGAGCCATAAATATTTTTTTAAACCACTTTTTATGTCTGGATAAAACTCACAATGTTTGGATGTTATATAATTAATGAAAAGCTCATTGTGTGTAGAAAGCTCGTTCGTACTCCAGTTTGGTATTCAGCTTCAAAATTGTCGATTTTCTAATCGGTAGTGATAAAAGTATTGTTTTTATGCTTTTGGGATGTAACAGGCTTAAGAAAAATTAACAGAGTCTTTGGCAAAGCGTGATGTAAGCGACGTAATAAGGAAATCCAGATATCGTCGGCCTAAGATGCAAATGGCCTAACTCCACTTTTTACCAAAGGTACGTTTTATTGACTACCCGTTAGTTAAAGATCTGTACTGTCGATTCGAAATGGCCTGCCAAGCCTATTTTAAATATTCGCGCCAAAAATTACATGACTCATTTTGTATAACCCCTTTACATTAAGGTTATGTATAAAAGATTTTTTGCGTTTCCTCAAAAAT
The DNA here is from genome assembly GCA_927349885.1 of Psylliodes chrysocephalus. Classification (NCBI taxonomy): domain Eukaryota; kingdom Metazoa; phylum Arthropoda; class Insecta; order Coleoptera; family Chrysomelidae; genus Psylliodes; species Psylliodes chrysocephalus. The sequence goes on from OV651818.1 coordinate 63,985,891, forward strand.
TTATATTTTAGGAGTTAGGCCATTTGCATCTTAGACCGACAATATTCAATAAATATATTCAACCTATAATATTCTTCAACTATATTAGCCTTAATATTATTATTTCTATATGAGATTGTTGTTCGTATGCATAATCTTACGCGTTGTTGATTAAGTCGCTAAAAGCCAGGGGGGGGCAACTGCCCCCCCCCCTTGCCCCCCCCCCCCCCCAACCGACGCCCATGCTATCTGTAATTTCTTTATTTTTATTTGAAAGCCAAAAAACAAGATCACGGCCTTGGTCTTTTTAATACTCTTATGATTATAATGTAACTTATCTAATATATCTGCCTTTAATGAGGCCGGCATTATTATTTGTTCTCTTTTAAATATTAATCCCTTTGTTTCAACTATTTAAAGTTTACGAAATAAATAGAGAGCTATTAATTCGTGTACTTTACTCTTTTTGTCTGTCCCGCCTTCCATTATGATTTTTAATAAAATTGTAATTCTCTACTCTTCTTATCTTAACTTTCCTTTGCTGATATCCTCATTGACTTCAATTAAGTTTATATCTAAATCTGCCACATTTATTGTGAAATCTGTATCATTATAATTTGATCTTGATAGTGCATCAGCAAAATATAACTAATTGTAAACCTGTTTTACACCTAACAGTAAAAGGACAATTTTATCCAAAGGTTTCTTAAAAAATGTGTCCAACGGTTTATGGTCTGTTTCTACTTCAAAGACTCTACAGATATTGAAGAAACCTTTGACAACCAAAAACTATTCCGAGCATTTTTTTCTATCTGCGCATAATTTTTCTGACTATCCGTCAAGCTCTTTGATGCATAGGCTGCGGGCTTCCCTTCTTGAACTATATCGGTTTCTAGACGATCCTTTGAACTGTCCACGGAGAGGATTATAGGTTTATCTTACTTATAATATTGTAAAACCGGTCTTTTTAATATCTTCTATAAAAATTTAAATTCTGTCTCTGTGTCCAATCTCATTTCTCAGATTATTTATTAACCCTAAGTAATTACCAATAAGTTTTGCTACATAAATAACCATGCCTCTACTTTATCTGTATCTGCTTCTATTCCCATTTCTGACAAAATATTATGTCCGACATACCTAATATCATTTACACTGATTTTGCACTTGATTTTATTAAACTTTATTTCACTTTCAACGGCTCTATCCTAAACCTTTTTCAGTATTTCCACATGTTCATGTAAATCTTTCACAAAAATAATTTCATCCAGTAAATAATATGAAAAATCGCAGAAACCCGATAATTTTATTTTCAAGGGGGACACCTGCAATGAATACTTTTAACACTCGTGGCTCAACCTCCTAGATGTTACCCTTAAAATCTTAAATGGGAAAGGAGGTCAAGAAGCACATAATTTTAAAGGGAGTTTAATTTTCTTTCCAATGGTACCCTAATTTATATTATCCTCTGACGCAGGTTCCAAAAAATTGCGTTTCAAAGTTATAGAAGTTTGAGAGATTCTCGGTATTTATGTTAGTATTTAAACAATAATTATTGTTATTAGCTATCCTTTTAGCAGAAATGGTTAGAAGATTAAGTGGCACCAAACTTTTACTTTTAAAAGTAATTTAATAGGAAAATTTCGATGGCATTAGACTGCATTTATCAAATGGTGGTTTTTTAATTCTTATCATTGAAATTCCACCAAGTTTCAGACAATTGAATTTGACAAAAGCTTTCGTTTGCATCTAAAATTGAAAATATTTTTGAGTCTGCTATGTCTCTTGTAATCTCATCAAAAGTGGGTAACTCATAATGGATTCATTTACATTCTGGGGATTTAAACAATTTCTATTTCTATTATCAGGTTTTTGGACTAAAACAATGGGTTTTTGCAAATTTAGTGGGTTCCGTCATACTTTTAATATTGTTATCATTTAGTTAGCATACGTTCTAGTTAATTTTTTAGTTTATCCATTAAAACAAATGGTACTCTCCGATTTGGTACAATTTTGGGCACATAATAATTTTTAATTTAAATTTCACAGGATTAATTTTTATTTTGCCCGCCCCCCTAAACAAATTACTATAGTGTTCAAATATTCTTGTTATCATATGTTTGCAGATTTATAATCAGATTTGATGAGAATAATAAAATGTAATATATATACACACATTGGTCTGAATCTTAAGACCTACTGGTTAGGCAACACACAACACATTAGATATTTATTTATAGTACATTCAGAAATATATATATATATTTAACCTGCATTTGCACCACTGGTGGTTAAGAAATAAGCCAAGTTTAAAATGACATTTTTCCATCAACAATGTTATTTTAAGCTTCGCTTATTATGTAAATGGCCCTAAGTTTCTACGTCATTCAACACCTAGTATTAGTGATGGGTCGCTTGGAAAAGTCCACGAACAAGTCCGACGGACTAGTCTGAAAAGTTGACTAGTCCAAACATACTTTTCAAAAGTGAAAAAGTGTATTTCGCATGCGCGAAATTAAATTAACTAATTCGTCTGAATTTCTTACAAATAAAGGCAAAATATAGTTTAAAAAAGAAGAAACGACAAATGTTTACCCACTTTTATAGTTTTAACGAATTTTTCGAATTTTCGTTTCATATCTTATTAAAATAAACTCGTGAAAAAATTACCAAAAAATCCAAAAGTTGGAAGTAGTTTACAAATGATTTGCCTATGATTGCAAATGCAAATATTGTTCCCAAAGTGTTTTTGAAAAAAAGATCCAGGATGAAGATTTAACTGTGTGTCTTCTATGCTCAAGGTCGACTACTTTTCATTACTTTTCACTACTTTTCCGGACATGTCCGTCAGATTAGTCCAAAAATTACTTTTCATGAAAAGTCCTATCTGTACCTCTTGTATTAATGGCTTCACATTAATATCAGTTTGGTCTTTGCTAATAAAAATTCACAATAGGTAGTTTCTTTTCAGCAGGTATTTTTTAAGTTCCAAAACAACAATTGAATCTGAATCCTGAATTACTCTCTTGATCTTTGAAGGAAGGTATAGCAATGGGTAAACTTGCATGTCATGTCTTATAAAATAATCTACCACCGATGAGACGTAAATATTCATAAACAGGTTTCAATATTATTTGATCCAAAATGATCCAAGTTCTTTTTTGGTATTATTTTTGGCAGTTTTTTGAATTTGCCGCAAAATACCGAAGACAACTTCTTTTCCAAATGGTTGAAGGATATCTTCACTCAATCTAAACTCGTTGTTACAGACATAACTTTTGCAACTGGATAAATGGTTTTATCCAATTCAGAAGAATTTAAAAGCTCTCTTGCTTCTTTCAGACCTGGTGTACAAATCCTTTTTTCATTTCATTTTCTTATCAGTTTTGCTACAGTTCAAATCCTATGTTGGTTGAGAATTTTGTGATGTATTATTGTCGTCATCAGCAGAATCGTTCGGTATCTCGCCTTTTGCATCTATTTGAAAAATAAATGGTTGAGAAGTTATATTTTATAAACAAATTCATTGTTCAAGTCATCATATAAAGGGATCCACACTGTCATGCTTTGGAGAACACTAACTAAATAAAATATTGGCCTAAATGTTTTCTTTTTGTTTCAAAAATGTTAGGAGACATTGAATTCCGGTTTTGGTCAGTTGCTATTAGCCCCGCTCTTATTTTGACATCTGATCATCTGCAGATCGTTTGTGTTCTACAACTGACTTTATTAAAGATTGTGCCTGTCCTTAATTGTGGATAAATGGAAGGGCAGGCCTACATTCGTATCAGTTCGAAGTTTTTAACCGACTTCAAAGGAGGAGGTTATCATTTCGTCGCGATATTTTTTTTTATGTATGTTCAGCGATTATTCTTTAACGCGGTGTACGATTTCAATAATTCTTTTTTGTTAGAAAGGGGCTACTTCAGGGGTGGTCCCATATAAATTTAGTCAAAATCTAGTAATTGGGTCCATGAGAAAATCCTCAAACTCTTCATTTTTTATGTATGTTTAGCGATAATGCTTTACCACCTTGTCCGATTTATATGATTCTTTTTTGTTAGTAAGGGGGTACCTCATGGGTGGTCCCATATAAATTTAGTTAAGATGTGGTGATGGCATCTGCACGTTTTTGAAGTCGGTTTTTTTAAATTTTTAATTTCTAATACTTGTGCTTTACCATCTTGTCCGATTTCAATAATTCTTTTTTTTTGTTAGAATGGGGATACTTCAGGGGTGGTCCCATATAAATTTGGTTAAAATCTAATAATTGGATTCATGGGAAAATCCTCAAACTCTTCATATATTATGTATGTTTAGCGATAATGCTTTACCATCTTGTCCGATTTCTATGATTCTTTTTTGTTAGTAAGGGGGTACCTTAAGAGTGGTCCCATGTAAAATTGGTTAAGATGTGGTGACGGCATCTGCACGTTTTTGAAGTCGGTTTTTTAAATTTTTAATTTCCAATACTTGTTAAATATCAAATATTTAATCATCTAAACCTTCTAAAATGATAATTTCTAATGCCTCTTTAATATTATAACATAGACAACAAAAAAAGATGAACTGTAGTTTAAAATTTTTAAAATGAGCTTAGAAGTATGTATAAGAACAATGACTGCAATACGTCTTAATTTAGCATGGAATTTATTGGCCTCTAATTACGTTGTCACTATTAGTGGCTGACGTTATAGACATTTGCAATATTTCTCTAATAAAAAAGAGTTTTTACTTTATTGACCTTTAAATAATATTAATTTATTATACATCGATCTCATGCTCTTCTCTTGCTTTTGTGTAAGGAATCTTGAATCATGAACTGTGATATAGATAAATGCTACTAATTTTATTAAATTACTATAGTGGCAGCTTAAGGCGTAATGGTCTTTAACGTGATTATCCAGTTTACAGAATAAATTTATATTCACTAACATACACCGTATCGACTATCGAACTTTTTCCAATACCCTTTGCACAAGTCAGCCATGTGAAAGATGCAGACAGAGAGATAGCATTATTGCAAGCAGAAAACGAATATTATCAGCATTGTCTGTTTATACGGTCCAGCCAATGTTACAACACGGTAGGGCCATATAAACATCATAACAAAACATAATTGAATGACACAAGAACTTACATAATTGCAGGGTTCAAACGTTCGTTAAGAAATACAAACTTTATTGTAATCAACCAAAATTAAAAAAATGTGTTACGCATTAAATTTCAAATGAAGTGCCACACTTTACAATAGATACCAGTTTTGTATGCCTCTAACGAGCGTTAAAATCAAAAGTAATCCAATAAATATTACCAAATTCTCCTTAAAATTATATTTTCAATGACGTGTCATACTTGGCACTTTTCCTATGTTAATTGCTTTGGTTAGAGTACCGGAGTGGATGTGAATGACTTATGACAGTTAATATGATAAACAGATGTCCTCCTTCAAACTAAAATTGATCCGCGCGTTTTTGACATCCATATGATATTAATACTCAAAACCCCCAGGTCATGTTTTCGTTGGGTCACCTTGTATAAAGAGAGAGTATTTATATTAAAGAAAATTAACTCATAAATAATAACCTTTAAACAAAATATAAATTAAATAGATCGATCCCATATTATTATAAGAAAATACTAAATAGTTTTGGAAAAACTATTAAAACCAGTTGTGAAGTTTGAAACTAATACATTGGTAATGAAATTGATATTTTTGTATTTGATTGTATGTTATTCTTTCCACCTCCTGATTCCACATAAAACAAGAAACAGTAAACAGTTTATAATAATATCCTTTATTAAATTTGCTACTTATAACATGTACTAATGACCAAGTCCAGTTCTGTTTATTTTCAAATAAACAAATATGGCCGTCGATAGAATCTTTAAAAATTAAATAACTTACCAAAATAAATGTAAGTTTTCTTTATCGCCGTCACACATCTCACTTTTATCATAAATAAAGCTGTTTAAAACAGATCTTGGTTTAAAACAAATCTTGGTATTTTCAACGTTAATTTCCAAAATTTAAGTCAATAAAATACCAAATTAATTCTCGTTGACACATTAAATTTGGATAAATAACGCTAAATTTCGAAGTGGGATTATGCGCAATGTCTTATATTCTATCTACGGTTTGTATAATCTAAGATTTTGACCAATATAAACTTTATATTTCTTAACGTTTTTAGAAAATTCGCTTTTTAACAGTTTTTTTTCGACGTAAAAAATTATGCAATCGTCATATTTGATTAGCTTGAACCATAAACAAAAACATAAACTAATCGCAACATTTCAAACACATTTAGCCCTAATTAAAATCAAGATAAAAGTAATAAAAATATAAAAAAAGTATTTTGAGCTGCCACCAAGCTAATATTTGACTTTTAAATTGTCGCATGTCTCTTAATTTACTTAACATTAAGCCAAGAGATTAACATTATAACAACAGCGTTGTCAGATAGAATAGGGTAATATGTTAGGTTTGGTGTCTACCGGCTTGTTTGAATTGTTTAATTTATTTAAACATCGCAGAACCTAGTACATTTACCTCTTATATCTCAATATTCTTGGAAAATATTTGCTTAATTAAATATAAATTATACGAGTTATTGTTGAAAATAATTTTCGAAGTAAACGCTGAGATAGGGCTGTATAATTTGACATGGATAGAGGTTAACTGTTACTTATGTACACTTGGAGACGGATCTTTATCCGTGCGCCATCAAAATAAAATATAAAACATATAAATTTTATGTAGCATCATTGTCATTGTCTACTATCCAAACAATACCGGATAGTCATATAATATCTGCCTTTTAGCTAATCAATAAAGTACAATGTTGTGTTATTCGATTACACACTCAGTATGTGCATTAAAAATATAATAATAATAATATATAATAATACAACTTTATTCATAGGAAAACATACAATAATATAACAAAATTAAGGTTTAAAAATGATAAGTATCAAGTACTTTTTTCAAATAGGTGTAGATATATTTTTTTTCCTGGGCTCGTCTGACTATGTGTCTCCGAATAACACTGAAGCCTATTGGCTTATTGTGTTTTACCCCATGTTAGTTCATAGCACCCACTCTATCACCTTTGTGTAGATATATTTAAAATTATAATTTGATACCTCGAAATCATGTAAAACATTGTACTTTACCAAATGGCACCTCTGTGCCAATCCCTATCCTGAGCAAAGTGGTTAAAAACAATTATTTTATATTCAAAAAATCACATGACATGATAGCGCTAATTTTGTTTGCCTCAAAAGTTTTCCAGAAAAATACATATTTAAATATCTTGAGAAAATCGTTAAAGGGAAACATTTTCGTCCTCTTAACATCACACAAAAACATCTAACCACGATTAATAGGTGAAAATCATCAAAAATATGAATCAATTTTTGCTAAATTCAAAACATGTTTGTATATTTATTGATGTAATTTTTACAGGTTGTCATAGAAAGGACAAAAAACTATCTATGATTATGGTTTAAAAGAATTGTCTAACAAAAGTTAATAATAATTATTATTGACTAACTCTGCAAATGGTTTATCCAATATCATCCTTTTTTCTTTCACACATACACATGGTTTAAAAGGTAGGTAAAAATGTTAATTATTCAGGTGTAAAAGCTAGGATTCTAATTTTCAGGGCAAACAAAATGATTGATGTCATGTCTCATGTGATTTTTTGAATTTAAAATAATTTTTTTCTACACCCACATGGTTATTAGCTTATCTACGCACAGATTACAAAACGAAAAAGTATGCTATTACCTTCAACTGAACGAATATATTTCATATCTATTCTAGATAGTGAGAACACTGCAAAAAATGAAATTCACCATGACAGATCCCTTTCAATCCCGCTAACCGACAACCTCCACAATTTAACGATTGGACCCTGGATTCTCTAACTGCTAAATTCAATAGTTTTTTGTGTTCAGTACAACATTTTTCTCCCGGCATTATTCTAATTTCTGAAACTTGGCTCAACTTGTCTATTCCCGATTCACTTATTAACATTCCTGGATTTACAATTTACAGAAGCGACCGCGCAAATAATGTTGATGGAGGGGTCTGCATCTACTTAGCTTCATCTATCACTTCAACTTACTCTGTCACCGCCTTAGATATCAACATTCCCAATATAGATTTAATTTCGTTAAAACTATCATAAAATTTTTTCTCAACCACTCTGGTATGTTTATATCGTCCTCCAAAGAAAAATTCTCTAGAAAACGACCAACAGATTTTTGAGGTACTTTCGAACCTATCTATTTCTCATGACAATCTTGTGGTGTCTCTCTCGATTAGAAGTGTTGAAGAAGATATAAAAAAAGTACATTTTTATGTTTTTCATCGTATAAAATTTTGTCCGATAATAATACATAGGCGTAGAACTTGATATTTTAAATAATTGCACCTTTAAAAATTCTACGCCAATGGCAAAAAAGGGGTTTGAGTATAAAATTTGGATTGGGTACTCATTTACTACAAAAAAGTACCCTTGTTAACACTCGATTTACTCTCATGGTTTTGACAAAGTTTGTATTTTAATAATTATTGTTACTAAAATGCAAATTTCGTCAAAACCATGAGAATAGTCTTATCAAGAGTACCTTTTTTAAAGTAAATGAGTTGCGCAATCTAAATTTCATACTTAAACTCCTTTTCTTCCATTGTCGTAGAATTTTTAAAGGTGCAATTATTTAAAAAATCAAGTTCTACGCCTATGTATTATTATCGAACAAAATTTTAAAACCATTTTTTTTGCCACATAAAACTCTACCAATATATTAAATTTCAGCCAAATCGCATATGCCGTTTTAAATTTATATGGGAAAAACGATTTAAAAATTGTAACTTCAAGGCCCTCTGGAGCCCAAACGAAGCAATTTTGTACTAAAGTAATTTTACTTAAATCGACTTATTTTGGTCTAAGGAATATGTGGTATGTTTTTGTAAAGATTCCGAAGCAGAAGCGGATGATTAAAACGCACCTATTAAAAATATTGCGCCAAGATGTAGGCAACACGTAATAAGGGTTGAAAATGGCGGAGTTTTCTATCTCCTTTTAAAAGGCACTCAGAAAGCTGCGCAGTGCGACCATTCTCCGTATAGTAAAAGAAAATCAAAGTATGTGGTTTACGTGCTGTCGGGATTCTGCGCAGTCTAGATTTGGTGTTCCAACAAACCTAAGCAACAAACCTTGGACCTATACTGTACAAAAATCTAGTGCTCCAACATACTCAAACCTAATCACAAACGAGTTTCTGTACTGTCAAATCAGTTTCTGGGTCTGAATAGGAACGAATTGTCAAGACATGCGCAAAACGAAAGTGAGCTCATAAATAAATCACGACCAACTCTGGAAATGTCGTGATTATATTCGTTTTGATAGCATTGATCGTAGTCTCGATCGTAATTTGGTTTTTATTCATTATCATTATTTATAGTATATTATTTTATGAGTAATGAAAAGGACTATTATTCTGATACAGTAAAAATAAAATAAGTTAAGGTGATTACAGCACCCCCTTATAATTTTCGGACAAGGATATCTCAAAAAGTAATTTTTTTAAAAAGTTAAAGTTTTGGAAAAATATATTAGGCAATAATATCTAAAATATGCATATATTTTAAAGTTTTAATTTTTTTCAGTTTCCGAGAAAAAAAATCAAAGGGCATTCAATTTTGAAATATCATAATGAAAATAAATGCATTCCTCAACATTACTATTCTTAATATAATCCCTAAATTTAAGCTCTTAATCTATTGTTAAAGATTTTTTAAAATTCGCCGAAATTAGTGACTAAAACGCCTTGTTAAGTGCTATTTTCTGGTTTAAACTAGTGTAAATCGTTGCAAGAAACGAATGATGACTCAGAGTGTACGATACGATAGTTACAGACCCGTTACACTAGAAAGAAGCACTTAACGAGGCGTTTTAGCCACTAACTTCGGCGAATTTTAAAAAATCATTAACAAGAAATTAAGAGCTTAAATTTGGGGATTATATTAAGAATACTGCTGTTGAGGAATGCATTTATTTTCATTATGATATATCAAAATTTAAAGCCCTTTGATTTTTTTTTCTCGGAAACTGGAAGGAATTAAAACTTTAAAAAATATTCATGTTCTAGATATTATTGCCTAATTTATTTTGCTCAAATTTAAATTTTGTAAAAAAATTACTTTTTGAGATATCCTTGTCCGAAAATTATAAGGGGGTGCTGTAATCACCTTAATGTACTAACCAATCGAATAATCAAATGTTATAAATCTTTTATTGAGTTTTATAATTTTTTTATGTGCCAATTTCAAAATTTACCATAAGTTATTTTTTTTAACTTTACGTTATTGACTACAGAAACATGTGTTCCAACTCAACCAAGTTCCGAATTCAGTCTCAATTATCGGCAGGTCGTGGACTGGTTGTCGACTATCTATCAGTTGTCGACTATCTATCAGTCGTCGACAATAAGTTTTTGTATGGTTCCAAGATTTTTGTTGGAACAAACCTATAAAAATTTATTTGTAGTGCTTTGTTTGCATTATGTTATTTGCTAATTACTTATTTAATAATTGTCTTTGTTATTGAACTTTGTAATTTTGGGCTTAATAGGATTCATTCCTCAGCCCTAATTTGTTTGTAATAATAATAATAATAAATCATCGTTCATATTTTGATCAACTATTATTTTTAAAATTTTTAATAAGTGACAATTCTGTCAAACTAATTGTTAGTATATTTTTTAGATTAAACATACATCAAAATGGGTTATGCTTGTGTAGAATCGATAAATAATAGCATGTCTGTTTTTATTTCGTCTATAATTATAAATAATTTGTTAATTTAAATAAAACTATATTGAAGTCAATTCAATAACGAGTATATTAAAGCAACAAAAATAAAAGAGTAGGTTGTCCTGTGGTTAGCGTTCTTGCTTTTCACATTGAAGACTCGAGTTCGAGTCTCGGATGGGGAAAAATTAAATAAACTTTATTTCTTTTTTTTTTGTTCATTTTATTTTAAAAATTATTAAAAGTCACAAATTGTTTTAAAATTAATTATTTTGTCTTAATAACCTAAAATATTTTTTTATTTGTAAATTTACGTTAGTGGGTCGTAAAAATATTCTGTACAGCTCAAGTGGATTGCCCACATCGCACTCAGACGATTGAGCACTCGGCCTACGGCATCGTGCTCATTTTTCGTCTTTGTGCGATATGGCCATCATATCCACTCCTGTTGCACAAACTGCTATATTCAACTACTTTGCTCAGGATTGGGATTGGCACAGGTGCCATTTGGTAAAGTACAATGTTGTTACATTTCGTTATCAGATGATGGTCGAAATTTGCAGTGGACTCTCCTACTTGCTAGTTGTTAGATAGGTTTAGATTTTGTTTTTTTGTGTGTTGCATATTGTAGATATTATAGTCCAAGAGCTAGTAACACACATTCAATTAAGTGTTTGACGCACTTTGAAATTTTGTAATTTAAAATCATTTGGATGGAAAAGCAGATATACCTGTGTTGGCTAGACCCATCCCGGGACACCAGGTACTGCGCATAATAGAAAGGGGTCGTAAAATATGACACAAAAAAGTGTTTGATTCAGAGGCCAACAAACAACAATTGAAAGTTTAGGTAATTCTAAAAATACTAGTAGTTTAGGCAGACACTTTTGAGAGGGTTTATAATTAATAAATCAACCCCAAAGTTGATGTTTTTTAAATATGATTTGAAGTATTTGATTCACGCTGAAATTTTAATAGCGTCTTGATTAAATATAAAAAAATTAATTCCAAAAAGGCAGACACTTTTTCCGGGGTTTAATTGCCGGCCAACACAAAAATGAATGAACCTCGTTATGCGCCACTATGCATTGAATAAGTATATACTTTTTAAAAACTAAACATTTTAAATTACCAAGACTGTGAAATAATACAACAATATTTTTTCTTTTTTTTTTAGGAAAAAAAACAAAAAAAAAACAAAAAGTTTCGGGGCTCGAACCACCAACTTGCTATCCACATTATCCAGAGTTGCCGGGAAAGTGGCTGCGTTGCTATGAAGACGGCCTCTTCGTTGCACTCTCAAATTTATGTTGTTGCAGTTTTTCTATCTATCTATCACTTTCCTTTCAGGTTTTTTAAATGCATCAGCCAGTGCACTTCTAATGATAAAACTTCTGTTAAGTATGGAACTGTTCAAGACATTGATAATAGCCAAAAGTTCATTTCTAGTGACGCAATAGTTCTTCTCAGCTTTTCCCAAGGTCTTACTAAAATACGCAATTGCTTTCTCTTTCCCCTCCTATTTTTGGGATAGCCCACCGCCCACGCTGTGTTGGGATGCGTCGCAGTTGAAAATGATTTGTCTTTTTTCCCGAGGGTAGGTTAGGATGGGTGCCGTAATCAATCGTTTTTTCAACTCAGTGAAGGCATTTTGGCAATCCGGTGTCCAGTCAAATAGACTAATCTTTTCAGTTAAAGTGGTTTAGCAATTCGGCCAAAGTATTTGACAAATTTCTGGTAATATGAAGGTCAAGTTGCTAGATGGATAGAAAAACTGCAACAATATAACTTCGACAGTGCATCGAAGAGGTCGTCTCTATAGCAACGCAGATATTCTTTCCAGGCGACCCTGTTTACCGGTACAGTAAAAGGCGCGAAAAACGAGACGAACTATACAAAACTATCCATCACTATCCATCCAGAGGATGATGAAGACAGACTCGCCCTTGAAAACTTGGAAAAACCCTTTGGCATCTTTTTTATGTTCCATACTTCTTTGCTTTTTGCTATTTGCCTCACTCATTTTTTTCCTTTAAGTATGTCCAACCCATTTAATCAATTCTGGACCTGGACCAATATTGACTCCTTCCTATTTTGAGATTGTATAGTGTTTTATTTTTCTCTGTTCTTTTCTTTGGTTGATTGTCGGTCTATTAGGAATATTAAATATGCCCTTTATCCACAATTTTCATTTCTCTTCTTTAAATTTATCGTTTTAGTATTTCCTCCAGTTTTCTAATTGTTTTCCAGTTTCAGTTTTCTTTATCTTTTATTTCGTATTCATCATTTTTTTGTCTCTTTATTAGTTTTCAAGTAGATTTCGTTCACGATCAAAATACTGTTTATTGCCTCTTAATATTTTTCAAATACTGGCAGCACTGATTTAAGTGACCTCACTCATGTTTACACTGTAAATAACTCTTACCCTAAGGCTAATTATTATGTAGGTACCTACCTATTGGGTATTAATTTAGATTATAGGGTTCCGAACAAATTTCAAAAGCTTCGATCCAATTTTTGAAATGGTAGGTGTTAAAAGACTGAAAGAATAACTCTTATTATCTCGTTAAGTGTTAAAACATGGATATACAGGGTGTTCCGTAGCGATGGTTCAATATTTTAATAGGGTATTCAACCAATTATTTAAAAGGGTATTTTATTATAAAATTTTGCAATTGGGTCCTTTTTTTTATTAGGTGCTCTCGTATTAAAGCGTCAAGATGAATTATTTTTATTTTTTTGTTCGTTAACAGTGGAATATTTGAAAAAATTATAGGAGTGAAAAAATTTTCTAAATTACATTTAGTACTTATTACAAAAATTAACTTTTGAAGAAAAAGTTCTGAAAGAAATAAAAAGACCCTTTAGAAAGATTAACTGTAAGAAAAGACACCATCACTCAATATGGTTTGACTAAAGGATAACGTGCACTAAAATTGCAATAACCGTTTTTAAGAAAAAAAAAAAAGAACTATTTTCTTTTCTGAATTTTGAGACCTAAATAGGCAAGAGAACGCAAATTTTAAAATGTTATTAAAACCCTCCCTTAAATGCTTGGTAGAACACACTGCTACAATATTGGAAAATCATTGCGGAACATATATAACAAAGTAGGTATAATTTGAATTACATACAAATACATATACAGAGTGGAAGAAAGTTTGGAAATACCTAAGCTCGTTCATGCTGCGGGATCTCGCTCTGCTCGTCCCGCATATATTCACTCGTTACATAAAATAAGACATTTCGGAACTGGTTTCATAAATAGCTATTGCAAAATTAAAAAAAGTAACCCATTTAAACGATTTATCGGCTGAAATAAGACAATGATTTACAAAGTACGTAGATGATTTGACGGATAGCAAAGTCAAATGTGAAAGTGCTGCAAGCATTTTTTAACATGTAAAGACAAGTAAAATAAATATGTTGCCTTGTTTAATATTAATAATTATTGCGTTTTATGTAAGCAAAGCTTCTCTTTATTACCGAGGCCCATATCTATGGGGCCATGTTTCTAATGATCCTCAAATTCAGCTGGCATAGCTACATCATCGGAACTGTTCATCCAATTAAACCTTATACAAACTCTCTGAAGGGTTTTCTTAACACCGAGATGACCTCTTGATGGACTGTCGTGTAACTGACGAAGTTCTTAGGCAACTCTAGTCTTTGGAATCACCAATTGTCTTCAGTTTTCGGAAGCATCATCATTCTCTAGTATTCGCATTAATAAGCCTTCTTCCAAAATAAAAGAGTTCCACTGAGCACAATATGCTTATCTACTGGAGAGAGTTTCGATACTTCTTGCCAAGTAGGTCGACGATTTTTCTCTTCCCATTGTTCCATTTGCTTTAAAACGGAATCGTTTTCTTGTTCTTCCCTAAGTGTGACAGGGGCTAACTCATCGTTGACAACCGTTGTTCTTCATACCGTAACTTCTTTAGCAGATGTGGCCAACCTCTTTCCAATCAGAGATTCTTGACCAACAGCTTCATTGTGCTTCGAAGGTTCCACCATAATAGGCGTTCCTTTCTCTACAGTTCTTTGCAACGGCGTTACTCTTATGGTTTCACATCTATCAGGCACCACCGTTCCTTTCTGTACAGTCATTTGTGATGTTTTTAGGGCGTTTGAGGAAACTGCTTACATTTCCCATTTCACCGCAATTCCAGCACCTGATGGTCTTTGTCTTTATCATTTTATCAGTAAAGCTCTTCATTATGTTAACCAGTTGGTCGAGTTTATCTTCTACTTCTTCTTCTTTTACAGTTCTCACTTTACTGTATCCATCAGATCAGCGGACAAGACACCGACTAATGCTTTGTGACGGGCTAGGCGGAGTGTTTTTTGCATTTAGTGGTCACGGAAGCCATCAACAAATGTTTGGACTACCACTTTATTTCACTGTCCTAGGCATGTTCTGTATGTTCCAGTTCTATCTTCTTTTACATTTCTTTTATTGTCTCCTCAACGGAAGTAATCTTATTTTCCACATCAGCTGAAATTTCATTTTTTAGAGAAGACATTTTGTTTTCAAAGTCGGAAAAAATTTAATCTTTTAAAGAGAAAACATCGGTTTTTCATAGAGGTCATATTAGAAGACATATCGGTTTTTAAGGAAGATATCCTATTTTCCATAGAATAAATTATAGAAGACGCATCATCAGAAAATAGATTCGTTTCCGAGTCCAAACCTTCACATTCTAGTGCTTCTTTAAGCCGCTCCGCCAGCTCTGTTTTCTTCCTTGTCCATTCTGTAGTTCTCAATGCAACTCAGCCACTTTTAAATCACACAGTCTTTTTAACTATTTTTGTGTACTATTTATTTACAGTTCCACTTTTAACACCAATTTAACGATTGGTTAATTTAAAAATAGTTTAATTATTTACAATTTATTTACACTACGTACTAATTTATAGTTCACACTTCTAATTTATTTTACAATTCACCTTTACTTGACAACTGTTCGCATAAACGGCGAAATAATTCACTTATATATAAAATTGTAACAGTCTGGAAAAATCCAATTTTGACGAGAAGCTCAGTGCTAGTCTAGAAGTTCTGAAAATTGTCCTCCAGGCGTCGGACTGCCAGAGAAAACATTCGAGGAGTCGAGTCTTAATCATGAATTGGGCGGGCATGGACAGTGAAACCATAGACAGCGCAGCGGCTTGTATGGAGAAGTCCAGGGCCGGAGGGGCCCTCGCAGGACAGATATTATTTTATGCACTACAACCTGGTGAAATCAGAATATGGATGGCTATATATGTGGCTATATAGCTATATAGCGTATTGGGATTAAAACGATAAAGGACCCAAATATTACTTTTACATGGACAGGCTTAAGGGGGAAAGATCTCAAATATTTTTACACAGGCGAACTTAAGGGATAAAGGGCTAAATATTTTTGCGTGGGCAGGTGTACAGTGTAAAGCGGCTAACTATTTTTACTTAGATATACTTAGGGGTTAAAAGGTCCAAAAATTTTTACATGGATAGGCTGAAGGGGTAGAGGATCCAAATTTTTTTTACGATTAGACTTAAGGGGTAGATTGCCCAACTATCATTCCATGTGCAGACGTAAGGTTCAAAAGGTCCAAATATTTTTACATGGACAGACTTATTAGGAAAATGGGATAAATATTTGTATTAATTAAAAGGCGACATGGAATCATTTTTATAAACCAGGGCTAGCAATGTGAAAATCCTATTATTTAGACTGAGTAACGCCAATGCTTCAGAAACCTGAAAAATCAACGCCTTAATACTTTTAATTGCCCGAGAACCACCAATTTGGCGTCTCTCTAATTACTGATGCCCGTTCCTATGGGGCCTCAGTATTGCATCCGGGTAGACGAAAAAATTTTCTTACACCCATTTTTTTTAAATTTTTTTAAGTTTCCGAAAATTCAAAAAAAAAATTTTTTTCGTCTGGGCATCTGTGTGTATGTATGCCGGCACAATAACTCCAGAACGAAAGTTCTAATTGACTTGCGGTTTTGATTTTCTTGAATAATTACTTCTAACTTAGAACCCTATTGATTTTCAAAATTTTTGGTTCATCCTAACTACTTTAATATCAATTTTCTTAAAATCTAATGTGACAATTTTAGGAATTCCAATTATTTCTAACGTCAACATTCCTAACATTCTTTACATTCCATAAATTGCAAACATTCTCTAAGGACCTGTCAAACAACAGCTGTTGATAGTAAAGGTGAAATTTCTAAGGCGGGTTGCGACCTTCCTATTTGCAACTATAGCCATTTTGGAGGCTATTTTTATTCGAAATTAGTCGCCAAGCCTGTCAATTTATGAAAAATATACAAGCAATTTCTTAAAAATTACTTTTTTATGGTGGTGCTAACTTAAGCGTACTACTATTTCGCCCCTAGCCACAAAAACACCTTCATCAAATTTACTGGTTCTCTGTCGCAACCCCATAGAATAATAAACAGGCCATTTTATTTGGTAAAAATCAGAATAATGCTTGGCTGTGCCTGTCAAGTATTAAGATGTCAACTGTGATGTGTGAATGGCTCTTAAATATCAAATTATTTAAAAATGTATGCTTCTTTTGATATTTATTGCAAATAATTTGTAGTGTATCCCAATTAAGGCTTTCCATAAATAAAGGTACAGCAAGACAGATAATATAATGTTCTTATGCAAAGCACTTTTTTATTCTATAAAAGAGAGGTAGGATATATGCTGGTTTACATATTCAACCAGCGAATTGTAAATAATAATTAGTAAACTCCTAGTCATAAATTTCCTCAATTCATAAAATTTAAAAACGAATCTTTTTACCTTGGGATTTTAATGACGTAATGTGATCAACCCATTTCACATTTTGATCAATTATGAAATATTATATTTTCTTGTTTTTCATTTTAATTATAAAGTTGTCATTTATTTATATGTTGAAAGAAGGCCTTTGTAAATTACATTGGTCTCTATGGATCTACTTTAACAAAAAAATAGTTTTGTGGCTATAAGTTGCTATAACCTATCGTCTCAAAACTATTAATACTTTAAACATAGTAAGTAGTAAAACGGGGGGGGGGGGGGGGGGGTAAAATAATAAATTCAGCGAAATACTTAAAAAGGGCAGGTTTAAAGAGTATTATCACAAGAAAGTATATCTGTTCCGTTTATTTATCAAGTATTGTTTGAGGTTACTTTTGAATACATTTATTGTAGTTTTTTTTTTAATTTCTGTAGGCAATCTATTAAATTTTTTAAACTTTTAATAAATATTATATTTTGGGAACTTTTAGTGATGGCTTGCCGTACATGAAAGTCATATTGGCTTCTTGTATTATAGTTGTGATATTGCGAATTATATTGAATTTTTTCTAATAGATCTGATGCGATGGTACTGCCATTTTCTATAAATAAATATCAGTCATGTACTGAACATAATTCTGAACCGAAAGCCAATTTATTTCTTTTAACATTGTTGCAATACTCATCCTTCTGTTCTTTATTAATAAAATATAAATAGGCGAAATAAGGAGCCCAAATATTTTATATGAGCAGGCTTAAGAGGTAAAGGGGCCAATTATTATTGGATAAATTGCTCGAACAATTTCTTAAACCCTAATCAAAAGGCGATATAGAATGGTTTTAAAAATCAAGGTTTGTGAAAATCATCACATGGTTGAACCTAAGTAATGCCAATGCTTCACAAAACAAAAAATTCAACGTCCTAATACTACTACCGGCTTTCGGTCTTTCGTTCCAAGTTAAATCATTTCTTTTGTGGGCCTCAGTCTCGATAAGGTGGGAACCACCATTTTAACGTCTCTCGAATTTTAATTTAGAATAATTATTCAAAACTTCCTCTAAGACATCCTGTATTTTGAAAGGATAATTTGTGATGAGACTAAAATATTTCTAAAAATAACATCCCATTAATCCACCCTTCATCAAAGCCAATTTTCGAACTGAATACCCAGGAAAATCACGTACTTGCATCTAAACATAATGAAAGCTATATTTACTGTCACCCAACCTCTTTCGACAACCAATCGAAAATCTAAATTTATAGCTTTTATTCCTTCATAAATAAATGATAATAAATTCTGGCTTAATAAGATTTTATTGAATCTGTACCGCCTCGTGTATATACATTTTAAAGAGTTTATAAGAAAATGTGTACAATAAATCTATAAAAAATAAACGAGATCAGAAAAACGATGACAACCAAGGTCAACATGCCAATGTTCGAACAGGTGAGAAGGTCTATTAAGTACACAATTAATTAACTTAAAATTTTTGGCAAAAATCAAGCTTATTGATTTAAAAAAAAATCTGAATAAAATGGGGACCAACGGGGGGTTAAAAAAAAATAAATAGAAATCAAAAACCAAAGAGATATCAAAATGAAATGTTTAGTAACAAACAAGTTCAACGGAATAAACAAATAAATAATTATAGGGAGATAAGGGGAGTTGAAATATTAAAAATAATCCCAAATCAAAAACAAAAAATTGAAATCTTCAGGAAAAATCAAGCTTTATAAGAAAATGAAGCCTATTGATTCTAAAAAATATGATTGAAAATGGTGTTTAAGGGGATCTGTTAAACTATGAAGAGTAGTATAATACCTTCATTTTAGTTATTACTTAGTTTTTTGACTTTATTTCCTCAATAACAGTTCTTTTAAGAACTTCAGTAAGCAATTTGGATTGAATTTCTACGATTTTGGATCCTTCTACACCGAGTACTGTTAAAAATAGAAGTTCCTGAAAAGTCCTACAAGAAAGGGAGGACGACTTATTGTTTTACATGCTGGTTCTGAAAATTTTTTTGTGGAGAATGCATTATTGGTTTTTGTAGACAAAAAGACGGGATATTACCATGAAGAGATGAATTCCGCGAAGAAAAATGTATTAATTTCTTACCAAAATGATTAAAATGTAAGTGCTGCCTTCTGGTGTAACGCGCTTGTAACTATCGTATCGTACACCCTGTCATTATTCGTTTCTTGCAACAATTTACACCAGTTTACACCAGAAGATAGCACTTAACGAGGCGTTTTAGCCACTAATTTTGGCGAATTTTAAGAAATCATTAACAAGACATTAGGAATAGTGCTGTCGAGGAATGCATTTATTTTCATTATGATATTTCAAAATTAAAGCTATTTTAGTTTTTTTCGGAAACTGGAAGGAATTAAAACATTAAAATATATGCATATTCTAGATATTATTGCCTAATTTATTTTGCCAAAATTTAAATATTTTGATATATTCTTTGTCCAAAAATTATAAGGGTCTTATAAGGGTCTAAATTAAGATGGGTCTTTCCTATAACAAAATTTCCTCAGCCCACCCCTTTCCGAGATATCACTCTTAAGAGGTGGTGACTAAAATTGAGTTTCTATTTTTTTTCTAAAATTTCAGTAAAGCTACAAACTTGAAATTCTGTAATTTTCGTGCACTCGCAAAGGACTAACCACGGTTATTTTTTCAATATCCCTGTTACATTATAGGGGGGGGGGGGGTGAAATTAGCAACCCTTACTTTATTTCATATCAAAACTTTTTTTCGAGATGAAGTTTGATGAAATAATTGTGTAACTTGAAATCCTTGTTTTATTTAATTTTTTTTTAATTTTATTTTTTTTTCCCAAAACCAATAGCTTCATAGAAAAAAAATACTGTTTTTCCCTCAATTTATTAAAAAAAAAATGATAAATTAGGGTGTTTATTTTTTTTCTCTGAAGCTATTGGTTTTGGGAAAAAAATTCAAGAATAAAAGAAAATTAAATAAAACAAGGATTTCAAGTTATAATTTTATTTCATAAAAGTTCATCTCGAAAAAAAGTTTTGTTATGAAATAAAGTAAGTGTTGCTAATTTCATCCCCCTATAATGTACTCGTAACAGGAATGTTGAAAAAATACCCGTGGTTAGTCCTTTGCGATTACAGAATTTCAAGTTTCTAGCTTTACTGAAATTTTAGAAAAAAATAAAAACTCAATTTTAGTCACCACCTTCTAAGGGTGATATCTCAAAAAGGGGTGGGCTGAGGAAATTTTGTTATAGGAAAGACCCATCTTAATTTCATACGAGCAATCACCTGAATTTTGTCGCATGCATTTAGAAACATCCTGTATATTACACATTTTTTTAAGCGGGCAAAATTCTTGACATTATCTTTTCCCTAATTGACACATGTCGTATTTCTCTAGGATTTACTAACTCTGGCAGCAAACAATTAAAATAAAAATTTGTCAGCTGTGGTAGCATTTTTGCCTTCCAGAATTTTTCATTTCATAAATTAACTAAAAACTAAATTAAACAAAAACCTAACAACGCCTCTTCAACAAACTAAGACGATTATTAGAATAATTTCGCACCTCTTCAAAAACAACTACCTATTTTTCGACATAGGAATTAACAAATTTAATTAAACAGCAGCTACCCTTTTAACCACGGGCTTCATAGACTAGCAGCGTTGCCATATTCACTGGTATCATTGTTTTAATAGAATTAGTATCGGAATGAAAACTATGTTAATCTTTGGTCCTGTTTAAAATTGGTGATCTTTTTAAACAAAAGTTATTTAGAAAATAGTTAAGATATTTGTTATAGAATGACGCTAAAGAGCCAAAAAATTTAATTTGTTAAAAAGTTGAAATTTTTGTTGTTTTTCTTTAAAAATATAAGTTTTTCGCGATTTAGCGTCATTCTTGGTTAATTTTTAGAACGATTGGCCTGAACCATTTTTTTTACAATTTTTTTTAACTGCCTCAAAGGTTTTTTTTGCGGAGGAGCCCCCGACATGTTTGCTCTTAAGTCAAAATAAGGTGAAAAAATAAATCAATAAAATTACAGTGTGTTTGGGAGATTAAAAAGGTAAGTTTTCACCAAATTTCGTGAAAAAAAATTTTTTTTTATAAAAGAAAAATAAAAACCAAAAAATTTTAAGGTTATGTGAAAAAAGTGAAAACACAAAAGTTGTAATCTTTTTATTACCTACAGCTTTGCTAATTAACTTTTTTCCATAGGATTTGTAGTTTTGCCGGAAATCAAGATAAACCATTGTTTACCCTCAAAAACTCACCCCCTTCCACTTCCCGACCTCAGATCGCCCGTAAATTGTTTTTCCTTCTATTTTTGTTATATTCTCTTCCTTTTCCAATGGGTTTCATCTTACTATTATTTTTTTTTACTCTTTACTATTTTCAAAGTTCAGCCCTGGTTTATAACAAGTGTTTAGTTGATAAAAACTGGATTATTTTTCTTTGCGATTTCAAAATACCTATTGATTCATTTCGTAACAGAATTACTTCAAGTTTTTTTTTTTATTCATAACCTGATACCTACTCTGTCATATACAAATACAGTCTAAAATGACAACTCAATTGCTGCAGACTTGTTGTTTTCATCATCTCACCCTACTTTAATCCTACCCTTATTACCTAAATGCATTATTATTTTAAGAGGATAGTGAACTCGGACTTTATTAATGTTTTCCCAACAATAGTTATTAAATAGCATTGTAGTTAAATCAAAATCTTCTAGATCAATGTATTGGACAAACGAGCATCGACGTAATCAAAGCTGTCTGCCTATCCGCGAGTTAGTCTCTTCCCGCTCTTCGACCGGCTAATACGAAATAAGCGCAAGCTCGGTACCCACGACGTCGAACGCACATGGAACATGTGACAATCGTAGTAGCTCTTGTTTGACAACAACTTTTTTCGATTTACCTACTATTTTTTTTTTCGCGACTAGACAATGATGTAAGGTTCAAGTACGCGTGTCTCGCGAAGTTCGTTTAATACGCGTAATCCTCGGAGTTGACAGTGGAAATGACCGGATTTGCAAAACGCGGAAAGTTACATTTTCCGGTGGGTGGTTAAACAAAGTGATTTATTTATTCGTTTTGGAGGCTTTAAAAAGTTGGAAACATGATTTACGGAAATGCTGTTTTTCGGTAAGTTTTTTAAATACTTCCGTGTTATCTTTACAAACATTTTATGCCAAATTTGATTATCACGATGAACAAGTGGTTGTTTCTAACCATTTTATTTCAGGACTTGGGTAGACAAACATAATTTTCTTGATAATACAGGATGTAATAAAAAAGATACCAGTTTAAAAATAGGTTCTAACTTTTACCTATAAACAAGAGTATAGAAAAACGATACAGCCTTTTGAAATTATTAATTTGAAATCAAAAAAAATTTGTCATTAAACTGGTCTTCTTAAAGTAAGAATAACTTCGAATGAACAAATTACGAAAACAGTGCACTTCATAAACATTTTATTTGGGTTGTGACCCCCTAGAAACCTCCAAAACTTTTGAATATTTCAGAAATAGATTAGTTTTGTGCCACCAATATTTTAACACATTCATTTTGTAACTTTTTGGACCCTTATCACTTAATTTAGAATTTCGGTATTTTTTCTATATGTACCTATCCAGACAGCACAAAAATAGTTCATTAATGTTCATTGCATATCTCAATTGCATACTCCTATATTCCATGAATATGCCATATCCGCCATGGCATATGACAGGAAGATTCAAGAATGTTCAAGGTCACCATGAAACATATGCCCACGATATGTTTTTTATCTGCCAAAATACCTTTATGTATGGCATATTCTCTGGATTTACTGAGGATATTTATGAATGCCTATATATTCATGGTATTTTGAATATTCATGGCATAGTTTAGAAAATAAAACCCATATTTAAATACAAATTTGTAATAAGAGTACAAAATAAATTAAATCTGAAAAATAAAGCAATTACTCTAAAAATAAAAACAATACATAACTAAATACCTACATACAAAAAAACTATGAATTTAAATTTATTTGCCGAGGTTCTTTACATACTTTTCTCCTAAAAATTATATACAGTGTGGTCCAATGAAAAGTATCCACCCCTTTTTCATGGTTCCCTCAGATTTAAAGAAGAAATGCTCGCATACGTCGATTTCTGTTTGAAGGGGCACGTTTTTTTCCTAATTGCATCATTGATACTTCAACCCTCGAGCAGTGGGGTGAAAAACCCCTAAAATTTAGATAGGAAAGTACTAAGTGTGGCACATTTTTGAAAAAGTAATTTTATAAGAAATTTAGTAATGCCAATATTGTTGTGTAAAATTTCGATTTTAGGGCCCTCTTGAGGACGAAAATTAGACACCTAGCCTTTTCTGTTTTCCTGAAATTTAATACACAAATGCTTGGACACATCGATTTTTGTTTATAAAGGGACACATTTGAAGCATATTTTTTAACCCGCATCTTCAACCCCTTGGTGGGGATAATCACACCCTTAAAATTTTAAAGTGGGCAAAGTGGGGAGAAGAGCTAAATATTTTAAAGGGCAAACTTTGAATGCACCCCATAACATTAACCTAGATATCTTCATATTACACTTGCAACAAAATAAATTTAGTAATTATACATTTTTTTCTTCCTTTTAAGTTCATTTTTGTTTTAGTTAACGTAATATTACGTAGTGTATTAAATTACTAATAAAATTAGCTTTCAAATGAAGTGTCACACTTTACCATAGGTAATAGTTTTTTATCTCGTCAGAGAGCGCTAAAATTAAAAGGAACGTGATGAACAATCATATTGCTCAATTCCCCATAAAATTACCTTTCCGACGATGTGCCATACTTGGTACTTTCCCTATTTAAGATGTATTCGTTAGATTAACGGAGGAAAGAGAACTGACACATGACAGTTGAGGGAGGATATTATAGGAAGGTGTCCCCCTTGAAATAATTAATCGACCTGTTTTTGCGTTTCTTTCAAAAAAAGTTCTACTTCAAGATATTCCGGTATACGACCGGTCGACACCCTTAATGAATCACCCTGTATAGAAGATACAAAGTGCCAGAATTGTTTCCATTTCATCAATTTTTTTTTATTGCATAATAAAATTGTTGGTATTTTATAGGGGGTCATTAGGGTAATTAGGGTTTTAAATGTATTTTATTTCAACAGGATTAAACGGGATTTTTTATTTTCCTGTCTGTATACAGATAAGTATATAGGAATCATGATCGTTAGAATTTGATTCTTTTAAATCAATATATCCCAACATAAATTTCAAGACATTCTTTTTGCAAAATATCAAGATAGGTCTGTAAATCGTCAGTGTATTGTTTTTTTTTAAATTTTTTTTTTATTTAAATATTTTATTTCATTAATATATTTTAAATACCTCCATCAATGTTTGTTTCAAAATTTGATTTCAGCAACTGCATTTGAAATTCAAACTGTAAATAAACAAATTGCAAAAAAACCTATTTTAAATAAATTAATTGCATCAGTTAAACTTTCAGACACACACGTCGTATCTATTTCATTAACTTTTAACACGCAACTAGATAAAAAGTTCCGTTGTCTAATATAAAAGAGTAAAATAATGAAGTGTTTGCTTTAATAACTCATACCTACGCTCTGGAAGGAAACTAGTTCTCTTTTTATGAAGTTCTTAACGCATTCGATGTAAAAAACGTCAAATAAAAGCGGTTCTTCTTTTTAATAACAATTTTAATTATAGTCCATTGGGATTAATATCATGCCCGCAAGAATTTGGTGTTCTACATACAAGATTAAACGACGATTGTCTTCCTGGCGATTTAGAAACCTATAGGTAACTTAGTCAAATAAGCAGTTCTGTAGCTGATTTGTTTACATATACAGGGCGATAGAAATAATATTAACACATTACAAATTGTAGAAATAGAAATATGCAATAGATGCGAAAGATTATGCGCTAACAGCAAGAACAATATATCCCCTTTAGTAGTGCATTTCACTTGTTAAAGATATGGCACTAACTTTGCAGTGCTAAAGGCAATAATAATTGAGAAGTATATTGCATGTTCCATTAAACGAGCTGTAAATCCGGGTGCTATTTTTATTCTAATTGCTAAAAATAATACGATTTTTGTCATTTTTAGCTATTACAATAAGAGCAGCGTTTGGATTAACAACACATTTAAAAGAACATGTAATATACTTTTCAATTTTACCTGTATCACTTCTATTTTTACTTAGAGGCTATACCTGAAAAAAAATTGACTTTGGTATAAAAAAAATTGTATAAAATATTTTATTTGAAAAATTATAAAACTTATTTAATATATTTTAAAGTCGAGGATAACTCTAGCCATATCCATTTTACTGAAAAAAAAAAAAGAAACACTTTATCATTCGTTAGTTATTAAGAGATATTTGTAATATACAGTGTCGGATATCGAATGTTTTACAATACGTTATGCTAATGTCTAAGTGAAGACTACAAAAAGTTAGCATTAGTGCGAGCAGGAATGGAATACTATGAACGTAGCCAGCCGGCTGCGTGGTGATGTATCTCGCCATGTGCCTGTTCATATTACACAGTACACAAGACAACATTCATATTATTCGTTTCCTGATCGCACTAACGCTAACTCTTTAGTTTTCGCTTCAATTCTAGCAAAGCGTATTGAAAAGTGTTCAATAGCCGATACCGTATATAAATGCTAAAATCAATAAGTGAAATAATTTTTTTTAGTTTAAATGGACCCCTACTTCGCAAAAGGAGAAAAACTGAAACAGAAAATTATTATACTTGAATTTTAAAGGCTGTTGCCACTGGAAAACTATTGTCTAGGGCTTGGATGACAGCCATAGAACTCCCTCCTTGAATCGTGTCCATCGGAAAGCATAAGATCTTAGTTAAATTATAATATTAGAGGGTATTAACTAGAAAATATGAAAAATTATTACAAACTTACGTCAAAAGTGGCACATCTACATTAAATGAAGGGAAAACTGACAACATAAAATTGTTATACATGAATTTTAAAGGCTTTTCCCACTGGAAAAGTATTATCTAGGGCGGGGACCCTTGGATGACAGCCATAGCAATCCCTTCTTGAGTCCTCTTTTTCTGTGTTTGTTGTACGTTTTGCTTTCCATATTAAATAAGTAAGCACTTAATACAACACAATAAATATCGCTGAAACAAAATTAATTGTAATAAACGGTATAAATTTCGTAGAAGTAAAATCAAAAAATTATCACTTGTCAATACTGACACTTCACGCTTCGCTTGTCAAAAACCATGTCAAAAACTTCTTCAACCAATGAACGTGCCGATCTCAGAAGTGTCAAAATTCAAAACAATACTAGCGCCATGTGGCTCTGTGTCTGGCCGCAGCGTAACTCAAAGCCATTTCTTGAATCCCAGTGACATTACTATAGGGGATATATTGTGACAGCAGGTATACAGACACAATTAAAACTAATAGCCCAAGAGCCCACTGCAAATTTTTACCGTCATCTGATAACGAAATTAAATATACTCCAAAAGCATGGAAAAACATTGTACTTTACCAAATGGCACCTGTGCCAATCCCAATCCTGAGCAAAGTGGCTAAAAAAAATTATTTTATATTAAAAAAATCACATAAGGCATGACAGCGCTAATTTTGTTTGCCCTTAAAGTTTTCTAGAAAATTACATTTAAATATATCTTGATATATATCGTTAAAGGGAAACATTTTCTTCCTCTTCATATTGCACAAAAACATCTATCCACGATTATTAGGTAAAAATCATTAAAAATATGAATCAATGTTTGCTGGTTTAAAAATGTATTTGTATGCCTATTGTTGTGATTCATTTTTACAGGTTGCCATAGAAACGACAAAAAACTACTATGATTATGGTTTAAAATAATCGTCTGACAAGAGTTTATAATTATTATTGACTATCTCTGCAAATGATTTATACAATGCCATCCTTCTTCCTTTTATATATAAATATGGTTTAAAAGGTAGGTAAAAATATTAATAATTCAGGTTTAAAAGCTAGGTTTACAATGAATTAGGATTGTTATTTTCAGGGAAAACACAATTGTCGCTGTCATGTCTTATGTGATTTTTTGAATATAAAATATTTTTTTTTAGCCACTTTGCTCAGGATAGGGATTGGCACAGGTGCAATTTGGTAAAGTACAATGTTGTTACATGCCTTTGGAGCATATTTCATTTCGTTATCAGATGACGGTCAAAATTTGCAGTGGTCTCTCATACTATAAGTGGCATGTGTTTTTCTTATTCGACAAGTTAATAGTGAGATTAATAGTCTAAGAGCTAGAGCCGAAAAACTGCTTTGATTTTTGATATGGACAAATCATTGATTGAAACTCATTCTATTACTAAACGGGATTACAAATCCGAGCTCTTCGACACTTTTGGTGTTGCAGGATTTACAAATTTCATCATTCATGCCATGAAAATTTCTAGAATGGACGATTATAAACTACTTAATTTATAAATTCCAAGTCGGATATAATGACTTGAACCGGGCATTTACCATCGGGTGGTAGAAGACCACCAAATGGCCACTTCCCAAAAATGAGGCATATAGCGACACCTCTCGACTACGTTTTGGACCTGAGAAATGGTAGATATATTTAATTAGGACTATGGGCCATGTGACCTCCCCCACCTCGACCTTTTCAGATCTATTGTGAATATACTTTAATCATTGTTTAGAGTACTTTGTCTAATTCGGTCTTTTATAGTAGACTCTTTAGACTGGGAAGTAGTTCTTCGGTATAGCTGGTTGCCCTTAGTTTTTCTTCTCCAAGTGTCTTGCTAGACCTTCGCAGTAGCACAATACGTGTTCTGCCGTTTCCTCCTTTTCTTGACAAAATCGGCACAAGGTCTCTTCAGTCAGACCGATATTGTACATATGTTTGTTAAGCCTACAATGCCCTGTTAATAGACCTACTAGTACTCTAGTATTTTTCCTATTAAGGCTTAGTAGATGCTCGGTGAGTTTAGGCAAAGGTCTTTTTAAGAACTCTTTGGCCTGTCTCTGTCCTGGTGAGTTTTTTCGCCACTCCTGAAATTTTTTAAACATCCACTGCTTTGTGCATGTTCTGATAGTTGTTTTTGTTACACCACAGAAGGGTTCTGGATCAATAGGAGCATTTGAGGCTCCTTCTACGGCTAGTAAATGAGCCTCTTCATTGCCCTTATGTCCCCTGTGGCCTGGTACCCAGGCTAAGGTTAGTCTGTTTTGACTACTTAGCTCAGGGCTTCCAAATAGTCCTACACAAACTCTGAGTGTACCTGCTTGGAACTGAGTGCTCTTAACGTCGCTTGACTGTTTGAGTATATGACAATGGTTTTTCCATTTACCTTGTCTTAATACTTCTTTTGCGCAGTGATGTTTTGTTGCTATTTCTGCCTGGAATACTGTCGCATGTTTACCTAAGCTCAGTGAGATTCTTGTTTTTGGCTTCGTACTATATATACCTACTCCTAAATTTTCATTGGTTTTGGAGCCGTCTGTATACCAGGTGAAATCTGCATGAATAGGAGGTCCTTCCGTCTACGCTTCCCTATCTGGTATACTTACTTTATATTTCGTTTGAAAGCTATACTTTGGGAGCATTTCGTCTGAAGGCATTCCCATTATTTGGTCGTTCTCCAACTCTTTATATAGCTCGCTGTAATCGCGTCCATGCAAACTGCTTATGGGTGATGAACCTATGTGCAGTCTGTATGTGACAGACCTGGCTTCGCCTTGAATGAATATATGTAGTGGTGTTAGATTTAGCATGACTTCTATAGCTGCTGTTAAAGTCATTCTCCCGTGGTGCTCAGGCATGCTTGCCTTTTAATACCATTGAGCTGTCGAATGGCTCCAGTTTACCGAGTCTTTGGCCACCATACCACCGACCCGTAGGTTATCATCGGCCTTATGACTCTGGTATATAACCATAGGAACATTTATTAACAATTTTACAAAATATTTGTTTGTTGCAAGTCAGAAAACACTTAATGTTAAAAATAATGATTTTGTTAAATAAATACAGTACATAAAAATATAAATATAGTGTAAAATAAGTCACATTATAAATCAGTAAATGGGGTTTCTAAATATTTCTTGATTAAATAGAAACTTTTACACAGAAATACCTCCTGAATTTTCACTTTGAACTTTTTAAAAGGTAAAGATTTTGTATTTTTACTTAGTTTATTGTATAAGCTCAGATCTACAGAATTGTTTGCTGAGTGGGTAAGCCTGTAACTAGGTTTCATGATCAAATTAGCCGATCTCATGTCATGGATCTAAGAAAAAGTATTATAGGTATTCTTATTTTTATGAATTTTAAGTAGTGTCTGGTATAGATAAATTGTAGGTAAAGGCATGATACCAAAAAGTTTGAACCATTCCCTACAGGACTCACTCGGTTTGATGACAGTTAAAATTCTTTGCATTTTGAATACCTTGTCATTGAATCAATCACAAGTGTCTGGGCTTCGATTAGCGAAAGCGAATACAAGCAGTTTAAGGTTATAAAAATAGAAAACCAAATCCTATGAAGATTGCTGCCGCAATAGATGAATCAGGTGCAGTCAACATAATAATTATCGCTAAATATTCGCGAGGTTAAAATTTTAAAATTATCGTAGGATAGACAGTATAATATAGTGAAAAAGCATTTATAATTCTTAACTAGCTTTTTAAAAAATAAAAAAGAGAATTATTGGCGCCCTTATTTCCTGAACACTATTTCCCCAAAAGTGTCTATTAGAAAAGCCTGAATTCACGACTGAGGAATTATATTGAAAATGGCGTGAGTTGTCCCAAAGTATGATACCGTATAATAGATGGCAACGAATTAATCCAAAATATGCTATAAGTTAAATTCCGCAGCAATAAGCATACTTTAGTGTCTGAGAAGGAAGATCTGTCTGGCAAGTTTTTGACTCAATTCATTGATCTGGATGAACCAGTTCGAACCTCCATTCAGGTGCACACCCAATAGTTAGGCATTATTTGTGTTATTGTAATAATTGGTATTATTATTTAATAATATTAAGAATTTCACAAACATTCCAAAAAGTATTTTTTAATGTTTTAACTTAATATTAAAAAAAAAAAAACATTTTGAAATAAAACAAACAAGTAGGTTATTACTCTAGTCCAGAGGTTCCCAAACTCTTTTGTTTCATAGATCACTTTCATAATTTTGCTGGATCCGGTGGGTATAGCTTACATCACTACCAATTTCTAAATCTCAAAAAAAAAGTGAAGATTAGATCTATTTATGGAAACTTGCGTTGTGACAGAGTTTTAACGACGAATTAACAGTTTTCGAAAAAAAAAGGTTAGAATTGATTGCTTGATAGGGTTAATTATTTGATAATAAAGTTGGCCAAACGAAAAAGTGACTCCATCCAACTTTACTTTCTTGAAATCTACAGTGACTCACAGCACAAGAACCAATCAATTCTCACAAATTTTATTTAGAAAACGTCCCATTCGGAGTGGTTTATTTTCAAAATAAATGACTAAAGAGGACCGATTTTTAATGTTTAGAGCAGAATTCTATTTTTCGGGACAGAAAATAATCGTAATATGTATTACCCAATAGTATATTCATATTCAATGCTGTTTACATAAGAAAATTAAATACAACCATCTGACCAACACGACACTATGAACAAAATCATCAACATTAATCTGCGTAGAAATTCCACTTCATACCTAATCATTTTAAATTTGGCTTTATTTAAAACTCAGTAATGAGCATGTGCCTCATATTTTGTTTTACATTAAACCATAGTTTGGCAGTTATTATGTAAATATTACATAAATAAAGCGCGTTGTGTACAAAAGATAACTACTTTTATTCCAAACATTTCTTTCATAAGTTTTGACTAATCACACTGTTTTAAAAGCTTGTCAGATGACATGTTTTAGACATAGACGTGCACATGATGTACGTAAGTATGATTCTTTTCGTTTTTAAATCGTTGAAATTAGCGTACCAACTGATACAAGGTGTTTCAGAAACTAAGTCATTATTATACCACTGTTTAAAAAAGGTGCATCACTTATGGATAACTATAGACCTATATCTATATTATCCAGTATTTCAAAAATATTAAAAATATTATGTTTAGGAAAATGGTAACTTCGCCGTAAAATATAATGTATTTCACGATAGTTATGCTGAGGGAAGGTCGATCTACTCAAACTACCGTTATCAAACTTTAAAATATAAGCATATTCTAGATATGATTGCCTTATTTATTTTGCCAAAATTTTAATTTAAAAAAAGTAATGCTTGTCCGAAAATTATAAGGGGGTGCTGTAATCACCTTAAGTTATAAACACCCATAAAAATTTAAGGAATTCCGAATTTTGCTACTACCTTGTATTTATATTTTAGAACTTTTAATGTACGTCAAATCAAACCTAGAACATTTTAGAACTAATAACTTTTATCATAATTATTTGACTCGTACTCAATGTGATTTAATGATACCATCTCATAATTCTGTATTTTACGAAAAATGCACTCAATTCATGGATATCCTTATACACTTATAACTGGATTAGAGAATTTTATAAATTGTAGGGGAAACTAGTTTTCTGCCTATATCCAGCAATACAATACTCTTTACTTTATACAAAGATCGTATAGTGAGAAAAGTTAGCTCGTAAAAAGCAAAAAACAATTCAGTAATGAAAATATCTAAAGAGTTAGCAAATGTTTTGTTATGCTGGATTAATAAATTACGTGATAGTAGATATCATATTCGTGCAGATTTCTTTGATATTGCAATTTTTATAGACGCTTTCAAGAAGGGATAGAGAGGGTTCTGCAAAGGGTCTATTGGTCAGAATCTGAACAAGAGTATCATATAAATTGTCTACAGCTTTTATCAGTTTTGTTCAGGCTAAAATGTTTTTACAAACGAAAAACCATAAATTAATATACTGTACCGAAAAGATAACATTGTGGCTACTATCATTATAATGTGTTAAAAGAATGGGAAGTGTATTATACACTATTATATTAATATCCCAAGTTAAATACTCTTGCTCATACAATTTGGCAATGATTGATGTGAACCATTGCCTCTTTATATTTTTCCAAATTTAATTATCGAGCTGATAAAGTTTTCCGTTATTCAAAATAGTAGACGGAATGGTGAATAGCAGTTTTCCGTTTAAAAAAAAAAGAATAACCGTTCCGGTGTCCCGGAAAAAACTTATTTGCAAGTATAATAAATGTAAACGATTTATATATTGGCTGGGAAACCCAAACACAGTAGCCAGTAATGCATTTTTAACTGGTTAAAATCTTTAATTTTATACATTTCCGCCTTTTAATATAATTTTATAAGTACTACTACAGTAAACAAACAGGTGAAAGTCGTGGTGGTGGTACCATTATGGGACTCTCAGCCTTGGTATCCGTTATTTTTATTTTTATTGCTATGAGTAGATTAGACATTTATATTCGCTCCTAATAAGGACTTACTTTCTTTTGATAGGATAACCCATCCTTTCTCAGGAATAATTTCCCTGGTGGCAGGGATATTATTTAGTAAACTCTCATGGATATCGGATACTATGCCTAAAAAATATAACTCCCGATTAAAATTGTAGTTGGAAGTCCATGTTAGACTATTTAACAAGACAATTTTATAGTGATTCATCATATAATTCACTGAACTGTTACAGATTAGATATAGCGCAAATAGCTGAACCTGAAATGGCACAATCTTTTTCAGGCAAAAAGATATTTTTTTTAGAAGTTTTTTAGGTTTAAGACCAAATGTGCTTTAATAAGAAAATACGTGGGACATAAATGTAGTGTCAAAACCTTACCAATAAATTAGCAGTGTTACTGGTCTTATATATTGGTTAGCACATTCAAATTTTATAGCCATAGAGATACAAAATTGTCAGAAAAGAACAAGAAATTCAGAAAAAGGTAACGAAAAAAGTAAAGATATCAGCTAACAATAGAGTTTATCTCATGTTAAACCTTCCGTTTTCTTTTATACAGACCCAGGTATTTGCGTAGCAACAACCTTGTTAGAGTATATAGAAAAAATTAAAGACTTAAGGGGTAATTGTGGTAGCCTCTGTACATTAAAATTAGGAAGCCGCATCATGCTGCCTCTACGCAGACCATCAGCTTATGGATGAACTTCATTTTGAGTAATTGCTATGGAGCATTTTTTTCCTCTTAGAGCACATGACATATCTCTATTTTTTAAGTTTTCTTGAAAGTGGGTCAATTATGACAATAAAAATTTTAAACTTGTAATCAGTTAAATATAAATAAAATGTTTTATCGTAATTTTTGTTGCAACATGCTTTAAACAGCGACATATATCTTATTTACGAGACGAGGCAGAAATATAATTATAAGATCAAACGAACTTACCTGAAGTGAAGTTCGATCTTAATTATATGATGCCTCGTCGAAGTAAATAAGTCCCAGACCCACCCAATACTTCTAAAGTCCCCTTAAGTTGCAACAAGTATGTTGTGAAATGACTAAAGCAAAGTGTTGATATGAGGGGATTGGTGGAGAAGAGAATATATCAAATAGTTCCAGCTTTCAACTATGTGGTCGAATCGAAGCATATACAGGGGGCGACATATATCTTATTTACTTCGACGAGGCATCATATAATTAAGATCGAACTTCACTTCAGGTAAGTTCGTTTGATCTTATAATTGTCGTTGATTCACTTGGTTTTAATTAAAATACGCCGACAACTAATTGGTTGAGTTTTCGAGGCTCTGAATACGTAACGAACGGACACCAAATATTTCTTATTCGAGATTCGGCATTCGTTTGCTCGGTGTATACGCACCTTTATTTTGATGAATTCATAACGCACTAGCATAGATAGTAAAAATGTTGTAATGTTAATAATCTATTAATTATACTTGAACAAGACCTAATGTAATTTTTCAAAGTTAAGGTCACCATTTTTGTCCAACGATATATCAGCTTTATTTTTTAATTTTGAGGGTTAAAGAAAAAATAGTATATCTATGTTACTCGTAGGGTTCAACAATACATTCGTCTGCTATTCCTAGTAGTATAATATACCATTGACACTGTTATGAAGTACCTAGTTTTTAATATTCGAAATATTTGATGCATGTTCCTACAATTTTGTTAATAGAAGAACATGTATAAGATTTAAAAACCTGAAAACTTAAATTTAATCAAGTAAAAAATTAATCATATAGCAAACGTACGCTCATGAGTCCGCGTTTAAAATCTACATTGTGAATTTGTTACTAAAGTGGCAGAGGAACTTAGACTAATATATGGAATAATAAATAATGTAGTTCAAGAATGTCAGCTCATATTTACTTTCACAGATAACTTTTGCATGGCTTTAAGCCTTTGTCAACCAAATTTTAACAAAGACCGTTTACGTTTTTTGTAATGGTAATTAATTAAATACTGAAAGTTTTAAAGGCCTATCTTTAAGATTTAGGCAGTTTGAGAAGTCTGAACAAAAATAAAAAATATAATAGAGATAAGAGGGATAAGATATCGAGGAGTAAACCACCTTGGATTTTTTTTATGTACAAGTTGATGCACCTAATTCCATTGGAAGTACAGAAATTCCGTGAAAGTCTTTGGAATTCCAGTGGAAGTTCTTGGAATTACAGTGGAAGTCCTTGGAATTCCAGTGGAAGTGCGTTTAATTTCAGTGCGTGTGCGGTAGCGGTTTTTAGCAGTGGCGGCTTGTCGTCAAAAAATTGGGGGTTCATAATGAGAGAATATAGGTTTCAGTAATGATTTGGGTAAAAAGCTTTCAGTGTTTTGGAAAGGAGTATTATAAAAACTAAAAGTTTTTACCTAAATCTGTACTGAGATCTATATGTTGTCATTGTGAACCCCCAATTTTTTGCTCACAAGCCGCCACTGGTTCTTAGACCTTAGACTGGTGTAATTTAATTGAAAATAATACTGCCGCGACATTTTTCAAAATATATTTGACAATAATTTTTAAAAGCGCAGAAGCGTACAATAAAATACATAAAACTGTACATAAAACTTCAAAATAACCAAATTCAAGATTTATACCTCGTTTTATCCCTTTATTTCGATACAGGGGTATCTAAATAGCGGACCCTTAAACATTTTTCTTCCAGTTTTTATAAATGGCAAATATATTTGGGTCCATATCTATGATTTTACTTAGCATTCCATTGTGGAAATTCCTTTGAGTTTATATTCCAATGGAAATTCTTTGTGGAATTCTTTAGAGTTCTAGTGGAATTTTTTGGAATTATTTAATGTAGAATTATGGTGTATACATTTCTTTAGGTGGTTTACCCCTCGTCCGATATTACAAAAAATAAGAGTTTTAATCTATTGTTACGCAGGTTTTTTGTATCACAATTTATTTCAACTTAATTTTAACAATAACAATGCAACTGATAATATTAACGTGTAACGTCTATCATAAAACTGAAAACTGACGTCAGGATCATCGGCTTCTATAGCTTGCTTGACCCTTCGCGAACCTTCTCGAACTGCCTAGAATGTTCTTGACAAATAATGACGTTAACTCGTACTTTTACTCTCCGAGCGGAGCTTTTACTTATGATGATCGCAGCACATTATAGTATGATTGGTGACATTTCACTTCTTTTCGTATTTGTACGTTTCCTATAACGGCCGCAGGCTACTGCAGGGTGTAGTGTAAAATTGCTCCCTCTTCTCTAATTATTCGCCTCGAATAACTTGATTACTGATATCTGGTTGGAGCCAATGGGGAGGATCTGAACCACGGATGGCGCTAACTTCCCACGCCTGTCGATTCTAGTTTCTTCTTTATCGGTGTGGGCTTTTAATAGTTCCCGAGCGAATCCATAGACCTTTGTCCTGCCATTGCACACATCACATTTTTTACACCAATCCGTTACATCCCGTCGGCAATTGACCCAATAAAATTTTTCCCGAATTCGTGCCAGTGTCCTTTTAGTATCAAAGTGTCCTCCTCAACGGCTGCTATGAAGCTCCTCCAATACATTTCTCACCTGTGACCTCGGCAGTATCACTTGGGGACTACATGTACTCCATCGAAGCTCTCCCACTTCCGGTGCAATAGGCCATCGTGAAGATACAGGGAATCCCACTGGGTCCAGTAGCCTTTTATAGTTCTACTGTATTTGGCTATCTCTTGCTAAGAATGTGTCTTTATTTTTGAGCCATTCTCGGACAATCTTTAAGTCATTGTCTTTCTTCTGTCCCTGTCTCAGACTTTCCAGGGTGATTTCTTCTTCGTCGCCTTCTGGCTTGATAGTGGTTGCCCGAAGAGTAACTTTATCAACCGGTTCTTCTCTTTCTTCGAGCCTTTTACCATACCAGCATTGTTCCTCTAAACGGGGTTGCCCGAAGAGAATGACTGCGTTGTTATGGAGGCCTCTTCGATGCTCTACTTTCTGGTTATTATTAGAAAGCCAACTCGGTATGGGTGATTGGCTTCTTCGGGACGCATAACTGCTGTAATTAATTCTTGTTGATCTTAGTGATGGGCTTGGGAAGATTGATCTATATGATTTTCCGGTCTCTTTCGCTGATTCTCGATTTATAGAATGAGTTATGCTTCTACAGGTTCTTTGAAGATGCCTGATTCTCCCGCAATTGAAGTAACTCCTGCTTCCATTTTGGCTGTATCGTTGCATATTTCGTAGGATATTAAAGATTTGGGGAATAGCATTAGTATTGGCCTCCTCACTTTCCTGGGATTTAATTTCCTTCACTTTTGCGGGAGAAGATCTGGATAGGAGTTTTACCGCTTCATATTCCTGGGCTACAATTAGTTTCTCCCTTAGCGTCTTGTGATGTTGTAGACGTAGGACTTGCTGCATTTCCGCATCTTGTAATCCATCAATGAATGCCTCTATTCCGATTTGTTCTTGGAAATCTTTGGGCGCCTGTGGATAGGCCAGATGAATCAATCTTCTTTTGTCGGCCCCGAATTCCTGTAGACTCTCATTATGTTTCTGACTACGAATTTTTAGCTGGCTTTGAAATACCCGTTTCAAATGCTGCTGGCCATATCTTGTCTCCAAAGCTTGGACGAGAGATGAATAACTGGGTTCTTCTTGAGGAAGCAACTGTAACACGGTTGATGCTTGTCCTCGCAGCGATACTATCAATGCAGCCGCCATCTCCGTTTCAGCCCAGCCATTGGCTCTAGCTGCAGCTTCAAATTGGAGGCGATACGTTTCCCATGTTGTCTGCCCGTCAAACGTGGGTGACTTAATGATCTTGCTAGTATGGATTTGTGAAATTGTGGGTTGAATATGGCTTGGTTCGATTACAGATGAGGACGAAGTAGTGTTTTGAGCTTCTCTGTTGCTTATCGAAGCTAGGCTACGAATTCTTATTTCTAACTCAACTAGTTCAGTTTTAATTTGCCTTTCGAACTCTACTCTAGTCTTTTCCTGTTGTTTTAAATTATCTCGTTGCTGTTCTAAATTAGTTTTTAAATGCTCTTGTTGTTGTTCTAAAACATCTACTCTAATTTTGAGCTGACCAGTCTCTTGTTTAAAGGTTTCCTGGATTTTTAGCAAAGCATTCATAATTTCTACCTGAGCATTTTTATGCCTCTCTTCCTTTTCTTTTTCCTCGTCCTTCCTGTGCCTTTCCTTCTCCTCTTCTCGCCTTTCCTTTTCCTTCTCTTCTTCCTTCCTACGCCTTTCCTTTTCCTCTTCTCGCCTTACTCTCTCCTCCTCTTCTTCCTTCCTACGCCTTTCCTTTTCCTATAACGGCTGCAGGCTACTGCAGGGTGTACTGTAACACTATTTTCTAAAATCTCGTTTAATAATTTCTAAACATATCTTATAAAATAAGCCTGCTTATAAAACAACATCAAAACAATTGAATTAAACGTGAACTTCAATAATTGAAAAATCTCGCAGAGCTCTAATTTTAAGAAATACAAATTTTAATCGTAATCAATAACAAATGTATAATATGCATTAAATTACTAATAACATTAACTTTCAAATAAAGTGCCACACTTTACAATACGTAACACTTTGTATACTGGTAGAGGGCGTTAAAATAAAAAGTAATCATATTTCTGAATTATCTGTAACATTACATATATACAGTTCATCAAATTTCTAGAGGCTTTCGACGGCTAGACAGAGAAAGCACTACTGACAGGCATCCCGACGGATTTACGCAATGAAAGTACACTCTGCGCATCAAGTATTTCACTATTTCATTCAGACGTAAATGTCAGATGTAAATTTCGCTAAAACATTTCTTTTATTTTCGTTTGTGTTTTTTGCTCATTACAGTTTAATAGAACCTAAGTATGGAGTTTAATAGCAAATTAAGAGGCCGCGTGATTAACAGTCAATCTCGCGAAATAATAGCCAATGTTATAGAGTTTATGAGAAGAGAAGGAAACTTTAATTCACCTTCAATACCATTAAAAAATGTAAATGATCGTGTTGCTGCAGCCACAGGAGTATCTAAAAACACTGTCGTCCGCATTTCTGGAGAGAGAAAAAGAATGGATAACCGTGAGATATCGGAATTTTCATCACCAAGAAAAACCATTACAAAACCAAAAACAGTTAATGATATAGATGAAGCTGCACAAGAATCAAATTTTATTTTTTTATTATTAGATAGCTATTTTTGTTTCTGAGTTGTGTTCATTTACAGGCTCAATTTTTTTCCGTTTCTCCTTTTTGATTTTATATGGGGTTTCAAGTTGTTTTTGACTTATTTCGACGTAAATCACAACAACACACTTTTTTAATAAAGCAAACAAGTGTTAAGAGGTATATGTACGTGTAAACTACAATTACAAAAAATTGATATGAAACCCTTGAAACCACCAACAAAAATGTAAAGCTAGCTTCCGTACTAGAACATGGTGTCATTCGTCGAGATAATTTATCGTTTTGTTTAATAGATCAAGAAATGTAAATATTCCCCTGTTATTTTTTATAAAATTATAAGAGAAAAAAATTTTTTTCTAAATAGTATAGTTTATTATTTTGTAGAAAAACAAAATTTCGAAAATTTTAGTAATGTTTCAGAAACAACCGTTATTAATAATAGGTACCATTTTCCTTAATAAGGTAGAAATAAAATATAAACTATTTCCACGATTTACAAAGGCCTACAAAAAAATTATAGGTATTTTCCGCTATCCTATAAAATTTATATTTTCTGACTCAATTTCAAAAGGTTGAAGGAATTCCAAAACACCTTTTATGGCATAATAATTATTTTCAATTCTACATACTATCTTTAGCTGCTTTTAAAAACGTTCTAAGAAAGTCCAATCAGACCAATTTAATCCCTAAACTATTCCACACTTTTAAAATTTAATTACCTAAAAATATTAAAAACTATTTAAAATAACTTGTTTAGCAGACTGTACAATAGCTATCTTAGTCACACGTAGCGCGTTCTCTGTCTGGGCGTCGAACACCTCTAGAAATTTGATGAACTGTACAATGATGTATCGTGTTACTTTTTCTATTTAAATTGTTTTAGTTTGATTGACATGACATGACAGTTGAGGATATGATAGAAAGGAAATAAAAATCGATCCTTTTTTCTCCATCCTTTTTTAATTTCTCCTTTAAGATACCTGATCAATCTGTTTTGTTTTTGGTGCATCACCCTGCATATTAACAACGCGACCACCGTATTTTTTCTTAAACACATTGAACTTTTGTACAGATTTTATAATCAAATAGAATGCATAATTTCCTTTTGAAATGTGTTTTTATTACTAATTAGTGTACCCACAGTCTAAAACAAGCATTAATTTTATCGATACCATATAACAGAACAGAACTAAAAGTTCCTCATTAATTTCATTATAGTACCAGTCCATTTTATGTAGTGATAGATATCCTCCTCAGGTATGTAATTAATACATCTGTAGAATTCGTGTAGGTTTGTAGTATTAGAGATATCAATAGCCATTCAAAAATAACCCATGTTTCCATGTTACGGAGGGTATTCATTAAATACAGCAGACGATAGTTTTTAGGAATAAGTTGAGCTTTGCAAGAATTTAAACTGAAATTACTACCAGTATTCTACGGTTGTAAGCTTCTTTACTAGTAGTAACAGTTGAGGGTCTCGGTGACCATTACCTTAAAATGGTTGTTTATGGTAAGTTACACTTGATTTGAAAGCTTTGTAAAATACCTATTCAGTTATACTAATTTTGTTTGGAATTGTTATTTTGATGGATAAACTAAATAAACACTAAAATTATAAAAAATAAGCAGACTGGGAGTAATGTACACACTAATAATGGTATAAACAGTGGAATAAGCACTTCAGTGTGTAAAAATTGAAAAAATATTATAAAATTCGGTTGAGCGGTTGCTTACAAAGCCATCCTAAAAGACGTTACAATTTTTCAAATATTCAAATATTATTGAATGATGTTAAAAGTTACGACTACAATACCTACAGTATGGGTCAAAATCCGCATTTGAATTTTGTGAATAAAACAAGTACATCACAAAGTGGAGTTGTTAAAGACTCCAATCAGCTTGATATCAAAGGCGTATCAATCAGCAGGAAACCTCTTCACAATTAATTCTAACTTATCATATTAACATTGTCACATTTTACTTATTAACTCAATTTTCTGTACTGTAAATTTGAAAATTAATCTTCAATCATTAACTGTACAAGTGTACCCAATTTTGGTCATCGGTTTACCCATCGGTAATTTATCACTTTCCCCTCGTATTTCATAGACAGTTGCCCGTAAGTATACCACTGAACCAAATAGTGTCTCCTTTATGAATGAGTCTGCCCACAACGTAGACGATGAATTTAAATGTTCTCATTTAATGTTCAATATCATTTATAGATCGTGGAAGAAATTACATTTAAAATACGAGTAAATATGTGGAGTGGCAAACAGAAAGTAACGGAAATTACTATCGACAATGTCTTTGGTAGTACAAAGTGCGCAAAAAAATTTAGTAAATTTGTAGCTTGAATGTAAGAAATTATTATTCATTAATCTGTGCAACAAGTGCGCAAAGCGATACTTTTTTGAGCATATGTTGCACACTAATTTTTTTTCTACGACGACGGTTTAGTGAATCCAAAATGTATGTATATAATATGATATATTTAGATAGTGTAACAATATTTTAACAGAAAGTAACATAACATAGAATACCTACATAGTCTGTACTAGGTAATAAATTAATGTATACAAAACTTTTTAATTAGGCATTCCAACGACCTGTCAAACAATAGCTGCCAATGGGAAGTTCTTGTATATCTAAGGGGGTAGGTAGCGACATAGTCTTGCATCTTGGACGCAATTTTTATTCGAAATTGTACTCGCCAAGCCTGCCAATTTATGAAGAAATGTATAAGCGGGTTTTTTTAAATAGTTTTATTGTGTTTGACATAGAATATTTAAATGTAATCCAAGATTCATGATTTTACGTGTATAGTAGATAGAATACTTCGTATGTCACAACCCTTAGATATACCAAACCTTCCCACTGGCATGCCTAATAGTAAAATTAGAACAATTCTGAATGTTTATTAGTGCAGTAACTGAAGATCTGAAAATATGCAAAGCTGTCATTAAGTCGGTCCAGATTTCCTTTGCGGCTCAATTCTTTGGTCTTGACGGTTGCTTTCAAGGGCGAAAACTTTTACCAACTATGCTGCGTCGGAAAGGGCCCAAACTGGACCCTAAAACTGGTTTCCTGCCAATATCTTCCACAATATGCAAATTAGAGAATTTTTGTTCAGATAAAAAAGAAAGATCTTATCATTATCTACAAAAATGGTCCCCATCATTTTTGTCGGGAATTCAAAAGGTTTCGAGATAACCGCAATCAAAAGTCCCCTCGTTCAGCCCCTGCTTTATCTCAATAGCAATGCTGATTAGCTTGTAATTGGGTGGACAAATTGTTTC
This sequence comes from Psylliodes chrysocephalus, assembly GCA_927349885.1. NCBI lineage: Eukaryota > Metazoa > Arthropoda > Insecta > Coleoptera > Chrysomelidae > Psylliodes > Psylliodes chrysocephalus. The sequence goes on from OV651818.1 coordinate 64,028,483, forward strand.
AGAAATATGTCAAAAATTGATATTTTTCGATGATTATCAGTTCATTATAATGGGAAAACCCATAGGTATCGATCCATGTGCCTTGAAGCCCGTTATTTCCTGTCAAGAACATTGAAAAAGGGGTCAACGTTGCGTTTTACCACTATTTTGGACCACTTTATAGTAATTCATTCATATTTTTTTTCTTTTAATAGTTTTTTATCCCATTTTTGTTTTAAATGGGATCTTGAGATGTCGCGAATGATCTCAGAAATTTTTTTCCAGTATCTTCCTGGCGTTTTAAAACAAAATTGATTTGTTTATTTGCATTTTTAATACGTTTTCGGAGTTTTAGAAATCTTTGAAACAAGCAGTAATTAAAAACTCATATTTCATTATATTGTTATTCAATGCACACCATTTTAAAGCTTAGAGTGTATACTTTTCGAATGTATTTATTATTATAAATTGTTGGTACCTTGTTTCGCTTATAGTATATTAGGTAAATTCTTTTACTTTAAAATATAGTTTTTGTAGTCTATTTTTGAAAATTTTTGGAATTATTATTCATTAATCTGCCTTAAAATATTGTTACGCAGGTTTTTGGTATCACAATTTATTTTAACTCAACTTTGACAGTAACAATACAACTGATAACATTAACGTATAACTTCTGTCATAAAACTGATCCCTGACGTCAGGTCCTTGACTTATATAGCTCGCCTCAACCTTCTAGAACCTTCTCGAACAACAAGGAATAACATTTCGAGACATTTCTGAACTATTCTATCTTTTTCATTTACTCGTACCTTTACTTATGACGACCGCAGCACGCTGCGTAACATTATATTAATTTTGACAACCCATTTAAATGAAATAAAGTTTCTGTTAGTAAATATAAATAAAAATTCGAAAGGTAACTAAATATTTGAGAAATTAAAGTTTTCTTTAATAATGTTATCTTTTGTTAATACTAGAATTATTGATCTTACAACATCTTTAGAAATTATGAAAAAAGAATATCTTCCGGTGTCATATTTTTCACATTTATTCATCTTTTGAAAGCGTATTAGATATACAAACCGGTACAATATTGAGAATATGATATCACAAAAGGTAGGGTATTATTTCTTTAGACATCTGTTTTTTTTTCACAATTGAAATTACAAAAATTCAGTTGAAGTAGGTATATGGGACTTTAATCTGAGATCTGTGTCTAGTAATCCTAAATAGTTTTGCAAATAAGTGAAACGGAAATTGAAGAAATAAAATAGGTATATTTTTTGTGTGGAAAGATATTTTGGAAAAGTAACTGCGATGAATTATTAAACGCGTCAGATAGTGACAGGTTTAGAGGTGCCCCATTTGCGCATACAAGCCTCGAAGAAGCTTGAAAAATACATCGATTTTGAGTAGAATGAATGAAAATTTACGAATGACTCCTGAGGAAAACATACTACGGAAAATTCGATTTTCCTTAACAGAAATTAAACTAATAGAGCTAGGCTTTAGAAAACCAAAGGCTTTAATATTGCAAGTGGCTAAAGGGTTGAAATTTTAACCGATTTTTCCACACAAGCCCATTGAATGTATGACGACCTACATCACAAAGCAAATACAGGTTCAACGTGAATGACCAAGGTCAAAACCGACAACTGACATTTATTATGCTATTGACTCCAAACTCTAGATGGGGGTACTGGTGAAATTATTATTTCATACTCCATTTTTAGTTTTTATGGGCGAAAAATTTAACAAAAGAATCCAAAGATGTGACGTGTATTTATTTAAGTTTTTGGTTAGTCTCATTTTTCCGTCTGATTTTAGTGATTTTTTTGTTGGCTTTGGCTTTTGGTTTCTGTTTATAGTTTCGTCTTAGTTATTTGTAAAATTGTGATGTTTTGCTTTTCTATTTCCTACTGTGTTTTGCAATAATTTTGGTGAAAACTTCGAGAAAAACTTCATTGATTTACCATGCATCATAAAAAGACAAACGGGTAATCAATTTATCACTGGACTAGATTCCGAAATCATTTTTCACATAAGGGAGTATACCATCTGTATTTGGAAGGAAAATATTTATCAGTGAATGAATAGTTAAAAGGATTCACCTTCCTGGCTCGCGAGCTAGGAGGTGCCTATCATCTTAGGAGGATGAACAATGGACCTAATGAGACATAAGTGCCGTGGGGGTAACCCACCCTCCACACGTTACAGATACAGAGAGGATTCACCTTTTAATCCAATATCTATATTACATTTATCCTTCAGGTAAAAAGACATTTATAAAATAAAACTTTAGTGTTAATAAAATGTTATATCCTAGTTTCTACTTCACATTTCAATATATTGATATTTTAAAGATTTGGTCCAAGTAAGTATTCGTTAAATATGTATTATTATTATTTGTATTTGTTTTGTTCTAATAATATTTATTTAAGTTATTAATAAACATATTTTAAGAATGTACTATTTATTATTTATTGATATATCTTATAATTTATTTAATAATAATATGCAGAACCAACTCTCCAAATTAGACCCATTATAACAAATTAATTCCTTAAATTTGGCATATCCACCTAAATTATTTTGTAAAATAAAAGTTTCGAACTTACTAGTGCCATACTTTATTTTATAAAATAATTTATTTAATTTAATTTAGAACTATTATCTACTACTAAAAATTATAATTTGAATTTACCGCCATCTGTCAATTGTCATTTTAGTTCCTGCTCCAAACTCAAGGTGGCGCTAATTTGGTTTAAAAGTCTACCATTGACGTGGGGTCTCTAGAAGATACATGCTCTGTGACCTACATTGTCACTAGTCCGAAAAACATATTGGCTTGAATGACCCGAATGGGGTCGGAAAATGTTTATGTTAAAAAAAATCGAATTTATCATGTGTTATCTCCAAGAGCCACTCGTAAATGTTCTTTAATTCTACTCAACATCGATTTACTTTTCAATCCTCTTCAAATTGTCTCCGTTTTAAAATTCTAATATAGATTAAATGTGACATGTAATACCATGCATACCTACCAGTAAATAATGCTAAATGTATTATTAAAACCTAAATGTTTGCTCGAAAAATAAATAGATTTCGATTAATTATTTTGCATACAGCTGAAATAAATTCAATTAATTTGTTTGAATTAATTCATAAATATTTGCTTCATACGAATTTCAGTAGAAATATATTTTCTTCAATATAGGTCGTCATTTCAAATTACTCTTCCGAAATTCCTCCAGCCTGTTCATATATACGAAAGGTGTGCAAGAAGTCACTGTTTTAAAATATATACATTTGTTGGCTAATTTACTGCTGATTTTACTTACTAACTAGTTTAAAAAGACATTTATTTTATTTCTCCTTGTGTTTTCTTTTACATCTGATTTGTATCCTGTTTTACAATCTGGAACAAAGTAAATCTTGCTTTGATGTTTTTTGTCACTCATGTTACTGGTACTCACATTATTTTGATTCTTTTCATCAATTTCTTTAAAAATCACTTTATTTTACATTGACTTACATCGAAAATGAACGGCAGTGACGTTCGACCTGTCAACTACAGTCAATTTGGCGAACTTTATAAAAAGAAGGAATGAAATTTGACCATTGCCGATTCGCCTCCTTCTCTTTAGTCTTCTGCTACGTTTGAAAAGTACCTCCCGGAGCGGAGCAGAGCTAGTAGATTTTTTAGACACGTGATCAAATCGAGCTTATATGGAATAAAAGAACGGCTATGGATTTGTTTGCGTTTCTCGTTTCCGGTTTTCATTAAAATAACAAACTTAAACCTTTCTTTCAATCAAATTTGATCTCTCGTCTCGTGGTTTTTGTTGTAAGTTGCAAAGTAAAGTTAATTTTTAGCTGTGGTATTTTCGTTTTTTGCTTTTACTATAAAATAAACAAACCATGTTCTCATTTCTGTCTGATATTTTTTAATAGTATTTTTTTTTTAAAAACAAAAACATGAAAAAAATAAACTGCAACACAAGAGACAACGAACGACGTCTCTATATCTCAGAGAAGTACATCTACTTTGTCAATTGTCACAGAAATTACATTTACTCCGAAAGCTCTAAAATTTAATTCGGAATAAATAGATCTTACTCGACTTACCAGCTCTGCATTAAAAGACCACGGAGCAGATCCCATCGAGTAGCCACAGATGTATTAAAAGAACGGCTTCGAGTAAAAAGAGCAAAACGAGGTAGTTTTCAAACGCAGCATTCGTAGTTTTTCTCTAAAGTCGTTTTTGAGCTATCGCGCCAACAGACAGACGATAGATGTCAGACGCCAGACGCTAGACGACGACGACGACAGACGACGAGGACGACAGATGCCGACAGACAGACCGAAGGAATGGGGAACATGCACATACTTTGATTTTCTTTTACTATACGGAGAATGGTCGCACTGCACAGCTTTCTGAGTGCCTTTTAAAAGGAGATAGAAAACTCCTCCATTTTGATCCCTTATTACGTGTTGCCTACATCTTGGCGCAATATTTTTAATAGGTGCGTTTTAATCATCCGCTTCTGCTTCTTGTTTTAATCTGACAGGTTAAAACATTCATTTCTGTTTAGGCTCAGTCCCTTTCCTCTAATGATTTTTGTTTGTAAAAATTGTTTGCCAACAGAAAGATTACAGCTCGCTCCAGGCTTGCTAACATTTCAAAATATTTCAGGGTATAAACAAAGTGTGATCTCAGTTTGGCCCGGAGGCCATACCCTAACCGAAAATGTTTAAAATAAACCATGTACGCAATAATATTGCTCTTTATAATTCAAATAAAAAGTAATTACTGAGGCCCTTCCTATGACTATGACCTGTGACTTCAAAAATAATATTCACTGACACTGACAGCAGCAAGCAAAATATCAGGTGCGTTTTAATCATCCGCTTCTGCTTCCGGAAGAAAACTGACAATTCCGAAGCAGAAGCGAATGATTGAAACGCACCTAATAAAAATATTGCGCCAAGAAGTAGGCAACACGTAATAAGGGTTCAAAATGGCGGAGTTTTCTATCTCCTTTTAAAAGGCACTCAGAAAGCTGCGCAGTGCGACCATTCTCCGTATAGTAAAAGAAAATCAAAGTATGTGATTTCTTATGATACAATTTTAGGAATTTCAATTATTTTTAAGTCAACATTCCTAACATTCTTAAAATTCCATAAATTGCATTCTCTAACGACCTGTCAAACAACAGCTGTTGATAGTAAAGGTGAAATTTCTAAGGCGGGTTGCGACCTCCATACTTGCAATCATAGCCTTTTTGGAGGCTATTTTTATTCGAAATTAGTAGTCAAGCCTGCCAATTTATGAAAAATATATGTCATTTCTGACTTTTTAGCACCATAAACTTAAGCGTACTACTATTTCGCCCCTAGCCACAAAAACACCTTTATGAAATGTATTGGCTCTCTGTGGCAACCCCATAGAATAATTAACCGGCCATTTTATTTGGCAAAAATCAAAATCAAAGTATGTGCAAAAATCAGAATAATGCTTGACTGTGCCTGTCAAGTATCAAGATGTCAACTGTGATGTGTGAATGGCTCTTAAATGTCAAATTATTTAAAAATGTATACTTCTTTTGATATTTATTACAAATAATTTGTAGTATATCTCAATTCAGGCTTTCCATAAAGGTACAGCAAGATAGATAATATAATGTTCTTATACACAGGTAGGATAAAATGCTGGTTTTTTTGTAAAAAAATTTTATTATACGATTTTGGATTACTTATTCAACCAGCGAATTGTAAATAATAAAATAGTAAACTTCTAGTCACGAATTTCCTCAATAAATAAAATTTAAAAATGAATCTTCTTAACTTGGTACTGAGGTATTTTGTTGTTTTTTATTTTAATTATAAAGTTGTCATTTATTGGTATGTTGAAAGAAGGCCTTTGTAAATTACATTGCTTTCTATGGATCTACTTTAACACAAAAATAGTTTTGTGGTTATAAGTTGCTATAACCCATCGTCGCAAAACTATTAATAATTTAAACATAGTAAGTAGTATTATTATAACATCAAGTAATTTTTTAAAATAAAGTACATGATCTTAAAATAGAAATAATTTATAATAAATGCGGGTAAAACGATGGGTAAAATAACAATAAATGGAAATACTTAAAAAGGGCAGGTTTAAAGAGTATTATCACAAGAAAGTATATCCGTTATGTTTATTTATTAAGTATTGTTTGAGGTTACTTTGAATACATTTATTGTTTTTTTTTTTAATTTCTGTAGGCAGTCTGTTAAATTTTTTAAACCTTTAAATAAAAATTGTATTTTGGGAACGTTTAGTGATGGCTTGCCATACATGAAAGTCAGATTGGCTTCTTGTATTTTAGTTGTGATATTTCGAATTATATTGAATTTTTTCTAATAGATCTGATGCGATAGTATTATGTCATTTTTATTTTATAAATAAATATCAGTCATGTACTGAACATAATTCTGAACTGAAAGCCATTTTATTTCTTTTAAAATAGTTGCAATACTCATCCTTCTGTCCTTTATTAATATTATATAAACAGGCGAAGTAAGGAGCCCAAATATTTTACATGAGCAGGCTTAAGAGGTAAAGGGGCCAATTATTATTGGATAAATTGCTCAAACAAGTTTGTAAACCCTAATCAAAAGGCGATATAGAATGGTTTTAAAAATCAAGGCTTATGAAAATCATCACATGGTTTAACCTAATTAATGCCAATGCTTCACAAACCAACAAATTCAACGTCCTAATACTACTATCGGCTTTCGGTCTTTCGTTCCAAGTTAAATCATTTCTCGTTTTTGTTAGGCTACGAGTTTAGCCTTGTGGGCCTCAGTCTCGATAAGGTGGGAACCACCATTTTAGCGTCTCTCGAATTTATTTTATATTTAATGGAAATCATTACATGATTTTGCCTTGCTGTTTTGTAGTACAAAAAATAAAAATATTAACACCACTTAATATTAATAAAATAGTAGACTTTTTAAAAAACCATTGTATGAAACAGCAGAATATTTTCTGTCAACTCGATTTTTCATTCTGTGACGTCACATTGATAGCAACTGTTATAAGGTCACTGTTTCACTCTACGAACCGTGTAGCTCACCTACCTTTAAATTACCCTGGGTAATTTTGACATTTCTTATCTGTCACGATTTTGTTTAACAAAATTTAAAAATACAGATATGAACATGAATCCCAGGACGCACATTATCAGTCAGATGCAAAAAGAATGCCTCGTACACTTCTTAGAGGACCATGATTTTCTGGTAAATCCACGAAAAAAACCCGGTGATTTAGAAAAATGTAATAAAACTTGGAGAGAGTTAATGATATTACTCAATTCTAAGGCGGGACCAAAAAAGACGGTACACCAGTGGAAGGAAGTACGTATTCTATTTTAAGTTGTGAATCCAACGTTTAACATTTATTGATTACAATGGAATTGAACATATATTTAAAATAAAAATCAATGATTAAAATAATTAACGTCAAAAAGTCACTAAGTTATGACAACATTTTTCAGATACATACAAAACTTTATCTTGCATTAAATCGTGTGATTTTCATTTTCATGTCGGATATAAAATTTTATCTATGTATTCCAAATAAACTTGGTTTTAATATTGACTGAAGAGAAGGGCCACGTTCTTGCTGCTGTTAGGCAGTCAGTCTCCGGTCAAGTCTTGGATGGGTGATTGCAAGGAGAGTACTACAAACACCTTAAGTCGTGCGGTGAATGAGTTGGGTAAGGAATCCTCAAGTGGTGGCAAAATGACGTCACACTTGAGCCAGGTATCCTGGAGAAGGAATAGAATACTAGGGCAGTCCGAAACATAAAATTAAATGATATAGGCTGCAAGCGAATAGAAAAAATTTAACGGCAATTTTACCCAATATCAAAAAGAATAATGTAAATACTACTAGCTGAAAGTATAATCTTGGCACTTATACTGTCAGTGTTCAATGGAACATGAGACATATATGGAACATAGGGCATCAATGCAACATGGGGTATCTGCGGAAAACTGAACTTTTTGATCAAGGATCGGAGTTTTTTATGAAATGAAAATTATATTTCTTACGTAGATAGTTATAGTGAAAAACTTTCTGCTGTCCAAAAATAATGTGTCTAAAATTTTTACCTCCGTAAAAGAAATCAGTTTTCTTCTTCTAGCGCCAATAATTTTATTTGGTGATTGTTTAAAACGGTTTTAAAATATGTGAAATCTCTAATTGAAACCTTCTGGCATACAGGTGGTTATGATCGTTATCCTAGAAAAATTTTTAATTTTCAACCACTCGTAATTGTAGACACAATTGGATAAAGTCTTTATCCACTTTATCCACAACTGGTATCTATAAATCAATTTTAAACTGGCAAGTGTCTGATGACATTTCGATGTCAGACCACCGCTGGTTAACATTCAAAATAAACTTGATGTTGCCGACCCCCACGTTATTTCGAAACTCTAGAAAGACGGACATGGCAACCTATGCTTACCTTCTCCAAGAGGCTTTGAGAGAGGTGGAGGCCGAAACACCAAACAATAACAGTGCTTTGGAAAAGTACTCAAACACTATCCAAAGCACAATAAACAATGCCTTTAAGAAATCCTGCCCCCTGAGGCTGGTCCAACACGATCAGACGACTACCGCATGGTGGTGTCACGATTTGGATCACCCCAAGAAGATAGCTAAGAAATCTTTTAACAAGGCAAGAACTACAAAACTCAAAGAGGACTGGGATACTTACAAATCTCACCTCAGAGAATACAAAAAAATCGTTAGACAAAAATAGAGAGACGCATAGAGATCCTACTGCGAAGAAATCGAAGATTTTTCGCAGACAGTGAGGTTTTAAAAGGCTCTCTCAAAAGATCCACACCGCAGTATTAGTGCGCTTATTAAAGAGGATGGCATGAAAACTGCAAACCTGGAAGATAGTATCAACCTTCCCTGACTCGCTCATTACAGATATCTATCTACGATTGGCAAATTGCCAAACACATTGTAGACGATGACAAAATTAGATGGGCAATATCTAGCTTCTCTCCATTTAAATCGCCAGAACCTGACGGTATATTTCTAGCCCCACTTCAGTGGAGTCTGGAAGAACTCACACAGCACTTGGTAGGTATATTCAGATCCTCATTGACTTTGAGGTATATCCCCGAAAAATGGAGAGAGGTAAAGGCAGTCTTTATACCCAAATCTGAAAGGATGGATTACACTGTCCCAAAAACATACCAATTAGCCTGACATTGTTTTCCATGAAGACATTGGAAAGGCTATGCAAAAGGTACATAAGGGATGTAGTGATTACAACTACACCCACATTTTCAATTATTTCCTCTATATTATTTATATACAGTGTGTCCAGAAATTGCGTGTACATGGAGCTACTACACTCACGCGACATGTCACGCGCGGCAATACTTTTGTTGTTTTTAAATGACCACGCGACAGAACCGCGTTAATGGGCTTTGAGTCATTTAAAAACATCAAAAGTATTGCCGCGCGCGATCAGTCGCGCGCGACATGTCGCGTGAGTGGGCTTTCCCTCTAAGTTGATTTAACCAAACATACCTATAAGGTTTGTTCCCGAAGCGAGTTCCTAACATATTGATTATGCGCAGTACAAAATAACTGTTCCAGCAGAGCAAAATTCCAAACAAATTGAACTTGTTTGGCGTTTTCGCAAGATTGAAAACTTGTTCATAACATGTCTGTTATTAGTTGTAGTTTGTTCCATCAACAATCTTGGGACCATACATAAACCAGTTCACAACTTATTGTCGACTACTGATAGTCGACGACCTGTCTACGACCTGTCGAGGATTGGGACGCGATTCGGAACTTGAATGTGTTGGAACACATTTTTGTGTTGTCTAACACACTCTGTTAATAACGTCAAAAAAGTCAATGCAAATTTAACAAATGATAAATTTTGAATTTGGAAAATAAAAAATTATAAAACTCATTAAAATATTTATACATTTTGATTAATCTATTGGTTAGTACATTAAACTTTATTTATTTTAGTTTTGTACTATATTTAAGTCAGAATAATAGTCCTTTTCACTTTCTTCACACCAAAACTCATTAATAATAAGTCAAGGGATACACGTATACAATAATAGATTATAAATAATGATAATGAATGAAAACTAAATTACGATCGATAATAGTAATATAATCCTTGGATCAAGACTACAATCGATGCTATCAAAACAAATATAATAAATAAATTTCCAGAGTTGGTCGTGGTTTATTTAGGAGCTCACTTTCGTTTTGCGCATGTCTTGACAATTCGTTCATATTCAGACCCAGGAACTGATTTGGCAGTACAAAAACTGGTTTGTGATTAGGTTTGGGTGTGTTGGAACACTAGCTTTTTGTACAGTTCTGAGTCCGAAGTTTGTTGAAACACCAAATCTAGACTGCGCAGAATCCCGACAGTACGTAAACCGATTTGCTATTATGTTGGAACGAACCTTTAAAATAATTTAACTTCTTTTTCTCCTTTGTTTTCAATTGGATTTTTGGTTAGTTTTGTGAGTGCCTATTATCTTTAATTTTGAATAAAATCTTATACATCGTTGTAACAGTAAAAAATATAATGAGGGTTGTTTTTATTTGTGCAATTTTGAATTGATCCTAAAGTATAACCTCAAAATCTTCTTTTTTTAATAAATATAATCGAATGACCTGTATTTAGTTAAAACACTCAGCAACATTAATTTTTTTAACGTTCCAGCACATTTATTCAGAACTCATTCCAAACATTATTCTGCTCACGCATGCGTATCAGATAATGTTTGTAACAAGTTTGTAACTGGCTTCGGGAACAAATCTATTTACTAATCCTGTATATTTTTTAATTTCACAAAAAAATACTTCCACCATTTAATAGTTAGATTATGGTTTAGAAATTATAAAATATAAATATGGTCCAGTTATATACAATCTGTTATTCTTAGACTACTTTTTTTATTGTAGACTTTAAACGAATTAAAAGCAACAGCAAGAAAAAGATCAAGAATAATTGAATTTCAATCTACTGGTCCCGAATCAAAACAAACTGAAAAAGATCTGACACCTTTAGAACACCGATTATTACTACTTACATCGGACAGATATGTTCAAAGTCTTGTAAAATACTAAAAAATACCTAATACAAAACAGAAATACATATAAAGGCGACTAACGTATATCAATATAATTAATACAATTTAACATATAATTTTATTTACAAAATGAATATTAGTAATACAAGATACCTATATTTGTAATATTTTATTTATAGCAATATTATTTAAGGATTTTAAACAAAATTTGAAAAACGCGTACCAAATAAAAGCTAAAATCGATACAAGAAATAAAGTATAGTAAACCCAAAAAGTCAACGTGTTGTCATTCGTTGTTCTCATTTGAATTTATTAATTTTGCTTTCCTAGTTTATTTATTATCCTATTTTGTGTAGTTCGTTTGTGTTTAGTGTGGTCCTTTTATCATCCCACTGTTTTTTTTTGTGTGTGTTACCGGCTTCAACTGCTAAGGTTATTTCGCCTCGTGTTCTGTGTAGGCTTTGTTACTGTTTCCCAGCGCCACTTTAGGAACAGCACTGTTAATTAGAACCCAACAGTGAATGGTCGAGTGGGGAATGTTTTTCAATTTATTTTTAATTTACATATATAGGGTGTTCCTAAACATCATGTTATAATTGAAGGACGTAATTCCTTGGCACAATTTTTGACTAAAGGTCTATTCTCACTATAGGTCAAGCCACGATCAAGTTACGGTCCAGTCACAGTCCGATCAAAAATGATTTGTCATAATGTGAATGCTTTTAAATGAGATTTCTTTTAAATCGTTCACACATGCCGGTCATCGAACAAGCAAGTCACGGTCAACTTACGGGTCGATCATTTCCAACAATATTTGACCGTACCGTGACTGTACCGTATAGTATGGATCCTCAATGACCAATTAGTCAGACAAAAAAGCGGACTGTCGGCTGTCGGTAGTATCGAAAAGGACAGAGTAATCACTGTATATGTTTAGATTTTCACTAGTAATACCACTAGAGGTCAAAAAATTTCCTGATATTAATTTGACCTCGCGTGGTATTCGGTAAGAAAATTCCACGCCGAATTATGGTTGAAAATTAAATATTTTTAAAATTTATTTTTCGTTTCTCAACAATGCAAATTATTTTCTCCAAGTCACCAGTGAAACATAAAAGGTGTTGTCGCCTTGATTGTTGAGTTGTCATGGTAACTAAGTGAGACCCTAACCTCGAATATAATTTCAGTTTTGAAGTTGTCAAGCGGCCCGACGTAAAAAAATGTTTCGCTGCAATTATTTAGGCCTTCAAATTGCTTATTTCTACTCATTGTAGTTGCATGGGAATACCATTTGAAAATAGAAAATAGTATATTCTTTAATTTTACGTAAGTTTTGAATAACTACAAGTGGTAGAAAATTGTTTTTCTGCGTTTTTATTAACATGCGTTATGAGCGCTTTAAAATGGTATGAAATTCATAACCAGCGCCAGCAAGCATCAATCGTAGGAGGCTGTGATCATTGTATTTTGACAGTTCAAAACATTAAATAACTCGCGTTTTGTTGCGATAAAGAATATTGCACAGCAAGTAAAACCAACAAAATTACTTATTTGTTTAAAAATGAATCGATTTGAAAATCATACGCTATGCAAAATATGCGTGAAATTGTCTGATGTAATGATCAATCATTGCACCATGACTTACTTACTCGGATTAATAGAGGATTGTGGCTCCAACTTGAAAAACGAAAATTTGTTCCGAATTGTCCACGAATATTTGCACCTAAACTACGCAAAATTCAAAGTGCTGAATGGGAAAAAGGTGAATAAATTAGTGTCTAAATATTGTATATATTTTATTAGACATAGACACATAATCCAAAGCATTCAAAGTCCTACATTTTCGCCATTAAGAAGAAAAGAAGTGGCCGAAGAATATAGAAAACACCTTAGCATTGTAACTAAAATGTATCAAAACTAAACCTATTATGTGAACAAATAAAAACCAGTCTGTCAAAAATGGTCTGTTATTGTAAACGTCAAAAAATTTCCAGTATAATTCGCTGTTGCGTACCCCACGAGAAAAAAATTTCCACTAAAATACCTTCGTTGCCATGGTGATCTGTCAAAAACACGTATTTTGATTGGTTCAAAATTACAGGTGTTAAATTTTCTTTAAAATGGCTGTTTTAAAAAAAATTTCTTCTAAAAACGATGTAAAACATACTGAAAGTTTTTGAGCTGGGGAAATCGATTCCCTAAATGTGGTACCTTTTTTTTAAAGTTCATCTTTATAGCTCAAAAATTTGTTTTGAAATTCTTCAAAAAATTTTGTTTCATCATCCATAAGTTTTTTATGCATCGTAAAAATTTTGCCTTTGATTGTTCTTTTTTTTTTTAGCATTGGAAGTACTCAAAATATTGTTTTTTTATGTTTTATTTATTTTTGTTTTTCTTCTTCCGCATCCAAAATAAGTGCGATTTTAATAAATGAAGTTGAAAACATTTTTTAAGATCGCGATGATACAAGCAAAAATACTTAGAAAAACACTTATTTACGATTGCCCCCTGTATGTTGTAAAAACTGGTCGAATATGACGATGACATTACCCGATAATGTGAATGCTTTCAAAAAGATTTGATCGTGACCGGACCGTGACTTGACCGTACCTTGTCCAGCTAATGTGGATAGACCTTTAAAGTTTATATATACATGTGTCCTAAATTGCTTTGTTTCAAAGATACAGTTTGTTCAAATTTTAAAAATAATCAATTTTTCATTCATATCATGAACAATATTCGACCGATTTTGATGAAACTTGGCAGATTCATTTGCTGCAGTAAGAGACTAATTTTGACCTAGTTTTATCTGAATTATTAATTCCAGTGGCAACTTAATTGATATTTTTGGAAAAAAAGTACGCCACTGACCTTTTCATATATCTTTCTGTCTCTTAAACTTTCTCTATTTTTCGTGATATCGAGAGAAATAAAAACTGTTTGATTGCATGCCAATAATGGGTCTTCGATCCAAAAAATATAATGACTTGAAATTTTCTGAAAATTTGCTAACATAACTTATGCTGATAATCTTAATAAAAAAGTCATTTTTGTTAAACGTTCGCTTCATATTCCTCATCACATATTCGAGAATGGGCCTGAAAATTTGGATACCTTGTATCTTCGAAACAAAGCAATTTATGACACACGTTTAAATGAACTTTAAGTCATATTATGAGCCTAGCAATTACCTCCTTCAATTATTATGAACAGGCTTTAGGAATTTCATGACAATATGATTAGTATTTTTTGTCTGTTTTTTGTGCTGGTTAATAAAAATGTGTAACAAAACATTATCATTGGCAATTAGAGTGCACCTGCGCAGTGGCCTGTTGTAATGAGTAGCTAAACGAGGACAAGTAAACACCAACAGGCGAAAGATATTTGAGTATCAGAAAGGATAAAGAGGGGACATAGAAACAACAAACAATAGACAACAGAGCGGAACAGAACAGATAGTAGTGGAAAAACAAGAGAAGAAAGAAGACCAAATTTAAGTATTTTGCGGTTTCTTAAATTTTAATGTAATAATTTTTCAAAATTTTGGAAAATTTAACTCATCGTTGATTTAGATTTCTTTTTTTTTTATTGGAAATTACAAATGCCTTATTTCTAAATTAAAATTATAATAAAACTCTATTGAAACACGCGTAAAATAATTTTGTAAAACATATTTTTCCTTTAACTTTTACACCTAATAATCGATCGTTATAAAATCAAACCACAGCTGATTTATCGACATTTTAAAATTTACAGTCTTGGATATTTTCCAAAAATTTAATTTATCTAAATAGGATTCGGTCGATCGGACTTGCTTAAAATAAAAATTCGATATGTCGATATCCTCAGTAAATGAAAATACATTATGTAAAAACAAAAATGATTTGATTTTATAATATTTATTTATTCTCCATTTGTACAGGGGTAACCAATAAAAACTCCAAAGTTGGATATTTTAAAAAGGAATAGAGATATTTTAATTCTTTCAAATTAAAAAAAAAAGAAAATGCAGGTTGTCGTAATGGATGAGGTAGTAGATAATAGATACCATTATTTTTTTTTGTTTTTTTTTGTTTTTTTTGTTTTTTTTTTGTTTTTGTTTCGAAAAATATGAAAATGGAATAAATACAATTATTGTTGATTATTTTTTTAAATACCTTTTAATTATTATAATAACCTGGTTTTACATTTTTTTATGAAATTATTTTGTGGTCGTAGGAAAAATATTGTACATCACTTGTGTGAAAAGTTATTTTCCACACTCGTGTGATAGTCGCACTCGGCTTGTGCCTCGTGCGACAATATTTTCCACGCGAATCGGAGTTTCCTACGAGCTTCATATCAGATAACATCAAAAATAAAATCTAATTTATTTTTAATTAAACTAAAGAAAGATGGTGGCGACTTTTTTACAAGGTAAATTTTATCAGCGAATTTTTCTACAAATCTGGAAAATTCACATTTCACATTTTTACTTTCCTATCTGTATACAGATATAAGGAAAGTATAGAAATCATGATTTTTTTCGACCTCGAGTTTTCGATGGATTTTTACGTTTTGAGGTCCCCTGAATCCGTTTTGACTATTTCGCGATGATGTCTGTGTGTGTGTCTGTGTGTCGCATAACTCATGAACCGATACACAGAAAAACACCAAATTTCAAACTTAAGCTCTGTTCCAGCGTCCAATGTGCTGACTAGATTTTGGGCAGTGTCGGAACATCTGGGGGGTACTTTGTAGGTAGTCATTTTTATATTTTATGGAACATATCTGTTATTTACGTTTGGGGAAGAAAATTCTTCAAGTAAAAGTTACTTCTTATATTATTATCTATAATATTTGTTCTATACAAAATTTTCCTAAAATGGTCCGTATTCGAGAAATTTGACAAAATGTAAAAAAATATTTTTTTATAAAAATTGTTCGAACAAAAGTTGTTTGTAATATAATTCTCTCTAATTTTTATCCTATACATAATTTCTCTAAAATGGACCGTATTCGAGATATTTGAGAAAGTGTGTAAATTTCGAAATTTGAAGAAAACTAAAAAATGGATAAAGAACAAAACATAAAATTTTAATCTTAAGTTTTATTTCGGCCTGACGTGAAATGATTAGATTTTGGACAAAGTCGGAACATCTGGGGGGTTTTTATATTTTATGGAATATGTCTATTATTTATGTTTGGAGAAAAAAATTGTTTAAATAAAAGTTATTTCTAATATTATTATCTATAATTTTTGCTTTATGTCAAAATTTCCTGAAATGGTCCGTATTCGAGAAATTTGACAAAATGTGCAAAATTCCGATTTTTATGAAAATTGTTGAAATAAAAGTTGTTTGCGATATCGATCTCTATAATTTTTGTTTATACATGATTTTTCTAAAATGGACCGTAATGGAAAAATTGTAGGAAAAGTGCTAAATTTAAATTTTACAGTATTTTCATTTTCAATGAATACTATAGAAAAATGTTTCGAGGTAGATGTATGTGGAAAATGTATATATTTATTTCATCCTCTAAACATTTATGGAGGTGCTGCAATAGGTTGTACAAAATAACCGGAAAAAGCCTGTAATAACTAGATAGGAAAGTCATGTATTGGACACATCAGATTTTTCTTTTTTATAAACGATGTTAGCTTGAAATATTGACAAATTCAAGTATTATAGGTTTACTTACAAGAAACCACAATATTTAATATTGGTTCAAATAATTTTCGTATCAAAATCCTTATCAAATTTTAAACAACTTTTAAAAAGGTCCATCCGTCCTTCCGATGACACGTTTTTTTGTCCGCACGATAAGTCAAAAACGAAAACTGATATCAGAGAGTTATTGCAAGTTCACTTAAGGTCAGTCACTATTAGTGCCGCTCTTATTTTGACATCTGAGCATGCGTAGATCACTAACTTTAATAAAGATTGTGCCTGTCCTTAATAAGAGAGTTATTGCAAGTTCACTTAGGTTCAGTCACTATTAGTGCCGCTCTTATTTTGACATCTAAGCATGCGCAGATGTTTATGTTCTAAAACTGACTTTATTAAGGATTGTGCCTGTCCTTAATTGTGGATGTTTAAGGGCAGCAGGTAGTGGCGACTTTATAGCTTTCGTATGCGCTCGTCATGTAAACCTTCTAAAATTATAATTTATAATGCCTCTTTAATATTAGGTACTATTATAGAATTTATTTGATTCTAATTATGATGTCACTATTAGTGGCTGGCTTTATAGAAATTTAAGGACATGCACAATCTTTATTAAAGTTAGTGATCTGCGCATGCTCAGATGTCAAAATAAGAGCAGCACTAATAGTGACTGACCTTAAGTGAACTTGCAATAACTCTCTATCAACTTGAAAATTTCAGAATAAATCAAGCTCTATAAGGGTATATATCTTGGCATATATCTTATTCCTATTGGGGGGTGGGGCAAATTTGCCCATCCTCCTTTAAACTTTGGCTTACACGACGGGTCCGCGGGCCCGTGTTCAAAACTTGGTGGTTGCAGAATTTTTTTTGTTTTTTTTATTTTTTTTTGTTCTTTTTGTTTTTTTTTTGTTTTTTTGTTTTTTTTATTTTTGTTTCGAAAAATATGAAAATGGAATAAATACAATTATTGTTGATTATTTTTTTAAATACCTTTTAATTATTATAATAACCTGGTTTTACATTTTTTTATGAAATTATTTTGTGGTCGTAGGAAAAATATTGTACATCACTTGTGTGAAAAGTAATTTTCCACACTCGTGTGATAGTCGCACT
This sequence comes from Psylliodes chrysocephalus, assembly GCA_927349885.1. Taxonomy (NCBI): domain Eukaryota; kingdom Metazoa; phylum Arthropoda; class Insecta; order Coleoptera; family Chrysomelidae; genus Psylliodes; species Psylliodes chrysocephalus. The sequence goes on from OV651818.1 coordinate 64,046,374, forward strand.
CGGCTTGTGCCTCGTGCGACAATATTTTCCACTCTTGTGAATAATGTCACTTTCCACACTCGTAATGTAATATACTATTTCCTAACAAGTGTGAAATGTATTACTTTTCCGCACGCAAATACAGTTAGACAAACGACGCGAATCGGAGTTTCCTACGAGCTTCATATCAGATAACATCAAAAATAAAATCTAATTTATTTTTAATTAAACTAAAGAAAGATGGTGGCGACTTTTTTACAAGGTAAATTTTATCAGCGAATTTTTCTACAAATCTGGAAAATTCACTTTTGTCAAAAATGTTGGACGGCATTTCACATTTTTACTTTCCTATCTGTATACAGATATGTATAAGGAAAGTATAGAAATCTTGATTTTTTTCGACCTCGAGTTTTCGATGGATTTTTACGTTTTGAGGTCCCCTGAATCCGTTTTGACTATTTTCGCGATGATGTCTGTGTGTGTGTCTGTGTGTCGCATAACTCATGAACCGATACACAGAAAAACACCAAATTTCAAACTTAAGTTCTGTTCCAGCGTCCAATGTGCTGATTAGATTTTGGGCAGTGTCGGAACATCTGGGGGGTACTTTGTAGGTGGTCATTATTATATTTTATGGAACATATCTGTTATTTACGTTTGAGGAAGAAAATTCTTCAAGTAAAAGTTACTTCTTATATTATTATCTATAATTTTTGTTCTATACAAAATTTTCCTAAAATGGTCCGTATTCGAGAAATTTGACAAAATGTAAAAAAATATTTTTTTATAAAAATTGTTCGAACAAACGTTGTTTGTAATATAATTCTCCATAATTTTTATCCTATACATAATTTCTCTAAAATGGACCGTATTCGAGATATTTGAGAAAGTGTGTAAATTTCGAAATTTGAAGAAAACTAAAAAACGGATAAAGAAAAAAACATAAAATTTTAATCTTAAGTTTTATTTCGGCCTGACGTGAAATGATTAGATTTTGGACAAAGTCGGAACATCTGGGGGGTACTTTATGGGGGGCCGTTTTTATATTTTATGGAATATATCTATTATTTATGTTTGGAGAAAAAAATTGTTTAAATAAAAGTTATTTCTAATATTATTATCTATAATTTTTGCTTTATGTCAAAATTTCCTGAAATGGTCCGTATTCGAGAAATTTGACAAAATGTGCAAAATTCCGATTTTTATGAAAATTGTTGAAATAAAAGTTGTTTGCGATATCGATCTCTATAATTTTTGTTTATACATGATTTTTCTAAAATGGACCGTAATGGAAAAATTGTAGGAAAAGTGCTAAATTTAAATTTTACAGTATTTTCATTTTCAATGAATATCTATAGAAAAATGTTTCGAGGTAGATGTATGTGGAAAATGTATATATTTATTTCATCCTCTAAACATTTATGGAGGTGCTGCAATAGGTTGTACAAAATAATCGGAAAAAGCCTGTAATAACTAGATAGGAAAGTCATGTGTTGGACACATCAGATTTTTCTTTTTTATAAACGATGTTAGCTTGAAATATTGACAAATTCAAGTATTATAGGTTTACTTACAAGAAACCACAATATTTAATATTGGTTCAAATAATTTTCGTATCAAAATGCTTATCAAATTTTAAACAACTTTTAGAAAGGTCCATCCGTCTTTCCGATGACACGTTTTTTTGTCCGCACGATAAGTCAAAAACGAAAACTAATATCAGAGAGTTATTGCAAGTTCACTTAAGGTCAGTCACTATTAGTGCCGCTCTTATTTTGACATCTGAGCATGCGTAGATCACTAACTTTAATAAAGATTGTGCCTGTCCTTAATAAGAGAGTTATTGCAAGTTCACTTAGGTTCAGTCACTATTAGTGCCGCTCTTATTTTGACATCTAAGCATGCGCAGATGTTTATGTTCTAAAACTGACTTTATTAAGGATTGTGCCTGTCCTTAATTGTGGATGTTTAAGGGCAGCAGGTAGTGGCGACTTTATAGCTTTCGTATGCGCTCGTCATGTAAACCTTCTAAAATTATAATTTATAATGCCTCTTTAATATTAGGTACTATTATAGAATTTATTTGATTCTAATTATGATGTCACTATTAGTGGCTGGCTTTATAGAAATTTGCAATATCTCTCTATTAAGGACATGCACAATCTTTATTAAAGTTAGTGATCTGCGCATGCTCAGATGTCAAAATAAGAGCAGCACTAATAGTGACTGACCTTAAGTGAACTTGCAATAACTCTCTATCAACTTGAAAATTTCAGAATAAATCAAGCTCTATAAGGGTACGAAGCCATCTGAGTAAAAATGAGGGGTTAAGGGGGTTTAAATAAAAAAAAAATCAAATCAAAAACGAAAACGAAAAGCGATATCAACATGAAATTTTTAGAAAAAAATCAAGCTCTATAAGGAGATGTAGCCTATTGATTCTGAAAAAAACTCAAAATAAAAAGAAGGTTAAGAGGGGATTAAAATATTTAAAAAAAATGCTAACCCGAAAGCGAAAAATAATATTAATAAGAGAAAGAAGTCATTTGATTTAAAAAAAAATCAGAATAAAAATGGGGGGTTTAAGGTAGTTGAAATTAAAAAAAAATCATAAATCAAAAACGAAAAGCGATATCAACATGATAGATTTAGTAAGAATCAAGCTCTATAAGGAGGTGAAGCCTATTTATTCTGAAAAATATCTAAATAAAAATGGGGAGGGGGGTTAAAAGGGGTTGAAATATTTAAAAAAAAATCCTTACCTCGAAAACGAAAAATGATATCAACTTGAAATTTTTAGCAAAAATAAAGCTCTATAAAGGGACAAAGTCTATAGATTAAAAAAAAAATCTGAATAAAATGGGGGGATTAAGGAGTGTTGACATCAAAAAATAGAAATCAAAAATCAAAAGTACTATCAACATAAAATTTTTAGTAAAAATCAAGCTCTATAAGGGATAATGGGAAAAAATCTGAATAAAAATCGGGAGATAAGAGGGGTTGAAATATTAAAAAAATCCCAACTTAGAAACAAAAACGATATCAAATTGAAATCTTCCGAAAAACTCAAGCCCTATAATTAGATAAAGCCTATTAATTAAAAAATCTGTTTGAAAATGGGAGTTAAGGGGGCTATTAAGCTATGATATAGAATGCCAAGCATTAATATCTTTATTCTAGGCAAAAGAGAAATTAAATTTGCATAAAATAGTGTACAGCTACTTAAACTTTTAACAAACAATCAGCTTTTTGAGTAGTTTTACTTTTCTGCAACAAGCGCGGAAAAATTGTTCGCACGGTATGCGGAAAAGTGTTACCTTACACACGGAAACACATGCGAAAAAGTATTACTTTACTTAACTATCAAAAATGATTAACTATATGTATTTAATATAATCAATGTTTTGTAATTTTCGAAAGAAAAATAAAGTATTTAACATTATTAAAACAAACAATGCTAGAGCTAAATACATTAATAATGTTAAAGAAAATCAATCCCTTGTTTCTTCCATTTAATGGTACAGTATTGCAATTTTTTCATCTATATAAGTTTATATTATAAATTTTATTAATTTTTTTTGCTTTCTTTTCCCATTGTGTATCCTCCTAAGCAGATAGGCACCTCCTAGATTTAATGTAGATGACAACGCGTCGCCAAGAGGTGCTTCTTTTATATTGGCCGGTATTAGCAAATTATTCTCGCCAAGACAACCCATATTGACGTTTTCATTTGTTCTTTTTGTTTAATAAGCAACAATAATAAAATATTTAAACAAAATTTAATACAATTTTGGTAGAAGAGGTCTTACAACATATGGATATCGTTTTGTCAGAATTATGATGCAGACAAACTTAATATAAACAAAGCGTATCTATTTAATCTGATATCTTTGTTTACATCAAGAACTTTGAGTAAAACGCATGCAACAGACGAACAGAATGACATCGAGGAGATTCCATAAGTGCTCCATTTGCTAAATTGGGGACGAAACAAAAACTATTAATGGATATCTTATTCCAAATTATTAGTTACGGAAGTAAAAAGAATGTGACATTAGATCCTACAATTAGCAAAAAACTAGTAATAATATGAATAGGCAATTTTAAGAAAAAGATTAAATTGATAAATCATTCAATCGTAGCTAGCCATAAGATCTAAATATTTACTGTTAAATCTAATCAGATACACACCTCGGTCCTCGTGTTGTTCTTGAATAGAACACTTTTGTGGGTGTTAATAATTCAAATCAGAATAATTATACTTGTTATAAGGTTTTATCCGTAAAGCTTTCGATAAGATCAAAATGAAATGCCTGCAGTGTAAAACAATTTTAAAAACAGTCATCAAAAGAGCTTAGATAATGTTGAATACCGGCTTTTAATATCGTCAGCACGTCTGATATAAATCTTGTTAAATGATTTCTGTCCCAAAGTAGGACTTTATAAAGTTATTTTAAATACACTACAGTAATAATAGGTACCTCATTTTAAGAGTTATAAGTACAATAGATGAGACTACGGTCTTTACCTTTTGTGTAGTTATTATTGTTTTTTCATGCATGAAATATATATATTTTTTAAAAAAGTAAATTATAAATGAATTGTGTAAACAAACGTTTTCTTCGTTTTTTTTAATTATTGATAATCGTGTAAAATTACAATATAATGCCATTTTTACAAGCCATTTAACAAATTCAATTGTATATAATTCAATATCAATAAATATTATACCCATAAATGACACCAATTTTTTAAGGATAATTTTTTCAGTGTTTAATAATAAAGATAATAGAAAAATAGCAATTTAAAAATACACGTAAAACACGAGCCGCTACTAATATGGAACTCTGTGTCCGTCTCTTCAAAAAAGCAGTATCTCAACGATCCTATTTTTATTTCGGTCCGAAATTTTTTAATGTACTTCCACCACACCTAAAAAGGATTATAGACAAAACCCAGTTTAAGCGGGAAATAAAAAAGTATATAATAAATTCCCAAAATACTTTTTACTTTTTACTCTCATAAGTTTATCATTTAATATACGTAGTCATGTACAAATCGTTTTATACGCATAAACATAACTTACTACGGACTGTCCTTGTTTGTTTATTTAACAAAATTTACTTTTCATTTGCTGATCTCGTCTCCACATTGTCTATTTTGTATATAATTATTATTATTTAATTTTTTTCTTTATTTTTATCATATTTCTTGCTAGAAAATATGTATCTTTTATACATGTATAAACTAGATAGGATTTTTGCCAATATTAATGTTAAATAAATTAATACATAATTGAGAAGGGGTCCGGAAATAAACAAAAAGACAACACAGGCACTTCACCTAGGTTTTTAGTTTGTTTTCGTGCTCCGCACCTAACAGCTTGTACTATTATGAAGGATAAATGTAGACTAATATTACTAATACTAATACTTTTAAATACTAATACTTTTTAAAAATATTCTAAGGTTTAATACAGTAACCCCTAAGCTTTCTAAAACTGAGATAGTGTTCTATTTAACAAATATATATTTTTACTTTCCAAGTTAAAGCGTAACATACTGTATATCCAAAAATATTTTTATATTATGTGTTTTTCAAATCCATATAACTTTTATTAAAGACTTGTTTGCGTGTCTATGCCACACATTGAAATATCGAGCATTTAATTAGAACCTGTTAAAGCCTTGCTATGTTAAATTCACAAACAATATCAAAACCAAATTCTTAACTCACTAATTTAAGAACGTTTTCACTTGCCTACGGTGTTATAAAGACAATTCACTGCATAGCGGCTTGTCTACATTCATCGAAGCATACATTTTCAAATGACGTTACAAAACGGGCAGCGAAAGTGTTAAATGTGTTTGACTATTTTTAACAGACTTCAAAAAAGGCGCAATATTTTTTTTTATGTATGTTCTGCGATAATTATTTAACACGGTGTCCGATTTTAATGATTATTTTTTTGTTAGAAAGGGAATACTTCAGGGGTGGTCCCATATACATTTGGTCAAAATCTAATAATTGGGTCCATGAGAAACTCTTCATTTTTTATGTATGTTTAGCGATAATGCTTTACCACCTTGTTTGATTTATATGATTCTTTTTTTGTTAGTAAGGGGGTACCTTAAGGGTGGTCCCATATAAATTTGGTTAAGATGTTGTGATGGCATCTGCACGTTTTTGAAGTCAATTTTTTTTAATTTTTAATTTCTAATACTTGTCGTATATAACAACTTTGTAATAATCAACTACTACTTACTACTTACTTAAAGAGTATTAGCATATCACTTTTAAAAAAAATTATACTGTACTCATAATGACATGGTTGAAATCCCAATTAATCTCTTCACTGACTCTGGCCTTCAATTTCATTAATAGATGAAATGGGTAAGGTCTACGCACAATAGTTACACACACACATCCTGAATTTAAACTACATGGTGTGTCTAAAAGTTATCTTAATGTTTCAAGAATTATACATTTTACTCAGTTATTCAGAATGAAATATTACATTTTGGTATCGTATGAACCCCAATATATATTGAGCTGGCCAATCATTTTCAAAATAGTTTGTGATAATACAAGAAAAAGACAAAATGAATATGCAGAAAAAAGTAAAATCGAAAACAGACAGCCAAAACGTGCATTTGAACACTAAATTACAATTGTTGGTGTATTTTTTTTTGTATTTATTTCACTTCTTTTAGAATAAATCGTGTAAAGTAATTTTGTTCTGAAAAATAAAAACAATACAATAAACAACCGGATTTGCTGTGTTGTAAATTGTAAAAATCTAGTGTGTCCAACACATTACTTTTCTGTCTAGTTATTACAAACTTTCCGGTTATTTTGTTCAACCTATTGTATCACCCCTGTAAATATTCATTGCCAACGAAAATACTGAAAAAGTAAACTTTTATGCCTTTCCTCAAATTTTTCCATGACTGTCCATTTTAGAGAAATCATATATAGAAAAAAAATTAAATAGAATGATATCGCAAACAAATTTTAATTGGACAATTTTCTTAAAAAATCGAATTTTTCACTATTTGTCAAATTTCTCGAATACGGACCATTTAAGAAAAATTAGGTATGGGATAAAAATTATAGAGAACAAGCAACTTTTATTTTAAGGATTTTCTTCTTCATGCGTAAATAACAGATGTATTCCATAAAGTAGACAAACGACCCCCCTCAGATGTTCTGGCTATGCCCAAAATTTAACCAGATCACCGCAGAATGGAGTAAAGCTTAAATTTGGCGACTTTTTGTTAACCCGTTTTTGAGTTATCGAATATATATAGATACAAACACAGACACACTGACAGTCGAATCGGTTATTTGAGAAACACCATAAGTAAAAAAAGTAAAAGTTTGGGAAATTAAAAAACTTTCTTAAATCGTCTGTATGTGAGACAAAGCATTAATGTTTTTTTTTCTTCTTAAATTGCAAGATTGGTTTACTATTTGATAGTATCAAAACAACTTGTGCTTTTTTTTTAAAGGGTCCAAAATATTTTTTTGAAAATCATGAGTCATGGGGTTTCTCAAATATACGGATATTATTTTAATTTATTTAGACAATAAAACTACATATTTTAATAAAATAATATGTTTATTTAACAATATTTTTAAATTAAAATTTCATCTAAAATATTATTATCGACAGTCGGCCAGTTATAGTTATCTTCTCATTCCGGAATATACTGCTTTAGTTTGACAAGATCATACATCTTCTCTTTGTTAATAGGTATTTTTCCAACATAAGCCTTTTTCACAGAAAGAGTCGAAGGATGTATATTTCGGTATGTATCACAAGTTAGGTCCATCTGTAGAAGATTTCGCCACAAGAACTCCTTTATTTTCGAAAAAATGTTTAAAATTCACATACTGATTTATTTTAAGCGATATCTTTTTTGTGACACTGCTTGTTAAATTATATTCAACATTGCACTAAGCTTTCATTCTCAATTCTTTGTTATTCCTGGAGACGTTTCTGCGGTACTGCCTTGGCCGATAAGAACGGTCTCCCGTCTAATACCTACTTTGTAGGCGTCATCCACTTCTCATCGGTCATCCATACCCGGCAATCGCATCATTGGTTAAAAACACCTACGTTAGTCACTTCCTAATTGGTCAACGTCGAGCGTTACTCTCAATCTAGCTGAGCAACTTCTCTTCCGGCAGTGTATTATCTCTCTAATACAAAACATCGTTCTGCGATGTAAAAGATGGGTTAAGTGCTTAAGTAACAAATTTCCGAAGAAAAGTCTGTATATAGTGTAAAAAGTATGTAGTTTGTAAGTGATCCATGTAATAAAATTAACATCGTTTCAGTAGTGTTTTAAAATAAAGTGTTTAATTAGAAGGTCCTTCCATCCCTACGAAACGCACAGGTATTTCCAACATTATTTAATACAGTTCACAATTCGCCAAGGTATATATGTCGGTCCTAGTTTGTTTATTGGAGCGAAAACACCTTAGAACATATATAGTCAGGAAGGAGCATGTCCACGTTAATCTAATGGATCTGACGGAAGTGGTAGCCATGTTGTACTATGGATGACTCATCATCATATGATAAATGGTTTCTGAAATTGGTGTATAATTTGTTAATGATTTGGATTGTTTTATGTGTTAATTTATAAACTTTTATCAAGCGTATGTTTTGTAGACATTTTTAAAGTGTTTAGTGTTTTAGTGTTTATTTAGTATTACAGTAAATTTTAAATTTTCCGTGTTAAAGGACAAACAAGACAATATGGTCAGTAGGGTGATTCATTTCCGCAAAGTTTTTTTTTTTTTCGGTGCTCAAGCAAAATATTAATCTACATATAAAAAAACAAAAATCTCACCAAGTTTGAGCTCTTAATATTAATTTTAAGTACTTACTATTTAAATTTAAAGTTTGCCATTTAAAATGCATGTAAAAAAAATTTTTATTTTTTAAATTTCTAATACTTATCCACCTTTTACAATAATTCAAATCGGTTTGATGGACCTTGTAGGGAATATCATGGCTCTTCGAAAATGCTTCAGTGTCTTTTTATGTAACTCGCACTGGTTTACCAGTAGGAGTCGTCAGAGCACAGTTTTTCAAAAAAAAAAACCTTTTTTTAAATTTTTTCGAGCAAACCGCCAAAAGTAGGGAGAAAAAAAGCGCTGACTCATAAAAAAAAGTTATCCGACCAATATTTAATGAATTTACAGCCATTTTTATACCTGAAAACGTAAGAAATTGATAAATACTAACTCATAATGTTATTTAGATTATTTTTTTCTATTGATTACCATTATATTTCCCTAAACTAAGAACTTTTTTAGAATTATTATGATTTCTTACACATAATGAATATAATTTCAAAAAGCGTGAAATTTCCCACAAGGGCCATCAAACCGATTTGCAATATTGTAAAAGATGGGTCAGCATTAGAAATTTAAAAAAAAATATCTTTTTTTTACATGCATTTTATATGGTAAAACTTTAAATTTAAATAGTAAGTACTTAAAATTGATATTAAGAGCTCAAACTTGGTGAGAATTTCTTTTTCTATATGTAGATTAATATTTTGCTTGAGCACCAAAAAAAAAACAAAATTTTTCGGAACTGAATCACCCTAATGGTCAGTTGTTCTTCTAGTGGATATAGCAGCACAGCTAAAAGTAGAAAGGAATAATCTACATTTCATAAGCAAGTATTTTGTTCTCTCAATTTTCAACCACATTAAAGATTTTTAAAATTTTTAATGTTTTAAATTTGTATACAAACATGGTAAGTGCGTCTGCGATCAACTGTGCTTATAGGCGTAGTCTCATGGTTTATAGGGTATACATACTTTTATTTAAACAATTCTTTTAAGCACTTTTACGATATTTCTGCGGTTATTAAAATGAATAAATTATTGTTCAATTTAGATTTATAAATTGATTGCAAGTAAACAATTTTCAGATTTCTTAAAGATTTTAGATTTACAAATTATATAAATTAATCCCAGGTAGACAATTTTCAGATTTCTTAAAGATTCTCAAAAAACAAAGTTATGGCTTGAGTCCATGCAACAAACAAATTGTGAGCCAAAATATCTTAATTTTTTGTGTTCACGCTATTTTAAATCGAACCTCAAAACCAAGAATAAGACTTCTACCAACAGGGAAGGGAAGTGAAGGGAAACACCGTTAGAATCCTGTCTTTTGGTCGATCTGCGACATCTGATTGTATTTGCTCATGTTCCGCGTGTATAAGAAAAACACCATTAGACAGCGACTTATGGGGTTTTTTTAAGTGAAGCAGATTTTGACGTTTAAAAGTTTAATACAAGGAGTGCTACGACTAATGGGATTTCTCGTTGGAATGAGCACCGAAGTGTTAGCAATAAAAATCCGCCATTTTTGGAATGTGTTAAATTTGTGACTTATGGGCTTTCTCAAATGACCGATTCATGACATCAATGCGAAAATAGTCAAAACGGATTCAGGAGAGCCCAAACTATATGCAGACAGGAAAGTAAAAAATCAAGCTCTATAAGGAGATGAAGCCTATTGATTCTGTAAAAGAAAATCTGAATAAAAATGGGGTCTGTTAAACTGTGAAGAGTATAATGTAGAATGCCAATCATTTATATCTTCATTTAACTTTTTAACAGACTTCAAAAAAAGCGGAGGTTCTCAATTCGTCGCAATATTTTTTTTTATGTATGTTCAGTGATAATTCTTTAACACGGTGTCCGATTTCAATGATTTTTGTTAGAAAGGTTGTACCTCAGGGGTGGTCTCATATTAATTTGGTCAAAATATAATAATTGGGTCCATGAGAAAATCCTCAAACTCTTTATTTTTATGCTTTACAACCTTGTCCGATTTATATGATTCTTTTTTTTTGTTAGTAAGGGGATACCTCAGGAGTGGTGCCATATAAATTTGTTTAAGATGTGGTGATGTCATCTGCATGTGTTTTTGAAGTCGGTTTTTTAAATTTTTAATTTCTAATACTTGTTTTTTCTAATTTTAGATTCTTATCACTTTTTTTTTAGAGTGTGTTTATGTTACATTAAAAATAAACGTTAATAAGAATCGTAATGTTTTGTTACATTTTTTTTTATTTGTAACTTAACCCTTAACAAAATTTAATACTGGTTAATGTGATAATAATTGATATTTAAATATATTAAATGTGGTCTAAAGTGTCTAGTCTCTTCTAATATTGACCGCAAGGTACACAAAAAAATTTAGATTCAAACATTTTAGGATTTACGAACGTCCACACTGTAACTTATCTAAAGTAAATTCCGCTTGTTCGAGCAAAGTTACCTCATACTTCCCAATTTATATAGATACGTAATTTTCGGAATATATTAACAAGATCAAAGTTTGATTCGTTAACAAAACGGGATGCCACGATTTCACTAATTGAAAATGCTTGTCCATTAATTACAGAAATATGCTCGCTTCTCATAGCTATAATTATCATTCGAAACAATTACTCGTTGCTTGTTCCTCACTCTAGTATGAAATTCGCTGATCCCTGTGATAAGTAAGAAGAGGAAGTTTTAATTTATAGGTAATGTAAAGGGAAAATAGCTTGTTACATCGCATGTAGGTATTGGTTTGATTCTTGCCCCCGTGTCTTATTTGATTCGTTATATTAATCTAACGACTAACAAGATATTTTTCTGAGGTGCGCCTGAATGTTTAAATATACGGGGATGGAACGAAAATTTTAACATTGTAATCAGTTTACATATAATGTGAAAATTGATAATCAAATTCTTCTCTCAAGATGTAGAGACAATTGTCATAAATTTTCAAAAAATAAATTTGAGGATCATAAAAAGGGGGTTGGGCAATTAAAAATAAATTAATACATATCCACATTTCTGTAGCCAATGTGTCGAGTAGCCGTGTATTCAATTACTAGAACTTAATAGAAAAAGACATGGTGGTTAGGATCCTAGAGCAGATCGTGTACATTTCCTATCAATTTGCATGGTTTGTTGTAAGGTTTAACAGGTGCCATAATAGCAGTAATTTAATTTCCCCGGAGCGCCACGGGAAATAATAATGTCAATAATGTCAACGTTCCCATTTTAAATTCGCCCTAACGATTTTGGTATTTGGTTTTGATATTTAGCACACTTTGTATATTTTGGAGGTATCTCTTCGTTTTTATTATAATATTTGTATATTAATTGTATTTTTGTCAATGTTTTTGTGTAACATGAAATCTCAGAATTCTTCGCCTAGGAAGTTACTTGGTGTAGATCTTAACTTTCTAGCCTAGTGCTGTCAGTATAATTTATTTTGGGCCTATTGTTGTGGTGACACATATATTTTGCATATTTTAGCAGTAGTGTCTGTGATTAGTATTGTATTTTGATTTGTGGTACAGACCTTGTCTAGTGAATGAGGTTATGTTTTTTATCACTCGAAATATGACTTCTGTTCCATTTGAGGTGGACCGTGAGGTCTTATATCTCTAGATGCTTTCCTAGAAAAATAGATATTTCTAATCACATCGCCAAAATTCTTGGACCCCCTTATGTTTGTCAAAATGAGACACTATTATTAAAAGTCAAGAAGTGTGTTACATAGTATATTTAATTTGGTATGTATCCAATACAAATTGGCTAAATTAAATTTTAATTGAACAAGAAAAAAATACAAACGAAAAATAGTGCATAATAAAATGATTACTAGAATTTGAAATCCAAAAGAAAACCACTTTAGAGCGAAATCAAATATTCATTAATATTCGATGTTACCTCCCCTGTTCTGTAGTAAGGTATTAACTCGCCTGTGCATGACAACAATAAGGGTGTTAATGTAATCCATTGGGATGTTGTTCCATTCTTCTTGAGCCGCCACTGTGAGTTCCTAGAGGGTGATAAGAGGATTAATTCTGTTTAAGATTGCTCGTCCACCGAAATCCCACATGTGCTCAAAGGGATTCATATCTGGCGAATTTGCTGGCCACGTTAATCTTTGAATATTCTGAATTTCTGGTACATTTTGTACCCTTCTCGTGCGATGGGGCCTAGCATTGTCATCCATGAAAATAAAATTAACTTCAATTTCACTTCGGAAAGGATAATAATGGGTTCAATAATGTTTCGAACATATCTATGAGCTGTCATAGTGTCTGGAATGGAAATAAGCTGCGTACGACGACCATGCATTGTGCCTCCTCAAAACATTACTGTTCCTCCTTGGTATGGAACGACTTCTCTGGAAAAAGATAGTCTTTCTGGTCGCCCTAGCCCTCTCCAAACTCTGTGTCGCTGACTGTTACTAATTAAACCATATTTGGTTTCATTCGAAAAAAGAAAATTTCGTCACTAAGCTAGAAGCTAGTCTCTGTATTCCTGTGTCCACTGTAGACGAGCAGCTATATGTCTGGGAAATAACCTTGGTACTCTTAAAGGCCAATGCCCACTACACCGGATCATACTATGACCGTGACCGTACCGGCATAGGCAGAAAAATATTCTTTGTATAGATTTAAATGAGACAATGACCACTAGACCGGCCCGGCATCGACCAACACCATCCTCATTTGAATCTATACAAAAAAAAAACAGGTCCGGGTACGGTCATAGTATGGTACGGTATAGTGGGCATAGACCTTAATGGTCTCCTAGATCGTAAATTGGCTCCAGCAAGTTTCCGTCGTATTGTGTTACTGGAAATGAATCGACCATACATTCTTCTAAAACGAGTTCGGACAGCTGAGAGTGTTACGGTTCGATTCCAACGTACATAACCTGCTACATACCGATCTTCTCTTGGATTAGTTACCTTAGGACGCCCAGTCCCAGGTCTCCAGTCAACGTTGTTAGTTTCCTGGTACAGACGCACTATTCGGATAACTGAAGCGCGGGGAATCCCTAGTCTATTTGCGATTCGATGATTCGGCAGACCCTCATCATGCAAAGCCACTAATGTTGCTCTTTTGAACACTGAAGTTCTATTATCAGGCATAGTTACAAAGAAAAACTCAACAATAACTTAAACACACAAAATCGATATGAACCACTTTTTAAACATTGGTACCTAAAATTGTGTGAAATTTTTTTGTAAACATTTTTAGATGCGTATCAACGGTGAAATAAATAAAGATTAAATGTACAAAAAAGCAGCCATGATAAATATTTTGTTTTAATATTTACGACGAAGGTCCAAGAATTTAGGCGATGTGTGTAGTATTTATAGTATTAAAAGTCATCCCTAAAAACTTGCAAACTTCAATATAAAAATCAAATACTTAAATAACAAAAACTATAGACTAAAAATTTGTGGAACGATATTAAGAATTTTATTGAAGAGTTGAAGAGTTTTATTACTTCTTTTTTGAAGTAGGTGAATCCTTTAAAATGTAAACAATATCAAAGAAAATTACAACTATAACTAATAATAAATAAATAAATAAATAAATAAATAAATAAATAAATAAATAAATAAATAAATAAATAAATAAATAAATAAATAAATAAATAAATAAATAAATAAATAAATAAATAAATAAATAAATAAATAAATAAATAAATAAATAAATAAATAAATAAATAAATAAATAAATAAATAAATAAATAAATAAATAAATAAATAAATAAATAAATAAATAAATAAATAAATAAATAAATAAATAAATAAATAAATAAATAAATAAATAAATAAATAAATAAATAAATAAATAAATAAATAAATAAATAAATAAATAAATAAATAAATAAATAAATAAATAAATAAATAAATAAATAAATAAATAAATAAATAAATAAATAAATAAATAAATAAATAAATAAATAAATAAATAAATAAATAAATAAATAAATAAATAAATAAATAAATAAATAAATAAATAAATAAATAAATAAATAAATAAATAAATAAATAAATAAATAAATAAATAAATAAATAAATAAATAAATAAATAAATAAATAAATAAATAAATAAATAAATAAATAAATAAATAAATAAATAAATAAATAAATAAATAAATAAATAAATAAATAAATAAATAAATAAATAAATAAATAAATAAATAAATAAATAAATAAATAAATAAATAAATAAATAAATAAATAAATAAATAAATAAATAAATAAATAAATAAATAAATAAATAAATAAATAAATAAATAAATAAATAAATAAATAAATAAATAAATAAATAAATAAATAAATAAATAAAAACCAGTATATTTTTATGACATTAAAAGAGAAGTGTTTAACGGCTCTGTCACGAAATAGCGCTGAACGAAATAGCACTAAACGAAATACCGCGTTTTTTATATTATACTTTCTACATACAATGTCGGCTACTGAATGGTTTTCAATACGCTTTGCACAAGTTTATGTGAAAACTACAGAAAGTTAGCATTAGAGCGCGCAGGAAACGAATAATATCAGCGTTGTCAGTTTATACGACCCGACCGCGTTGTAACGTTGGCACAATATTTTTCCTATGACTACAAAATAATTTTATCACAAAATGTAAAATCAGGAAAT
The DNA here is from genome assembly GCA_927349885.1 of Psylliodes chrysocephalus. Lineage (NCBI taxonomy): Eukaryota > Metazoa > Arthropoda > Insecta > Coleoptera > Chrysomelidae > Psylliodes > Psylliodes chrysocephalus. Next base: position 64,061,863 of record OV651818.1, read on the forward strand.
CCGGCTATAGAAGTACATTCAAGATGTGGCAGGATTTAGATTTGTTTTTTTTTGGGTACGCGTTATTGAATAATTTTGAAAATGTTTTAGGGATGGTGTCCTGACGAAATTAAAAACATTGTGATTCCATTTATAAACTCTTTCATAGGATGATAACAGTAAAATAATATTATGTACAAAAAAATATTAGAATACAACAATGCTTTTCAATAGTTCATTTTTTTTAATACAACTAATATTAAGACGAACAACCGTGAACAAGAATTTTTTTATATATTAGATATTACCTACTTTGTATTTTTTTTAACAGTAATCAAAATAGTACAAAATAAATAGCGAAAAAATTAACTGTAGGGGTTATATTGTGATAAATAAAATGTATTTAAAATAAACAGTAGTCGTCTTTTTTCAATTTTAATATTTTTCTCCTATTGAAAATTGAACCCGCGTTGCGACATGGTCGAGACATCCAAAGTTGATACTATGACACATAAATCGCCAGGACCTGACGGATCTATCCAGCCCTACTTCAGTGGGGCCTGGAAGACCTAACTCACACCGCACCTGGTGGGTATATTCAAATCCTCGTGGGCTCTGTGGTATATCCCCAAAAAATAGAGAGGGGTAAAAGTGGTATTTATACCCAAACCTGGAAATATGGATTACACCGTTCCAAAAACATACCGACCAATTAGTCTGACATCGTTTTCCATGAAGACATTGGAAAGGCTATGCGAAAGGTACATAAGGGATGCGGTGATTACAACACCACTACACCCAAACCAACATGCATACACCCCAGACAGATCTACTGATTCAGCCCTTCATCTAGTTGCTGGCCGGATAGAAAGATCCCTAAACAGTAAGGAGACCGCCTTGGGTGTTTTTATAGACATAGAAGGTGCTTTTGATAATACACTCACTAAACAACAGGAATGTTCCACATATGGTTAGTGGGTCGATACGTAACATGCTCTCAAAGCGAGCAGTAAACATAAGTGTAGAAGATGTGAACATAAGAGGCTTAGTTGCGAGGGGATGTCTACAGGAAGGGGTGCTATCACCTCTACTGTGGAATATGGTCCTCGACACCCTCATCAGCCGCGTCAGTAATGACAGTCACTGCACTGAGAACATACTCTGCTAAAGAATGTAAGTAGTTCTAAAAATTATCGAACAGTGGTGCAAGGACCATTTACTGTCTATTAATCCTAAGAAGACAGAAATTGTCCTTTTTACAAGGAAAAAGATGAAAATGGAATTAAAACCTCCAGAACTCCTAAACACAAAACTAAACTTTGTAACAGAGGTGAAGTACCTAGGTCTTACCTTTGACAACAAGTTAACAATGCCGCCGAACCGTGGCGCGAACTTGGGGTTTCTCCCTCAGAGTCGTCGCATGGACTTACACGGCTATCATAAGACCTATGCTAACATACGGTGCAGTTGTCTGGGTACCGAAAACCCAAAAAGTAACAGCTATTCCTAAACTAGAACAAATTCAAAGAACAGCATGTCTCAACATAACAGGAGCCATGAAAACAACAGCGACCAGAGTCATGGAAGTCATTCTTAGTCTCACTGTCCTTGATATTTACATAAAGGAGTTTGCTCTGACGATAATGACACGACTCCGCACGGTTGGAATAGAACCTGATGTAGGATCTGGCAAGGCGAGACGTTCGATACGCTCATACTGCTTCAAGCGAACATGGACCCTATCTCACCAAGATATCTTTCATAAGCCATATAAAGTTATAATAGAACAAATGGAAGAGCCGGAAGTGGCAGGTACAATTCATATCTACAACGACGGTTCTAAAACAATATCACTGGAAGGAACATGCTAATCTATACAGATAGCAGACAAGCACTACTCACCCTGAACAGACCACGAATTTACTCAGGGTTCGTACTAGAATAACAAGCTTTGGCCGAAGTATCCATTAGCAATGTGGTCACCTTAAGATGGATCAAAGGTCACGCCACATCGAAAGGTAACCGTCTTGCTGATTCACTAGCCAAGAAAGCAGCCAACCGAATACTTTTTGGACCTGGAACTTCTATTGGCCTGACAAAATCGGTAGTGACATACCTAATCAAAGAACATTCCCTTGTGAAATTCAAGGAAAGATAGGATGAAACAAGAAACTGCAGAGTTGAAAGGGAGCTTTTAAGTTATCCTGACAATACTGCAGCAAACAAATACTTGACTATGACTAGATAGAATCTGCGCCTAGTTACAGGCATTCTGACTGGTCATTGCCAAGTACAAAAGCATCTCCATATCATGGGGCTGTCAGAATCCGGATTCTGCAGAGGGTGCGAACAAGTAGATGAGACCATCGAGCATATCCTTTACGATTTATTAGATTTGTGTTCTTCGAGTATCGGCAAGTATCGGCTAACACCGGCGATATAAGAGAAGCAACTCTTGGCGACTTTGTCAACTACATTAAATCTGTAGGCTGTCTCACGAGCTAGGAGGTGCCTATCATCTCAGGAGGATGCACAACGGGCCCAATGAAGCCTAAGTACTGTGGGGGTAACCCACCCTCCAGACGTTATAGATACAGAGATGACACTATGAACTGAGCCATCAGCCTATGTCACAATAATATAGTTATTATAATTTTTTTAAATAATTTGTTTAAAATACATATTTAGGATCTAGGATCAATCATTAAATCGATTTTACTAGTAATATGGACATTACATAGATTAAAATAGAAATTATGCTTCAGACATATTTAACAGCTAATGCAGAAAGTAGATTAGTATTCACACATTGGTGGAAAGTAGATTATTTTCCACACGCGTGTGGTAGAGACTAAATAGCGATATGTGTCACTTTCCTAAGTGGTTGTAGGAAAAATATATTATTCTGAGTTACAAATCAGAAAAATGTTTGTGGACTGCCCGCTTGATAACTGGTATAAAAAGAACATTTTACAACTTTTTTTGTTGTTTTGAATTTTCCAAAATTACCTTTCTAGCGAACAAAATTGTCAAAAGCATGTCTTCTTCACTTTTGCACTAACTTATCCAACATCCCTCATATAGTCCCAGTTTTTCTCTCAAACTGATGAAGTCATCAATGCTGAGACATAGAGAGAGTTTGTTTGTTACTATCAACGTTTTATTTTTGATGGAATTAAACTACAATAAAAATTAAATTGCAGTTAAAAACTCCAAAATGCAACAGAAGAGATAATGGTCTTTAATTAATTTATAGGAAACATTTGAGGTCAACGAACAAATCTTAATTAAAAGTGACATAATGACTATAATTAATTTATCGTAGTTGATAATTCCCGCCCGTATGACTGCTAAAAATTTACTATAACAAAGTTTGGCTAGGTAGCAAGAAAATAGGTTTTCTTTCAAGAATAAATTAAAATTTAGACAGTACCATATTTGTTTAATTAACGAAAAAGTAAAACTCGAAATCAATTATATATAATGTTTGACAAAATTACAACTATTTTCAGCCTATGAGGCCATCATCAGGTCTGTAATACAAAAATAAACTTACTTAGGAAATACATTTAGTTAGTTATTTATTGTTATACTTGTTATACTTTTTGATAATAAAGTAATAAAAGTGTGGTATCAAGAATGGGTAATTATATACTAAAGAACTAAAAAAATCGAGGACGAACTTCTTTACATAAAGTAGCTGAGTAAGTTGGTAAGGGAGTCACCGTTTTTTATATAGAGAACACTTTAAGGTGTAGTAAATCTTCTAAAATGTCGTATTCTTCTGTCGCAAGCTTAATTTGTAAAGGAATTAGGAATTTCATATGGGAGACTTAAGGGATATAGAGAAATCATTTGATGAATGTGTTTAGGCTTGAGGTATAAATAGGCAAATTTTTTATATGAGCATGGATATAAATGGATCACAGGCTTAACACGTTGACTGCGAAGCCGAATTAAAATAACAATTCGAATGTGCCACACATGCCGTATATAGCATGTCATGATTTTTTTTAAATGTGCGGCACGAGCTTAAATCTGTGAATAAAGTTTAATTTGATACGTGTTGTTTATTTAATCTAACTTTTGCACTTTCTGAAAGTAGCGTTTTTTAAACGAAAGTTGTTAATAATTGTTTAGTATTATTTTCAGTACCATCCATTGACGATATCAAGGTAGATACCATTCTTAATTAAAATTTTTCCGACATTTCGGAAATTAATATTTATTTGACTTTAATTTTACTTTCTAATGTTTTCTGAGCTAGACAAATAGTTTTATATATTTTCTGGTAATATTCTAATTTATTACTATGCAAGTCTTTATCCTTAAACATGTTTTATAGTGTTAAAATCCTGTTTAAATTTATCTAGCTTAGTTAACTTATTGTAGTAAAATAACTGTACTTCTTAACTTATTTTTTTGTACTTCTATCGGCTTTCGGTCTTTCGTTCCAAATAAAATAATTTTTAGTTTTTTTACGCTACGAGTTTACCCTTGTGGCCCTCAGTCTCTATAAGGCGGGAACCACCAATTTAGCGTCTCTCGAATATTTGATGAAAATATCTGTCAGTATAGAAAAGTAATTAAATAAAAAAAACAAAAATACAAAAAAAATACTACTCCTACGGACGCTAAAGGAGGAAACGCATTAGAAAATCGCGGTCCCGTCGCATTGCGGTTTGTGCTAGTCTCGTTCGCATAACGGTCTCCCGAAATTCTTTGGAAAATATAGGAGGAGAACGCGTTGCGAGCGAGCATGGCTCAAGCGTTATAACATATGGGAAAAATTTATACTTTGCATGGTCGAGACTAGAACAGTCCGCGATGCAACGACGAGACCGCAATTGCCTGGTGCGTTCCCTATTTGACAAGACACGGGCGACACAGCTTTTTAGCAAATACGCAAATATTGCAAATGGCGTGTGGCTAGCGAGGACAGACACAGGCGCGTAAAAATACTGTTAAAATTGTTTAATTTAAAAATAGTTTATTTATTAAAACCAGTTTATTTATAATTTATTTATAAAGTACTAATTAATTTATTTAGTACTTAGGCACTATTATTACACAATTCTAATGTATTTATTACAATGTATCTTTATTATACGATTCTTAGAAGAAACTTAACATCCACCGACAAACTCGCGCTAATTATATAAAGTCAGCTCTGCACAAGTAGATTCTCGGCGGTCTAGAATCTCTGGAATGTCTTCCTCTATGAATCAGCCGACTCGCAAAGATTTCTCTGGTAACTTCTCGAAGGAGTGGACACTAGACGGATGGCTGCAGCACAGTATTTGAACCTCAGTATGTTGGAAGATTACTTCTATCATGTTTCTAATAAGTACGTGATCCCTCAGATTAAGTAATGCTTCCCATACATCATGATAAGTGGATCGATCTCGAAAGGCGTTCTTTGTTACCAAATAGAAAAGATAACGCGACCCATCTTGACGTTTTAAGGCTTTTCCAGGGGCTGGTAACTGATCTTGAAGTTCTGCCAATCGACCAAACTTCTTCCGGAACACAAATGCCAGACCTCGAGCGTCGTTGATGCTGGCGGAAGTACTATGGACTATCGAGTAGTCTTTAGGAACCGTGAACAGGTCTTGTTGTTGCTGGGTTGTAACACCATGTCTTGCTTTTCCGGTACCTCCATATACACCCATAAATTCTACAAAGACAAAGTCAGGTGTTTCTTGGAACTGGTTTACTTCTTCTTCCTCGTCATGGTCACCCTCAAATGGCGCCAGCCGGTTTGGGTGCACTTATACGGTAAATTACATCATTAATGTTTTTCTTGATCCGGTACGGACATTTCCAAGGCCTTTGAAGCTTCGGAGAATAACGTTTTGTCTTTTGTCGTCTTCCTTGAAACAGTCTTCCGTGGCTTGGGTATCGTATCGCTTCTTCATTTTGTCACTGACGATTTAAAGATGCGTGCGAACTAGCTGATGCCTGTCGTCCACGGTATTCTAGAAAGAGAATCTGCATTTCTGTGGCTCATTCCGGCTCTATGTTCGATACTAAAGTCGCACTCTTGAAGTCGTTCGATCCATCTGGCGATTTGGCCCTCCGGGTTCTTGAACTGGATCAGCTACTTAAGAGATGAGATTAAAAATTTCTTTCCATATAGAGATTGATAGAAGTGTTACACGCATTGCCGATCAGAATTCCTCGTGCAACCTCTTTATCGTGGTTCCCAGGTTCCATCATGACCGGTGTTCCTTCTTCCATAGTTTTTTGAAGCCGTGCTAATTTAATGGTTTCACTTCTACTTAGTACCACCGTGTCTTGCTACACTGCTACTGGCACGGTACTGTCCCCTTAAAATGTAGGAATACCTCTTCGGCGCTAACTTTGATTATTTTGTTCTTAAAGTCTAACTGAAAACCATGTAAGTTCATTACATCCATTCCAAGTATAACATCTTCTATATTAGCGACAGTTTGAGTGAACTTTTCTGTATCAATTCTTAATTGAACCTGGATTTCCCCATGGATGTTGGCACTTTCACCTGTGGCACTCCGCAGTCGCAATCTTGTTGGTAGAAGTCTCTTACGGTTATTTATGGTTATTGGTCGTATAATGGTCCTAGTTGCTCCAGTATCCATCCACCAATAGTGTATAATTTTTACTATTTACTTTGCCGTCTACGTATACACTAGCATCGCGACATTTCAAAGAGGCCTTCAGTATGAGAGGTTCTTTGGAATGGTTTCGGGTCGAATCTGTCTCCTCTAGGCTGACCCACTCTAGTTTTCCTGCTGCGTATTGTCTTCATTTGCACGAACTGCGTACTTGTCCCAATTCACCGCAATTCCAGCATCTGATAGTTTTCGTCTTTATCTTTTTGTCAGCAAAGCTCTTCATTATGTTAAATAGTTGGTCGAGTTTATCTTCCACGTTTTCTTCTGTTACAGTCCTTACTTTACTGTATCTTACAGAAGCCTGCGTAGCTGCCTCATACTCTAGAGCAGCGGACAAGACATTGGCCAATGTTTTGTGACGGGCTAAGTGGAATGTTTTCTGCATCTCGTGGTCATGGAGTCCAATAACAAATGGTTGGACTGCCAAACATTCCAACATGTTTTCTGGAGCTGGCAATATTTACTTTATATTCTGGTATAAATTGTTTAAGTCTTCGTGGCCGTATCGCATGTTTAGTCTCTTTTTAAGTTATTATTTAAGTCATCTGTCTCTTCCACAAGTATAGTCTGAAGGACATCTAAAGCGTCTCCTCGAAGGCCGATGGTCAAAATTACTGCCTTCTCTCTTTCAGACCATTCGTTTGCTCTGGCAGCTATTTCGAACTGTTTAAGGTAATTGGTCCATGACATCTTCCCGTCGAAAGTTGGGGCTTTAATACAAGCAGAGTTTACAGTTCTTTCCATTTTCAACTTATACTCCTGGTTCTTTATTTCACCTTCATTGGCCCGTTTTCTATGTTCCAGTTCATCTATCTTCTTTATCTCTTTTTTTTCTCCTCAATGAAAGTCATTATTTTCTCTTCAACGGAATAAATCTTATCTTCAATAGAAGAAATTTCGTTTTTCATATAACTCATATCAAATGAGATTTCATCATTTAAGGAAGAGATTTTTCAAATAGGAAGAAATTTCGGTTTTTAAAGAAGATATGTCACCTTTTCTTTGAAAGAAGAAATGTCAGTCGAAATTTTACTTTCTAAGGAAGTAATGTCAGAAGAAACTTTAGTTTTCAAGGAGGAAATTTCGTTTTTTACAGAACTTATTTCGGTTTTTATATCAGAAGAAATTAAAGAAATTATAGAAGACTCACCATCCGAAAATAGAAACGCTTCTCTATCCAAACCTTCGTTTTTCATTGCTTCTTTAAGCCGTTCTGCCAGCTCTGCTTTCTTCCCTGTCGTCTCCAGATCACGATCCTCTAATATTCGACGCAATTCAGCCAGTCCACTAATTTTTTACAGTTCGACTTCTAACACCAATGTAATGATTGTTTATTTAAAAATAGGTTTATTTATTAAAAACTTTATATTTATAATTTATTTATAACTAATTTATAACTAATAAATCATTTGAAACACTATTATAACTCACAATTCTAATTTATGTATTACAATGTATCTTTACTACGCGACACTTATATTGAAACTTAATGTCTATCGACAAAGTCGCGCTTTTTTTAAAGCCAGCTCTGCACGAGTACATTATCGGCGGTCTTGAATCTCTGGAATTTCTTCCTCTATGAATCAGCCGACGCGCAAAGATTTTTCTGGTAACTTCTCGAAGGAGTCTGTCTCTGTTCTGCTGTATTGAAACACAGAAGAAGCGACAGCTGTAACGGCGAGAAGACCAGGGTCGTTTTAGGTGGTTACACTACAATACAAGTAATAATTATCACTGGCAGGAAAATCTTTTAGGGACTTTTTTTAACTATTAAAATTATTTTATTAGAGACTAACATGATGTCTTTTTAAATTTACTTTTTAGTTTAAAAACCATTTTTTTCTATTATAAAAATACTAACTTGCTACCACAAAAATTGTACTTTAAAGTGTATTAAAATTTTTTTTAGTATGTAATGGATATTTTTTCCAGTTAATGAATTTATTTGGAAAAAGTCCCTTTGTGAACCCAGCACGTTTTCCCAAATTGAATGACGATTAAAACATCACAAAAATAAAATGACTAAAACAGTTTAACCGAATCTCCGCTTCAAAGTTTTCATTTTTCTGCTTTACTCGATTAAAAAAGTACCATATATAACTGTCACAGGGGCACAGTAATTATTTAATCAAGTTAGCCCGTCGGACCGCACCGAACAGTTTTAAAGTATCTGGATGATTGGCACAAATGAAAATATACATTTCACCATATGGCTTTGTATATTGGATTAACCCTTTTATGTTGCTTATTTATATAATTGAACGATAATTGAAACACTAATTTTAATATTAGCGTTCGGTAGGTCAGTGGTCTTACCCTTTTTAAAGGCGCATTAGTGGCGGCGCGCGTGAAGAGTATTATTTCTCAGCAGACTGGAAAAATTGTAAATTTATTTGTTTTTACCACATACTTTGATTTTTTTTTTACTATACAGAGAATGGTCGCACTGCTCAGCTTTCTGAGTGCTTTTTAAAAGAAGATAGAAAACTCCGCCATTTTGATCCCTTATTATGTGTTGCCTACATCTTGGCGCAATATTTTTAATAGGTGCGTTTTAATCATCCGCTTCTGCTTCGGAATTGTCGGTTTTCTTGTTTTAATCTGACACGTTAAAACGACTAAACCGACAATTCCGGAAGCAGAAGCGGATGATTAAAACGCACCTGATATTTTGCTTGCTGCTGTCAGTGTCAGTGAATATTATTTTTCGAGTCACAGTTTATTGCTAAAGAATCAGTTGGCTCACTTGGACCAGTTGAACGTTCCAAAATAACATCCACTCCAGGGATACAAATTCAGGATACGCAGAAGACTGCTGTTTTATTATAGGCGGTTGTCATATATTGTATTATCCGAGTTGCGCAGTCTATAAACTGGAACATTGAGATCAAAAGTGTCGACGCAGAGTGAGCTATAAACTGTGGCATAGGAATCAAAATGGCCGCGCCCTATGTTGGGCGTGTTGGACCTCTCTCTTGCACCGTATATAGTAATCAAAGTATGTGGTTTTTACATTTATGAGAGCTGAGCCTATCTAGTAAGCGATGCTATTTTTGCAAAAAGTTTTGTCTGACATTTCATTCTAGTTGTCACGAAGTATAGATACATGGAGTCCAAACCACTGATCTGTATTATTTAATACAGATCAGTGGTCCGAACGTAATGTTGAATGAATGGCATCAATTTGGGGGACAGACTTTTTGCCGGTAGGGCGCGCAACTTTTGAAGAAGTACTCGTTTAATTAATTATTATTTGAAAATTAAACAAATTTATTAATCAAGCATTTGTTAAAAACAAATTTTTAATATTATTTAGAGGTTACTCACTTTCGGTGCTTTGAATAAAGCCACTTTTCCTTAATATTTGGGTACATGAATCATACAAAAAAGCCTATACCGTTCGGACTCCTTGTATCTATACTTCGTGCTAGTTGTTTATGTTTAGTTAGGGACAGTTGTCAAATATACCCGATTGTTTGTTTGTAAGTTACATAAGTTTAAAGTAATTCTTTCACCAATAAGTGATGGAAATGAACAAAGAGCATTATTGAACTATGATTTTGTACAGTTATAAGCATGGTTTAAACCGTAAAGGACGTTTTAAGGAAATCAGTCAAGAGCTTGGTGGCGAGTCGGGTTCCTGCGGTACCCTAAAGCGTGGTACAAAGACTTTCCACGTGGTCGTATTTCCTTAACTGACAGTTTTCGAGCTCCTAAGCCAAAAACCGGCAGTTACAGAAAAAAATATTGATCTTATTCGGATCCTGATTAAACAGAACCGGCACACTGAAACAACTTTAAAGATTGGTCTGAAAGCAATTGACACTATTTGATACAAACATTTGAAAGTCGCAGGCGTTGTTCTCGGTGAAATCCCCTGCAACTTGACTTTAGTTCAAAAAAAGTCCGTGTGAGATGGTGCAGACCTGCACTAGATTGCTTTGACCGTGGATCGTCTACCTTAGTGTACAACATCATCATAGGTGATGAAATATGGGTTTATTGCTATGATCCCAAAAAAAGCACCAGTCGTCAAATTGAGTCTTTGAGAAAGAGTCGACTCCAAAAAAAATTGTGAAAAAAGCCGAAACATAAAGCTGATCGCCACTTTTTTTGAGAATGAGAATGCCTATAGTCGAAGAAGAGAGGAAAACCATCGTAAAAAAAACATGAACAGTTCTACAGTTCCTGTACAACCGATACTTAATGAGAAGGCTCAGGAGAACCAAACCACTTGAATTAGTGATGTGAAAGTGTGTTAAAGCAGAGTACAGTGCGCGTGTGCAGTATATAGTTATCAGAACAGAAAGGAGAAGATATCATTGGGTGAACCCTTAGTTTTAAGCCACTAAGTTTATAATAAAGATAAATTGCTGGTTAGCTAGGTGTAATGCAAACTAACAAAAAAAAACAACTTTTTTGAATCACTGATCAAGTTTCCACGGTAGTACCGAAGGATAGACGTACGGTTAATTTAGAATGGCATACTACAATTCATTTTCCTCATTTTTTCGTAAAAGTTTTGAGAAAAACGTCCAAAAGGAAGGATCATCTTGTATTAGGATAACGCTCGGGCTCACCCTGCTGCTCTAATAAATGATATTTGAATGACAAAACAAAGAAATAATGGGTCATTCCCTAAATAGTCCAGACCTAGTACCTAGTGACTTCTTATTTCTACGGGTAAAGAATAAATTACTGGGTTTACGTTTTACTTCGGCCGAAGAAGCCGGTTGATGCATTTAAAAATTAAATAAATAGACTACTCCCAGAAGATTGGAAAAAATATTTCCAAAATTGGTATCTGCAGATACAAAAATGCATCAACTATGAGGGAGAATACTTTGAAAAATTAAAAATAAACGTATTTTCTTTTGTTGAAATTGTACCATGGTTAAAATGTTTGTAATCTCTTTTTCTTTATTTCTCGAAACGTGAGAGAAATTGAGCTGTGAGTCCAGAAAAACAAAAAAAAAAAGAATTAACAAACTATTTACATACAGGACAGCAAAACCATTGACGACGACGACGATTTTATAACATTTATCTTTTTACCTATAATCTATAGAAAATATATTAAAAAGATTAAAGCTGATTCAATTTTTGATATGAATATTTTCTGGAATTTCGTCAAAAGAAAGGTCCTTTATTCTAGTAATAGTATGTACTAACTTTATTTTTAATGGTAAAGAAATACAATTAAAAGATATAGCTGATAATTTCGCTCATTTTTCTAAACTATATTTATTGGTTCCAGTGAAGTATAATTTAGGATCTAAAAGTTATACTGGTATTTGTTAAAAGGATGTCTTCAGTACCTTAAGCCTGTATTGCTGTACGGGGTCTCTACTATTTCATAGAGACAGTATTGATATTTCTTAAACGGTAACAGGTAGAAAATTGGTTTAAATAGACGAAAGTTGCTCAATTTCGTGCTCATTAAAATGGTATAAAGAAACCTTTAATATCTACAGGAAGATTCAAAATATCGGACAAAAAATTAAAATTGTCATTTCTTTTAATGCATTCACTTCTTGTCCGATATTTTAAATCTTCCTGCAGATATCAAAGGCTTCTTGGCACAAAACTGCTCAACTTTCGTCTAATTAAACCAACTGTATATCTGTTACCATTTAAAAAATAGCAATACTATCCCTATGAAATAGTAGAGACCGTGTATATAATTTAATTATTAAAGCAGCTGTTTTTCCAAATATTTGGAAAACTGCAACATGCACCTGCACCCCAATTTTCAAGTCTGGAGATAAAAGTGACATTCAAAATTATTTGTACAGATAATACAAAATATTATCGCTGGTTTTATATAAAATAAATCGATTAATTCAAATTTGCTCTTATATACACATGATATTAATTTAACATTGGACAAAAAGATACAAACTGATACAGTATTTACTAATTTTAGTAAAACTATAGAGTAGACTATGATGTGTAAGTAGGTAAGAATCTGGACTTAAGAGAAGTATGTCTTTTTATAGTAAGGCATGACGTTAATAAGTAAATGTACAGCATATTCAGGTCTGCCGCAAAGGAAAAATTAGGGGCCCTTTCTCTTCATTTTGTTTATAAATGATCTACCAACCATTGTAAAATACTGGTGTGCGACCGTGCCTGCGACCGGCCCTGATATTTATTTACACCGTTCAGCAGCTCGTCTATGTGTCTAGCTTTCGCTGCCTGCCTCGAGACTCGAGAAGTTATTGAAATGTTCTTTATACGCAGGCCAACGCGTAGAGTAAGGATTTCGCGAACGTCTACTGGCATCAAGATTCTTTGAGACATGACTGGATTTTTGTAGGCTGTTACTTTTTTAAATATAAGTGGATCTTTTGCCTTACTTAGTTATAGATAAAAGTTAAAGATATACATTAATTTTTATATAAATTAAAACTAAATATAAATCAGTAAGTATTTAAGTATAAATAAATAATTAGTGTTTAGTGTATACAAATAATAAACTGTTTTAAATAAACTGTTTTTAAAATAAACAAACCTAACAATACTGAAAATTCCTAATATTTGCTAATGATTTAAAAGTATATAAAGAAACAGAAAGATGGTATTTATCAGTGGAGTACAAAATTTAAATTAAACTTCAATGTAACAAAAATGTAGTATTACTAGTACAAAAAGACAAAAAACCTATTATTGTTAAATATGAAATAAATAAATATGATCTAGGTAGACAAAATGTAATTAAAGATTTAGGTGTAACATATAACAATAAATTATCCTTAGGTATTCATCGAAAAACTCGATGAAATGTGCAAATAAGATTCTTTAATAAGACAAACCACAGTTTTTACGAACATGAATACTATACAATGTCGGCTATCGAACGCTTTCCAATACGGTTTGCACACAAGTGCGTGTGAAAATATAAATAGTTAGCATTAGGACGAGCAGGATAAGAATAATATCAGCGATGCCAGTATACGGCCCGGTCAACGTTACAACGCGGGTTGCATAAAGTAGTAACGCCGATATTATTAATTTCCTGTGCACGCTAATTCTAAAGCTACGGTTTTTTAGAACAGTGCGCGACGCAAAACTCACAGTCTGCTGTTAGGTAGACAGCAGTGTACGTTGACTGATTACCTCGAAATCAGTTTGAGTTTGATTTGGACGCACTTATTCAGCTGAGCATACAGAAGACTACTTATTACAAAAACGTTCAAATTGGATTTAAATTTAATAAAATACCTACACAATATAAATCAATAAATACCTATTGGACTCCATAGACTACAAATTCAATTCGCTTAAGTATTATTCAATTCTGGGTCTTTTAATAGTTATCTCTATACCATTGGTAAGATTGTTACTTCAAATTGTAGGTAGCGTAGGTACAGCTGGACCAAACGATGCCGAACATCCCATATTTTTTATACTGGATTTATATTTATTCAAACATTAGAGATTTGATTACTTTTTGTACAAGTCAAATTAAAATTGAGGGAGATCTTTTGTAGCATCTCGCAAGAACTACACATTATCTTCTTACCTCTGCATATTCGTCAAACACTTGTTACCCTTTAGAAAAAGATTGTTTGTGGCAGTCTTAGTACTCCTAGTGTAAGGTAAAGAATAAGCTCACCCCATTTTGTAACTACCTGGTAACCGAAGTTGTAAGGGAGTCATTATTTATTTACATTTAGATTGTCATTAACATTTTACTTACTTACTTACCTACTTACTTACTTACTTACTTACTTACTTACTTACTTACTTACTTACTTACTTACTTACTTACTTACTTACTTACTTACTTACTTACTTACTTACTTACTTACTTACTTACTTACTTACTTACTTACTTACTTACTTACTTACTTACTTACTTACTTACTTACTTACTTACTTACTTACTTACTTACTTACTTACTTACTTACTTACTTACTTACTTACTTACTTACTTACTTACTTACTTACTTACTTACTTACTTACTTATTACTTACTTACTTACTTACTTACTTACTTACTTACTTACTTACTTACTTACTTACTTTACTTACTTTACTTACTTTACTTACTTTACTTACTTACTTTACTTACTTACTTACTTACTTACTTTACTTACTTACTTACTTACTTTACTTACTTTACTTACTTACTTACTTACTTACTTACTTACTTACTTACTTACTTACTTACTTACTTACTTACTTACTTACTTTAGTTTAGTAATTAGATCAAAACTAGAAAAACTGAATGGGCTAGGCGCTAGGCGAATATACATTTACCTTTATTTGGGTTCCAGAATATAGAGGGGTGAAGGGTAACGAGATTGCAGACATCCTTTATAGGACCTGAACCGTTCCGCAGTATGAGCCACAGAATACTTACTCTTAGCGACAATTCCCATGTAAGAAAACGCTCTCTTAGTGTTAAGATACTTCTGGATGACTAAAACCAGGAAATATCGAAAACTGTATAAACAAGAACAAGTTACTGGTTGAGACAGTTAAAGACCAAGTTGGAGATTCATAGTGGAAATTAGCTCCAAGATTAGATGTTTCAAAGTCTACTGTTTTTAAACCAATTGCTCAAAATAAAATTCATCAAAATATTAATCTTGGTCTAGTTGAGTAAAAAAGCTTAGATGTTGTCGCGCCTTGAAGCTTATCCCTTTTGATGACAAACTGATTGAAATAGATGATGAAATATATTTCACTTTGTCCCATTCGGAGATGAAGGTAAACGATGGTTTTTATACTGGCAATATAGAAAGCAAAGATAAATCTGTTTTTAAAGATATAACTTTAGTGTACTTTACCATTTTTGAGGCCTGATTTATCTCGCAGTCGCACGAGGAAAAGCCAACTTTATTTCAAAAATGCCCCTACAAATTGCTTCAGTTTTTAAATGCAAATAACAACTATACACTGGTGTAGTAATCCAAACAGAATAGACTGTTCCTACACTTCCTATATTAAGTAGAAAATATATAAGAGGTAGGATGCTGCAAGTGATAATTACGACATCGCATTAAAAAAAAATAATAAAAAAATAAGATAATATGATAAGAAAAGTTTATTAAAATTTATGAGTTTAATGGACTAAGAAAAAGCTTGAGAATGATTTGTCTATATGAAAATAGTTTTGAAAAATTTATCAACATTTTTCCAAAAGCTTTCAGACCATGAGTTACTAATGCTTTTTTTTCTTTATTTTTCATTCCAGAATTCTTTCAGCAACGTTGTATTATTAATGTTTTATATGTCTAATAATAGATTTATGCGAATTCGCGAATTTGGTCGATTAAATGAACTACACACGAATTGGTTGATCTATTTTCGCGAATGATTTGCGATCCGCAAAATTCTACATATAAAGAATGATGCATTAAAGATAACGTGTGACATTGAAAAATGTAATAGTTGTTAATGAACTCGGGTATAGAAAGATAATTGAGCTGTTATTAAAGTAGAAATATTTATGAGAGTAAATAATTGTAGGGCATTATGTAACAAGTTATTTTTGCATGTATTACTTTTTTATCGTTTAATCGAAACCTGATTTTAATATGTTTGAAAGGGAAATCTGTTAGTTATTTACACAATTTGCTTTTAATTAATTAATAAAGCTCTTATTTTTTGCCTTATATTTATGTATTCACTTTAACTTTTGTTGAATCCGGATTATCGACGGGCCGGATTTTTGACATCCGGATTATCGATGCTCTACTGTATTACGTTTTTGTCTTATTTGTTACGTTGTAGTAAGTTATGAATTACAATGCTGGACAATAATAATGGCGTTTTGCTGGACAAATACAGCGTTTTGATGTGCGTTTGCTGTACAAGATCAAATGCTGAATAGACTTTAAAAATCTTATACAATACAGCGAAATTCTGTACATATGGTCACCCTAGTGTATATAAGTTAGAAGAAGAAAAAAAAATGGTACATAACACTATTTAATGTGAAAAATCCAAAATTTCGATTACACCTTCCAAGAAGAAATTGCAAGAAACTTGTAAAGGTTGTGGATTTTTTCAAAATACAAGTAAATAAACAAAAAATACAATATTATAAATAAAAACTAATAAAAAAACAATGGGCAAAACTATTTTGTTTCTTTGTGCTGGAAAGTAATCTTGCTTAATTTTTCTAATTGAGTTCGACGACTTGTATTGCTTAATTTGGCGCATCCCAGACAAAACTACGTTAGTGGTTGCCTACGTACAATAATGCATTTTAGTGGCGCCTCGCTTTTCGGCGTCTGCTTTCCATATGGATGAGCAATCTATCTGTATCTTATTCCACAGCAATATTTTATTAAGGTATATTTGGTCCTATCACCATATTTTGGTCCAAATAACGTGCCCTTAGCCCATGTCCCAATAGTTATGAATCACCCTGTATATATTTTAATTGTTGGATAACTGGTTAAAAAGTAGGCATTTTAAGAAGGTAAAAGTCGCTTCTATTGTTTTGTGACATAGGGCTTATTATTTATTTAATAATAAAGGGTCAGGAGAAATATAGCAAATATGTTCATTTTTTAAAAGAAAACAAAAAAATACATTTCATTTTTAAAATTTCTAATCTACTAAATAATAATTTGTTATTTAAATATCAACGTTAGACACATTAAATTTTATTATTAATTAATTATTCTACTGATAAGCTAAGTAGATATTACCAGCTAACTATTTTTTCTTCGTTTTCCTAATTACTACAATTACATTCAAATGAAGCGGCTCCTTTCAAATAAATCAAAGTTGGCTATTAAGATATGAAATTGTGACTTGTGACATTACAATTAGATGTTTTTTTTTTTGTTCCCGATTCTAAATGGCCTATCGATAGTGGATATTTATTCCAAGGAAGTTTAGTTTTCTTGAAAAACAATGTACTTACCTAATTTGGTTTATTCCGAATAATATCTGACTGACAAAAAAGGTAAACACCCATATATGTTTATCCGATTTTACCATTTTTTGGTACACATGGTAAGCGTCTCTTGCTTATTAAATAATTAGAAGTTGGGCTTCATTAGACAATTTTCTGAAATAACATTAAATAATCTGTTGACGACCCGCGATTTCTTATGCATTCATTGATATGTCTTTTTTTTGTGGTGAAAATATGGGTCTCGCTACTCGCGTTGTACAGAGCGCATACCCACTAAAAACACCACAAACAGGCCCTTGGTCCACCCCAGGACCGCCTGTATGGCATTTCATCAGGATAGGGACTTAACTTTGTTAACTTTGCATTTAGCCTACGGTTTCATGTTTTTTTCTTCCTTCTCTTTGTCTTTCATTATGTCTCTTATGTATCTATGGATCTTTTTATAGTTTTCCTTACACTTCATCATCTCTCGTACCATGTTCTCCTCGTTTATCTCTTCGCCGATTTGCACAACCAGTTCGTTTCTTGTCTGCGCCCATCTAACACATGTACAGTGTGTGAGAGACGCTGTCTATCTCTCCGCAGTATATACATTCGTCGTCGTCTGTTTTCCTATCCGGTAGGTGAAGGCTCTGAAGAATCCATGTCCGCTTAGGGCTTGCATGAGGTAGTAGTCTGTTTTACGAAATGGACATTTAGTCCATTTTATGACGTCTGGTATGAGCCTTTTTGTCCACTGTCATTAACCATTCACTTTGCATCGTTTCTTTTTTTTTCGGAGTTCGTTCTTCCATCTTCTCCTCTTTTGTGCAAACGCCTTCTTTCGTCTATTTTGATAGTAATATAGATAATTCCGGCTATTGCTTGTGCTGCCTTGCTAAAGATTGTTCTGTACGCGCTAATGATCCTTAGTAGTGCATTCCTTTGTGCGCCGGTCAGTAGAGTGTGGCGTTGAGTAGCGTTGCCTAGACTCGGTTCTGATGAGATGGTCGATGTCATCTTGGGGTATCTTATTCCGGGCTACTGTAACGTTATGATAAAGGGCTGTTAAAGTATGTGGAGAGTGCTGGAAACTCCAGCGCCAACGACTAATCATATCCTAGACATGTTTAACAGGAGCCAGAACTTGGGGGCCAAGGTAAATGGATGATGTGATGTCGATCCATGAAGGCTATCGTTTCTCTGACAACATGTGGTCTGGCATTATCTTGTTAAAAATGTAGCGTTTTGGATGGTGTAAAATTATGTAATCACATATGGGTCGACTACTTCCTGAATGTAGCGTCGGGCTATCATGTTTCCTCTGATGAAAACTAGTGGTGATCTGCTACCATATGCAATAGCACCACATACCATAACCTCCACGGTGTGGCGAATATAAGGCTCTCTATCAAATTTTGGATCATGTCTCTCACCACGTCGCCTTCTCACCCTTACCCGACCATATTGCATCCCCAGAAAGAAGCAAGACTCGTCATTAAATATCACCTGATTCCATTCCTGGTCCTATTGAATTTTCTTCCTACACCAGAGCAGACGGTTACGCCGATGTTTAGTTATGAGAGATAGCACGCAGTTTGGGCGATAAGAAAAAGACCGAAATATCTTATTTGACGGTATACTGTACGTGTACCAACCATTCTTCTATGCTCTTTAAACCACTGATTTACAATGGCTAGGTTCTGCTGAATCTGTCTCTAAGAGCCAGAAGTCTCAATCGATGATCTTGGTGCTGTGTTGTTCCTCCAGAGTCCCCCGCTCTGTATCCTCGGCCTTCTTGTTTCCACGCTCGTTCACACTGTAGTATAGTGCATAAAGATTTTCCAGTTCATCTGGAAACTTCTCTTATCGAAAGACCGGCTTCAGGCAATCCTACAATTCTACCCCTTTCAAAGTCACTAAGCTCGGAAACCTGGCAAAATTTACGCACCATGGGCATTTCGATAAATTCACAAAAGGCTTTGATACAAGCTATAAACAGATTACAATTCGAATGTGACATTACATTCTCGACAACAATGCTGCTTTATAACAAAACTACCTTGCAGCTAACAGAAAAACCTGAAAATGTAATCACTTGCTGTTGGTGGCAAGATACCTCGACATGTAAAAAATTATTAAAATCGGATAAACATACGAGTATATGGTTGTTTACCTTGTTTATTGTCAATATATAAATAAGAACAAATGAAATAGTTTTATTTATTAATAATTAGATTGTTTTTGAATTTATTTGGTTTTAGTTTTTTCGAATGAACATTCGGTAGGTCAGTAACCCTTTTGAATATGGTATTAACCCTCGCCTAACCAAAATAATTTTAAAACTTTCGATTACAGAACAGGGTCAAAATTGACCTAGATACAGAATTTTTGTTTTTAGTGGTTTTGAATACAAAACCTTGGGAATCATAATAAAACATGTTTTTATATTATGCTTTACTTTTATTACAAAAAAAAAACAAAATAAACTTTTTATTCGTAAGATAAGGTATAAATATGTCACTGCAAAAGAAAAACAAATTTTTTGCACTTGTCACATTTTGTGGGATATTTATTATCGTTGCCGCGACACTGGAAACATCAACTCCTCTTGGCGTTCACGTTGGGCTTTGGTTGTTTCTTTTTTATTGAAACTCTCGCACTTTCAATAGCATGACATGTGCCTGCAGAAAACCCTATACTGTCCTTATGAATATTTCCAGCCCGTCGTACAATATGGTCATGAGTCAACATATTACCTAGTTCTTCCAAAAAAAGTTGTCATCTAACTTGCATGTTACCATTAATTTTCTTTCAGTCTGGGTTTTTCAGATTCCAGACAATGAATGCATTATAAGCAGCAACGTCAAGCCAGTTGTAAAATAAACGTACAGGCCATCTTCTTGTGCTCTTTTTGGTACTGTACTCACGTACAATTTTATCCAAGCAGTCGACACCACTTTTTGTACCATCATATAAGGTAATTATATCATGTTTAAATTTTAAATCTTCTCCGGAAATTTCGTGTTCATGATGCATTGAAGATAGAAGTACAACAAATTTCTTGGGCTTGGTAACGTAGGACATTAAGTTAAGATCCCGTATAAAAAGGATCTGGGAAGAATAGGTTGCTCTTTTTTGAAAATCCAATAAGCACTTTGGCAAGTCTGCGAGTTTTGCGGACTGTACCCACGATTGTTAGATTCTGGGACAAAAGTTCTTTTGCCAATTTTCCTACATACACTTCAGAATTGCAGCAGTAGAAATGTTCAGCATCACAAAGAGCCCATACCTTTACACTATATTTGCCTGGTTTACTTGGTATATAAACAACGACCTCGGAAAGTTATCAATAGTCCCAAAAGCTGAAGGTTTGTAAGATGTTCTGCAATTATTGGCAAATATATCGGTAATCTCACGAATCGGAGAAAGCTTATCTTGCTCCTTTCTCTTAGCTCTTGTAGATAGGTCATCGAATCGGAGGTGACGTAGAATGAGCGAAAACCTGTTTCTGGACATAGTGACCTGACAAATGGATCTTCTGAAAGCATAGCTTGTAGTCGACCATAAATCTCGTAAACTTTCTCTTGATTCACGAAATCTACCGGTGAGGATACAAATCCCTAAGAAAGCATTTCTGTAGTGTCCACTTCAATCCATGACTCCATCTTGTCTTCATGGCTTTCATTATAGGTCTTTATGAAGTCATTAGCCTTTTTGTTTGTGTATTTTATAATGATATCTAACAAGTCTTCAAAAAAGAGCAGCTTGAAACAGTCAGTAATAGAATTCACATTCTTGCTCGTATCTGTAAGACCTTTGCATGATCTGGATTTTCCTGTTTTAGGTGCTACAGTATACCAAGTACGATTATCTACATCATTCGACTGCCTATTGCTCATTGTTTCGTTTTCTGGCAAATCCGGTAATTGATCTTCTTCATCTTCTTCTGATGAAACACTGCCTTAAAGTCTCAGCTTCTACATCCTCAACATCTGAGAAATCACTAAATGCCTGCTGCAAAGGTATTTCTTCTTCAAACTGTCATCTGAAGACTGTGTCAGGATTTCGTAGAGGTCCCTATCGGATAGACCCTTTTTGTTAGACCACATCGCACTTCACTATTACTTTTTCACAAAAAATAGCCTGGACTGAGTAATGTTCAATTGCAGACTGAAGGCCAAAGCGAGAAATTTTGAACACGTGCACAAAAAAACGGGAAAAAAACTTACTACGGCTTGCCGAGTTGGAGAGTTTTAGCGTATACCTCTGTTTCCCAAAACCGGGTGTTTGCTACTCATTGACAGTTTTCCGGACAAAAAAAGCTTTTTTTGGAAAATTCATTCCAACGCCAACATTATTGTCATAAATTAGGAGAATTCACAGAATATCTCTGGAAAAAAGTCACGGAGCCGCGAGATATTCATGAAAAATTAGATTTCGGGTTATCGCTGACCCACTTTTTTTTTATTACACTACCCAACAGATAAATCCAATTACAGGGTAGGAAAACTTACAAATTATAAGAATACAAATATGAACAAATGGTACCTACACAAAAAAAAAAAAAAAAAAAAATATGGTAAAACTTATTTACAAATTAGTACACAATATATATTAAGAGCAAACCAGACACCTCGAAAATTTATAATTCATTCTGAGCCCTTATTTTTAGTCCGATTTTTGTGAAATTTTCAGGAAATACCAATAATAACGAAACTTAGGGTGGAGGAACCTTGAATTTTTTCTAACCCTTTGCAAAGTATTTATTTTGAAATTTTTTTAAAATAATTTAGAAAAAAACATTACGCGCCATTCTGTAATAAATCTATAAAAAATTACTGCTTTTGTTTTAATAAATATCTAGTACTTTTGAAATGGAATGCTTTCCCACCTTTTTTTCTTAAACATCTCTGTAGAGTGCTAGATTATCGTTGCACACATTTAAAGCTCTCAATATTGTTAAGACACATAATATCACGAAGTATTCTCAATGCACGTATATAAATACAATTTTATATTAGAAAATCCTTAAAACATTTTTGCTTTCGCGATAGGTCCGGTTTCGTCTTAAGTAGTCGTTATATGTTGTATTGAAGCAATGCTGCAGAAAAAAATTACACTTTTGGTACGGCGAGGGTTAAACCAATGTATGAAGTTTTTTGGCTTTCACGGGGACACTGCATGCTTTTCAATTAAAACAGAAAAATGGTATTGTAATGAAAATTTTTATATAAATATAAAAGAACAAAATAACAATGATCTAAGCTACAAAAAAAATCCTGCCGTAATTGTTTCATTTTATTCCGACACCTAAAGAAGTTTCAAAAACAATCTAATAAAAGAAAAGGTTTAATAAGCGAAACTAGTATAAAAAACTTTCGAATTCCAAGAAAATTTATTCATTGTGTATGAGAAAAAATTTAATTCTGTTAGTAAAAGCCAAGCGCCTTAAAGGCATTTGACTCAAAACCCAGTCAAAACTACACAACATAAAACATAATTCAATGAAACATAAACTTAAATAATTATTAAAAAATCTTGCAGAGCTCTCGATTAACCAAAATAACAAATCTCGGCGACGTAAACTAGATCAAACCTGACAAGCTAAGAGGGGTCCATCAATTTAGGAGGATGCACAATGAACCAGTGGGGCAACCTATCCTCCACACTTAACACATATAGAAATCTTTTCAAATCAACTGTCACACTTTATACAATACGTAACAGTTTTATATCCCGATAGGGGGCGGTAAAATCAAAGTAATATTACTAAATTATAAATTCTAATTACCATTAACAAACAGTATATTTCATATTAACCAGTAACTAATTAAAATTAGAGAATTTTGTAAATTATCTTTTTTCGCAATTAAATTAAAAAAATATCTAATAATTATTAACTTTAGGTATAGGGAATGCTTAACTCAAGTGACATTTTAATTAAGGTTCTTTCAAATATTTTGTTGAGAAAATGATATATTTAAGTTTTGACTCACCCTGTACACATTTGTTTCTAATTGAAAAAAGTAGTGCATCAATATCAAATTTGACTAATATCGAAAACCTTTTACCGAACAAAAAAAAATTGGTTTTCAATTGTTTCTTTTGTACTATATAGGTCATTGAAATCCATGTTTTTCATTTAAAACTGGTTATAGCGTTTAAAATGCCCTGTATAATCACATACTATTTGGTATTGTTATAATGGAAAAAGCGAGGGCAATTCAAATATAAAATAAAATGTCTCGTTTAAAAAATCTAACTGGTATATATCACTTTTTTTGAAGAACCCTGTATAATTTAAATTACCTTCAAATTGTTGCCTTTTCTGATATACATCTTGCTGTGGAAACAGATCATATGGTTTTGGCTCTACAGACCGAGGCGTTACCGGTGGCCCACCCTGTATATTTTTTAAATTTTATTAGTTTCACTATTTTAGTGAACAAATAGCATCCCTCCCCAATATATTATAATTTGAAGGTTTTATTACCATGTACGTTGTATAGCAATTGTCTTTTACAACTTTAAAACGAGCTGTCAATCTTATGTATTGGTTTTCAATATACGTTTTGAATAATATTATGTCTTTTGTTCTCATATGTAGTAAAAATTACCTTGAAGCTTGATGTTGAAATGTTAATTCTGTTTAGAAAATCGTATAATGTAGCAGACTGAGGAAAATTATTGTAATTTTCATAATTTTTAAAATAATATTATTTACATAATTTACAGTAATACTGACTTTGACATGATGATATCTCAAAGAATAAAAAGTAAACAAAAAGTAATTATATCTCACAAATTTCTTTGTACAATATAATAATAATTTCCTAATTATAGAAAAGTTAAGATCATTCCTATCTTTCTATTGGACACGTGCATTTTCCAAAAATGTTATCTCATGAGAAATATTTTCAATATTAAATACGTACTTCGGTTCTTTTGATTTGTAATATTGGCATAATTATCTTATTTTTTTAATTAAATGTAGCTTAATTTGCATTTTATTTCGCAATGGGTCATTGATCAAAGTGTACCGTGTACCATCATTATTTTGGAAAATCAAACTTTTTTTAAGAAACGATTAATAATCAATAATATAAATAGAAAATAAACTTAAAATAGAGGGTGAATCCTAAGTTGATACTTTTTTTACTGTGTATAAAAGACATTAAAATAAACAAACAACTCAAAATAAATTAAAAATAAGAAAGATACAAAATTAAAAAATTAAATCCGATCCTGGACTAAATTTGAGCCGACCTGTATTAAAAGTTGAGCTCTTTATGTTTTTGTCATTTTTTTTTTCAGATTTATTATGCATGAATCAAGCTTTACTGTAACTGGTTATTGTAACTCGCGTGTCATTCCATTTTGATAGTTTGTTTATCTGAAGTACCTTGTGAAAAATTGTTCAGTCTTTATGGATAATCTCCAAACAATTCGAGAATTACAAAATGAGATTCGAGGCATTATTCGTGAGATAACATTAGAAATGTGCTCAGATTTTATCGAAAAATTTTGGCAAAAGAGTTGTGTCCTGCCATTTGCTCGATATTGTGTTTTACGTATAATTGTAAACGATTATGTTACCTATTTTTATAAAGTATTACATTTTTCCTTATTTGCTTTTCGTTTTATTTTATACAAGTATTAAAAGTAATTTTAAAAAACTGACTTCAAAATCGTGCAGATGCCGTCACCACATCTTAAACAAATTTATATGGGACCACCCCTGAGGTATCCCCTTACTAACAAAAAAAGAATTATAGAAATCGGACAAGGTGATAAAGAATTATCGCTAAATATACAAAAAAAAATGAAGATTTTGAGAATTTTCTAATGGACCCAATTATTAGATTTTGACCAAATTAATATGGGACCACGCCTGAAGCACTCTCTTTCTAACAAAAAAAATCATTGAATTCGGACACCGTGTTAAAGAATTATCGCTGAACATACATAAAAAAAATATGACGAATTGAAAACATCCTCCTTTTTTGAAGTCGGTTAAAAATTCAAAAATGCATTTAGATGAGTAAATTTTAAATGTTATAGGAAGGAATTTCCTTGTACCTGAATATTTATGCCCCCGAACAGGCGAACTCGGATGCCGAACAATTTCGGAGTGGGAGAAACCACCTCCGGTTTCGACTATTTACAAATGACGAAATAAAAAAACGTCCTTTTGATACCTTGACGAATAAACCTAGATAATTTACATGAAATTGAACCTTCTAATCCGAATTTGGAAAGGGAGACATCTTCTATCATATCATCAACTGTCATACGCTATTTCCCTCCTCTCCGCCATTCTAAGCAGTATAATAAGGTAAGTACCATGTATATGACCCAGTATTGAGTTGAGAAGGTAATTTTATAGTTAATCCAGCAATATGACTGTTCATTGGGTTACTTTTGAGTAAATTAATATTACGCTCAAATAGCCTTGGTATAAATAATCAAAATTGAGAGGAAGACTGTATTAATATGATATAACATTTTGTGATCTCACACCATTTTCTCTCTATAATTCTTGTCCCATGTATTATTTCTTTAAAATGGACCATATTCGAGATATTTGAGAAAAAGTACAAATTTCCTTAACTGTAAAATATGAAAAATTATTACAAACTTACGTCAAGATTGGCACCTACATTAAAACAAGCGAAAACTGAGTTTAACACATAACTCAAACACAGCTTTAATCCATTCTGCGGTGAACAGATTACATTTTGGGCATAGTCGGAATATTTGGGGGCGGTGGGGATACTTTATAGAAGGTCGTTTTTTTTACTTTATGTAATATATCTGTTATTTATGCTTCGAAAAGAAAATTCTTTAAACAAAAGTTTCTGGTAATGTTTCTCTAAAATGGACCGTAATGGAAAAATTTGAGGAAAAGTATAAAATTTTAATTTTTCAGTATTTTCGTAGGCAGTGAATATTTACAGGGGTTGTACAATAGATTGTACAAAATACCCGAAAAAAGCCTGTAATAACTAGACAGGAAAGTCATGTGTTGGACACACAGGTTTTTTAAATTATTTAGGTCTATAAAAAAATAGATAAAATTTTAATAAAAACACTGTGTTGTGACTTCCAACTTTTTAACTTACCCTGTATGAACTATGATGCCTCTTAATTTTGATTAATTTCAGCATAATATTAATCAAGACAAAATTTCTATGTTAAAGTAAAAATACAAACTGTAGTTTATACACCGAAAGGGATTTAATAGAAATTGAAATCATTCATTGGATTATTCTGTTATATCGTGCTATAATACGCAAAGATCCTGTAAGTAATGCTCGTCATTAATACATGAGCATAAGGTAAGTTTCTAAACAAATGTAAGTATATTAATAGCCATTACATAATAATTGCAATCAAATAATGATAGGGAATGATTTACCTTTGTCACTATTTACAATTATTTAAAAAACAAATGTCAGATTAAGTTGAAAATTAATGGCATGTTCACATCGCCTTCCACTTTGACCCAGTGGGATCTATTGTGGCTTATGCTTAATTTACTGTATAAACCACACATCTTCATGAATGCCATGGTTGAGTTAGAAAAAAAAAATGGTTTAAAGTCGTTGGGCTCTGATAAAGTCAAAGATCTGGAAACTAGTTATTTCCAAGACGAAGTAGATACATGATATGTGCTCTGTAGATTCGTCTTCCACACTGCAGAATCGACAGTCCGATGTTTTTTTTGCAAACCATATCCTTTTCGTGTGGTTACGTAGATGATAATCGACAATGTCCTGTCATCGGTCTAGTAAGAATGCGTAGGTCGTTCCTAGCTCCGAGCAATTACTAATAGAGGGAGCGTGAAAACGAGTTTGTAGGCGATTGTTGTGTTAGCAACATCTGTGGAGGAAGTGAGGAAGCGGGCACAAGGGGAAAGGTAAACATCCTTCTTGTTCAGTGGCGTATCATTTATCTATAAGAACACACATTGTCCAAACGTTTTAATTTGAAAAAAAAAAAACTAAAAATTTTTGCTAATTTTACTATTTTTAAAATGAATACCGTCTTATATGTGTTTAATGCAGGAAATGAAACAAAATCACTGTAAAGGTCTAATTTTTTTCAATTGAAGAATAAAACCTTAAAATCAATTTTATTATAAATAAATACAGGAGCGACTAGTTTCGGCCTTACAGGAACATCTTCAGGCCTGTAATACAATAATATTTAATTATTATAATAGGTTGGTCAATTACGAATAACATTAAATAATATAAACCATAAAAATGGATCCATATTGTAGCGTTACAGCATTATAGAATTAAAGCTGTGAAAATAAAAGAGCAGTGCAAACGTAACTAAAAATAAGAAAACTGAGTACGGAATCTACAAGAGAAGAGGTGAGAATGAGCAATTACGAATGTATTTAAATTGCTCGGGATAACAAATAAAGCTGATAATGTAGTGGTATAGTCCCCGTCAAAGAAGGTCTGGATAAGTTAAGGAGGACGGCGTTTTCTCTGTAAATCTGGAGAATTTAAGGACGGAGGGAAGACGAATCTTGCTGGCTCAGGTGTAGATTGCTAGAAAAAGGAGCATGTAGATGAAAGCTCCAGTAAATATCGTCACTTTCGTCTAATTTTTTATTCTCACTCACCGTTTCGGCTTTATTTTCGAAATTCATTTTTAAAAGGAAATAAAAGTAATCATTTATACAAGCATATAATAAAACAACATGAATTCATTATATTTATTAAGCTAATAAACGTTTGTTTCACTGAAAAAAACATATATGTGAATATAAAAAATATATAAATAGATAAGATTAATATCAAAATTAATTTGAAGATATAACAGATAATAAAATGAAATAAATTAATACAAGTACAAATAGAAAGTTAATAACATACCTTCTAAAAGTAACACATTTTAAGTAGATGAAAGTTTAAAGAGTTTATTCCTGAACATAACTAATCTAACGTTTTCCCCTTTTTTAATATGAGGGTTTTTGTAGTTGAAATGAAAATTATAATTTATTTTGGTCCTAATAAAAATTTAAACATAGGTTATCAAAGAGTAAATAAAATACATAATAGAACTTCATAATCTTAAATCGTTATCAAAAATTATTAATGGTAAAACTTCAAACAATAATTAGATTCTTAAACAAATTTCTAGTTTTTGTTTTGCAAAAGACTTTTTTGCCTTCTTCGGTTGCCTCTGTCACTTTTCTTTTAGTAGTTTCGAGGAGAAATTTCCTATGGAAACCAGTAGAACCATCAATTGGTTAGTAAAACTTTGATATTTTGGGTCTGGTAAGTCTTGTTAAACTTTCTTCTTAGGAAGCTGTAACCTTATGGAGAATAAAAATTTAATGTTAGATCCGAAGCTCTTAATTGAGAATTATATTTGCAAAGGCCGTTTTAATAATATTTTCAAAAGTTCTTGGAATCGTTGTTAACAGAAACCTGCAAAAAAATATATCATTTTATTCCTAAAATATAAGATATCACACAATGCACATTCATATATCATTGTGCTAGAAAAATACTAGGTAAGTACTGAGACAATTTAAAAAAATTATTTCGAGAGACTCAACTTTTAATGTCATCATTGTACTTAACTTTTTTATTGTTAAATTATTAATAATGTCATTTTGTGTAGTTCGTTGTGATTTGTATAATATATATATTATAAAAACCTATCGTCAATGTTAATGTGCCAAGTTTTTTTAATAATTATGTCCTTGTTATAGTAAAAACACATTTAAACACGTTTTTAAAGTTTTCTGGATTTCTGCTTTAAATTACCGTACAAATGAACTGACTAATTGTGTGTTTAAGTAAAGGTATATCTCTTTTTTGTTATAACAGTCTTTGTATATTGTTCTAACTTTTTAGATAATCAGAGAAAACAGTAAGACATCTTAATATATCCTATTTCACCAACAAAAATGTAGAATAATTAATCTCACATCAAATTAAAAAAGTCATTTCAGGATGTCCTAAGAGGTTTTAACTTAAAAACTAAATAAAATGTACATTGCAACTGTGTTTAAATAAATGAATGTTTTTATACCTGACTATAGCACCAGACAAACATTTTTTTAGATCATAATGATCTGCATAACTAACTCAAAATAGTCAAAATCCACATTATTTAAGTTATTCTAGTATTGTTTTAGCATAACGATGTAAACTCCAATAATAAATATTCACATTTTTTTGGGACGTTTTTAAGGAAATTAAAAAAAAAACAAGAATAATGTGATATTCTTGTTTAGTTTTGTACTATATAATATTCATTAGGTAGTGATTTAGAAGCAAATTATGTTTTATTTATAGAATAAAAAATCACTCATAATATCTAAATATTTATACCTATTTATATTTTGGACAGGAAGACTATTTTATGTTTTTGGCTCTGAATAGTTTTCTTAAGAATTTTAAAACCTTCCTTAGCTCTTTTGGGATATTCTTAGAAGTTCATTTTGTTTAAACCTAAAACAAATTAAGTACAAAAAATGAAAATTTAAACAATACACAAAATTAGTCTTTTAGATTAGTTAAAAAAAAGTGTCAACAAAAAAATGGCTATGCCTTTTTCCTTAAACATTCTTTTTGAAAGAAACTTAAGTTTCTCTACTTACTTGCGGTTTTAGTATTTTAGTAGCAGATGAATATAGTGTAGAAGTAGTGACAGGATTGATTATTATACTTCTTTCGTCGAAATTGCATTTTTCTTTAATATTTTCCTCCCCTGAGGTCTATAATAAAAATGTTCATTAGCATGAAAAGGTATTCAGGTGGTCACTTGTTGAATTCTTAAATTTTGGAACCATGTATTTCTTTCTCATATCAAGAAAAGGAAACCTAAAAAAAATAACAATAAACTTTACAAAGATGTGATATTAAAATAATAATAAGTAATTAACTTCTCTGAAACCTTTACTATAATCATTATGATACAGATGAAGACGAACTTAGCTGGGATTTATTCCCTCTTAATTTTACTTTTTCGAAAATAAGAAAGTTCAATTAAAGGTGATTGCCTAATGCACCGCCTCTGGTAATTAAGTTGTATTTGTACTTACCTATGATATAATCTTGAAGAAGCATTTTCAACAGGTCTTTTACACATAAAGCATGTTTTCACCATATTATTACAGATAATAAATCTTCAATATACATTTAAAACCCTTACAAGTCTATAAATAATTATATTTTTCGTAAAATACAAATCAATAATTGACATGTGTCAGAAAGTGTCAGAACGAGGTCACAACCTCACTGTCAAACTTGGCAACGCTGATTAAATAAGCCAATTACAGAAGAGGTATTTCCCCCCTCGGGGGGAGTAGATGTTGCTAACAAAATTTAGCGCGGGGAAGGGAGGAAGACTCCCTCTAGTAGTAATTACTCGGAGGTTCCTAGTCCATTTACGGAACTAAGCAGAGGCATCAGAGGCATTCATAGAAGGGTTGTGTATCAAATAAAAAGTGTCAGATTATTCCCGTGCCATTGTTATCAGCTCTGGAAAAGCTTTCTGAATCTATACTTCTCTTTTCTATTTTACTCATGACATGATAAAGTCTGTATCGTTATGAAATGAATATCATAATAAAAAAAAATTTTATTGCTACTGATTTTGTATATTTAATACGTTAGTTGCAGTAGATAAAATATCCTTTATTGTTGTTCAATGCAATATTTTGTCTTAAAAAGTGTCTAATGGTAATAGGATTTTTTACCATCAACCTTAACGTTAACCAGAAATAAAAAAAAATTTAAATTTCCTTTAGAACGATAATCTGAAGGTTCATAGGTATTTTTTTGAACCAGGTATTTGTGTGTATTGAGACTAAATCTGTTAATGTGTTAACATTTTTAGAAAAAGTGGAAACAATATTTTCAACACATAACATTGAGAGAATCGGTTTTAAAGTTCCGAAAATATGAAATGAAATTCTTAGGAAATCCACCAAACAAATAATGAAAATTATTTTTGAACAAAAAAATTGAATAAAAAAATTGAAAAAAATTATGTGTTGAAGAATTAAAAGTTTTCTGAAACACGAGGTTGGATTCGAAATCTTATTTTCATCTTGAGAATTTGAAAAGCTCTATGTCAGCGATAGCTTAATGCAACAGCGACTGTGCATAGAACATGAGTAGGTGGGTTTGAATTCCCCCGCAGCCAGAATATTTTCAATTTTTAATTATTATTTTTTTTCTATTTGGGTATTCAAAAATAATTTTTATTATTTCGTAGGGGTAATACTGGGATTTGTTTGGGGATTTCACGGGAATTTAATATCATAACATCTTTAAAGTATGAAGAATAGCGAAATTTATCAGTGTCTAATTTGTTTCATGGATCAAATATTTCCAATTCGAATTCTGTCTGTGTGTTCCAAAAATATCAGTCAGCGCAATGTGGCAGATGTTGCGAAATCTAAACAATTTGATTGTGACTAATTCTTGTACTTTATGGTAATCAAGATCACATAAATAATTAAACATTACAAACTATGAGCTTCTATTATAGAATAACATGCCATATAAATTAATTTAATCCACTTGTGTGTTCTTTTCGAGTTGACAGGGTCACAGTGACGGCTTTAGCACAAATGTTGCATACTTATCAATTATTTTAATATTATGTTTCTTAAAATGAATAAATTAATGATGTTGGTATGTGAGAATCGCTATTAAAATTAAAATATTACCTTAAAATATCCTTTTCATAAAATGTAAATTACGGTAAAGGAAAAAAGGAATATCACATTTTATTTGTTTTTGCATCAAAGCTAAGCTTCAATGAAAAAATATTATTTTGGTAATTTAGCATTTTAACACCTATTAAGTGCAAAATATTTGTCAGCCAAATTCTAAAATAGATATAGTAAAAAATAATAACAAATTCCAAAAACATAACTTTAATGTCGGACAGTTGTAATAAGTAATGTTTGACTATCATGTGCATAACATTTTTTTTAATAATAAGAAAATACAAAAAATCCAGAAGTCGCTATCTGACCCAAACCTCCCACATTATGGGAGGTATGGGTCAAGTAATGGGTCATGAGTATTTGTGGCGTTTCAGGTGAAAATGAAAAGATTTACACATTTAAAAACTTTATAGTAGATAATAAAATATTGCATAAAAAAGTCAAAGTTAGAGTAGAAATAATAACATAAAGAAAAATAGGGAAACATGAAACAAACAAATAAGCGTCATATGAAACACAAACCATAAAGACATTTTAATTCAGATTTTAAAATATTCTGTTGGTACCAGTCACGTTTTTCGGCGGACTCAATCACAAAACTATATCGCAAAAATCAACATCTGAAACATCCGTTTGCTCCGGGTAATATCGTGTTTGAATTTGTTTTCTTAAGGAAAAAAAATATCACATAATTTCTTTGTTCATTTACGTTTTGTATGTTTCCAACGTAATGCATACAGGTTCGTTTTTTATGGAATTTGACAACTATACAATCTACAACTCTAGAACAAGTTGCAGGGTGATCAAAATCTTCAGGTCTGCGATCATCTGGATCGTATTCAGAAACGTCTGAACCCGGCAGTTCTTCACTAGCTTCATCGCTTTCACTGTCATCTGGTATGCCTGACAGTGACATGTTTTTCCGACTAACCTCTTCACAAAAATTTCTTTTTACTGTAGCCACTTTTTTTAAAGCCCTTTCATTTTCTTATCTTTCTATTTCCTCGTTTTTTTCTGACATTTCTGTCAGAATGCGTGTATGCTCTTTTGCACGCCCCCGATTTGATGCAGTTCTAGGTTTTGCCGTAGGATATGGCATCACGGATTCAGGAGTTACAATACAGTCGTTCTGTATAGAAGTCGTAGGTATAGTAGAAGTCGTAGGTGTAGTAGAGACCGTAGGTGTAGTTGAAGTTGTAGGTAAAAATGAGGTTGAGGTCGTTGGTTCAGCTTCATCATTGATTTGTTCTGGTTGTGTTCGATCGGTAACTGCAGATATTAGAAAATCGTCAGCTGAAAAAATTTGCTGATTAAAAGAGTTAATGCTGGTTTTTTGAAATCTCCTGATAGTATATTTCGTCTTGACATTGCACCATCAAAAGCTGTTTTTACCAAACCGCTACGTGATAAATGGTTATGGTTCTTCCAGGATTTGACGTCATTTAAGCGGAAGAAGATGCATTGTAGCTTGCCTTAAACGGGCCATATACAGATACCTCCATCGGTTGCAGATGATGGCTGCAATGCGGCGGAAAAGTTAGAAGGTGCACATCATGTTCTTTGGCTACAGATTTCTTTATTGACGTGGCTTTCGGGATTATCAAGTAAAAGCAGACAAGGGTTTTCCTTGGTTGCCTTCGAATATTTGATAAAATGTTTTAATTAACAAAATTTTCCTTGTCATTCAGCCCGATTTGTGTGCCAATCCGATACTGTTCTCTGGTCCATTAATACGCATATTATCCAAACACCTTTTTCTTGGAAAAACGAAAACCGGAGTGGTCGTGTTCCCGGCTGCATTGATAAAGCAACACATTGTTATCAATGTGCCCCTCTTCGCAGATGTAACCTGCCCTACTTGTTTCTGGCCTTTAACTGCTAGTACTTTTGAGGGCGTATGGACTGTGGTAACGGAAGTTTCGTCGCAGTTATATATATATATATATATATATATATATATATATATATATATATATTCTCTGGAGAGAATTTACATTTTTCTAAAATGTAAAGAATTTACCAGCATTATGGGCATTAAAGCTTGTTGCCCTTCCTAAGCTTGTTGCTTCAGGTTGTCGTACAGAAATCTGAGGGTACCGCTTCATGAAACCTAGTAGCCAATCACGCTTAGCATCTTTTGACTTATCCCATTCCTTTGGATAAGTTATTTCTAGCTTCCTCGCATATTGATCGTTTTTTTGTGGTCAAACCGTAATGAATTTTGCTGCAAGCCTACAAATACTCTGACAATATTGTTTCTTGTTCGTTTGAAAACACGTGTCTAGAATATGGGTTAGCTACGAAAATATAATTCTGTTGGTTCTCTAATGGCATTTTCTTAGCATTTTGCATGTGCCTTTGCAAAGCGGACCTCGAAAACCCTAGATTTGCAGCTACTTGCCGAGCTGATATGTTATTCTGAAGAACAAGTTGCACAGCTTGTAATATCTGCTCAGGAGTCTTTCTTTTTCTGTTTATAAATAAGTGGCATTGTAAATCTGTAAAGAAAAATTCACTATGACGTTTTAATAAAAGAAAGTGGGGGAGGTTTGGGTCAGCTCAAATCTCCCGCGTGCTGCTGACCCATACCTCCCTTTTATCAATATTCACAAAAATGCATCTCTCTTATTTTAACATGTTTTAGGTTATAATATTTTATCTACATTTGTCACTTAAATAGCAGTAAAATCAGAGAAAAAATAACAAGCGGGTCATGCTACATACAAGTTCAAAAAAGTGACTCACTTATATTACTATTTTAAGTAAAACTTACCTAAAAATTCATTTATTTTCACACGAAACTAAACGCGCAAGCAGACAAACATGAGGCAGGCGTTATTTACATTGACACCTATAAGCGCCGCAACCAGTAATACATGTATGAGTGGAATACATCTACCATAGATGGGAATAAAGTGAATAAACCAAATGACCCAATCCTCCCACGACCCAAACCTCCCCACTCTCCCCTATTTATTAGAATTAGAAATAATTTTTTTATAAATATTTCTGTATTTTGTCTTATTAATAACTGAAACTCGTGGCAACGTTGTATG
This sequence comes from Psylliodes chrysocephalus, assembly GCA_927349885.1. NCBI lineage: Eukaryota > Metazoa > Arthropoda > Insecta > Coleoptera > Chrysomelidae > Psylliodes > Psylliodes chrysocephalus. The sequence goes on from OV651818.1 coordinate 64,097,129, forward strand.
AAAATTACAAAATCTTAGGTTAGAAATACTTATCTTTCTGTGGTTCTGGATTCATGTGGTATGTTTTTAAAATATTTGCTCTCCCAGAATCTCAAAATGTATGAAAAAATATTTAATCTCATATTGTTTGTACTCTTAATCAGCTTACTAGCAGAGATTGCTTCTAAAGTGTAGGGTTTCAGTTTTATCAGTCAATAAGCGTGATGAAAAAAATATACTCTTCAAATTTAGAATCGAAACATTTTTTACTGATTTAATGATAGTAAACAGCAGCAGAATAATTAAACGGAGACAACAGCATCGAATGCAACAAGAGAAAAGAAGATTACAATACTATTTTAATATAACCGTCAAATAACCATATACATATTTTGATTTTGTTATCTGCATAATAGTAAATGATCCAAAATGGCCCTTCAAATGCATGTTGAACATTATAAACCTGCATTATCTTGACAGATGTTGGTAAATAAATTACAATTTCAAGTGTGAGTTGACTGCTCGAATAACACTCTTTGATGAGATGATTGCCTTTTAGGGCTGAATAGCATTCAAAAATGCTGACCTATTTTAGAGTAGTACTGCCTACTAATGAGTCGAATAAACAAGAATAGATTAGATCTTTATAAGGTTTATTTGATTTTAACAGATACTGTGTACAACGTAATGAGAAGAAAGTTAAGTGTTTTTTACACCGTGAATATGCCGGTCGCGTGTTACAGGGTAAATTTTTATATAAATTAAATAACTACATTATTAAAGCGACATTCTGAAGGATAAAGATAGTAGTTTAAGTGTAAGCATCGATAATTTGCTTAGTCAATACCTCTGATTAACGGCAGCGTGCTGAAAATGATAATTTTTGGATCATTTTTCGTGAATTTCAATTGACTCTAGCGTCTTAACTGCTTAGACTTAGCAGCTTATGTTCCTCAGAAATTAAGTGTATATATCATAGATAAAATACAGCCACAAGTCAACCTGAGCAGCCTACTCTTTGCAGAAAAAAACTTTGCTTAAAGTTTTGAAATTTTAAAAAATTGCATAATTCAGGGTATATAATGAACATGTTGACTGCCAGATAAAAAGCTGAAACTCTCAGAATCTACTGTTCTTACCTTTAACTTTAAATGACTGTACCACTTGTTTTGTTATTTTTATGTTTAGTGCATGTGCGAGTCGTTTTTTACAGCAAAAATCAACTCAATTTTTATTTCTTTCCAAATAACTAGATGCTTCTATTTTGAAAAAAATTTCGACTTATGTATGAGATTCTTATATATCTTTATGAAAAAACATCAAGAAAAACTGAATTTATAAGATTATAAAATAAAAAAATTGAGTTGATTTTTGCTGTAAAAAACGACTTGCACATGCACTAAACATAAAAATAACAAAACAAGTGGTACGGTCATTTAAAGTTAAAGGTAAGAACAGTAGATTCTGAGAGTTTCAGATTTTTATCTGGCAGTCAACACGTTCATTATATAACCTGAATAATGCAATTTTTGAAAATTTCAAAACTTCAAGCAAAGTTTTTTTTGCAAAGAGTGGGCTGCTCAGGTTGACTTGTGGCTGTATTTTACCTATGATATATACACTTAATTCCTGAGGAACATGAGCTGCTAAGTCTAAGCAGTTAAGACGCTAGAGTCGATTGAAATTCACGAAAAATGATTAAAAAACACTCATTTTCAGCACGCTGCCGTTAATCAGAGGTATTGACTGAGCAAATTATCGATGCTTACACTTAAACTACTTTCTTTCCCCCTCAGAATTCCGCTTTATTAATGTAGTTATCTTCAAAAAGGAAAATTTCAGAGGAAAAGTCGATAAGGCTTAAAAATATCGATTTTTTAAAGTCTTTATTCAAATAGGCGGAAACGAGTGCTTATAAAAATCAAACTCGTGTAAACTTTCTTCTTTGAGACCCTAAGGAATAGTTCTTCGAAGTTACACCAAAATCTAAGATGTGTCAATTAGACGATTTTAAATGGAATGACTCAGCAGCAAAAGACATAACCAGAAACAATATCAGTGGAAGGAACATGCTCATCTATACAGATAGCAGACAAGCACTACTCACCCTGAACAGACCACGAATTTACTCAGGGTTAGTACTAGAATGTTACGAAGCTTTCGTCGAAGTATCCATCAACAATGTGGTCACCTTAAGATGGATCACTGGTCACGCCACATCGAAAGGTAACCGTCTTGCTGATTCACTGGCGAAGAAAGCAGCCAACCAAATACTTTTTGGACCTGACCCTTCCATTGGTCTAACAAAATCGGAAATGACAGACCTAATTAAAGAACATTCCCTTGTGAAATTCAAGGAAAGATAGGATGAAACAAGAAACTGCAGAGTTGCCAGGGAGCTCTTAAGTTATCCTGACAACACTGCAGCAAACAAATACTATGACTAGACAGAATCTGCGCCTAGTCACAGGCATTCTGACTGGTCATTGCCAAGTACGAAAGCATCTCCATATCATGGGGCTGTCAGAATCCGCACTCTGCAGAGGGTGTGAACAAGAAGATGAGACCATCGAGCATATACTTTACGATTGCCCGACGCTCTCATTTGTGATCGGCGAGTATCGGCTAACACCGGCCGATATAAGAGAAGCACCTCTTGGCGACGTTGTCAACTACATAAAATCTGTGGGTTTGCTGACGAGTTAGGAGGTGCCTATCATCTCAGGAGGATGCACAATGGGCCTAATGAGGCCTAAGTGCCGAGGGGGTAACCCACCCTCCACACGTTACAGATACAGAAAAGGGTATCTAATTTAAGTACTACACATATATGAATTTGTATTCTAAGATTTGTGTCACTCGCATTCGCTTGGTCCATAGATTGTGTACAGTAGGCTACTTTCTGTACTTTTTATACAATATACTAATTTTAAATTAATAGGAAAAACCAAATTATTTATTGATTTTTTTGTTTATTTAATTTTACTTGTTATTACTTGTTACTATCCCAAGTTAGTCATACTTAATTACCAACCATAAATAAAAAAAATAGGACAAATTTTATTGATTACGCCATTTCGTGGTATCTAAGTTTCTCTTCATTCATTCATAAGACCTAGTCCGTTAACAATTTGTCATTTATAGGCCATCAAAATAATCATTAAAATTTATTATTATTCACTTGAAAGAATATTAATCACACAGAACTAATTTGATTGTATTATTGCATAATGCGGTATTTTTTTTTCCTTTTGGCGATAACCTTTTTGCTCCGAACATTCAATCCAAGAAATGCAGCTATAGTCAATGGGCCTTCATAAAAGCACAAAAATATTATTTTGTGCAACAAGAGAGGATATAAAGAGCTTGAAGTACACAGTGTTGGCCACTGAACGTTTTTTAATAGGTTTTGCACAAGTACATGTGAAAAATACAGACACTTGAACTTCTCAAGACCTTGAGATTTTTAACTCGCTAACTAATCGTATAAACTAATAATTTACCAATTATTTTAAAGGTTTACGATATTTTATTAAAAAACGAAAGCAAATGGAGTCTTTTAGAAAAGAAAATTGACGAAATTCCTAAAATCTCTAAAGCATTTACCATATTTACGCCAGATATATTGCTGGAGTCATTAAGGGAAATGGAACAGAATATTTCAACATTTCTTTAATTTTCTTTAACAATATCGAAGAGACAATGAAAATCCATGTACAGGACGTTTCATCTCCTAAAATTAAAGAGGGGATCGAAAGTTTAAAAAGTTTAAAAAACAATCTAGCTAATGTTTCAAGCCAAGTTCAGGAGTTAAATTTCAAAATTGTTCCTAATCTTCACAACATACAACCAACGAGGATGCACTCTATATATACCACATCGTCTTCGGCACAAACTATATCAACTCCTGAAGCATTCAACACATCAGAAGATTCTAAAGGTCTTAATCAAAAGTGACATTACGTAGTAATTAACAATCTCCCTCCGGACTCTACTCCAAATCACATTGTTTATTTTATCGAGAAGAAAACATTGTGTTTCAGTTATTCTTTTCTACCCCTTGTTCAATGAGAACAATGCATCTAAGGGAACAACATTTAAAATATGGTTGCAGTTAAGAAATTCCGCTAATAAATTATTAAACAACACAATATCTCCGGCTGCAGTCTCAGTTCGATGGTCAATCGAATCCTCTATTCCTCCAAAGGCTTCGACTTCCCCAAAGGCTATAACTTCGCCAACAGCTTCGACTTTCCCAAAGACTTCGACTCCTATATACGCTTCACAACCGAGGAAGAATAATCACGAAACCCCTACTGATTTGGAATATTTTTCTAGTAAAACTTTCGGCCCAAATCGACCTGCAGTAGTGACCATCTCATCTGACAAACATGCTTCATCTTCTCCTGTGGTAAGTCCTTTCAGATTTTAACAGAATCACAAGATGACACAAACAACTCGCTGGACCCGTTGACTCCTCCTACTGTCTGACTAACAAAACACTTGCCGACAGTGGTTGTTATATCTAGAATAACAGAACCGGCTATTTTATCGTCCCTTCAGTTATTCCTCGCCTTTCTACATGACCAACCATCATCCGTCTGTCATTAGGGCTACACTAACACAAGTGTAAAAGTGTTTTTTGCCTTTGAAGGCCTGCCAGCTGATCCTTTTTAAACTATTTATTATAATTATCATGATTTATATGGTATTGGCCCAGCTAAAGTGGACAATCTCTCTGTCTACAGATCATATGTCTCCGCGGAACGAAGAATACCCCTAAAAAACAAAGGGAGTACAATACCAATTCTGTATCTGTATCTGTGTGGAAGATGGGTTACCCCGTGGCACTTAGGCATTAGTAGGCCCATTGTGCATACTCCTAGCTCGTGATCCAGCCTACAGATATAATGTAGTTGATAACTTCGCCAAGAAGTGCTTCTCTTATATCGGCCGGTGTTAGCCGATACTCGCCGAACACAAGTATGACAGTCTCATAATATGGAGATGCTTTCATACTTCGCAATAACCAGTCAGAATGCCTGTGACCAGGCGCAAATTCTGTCTAGGCATAGTAAAGTATTTGTTTGCTGCAGTGTTGTCAGGATAACTTAAAAGCTCCCACGCAACTCTGCAGTTTCTTGTTTCATCCCATATTTTCTTCAATTTCACAAGGGAATGTTCTTTAATTAGGTCTGTCACTACCGATTTTGTCAGACCAATAGAAGGGCCAGGTCCAATATAATAACCGTTATTTTACTGCCGATTTACCTAAAAGATTTTTTTAGTAAATATGACGTGTTCTGGGTAACTAGAATCTTTCAACTAGTCTTTCTGGCTATGTAGATAGTAAATTAAGAATGGTTATAATTATTATTAGATCGCTACGGAAGAAAACAGAGGAATTGTTTTTGTATTTAGAAGAGCTAGGGTTTCCTCCAAATAGTGGTTTTTACAGAGCACTGATTACAAGTTGGTGAACGAGTTTTTATTGAAAAATACACTATAATTAGCAGATATGACAGCATTAGTTCATACCATGGTGGTATTCTAATATTATCCTTAAACAATGACATCTCCGCTGTATCTAAATACGATTTTTTACAAGCAGAAAATGTCTTCGAATTCTCGATAGTAAACAATAAAAACATTAATTGGTTTATTATTTGTATTTATAGAACACCCAAATCAAATGTACACATACCTCTCTCTCGGGAACCTTTTTAATCTACTTAATCTACAGATGAACTCAACTCTAACATAGCTCTAAGTCAGGGTGCTCTCTCTTTCTTCCTACGTACTAAAATGATTAAGGATAGTTTCTTTCTAAGATTAGTCGAAAAGCATGAAGTGGTGCAAACATCTAAAATAAATCTTGAATTGATATCTTGTCCACTAAATTTTTAAACTTTTAAAAAACAGCTATAATAATCCCACTTTATAAGGATGGCGACACAATCAAAACCTGTAACCATAGATTTATTGCCTTGTTACCTACCTTATCGAAGATAGTAGAACGCCTAATGAAAAACCGTCACCTGCCCTTTCTTCTCAAACATAACACCCTAACAGTTCATCAGTATTGCTTCCTACCTAAAAAATGCACCAGTAACTCAATGTTTTCCGTTCCTAATGAGATATATACATCACCTAATGACAAACTCTTCACGGCTTCAGTATTTTGTGATTTCACAAAGGCCTTTGATTGTATTAACCATTAAATTTTAAATAAAAAACTACAAATGTATGGCATACGGGGTTCTCCTATACAATGGGTTTAAAACTTACCTGGAAATTAGAAATCAACAGGTGCGGGCGAATGGTACTAAAGTGTACATGTTACTAACATCGAAAGTGAAAGAAACCATAATGCAGCTGTCGGGAACAATAACGTTTTTAATTTTATTACAAAAGTCTAAAGGTACCATTTCGGAAGGCGCGACAAACGACAGACGACAACAGAGGCGATGGCAAAGACGACAGATGCATTAACGTTACGCTTCGCACATTTGGGAAACAAGAAGACAGGTGACACGGCACTCGCAGACCACAATTTGAGAGAACGATTAGTGTTGCCAGACCTACTGTTTTTAAGTAGAACCACTGTTTTTGTCTCTGTTCTCCTGTTTTAGGCATGAAATCTACTGTTTTCGCCAACTTAACAACTTTTGTTATTAATTTGTTAAGTTAGCCTCATTCTTCAGCAAATGGTCAAAGAATATTTTCTCTAGTAAATTTACTGAAGTAAAAGCAGCGTAATAAGCATCCACTACTGTAGGATTGCTTCATAAAAACAACTCAAGATAATCATTATGTTTTTATTTAAAATGCAACAAAGAATTAATAGGGCATGCCAAACACAACGTATTTGAATTATCTGATTCAGACTGATCTAAAAGAAAGTAGGTACCTATTATTTTTCATGGGTTTCTTTTTTGTTTCCGTACGTTAGGTATATATTAAAAATGTTATTATTTGTTTTTATTCTTTGTTTGCTTTCTAATTAGGGTAGAAAAAAATTTTTTTTTCGTTTCTTATATACTGTTTTTTTTTTATTTACTACACTATAAATTATAATTATTTCTCCTTCCATTAAAATCTACTGTTCAGATCTACGGTTTTTTTCATCCATATTGCTCTAGCAAATGTTCATCTGGTAACACTGCTTAGATCGAAAAAACTTTCCAACTACCATTTCTATAAAATATCGACTAATCACCTCGAAATACAAGCATTGACTGAGGACAGTGAGGACTGAGTGCGACAGGCAGCAAACGCTCTACCCCAAGACCGATCTAATGTGTCGTCGACGTCTCTCAGACGTGTCGCATCTTGCAAAATGTGTTTCATATAATTGCATGTGTTCAGACGTGAAGAGACCGTTCTTGGTCGCCTTTGCCGTCGCGTCTGTTGTCTGTGGCGCCTTTCGATATGGTACCTCAAGCTGTTCCTTACCGAGTTAGCTGGTCGAAATTATGTGAGTTCGCGCTTTGCTATTTTAATAAAAATCATAGAGTTAATAACAATTTTAATTAGAATACATTCATTTATTTTTTAGCAATGTCTTTTAGTGAAAACCGTTTCACTCACTTATTTCTGATTTAATAAATCATCTAAAGGAATCCCTTAGTTCTGCTTTATTAGTACAACTTTGAAATGAAAAATACCGTCTGCTTTGAAAAGGATTTGAAATAACTGTTTACAAAACTGAAATATCACTTCCATTAGGAATTTTAATTATAAATACAAATATAATGTTGAGTAATTCGTTTATTTCAGTGCTACAAAATTATTTCTCTCTTGTATTTACTTATTTTAATTTCCGAACTACTGAATGAAATTCCTCTCATCGTTTCATAATAATTACAACTATAAATAGAAGGCATTATAATCTATTTCTAGAAATTAATAGTTCTTGGTATTTTGTCAATTTTCTCCCTTGTGAAAAAAGTATTTTGAGTCCGATACAATTTTACCTACTGATTACATTACAGGGTGATGTATAAAGTTCTGTTAGGTTTAACCCTTTAACTAAGATTGTCAAACAACAAAACCATGATAATATTAATGGGTTGGTATATTAATAACCACTCGATACAATTCGTACATAGAGCTAAGCAAATTTATAAAAATATAAAAAATTTTTAGTAGGTAAAGCAAACTGAATTCGTAACTTAACTGCAAAGTAAAGGGCATATTGTGTCTAGAAGATACGAAGCATTATTGTTGAGAAATGTCAAGTGACAAAGGAAAATTAATAATAAACCTTGATGGTTCAGACTTAGTGTTTTTCTTTTCCTATAATCATATATGTATTATCAAGTGTCATTAGCCGTTGTCTATTAAAAACAACCACATGCGAGAACGATCGTTTAATTTTAAATGGCCGCACAGGTTAGGTACCTAAGTTATTTTTTTTTTCTAATTAATTTATGTCAAAACAATAGCGTTATTTTGAAATACGCTATTTGTTCCGGCAGTATTTTCTGACAGAGTGATTTCGGACTGATGCTGTTTCAATACACACTATTTAAAATGGCGCTGTTTCGTTTGGGTGCTTTTTTGACTTTAAGCACTCTTTTGATACGCGCTATTTCGTGACAATAAAATATTTCATATACGGCAACTCTGTTTAAAAATAAATTACTGTAATGGAAATTCCTAAGCCGTCTCTGTCTAAGCAAGCGACCTTCAGCTTGCCACTCGATTCATGATCGAAGCACCGCTGACGTATGGAGACAGTCGGACCGCGTCTCGAATATACCAGAACGGGCGATGCGTGCCGTTGAGTTAGAGATGGAATTTTTGGGAGCGTCTACAGTTTTCTCGTCGCAGAGTTGGACTTGGTATAAATAGCCCGACTTATCGGCGGACAGTTTAGTTAAGTATAAAGTATTTGACTGAAAAGTTCAATTGTAATAAATAAATTAGAATTGTGAGTTAGTGTCTAAGTATTATATAAATTAATTAGTACATAACAAATAAATTGTAAATAGTGTGTTTTAAATAAATAAACTATAAATAAATGAGACTATCGTTACGTTTTTTTTTCTCTCTCTCCTGGGCTCGTCTGACTATGTCTCAGAATAACCCTGAAGCCTATTGGCTTATTGTGTTTTACCCCATATTATTAGTTCATAGCACCCACTCTGTCATCTTTGTACCTTGTACAAGTTTGTACAGATCCTTGGGTGAGTGGGTTCTATACGTTGTTGGGTCAACCTGGGATTGTCCAGAGCCTGTCTTTTGCGATCTAGAGCTTCTCATTCGCACATTATGTGTTTGGCCTTTTCTGGTTTCTTGTGACATAGTCGGCACATGAGTTCCCCATTATACATGCCAATTTTGTTTAAGTGTCCCTTTACTGGGGTGTGCCCAGTCATGAACCCTGTTATCACTTTTAACTAGTTCCTATTCATAAAGAGTAGTTCTCCAGTTCTTTTGGGACATGGTCTGCCTATGAAGGCTTTTCCATGTGCCTGTTTTGGGGTGCTTCCCCAATAGTTATTATGTTTTTCCCGAATCCAGTCGTTTATGAAACCCCGGACTGTACTTTTTGGTACTCCTGGGTTTGTGTCTGGTTCTGGTGACCGTTCGTCAGCCTTTTCATTGCCTTTTACTCTATTTCGGTCTGCCAGTGTTCTTAGTTCTTCGATGCATTTCCATACCAGCCTCGACGTAACTTTCTGACTCGATATGACCTTAAGTGTCGCCTGGCTGTCTGACATCGTTACGTTTTTTTTTTCTCTCCTGGGCTCGTCTGACTATGTGTCTCCGAATAACACTGAAGCCTATTGGCTTATTGTGTTTTACCCCATGTTAGTTCATAGCATCCACTCTATCACCTTTGTACCTTGTACAAGTTTGTACAGATCCTTGGGTGAGTGGGTTCTGTACGTTGTTGGATCAACCTGGGGTTGTCCAAAAAGAGCCTGTCTTTTGCGATCTAGAGCTTCGCATTCGCACAGTATGTGTTTGGCCGTTTCTGGTTTCTTGTGACATAGTCGGCACATGAGTTCCCCATTGTACATGCCAATTTTGTTCAAGTGTCCCTTTACTGGGGCGTGCCCAGTCATGAACCCTGTTATCACTTTCAACTGGTTCCTATTCATTAAGAGTAGTTCTCCAGTTCTTTTGGGACATGGTCTGCCTATGAAGGCTTTTCCATGTGCCTGTTTTGGGGTGCTTCCCCAATAGTTGATATGTTGTTCCCGAATCCAGTCATTTATAAAACCCCGGACTGTACTTTTTGGTACTCCTGAGTTTGTGTCTGGTGCCGGTGTTTCTTCTGACCCTCTTTTTGCAAGTTCGTCAGCCTTTTCGTTGCCTTCGATCCCTTTGTGACCTGGCACCCAAAATAGTTTTACTCTATTTCGGTCTGCCAGTGTTCTTAGTTCTTCGATGCATTCCCATACCAGCCTCGAAGTAACTTTCTGACTCGATATGGCCTTAAGTGCCGCTTGGCTGTCTGACATTATTTGAATATGCTGATTTTCGACAGCTCTTTCATTGTTCGTTTTTGCACATTGCAAAATTGCGTATACCTCGGCCTGAAATACCGAGGAATGTATTCCTATAGGATAGCTATGGTTAGTATCAGGGTTTTGGAGAATACTCCTGCCCCAGTGCCTTCCGCAGTCTTAGACCCGTCTGTATACCAGGTTTGTTCCTGTCGTTGGGCATTGGGATCCCTTATGGTGATCTCCGCTCTTTCCTGTATTAAAACCTCAAAGGGAGTATTAAAAGAGTACCTCTTGGTTAAGTGGTCTGATCTCATGTCTAGCACGTCTCCTGTCACTAACCTTGAGATACTCATGTGACCTGGCCTAATGTCAAGATTTTCCAGTGTATTCCCTAATCTGTAAGCACCTAATCTTGCCTCCCCTTGTATCACATAGTGAAGAGGTGGGAGTCCTATTAGTGCTTCCATTGCAGCAGTGGGGATTGTTTTCATTGCCCCCGTTATTCCGAGGCAGGCAAGTCTTTGTACCTTGCTAAGCCTCGTTATTGCTTTCCTTTGGTAAGTCTTTGGCCACCACACCAAAGCTGCGTATCTTATTATGGGTCTCACCACCATGTTATAAATCCAATATACCATGTCTGGTTTTAACCCCCATTTTTTTCCAAAGGATCGCCTTGCCATCATTAATGAGGTTTCCGCTCTCCTTGTGGTTCTTTCTAGATGCTGGTTCCAGGTAAGTCTCGAGTCAATCATAACCCCGAGATATTTTACCTCCCCCTTAAGCTGGATGCTTGCACCTCTTAGGTTTAGAGGCCCTAGTCCCTCCAATTTCCTCCTGCGGGTGAATGCAATTATGTCAGATTTGTTTGGGCTAATGTTTAGTCCTTCCGCCTCTGTCCATTTTGTTACTATATTTAGAGCCTCTTGCATTCGATCTCTTAGTATAGTGTTGTATTTTCCCTGTGCCATGATCAATAGATCATCGGCATATCCCAGGGTTCTATGTCCCTTATCTTTGAGAGCCCTAAGCAGCCCGTCCACAACAAGGTTCCACAGAAGTGGAAACAGCACTCCACCCTGTGGACATCCTCTCGCTACCCATGCCGCTGTTGTCTCTCCCATAAAGATTGTGTGTATAGTTCTCTCCCTTAACATAGAGTCGATCCAGGACACGCATGTGTCCTCGATTCGTCTGTGTTTGAGAGATCTAATGATCGATTCAACGGAGGTATTGTCAAATGCACCCTCGATATCCAAGAATGCTCCCAGCATTACCTCCTTGTTTTCCAGTGTGTTCTCCACCCTTTTTATTAGTTGATGGAGAGCTGTTTCAGTTGATTTCCCTGCACTATAGGCGTATTGGTCTTGGTATATTGGCCTTTAAACCAATATCCCGTCTCTAATATGCCTATCTAGCAGTTTTTCCAAAGTCTTAAGTACGAAGGACATAAGCCTTATTAGTCTTAGGGACTTTGCCGTTTCCTGTCCCATTTTCCCAGGTTTTGGTATAAAAGTTACCCTAATATTTCTCCAAGCTTTTGGTATGTGTCCAAAGGCCAGGCTACTTCTGAGTATGTTACAGAGTCTGCTGTATAAAATATCAGGACCTCTTTGTAACCTTATTGGATAAATCCCGTCCATGCCCGGTGATTTATATGGTTCGAATGAGCTGATTGCCCATTTCAGTTTATCATAGTACACCACTTGTTTGGCTATCCTCCAATCTTCCCTGTTGGCTCTATTATGAGCTTCCAGTCCGTTTAGATTCCGGTTAGCCGATGAGAGTGCTATGGTTTGTGCACCAGGGAAGTGAACTCTGAAGAGTTCCCTTACTGTTTCCTATCCTGTGATTGTGTACTCCCCAAGTTCATTCTTAAGGGTGTTTATTGTGTGTCTTTTGAGAGAATTTTTTGGAGCCTGGCATATTCTTGAGTGCTTGCTATCTCCTCACAGTGCCTTCTCCAAGACTCTCTCTTGACTTTTCGTAAAGCTATGTTGTAACAGTTCCCATTCGCCGGTTATTTTAGCCTTATTAAATTTTTGTCTCACCTGTTTTCTTAGTATAGCCAGGTCATCATTCCACCATGGAACTTTCCTGGTAGAGTTCCTTGCTATTAAGGGACAGGTATCGTTAAAAGCGCTAGTGACTGTGTCATTAAACTCATCCACAGCCATTTCTAGGTCGGTTGTTGTTCTTATCGTCTTTCTCATCTTCGGAAGATTACATTCCAGGGAAGCATTGTATGCCTCCCAGTCTGTTTTCCTGGGATTCCAATAAGTTTCTTTTGCAATATTACCTTTAATATTGAAGTTTATGTGTCTGTGATCTGATAAACTCTCTTCGTCAGACACATGCCAGTCTGTAACAAAGTTACTTAAGTATGTTGATGCTATTGTTACATCTAGTACCTCCTTTCTGTTTTTTGTTATAAAGGTAGGTTCATTGCCTACATTTGTTATGTCTAAATTATTTGCCATAATAAATTGTAGTAAAGACTCACTTCTTTCGTTGGTATCGGTGCTCCCCCAGATCCTGTGGTGTGCGTTTGCATCACAGCCAATGATCATCTGCATTCCGTTGCGCCTGCATAATCTCACCAGCTCCTCCACTTCTCTGGTAGGTGTTGCTTCAGGATCGTCTGAAGGTAGATATGCCGATCCGAGTATTACCTCCTTCGGTCCATTTCCTGCATCGATCTTGATTCTGACTGCTGTCAAATCTCTGGAACAGAAATTAGTTAACGGCAGTATTTTTATGCCTTTTTTTGGCAATTATGCAGGTTCGAGGGGTGTCTGTGGATCTGTTACGTTACTAACTTACCTATTATGTTAATGTCGTTAAAAATCTTACTTTTGTTGTATAATTTCTTTTTCCTAAATGAATCAGTTAATGCTGTATTTTATTGAACGAAATATATGTTTATTGTTAATTTGTCCAATTGAAACGTTTAAGGCAATATTTTTTACTTTATTTTAAAATTTAAACGACATTGTTAAATTATATTATTTTTAGGTGTTGGTTGAGTATTCAATTTATGGCTTCTTGAATTACAAAAACATTTTTTATAACAAGATATATTTGGAATGGGTATAATTTAAAATAAACATTTATGACATTTTTATAGCTAATGAAATCATTTAATGTTAGGATCGAGTCTAGCGCAAATGTGGTATAGCAGTAGTATTTTCAAGGTCTTAGACAAACTGGCCTCTTATTGTATTTTTAAGTGAGTTGGTTTCTTCCGATATGTGGCATAACGTTTGTCCTTAATCAAACTATTGTACCAAGATTGGAATTGGTGCGGTGCCTTCCTGTCTTTTTTCATTAGTGTTTTTGCATTGTGTTTCCTTTTATTTATCTATTAATATTGTATATTTTATTAACATCTATATTTTAAATTTTTTCATTTGCTTTTAGTATAGTATATTTTATAAGTATTTATAGCATTTCCCTTGCAAACAAGCGTTTGATGCTTCGCAATAGTATGTGTTTATTTGCAGTTATCCATAAGACACTGCACTTTATATTTATTGTAATTTCTGTGAATAAATATTTTTGATTTTGATTTTTGATCAATGTTGAACTAACAATGGCCTTTGTCTTTGTGGATTTGTTACAATTTAAGATTAAACCATCAGTTTTAATATGGATTGATCTGCCATATATAGTACGTTTACCGACGCATCGAGCAAAATATGAGACGCTTAATTATATTTGGAGGTGAGATGTATAAAAAAAGTAATTGGTTTGACCACGCCCTTTCTACGGCAAAAACGGGATATTACGGTCCACAGTTGGCGAAATATTATTTTATTTCTCTCCATTTTATACCGTTTTCCTGGAGTTAGGATTGAAAAGTTAACATACTGTATAAATAAACATCTGACTTTAAAAAGACCAAAACAACATATTTTAAATCATTGCTCGGCCATAATTTTTTGTTAAATCAATTAACAAAAACCTAATGAATATTTGGTATAAAAATTATATTTATAATCGCATTGTAAATGTGTTTTATCCCCATCTTTATGTAAGATTATGTTGTTTTAACTAATAATTCAAATTGAATTAATCAATTTTTTCAATAAATACACTAATTTTTACTTATTTCAAAATGTTCATGATACTAAAGTTCACCTAAACCAAAGATTTTGCCGAATAACAATATCAAAACATTAAGGTACCGCCGCCGCCGCGCGGTTTGTCTGCTAGGTTGACTGCTAGCTTCAGCCTCATACCTCTTGGTCTATCCTATCATCAATTTCGAGAGAACATTACTTATATTCATGAACAACAGCCAAGATACATTAGGAATTCACTAATAGGTATGTATATGCGTGATCGTAATTTTTTTTACATTTGTTTACCAGTGTTATCGATTGATTTTTTCCCTGATATTTCTTGCAAATTATTTATAGTTTTGTAGAAAAGCTTGTTTGAATTTTGAAAACTAAAAATCTTCAGCAATTTTTAAGGTTATAAAATTTTCCAATACCTACGCCTTTTTTTATTCTGATTTAGCATTTTTTTTGTAATATGGAAACGTCTTACTTTTAATAAAATATTACGAAAATAATTTTCCGAATATGAATTTTCAAAATCTGACTAAATAGTACACAATAAGTGATTAAGTGATTTAAAAAAAATGTAAATAATGAAAATTATACTTAATGATTGGTCAAAAACAGAGTTATTAATATTTAATACTTTAATTTTAGAAAATCCCGTATATTTTCTTCTTAAAACGATAAAATTTTATGTCAAATGAATTTCAGTTTTGCTGATTAATATTTTGAGATCAATTTGTTTCTTTTCAAGTTTGGTATGAACGGTAAAAGTAATAAATAACAATTGAAATTGCGAACATATCTTTACCTAAATATACCAAATAGTCATAAGGCAAATATTTATTTATTCGTGGGTCATAAAATCGACGTATTAAAAGCTTTCCTAAAAATAAAGATTGACTCGTAAGCAGTAAAGGAATCTCTGATGATGAAGTATGTGTTTAAACGATCAAGTGCTTTTATATCCACACAAACCTTAACACCATTAAGAAGTTATAGTGAGTTGTCTTCTTGATCTATACGTTCGAGTTGTAACAAATAAAACCTCAAAGGCCAACATTTTTTGAGGGAAATTGTTATTTTTCCAGATCTTATCATTTACTGTATATAACTATATTAAGATTAATAGGGATATATGTTGTGTCTATTCAGAAACTAACTTATCTTTTACTGCAACCAAGATTAAGAAATATTACTATTGGAGTTGTTCGTTAGATTTACTTAATGTTGTGAAACGTGGGTTATAAAAGCAAATAAAAGTGTCTATGGCCCAAACTTAATCCATTACACATGGTGTTAAAAATTAGATTTTTATGAGTTGAAACATCTCAAAGGTATGAGGTGAACCAAAATTCTAAAGCAATATTTTTTTATATAGCTGTTAGAACGCTTATAAACAATAAGTAGGTACACTAAGGTAAAAGTTTAACTAAAACTGTCAAACTGTTAAAATGTTTAAGTATGGATTCAGGAACTTTCTGTTACAATAATTTTACAAAAATGTAGCAGTTTACTTGCGAATATACAGGGTGATCCATTAGTGTGAAATATCTCCACCATTATTAGAGATAAAAAAAATATTTTCACAGAATGGTAGACAGCGTTACACTACATATTTTAAAATTATTTTGGAATATACAGGGTGTTTAATAACTTCCCTCTGGAATCAACTTATGTTCTTTTTAATGGATCACCCTGTATTTTATTTTATATTTGAATTACCCTCGCTTTTCCCATTCTAAAAATATAAATTATTATTGGTTTATACAGGGTATTTTTCAGGATATAATCAGTTTTGAAATGAAATCCCTGTATAACAGAAAAATTTTAGACAAACAAAAATAATACATTAATCTGAATTTAATTATTAAAACACAGATCAGTCTAGTAACGCCATTGACTATTCAAATACTCACTGATATCGTAAAAACAGTGCAATGTAAATAACTTTTAACATTACGTTTAAAAGCTAAAAAATTTTAATTTTTTAAGTTTACTGGAATTTTATTATACAGTTGAACATCTAATGAGTTCTTTTGCGATAATTCCAATCGAAAACGTGTCGTTCTAATTAAATCACCACTCCTGGTGGGATAGTTGTGGTAATCAGAATTTTAATTTTTAGTTTGTGGATTTCCAAGACAGTGTGCATACTGCATAATGTATATACAGGGCAATGGTAAAATATTTAGAGTGAAATAATGGTCGACAAGAGTCTCTAAAGTGGCTTCCAGTTAGGATTCGTATAACTCTTTTGAAGCCGAAAGATTCGTATGGCATTCGATGCGTTTCCCCATAGTATTATACCATAAGTAAGATAACTGTGAAATAGGGAGTGATTAACCATCAAAACAGTGTCCACGTTTATACTTTTTTTTTAAATTTCTAAGTAGGAATATTTGAGAACTTAGTTTTTTTTGCTAACTTTTCAATGTGGGTGTCCCACTTTAGACCGCTGTCGAGTGTTATTCCCAGAAGAGTGGCACAATTTGCGTTACCATGTTTTAGGTTAGTACTAAATATTAAAGATTTGGTTTTTTCCTTATTAAGATTTAATTTGCTTGTAGTAAACCATTCCCCAGCCTTAGCGACTGCCATTTTACTGACATTTTCAAGAGTGTCGATATCTCTGTGAGAAGTCATTCACAAAAGTGATAAAAAGTAGTGGATCTAACACAGATCCTTGCGGAACTCCGTGCTGAACAGTAAGGGAATTTGATAACTGGCCATTTAAATAAACAGCTTGTTTCCTGTTTGAAAGATACGACTTAAAAAGATTGAGTGGTGTTCCTCTTATTCCATAAAAATCAAGTTTGGATGTTAGCAGATCGTGGTGTCCAAAGCGCTTGCATTCATTTGCGAGCAATTTTGTGGTAAAAGACACATTGGCTTCGAATCCTACAGAAGATCATGTGAATTTATTTGCATGGTTCTCTATAGGATTTGATGGATGCCGTATTTATTAGCAGAAATTTAATAAAAATCGCCCTGGGTTACCGTTTTGATGATAGTGGGTGGGATTTACCGGATTTTCCTCACATGTAAGTCAAATGGCACCCACCATCAGTCATCTTTAAGTCGCCCGGGATGAAAAATAGCCGTCCCTTTCCCTACACAAGCCGCTAAGTAGGCTTCAGGGAATGACATTATATTATCTATCTTACTCAGATACAAGTACCCTTCAACTGACCACTCTTGTAAAGCCTGAGGAGGTATGTCCAAAAAGAATGCTTGGAAGCCTTTTACGTGGCATTCCTTTCCTCACACAAGCTCTGTTTTCAGAGCCTCAGCGGTTTACTCTTACGGAGGTAAATTATAGGGAGATAATAATTAAACGATAATAAAATATCAAAACTCAAATGTAATAGATGCAAAATGACATCATCATCATCATCATCATCATCATTCATTCATCATCGTCATCAATCAGATAATAATTATTTTATAACTATATTATTTTTTCATGTTATTATACGGAAAAAATCTCTACCTGATTGGAGGCCACTTCACAACCTTGAAATTACGATTTTATACTCCAGTTTCTTTTTCTTTATATCAAATTAATTTAAGAATTTACTTTTTAAAACGACGTACTATCTTTATGCTCCTGTTTTATCTAATCCCGTTGGAACTTCGAAGAGAATTCGAAATGCCATTAATTGAAATCTAAAATAACGCTAGGATATAGACTAATTACTATTTTATATCTTCATTAATTGAACCATGTTTCGTTATCAAAGTGCATTTTGTCCCTAAGATAAAAAGTGTTGCATCTAATGATATAAATGTTTTTATGGCCAATATACAGGGCCTTTATTAATTGAGTGCCGATACTTAAGGGTGTGAATCCTTGTGTGATTTAAAACATATGTCGTAAGCATCTAATTTTTGAACTACAGGGTGTTACAGTTTTAAGAAAAAAATAACTTTTTTAATATAATTTTCTTATCACTATAGATATTTTTATGAAATTTTAAATTATTAAGAAGCATTTTTAATGTAAAAGATTTTTTTTAAATTTTACCAGTGACGTCCGTACGGGGTTTGAACTGCTATGTAAGAAGAGTTAATTATTTAAATTGCAAATACATTAATTCACAACACACATACAATGCAATTGTAAATGTAAAAGAATTTGCTGAGACTTGTTCAAAGAATATGAATATTTTCTGTTTTTATCAATCTATTTTTTTTATAACTTTTTTACAATCTTTCAATTACATTTCACTAATGAAAAACTATGACAGCTCTTATTCTTTTTTGATATATAGCATAATTTTTTATTTCTAACATTCTCTCATGTATACTGCAATTTTTCAGGAGCTTTAAAGCTCGCTCATATCTCGTAAACGTCTTCTGAATCTCTTGAGATGCATTTCCATCTCTTGTACCTTCTTCTTTTTTCTTAATCTGTCTTGATAACTCTTCGCTAAATTTAACAGCATCAGTACAGCTTATACAGGCAAACCAATTCCCAGACAAGAGTTGATGGCATCTCTCATTGGAGTAAGATTATGTGTTACGATAAAAAAATAGAATTTTTTTTAATACTTACTATTGGACTGATTTAATGGTGGTGCTTAGTTGGGACTCACAGGGAAATTGGAATACCTTTGTAGGAAACCGTGTTAGAAAAATATGTACCTATAGTATTACGTATGACTGGAATCATATGCCCGGAGACCGTGACCATCCAGAGGTTGTGTAGGTACACATTTATTACAAACTCAATAGTGGAAGGGTTCAAAATGTTTAAGACAAGAATCGCAGACAAGAGGCAGATTAAGAAAAGCTCAAAACTGTTTTAACAACGGTTTCTTGCACAGTTGAACCAGTTAGCAAAATATTGAGTTATTTTTCAAAATTCTAAGAACGGTTGCTTGGATATTTCGATTTTTTACTAATGCCAATAATCCAACCAATTAAATTCTAAGGAAATTATAAGAACTAGAGACACCAAAAATAATACTCATTAGAATCATACTACATGACAGTTTCGGATCGTTAGATATAAAATATGAAAATTTTTCGAGATGAAAATTGTTTACTGAGGGTTAGGACTAGGTTGTCTTTAAAAGAAGATGTTGCCGAGTTTAAATTCCCAATTAAAGGGTGTTCCAATAAGACATTCCCAATGTTTTTATAAAATAGAACCAAAACCAAATAAGAAATAATTTAAGACTTTATAACAATATGTAACATAATCGTATACAATTATACGTAAAACTTAATATCAAGCAAATGGTCACTGCGACTTCTCTGGCAGAACATAACTCTTTTGTCAACATTTTCGATAACAGTGGAACACATTTTTGGTGGTAGTTTGAATCATTTTGTAATTCTTTAATTATTTGTAGATTGTTTATATATGCTTTACTTTTGACCCACAAAAAAGTACAGCGGCGTTAGATCGCAGGTTCTAGGAGGCCAATTAACATCCCCATTTCTTGAAAGAAGTCTACCTTAAAATTGTCTTTGTTATAAGTTTATTGTTTCTATTGCTTTGCGAGATGGAATCGCATATTGTCAAGATCCATATTTAATTCAAGCAAAAGTCTCGAAACATTCTGCGGTATCGCTCACGTGAAGATAAAACAAGAAAGATACTCAGCTGTGATCGAAAATTTTGGCTAAAGAGCTGTGTTCTACCAGAAAAGTCTTAGGACCATTTGCTCGATTATGTTGCCTATTGTTATAAAGTCTTATATTTTTTCTTATTTTGTTTTGGTTCTAGTTAATAAAAACATTGGAAACCTCTTATTGAAACACCCTGCATTTTACCTGCTAACAATGAAATCGTTACAGGGCTAATATTAGAAGAACATCGACTTTTAATGCATGCTGGAGTTCAAATTTTAATAAGCCAGTTGAGACAAAGATTTTTGATATTAAAATTTAGGAAAATGTCATGTCTAAATGTATAATTTGCCAGAGACACAGTAAGAAAACAATGGAGGCACCTTTCGCACCACTACCAGAAAATCGAATAAAAGAAGCTGCTGTCTTAGAAGTAACTGGCATTGACTACTTTAGTGGTCCATATTAGTTTACTACTTAATTCTTCTGAAAACAATAATTGTAAGTTTTATTCAAAACTAAATTTATTTTTGATGAATGAAATAAAAATATTGACAATTATATAAAGGTTGTTTAAATAAAAATTTTTGTGTATAAATTTCTGCTTCGTTTTTTTTTTGTTTTTTGTTTATGTTCTGTCTCCCTCTTCTGCGTAGCAACGACAATCATATATATAGCTTCCAATCTTCAGGCCTACTTGGATCTTCTTTCCATACGGACAATCCTGTACATATTTGCAAAAAGAAGTGTAGCTTAATCAGTAACAGTCATGTTATTGAAAGCGAAGAGACCATTTGGTTGTCATTCCAAAAACATTGCATTTTAAAAGATAGTAATAAAATATGGATTTATTTATTCACATGCTCCATATACCTAGCTATTCATCTTGAATCTGTAGAATCTTTTTCTACCGAAAGGTTTCTTCTAGCTTTGTGACGATTTGAGATTATTTTCATAATACATGAACAATGGAACAAATTTTATCGGTGCAAATAATCAGTTACGAGAGGTAGATTGGAATCAAATAATAACATTCGCCAGAACTGAAAAGATACGATGGATCTTTAACGCCCTCTATTCTGCCTGGTGGGGAGGGTGGTGGGACAGGATGGTCCGTATGGTAAAAGAATTATTACGACGAAATTTGGATAAATCTAGTTTATATATAGATGAATTAAAAATTATTCATAAATTCCCTACCACTGTCCTATATTCCAAACGATGAACAACTTATCCCATTAAGATCATTACACTTTATTCAAGACATTTATAACAGTGACGTAACTGACCTGACCTGTAAAGCATCAATTATCAAGAGACATAGATATCTACAAACTATCAGACTATAAGAATACCTGGCAAATTTAGTTTTGAGAAGTTGGATAGCTTTCTCGTAGTTGGTCCTAAAGGAGGACATCTTTGGACAACGTCTCTTGCAACAGATTCTTCTTGGGTTGCTTGTATAAGGTACTGAAACTTGTCCTATCTGTCCATGTCTTCATCCTCATCTATTTTCTTAAATTGGTTTCAAAATTCTCTCCAGTTCTTTGCATCACCATTAAATTCCTTTAGTTCTATTTTCGGTAGTTCAAAATTTATCTTTTTTGTTTTAATTTTTGCACTGCTAGCTATACTATGTACTATGTAATTTGTTTTTATTTCTCCTTCACAAATTTTAACATATTTTCATTTGTACTTTATGAACTCTTTACGGTATATCTCAGCTGTTTCTAATTCATGTTTTATATCCTCTACTGCTTGGTCATCATTGAACAGTAAATATTAAATTTTATTGTCTAGATTAATCTATCGACTTTGCTCTCCAATGTATTCATTCTATACGCCAATTCTGGTTTATCTAGACTGAGCTTACTGTATAGACGTAAGTTCTCTGCGAACAGTCTTCTTAAAGCAGTTCCTTCTTTCTTCAAACCATTGAGATTCTTCATTATACGTCCTATCACGGTCGCCAGATGTTGTAAATGGAGAAGAATCTGCTGTTTTTATCAATCTATTTTTTTTTATACAATCTTTCCAGTACATATCACTAACCCTTTTTTATTTTAGGCTTTCACGTTGATTCATTTAATTAATTTGATTAGAACGTAACCGATATAAGTGGAAGACTTGGATAAACGTTGTTTCATATTATCAGGTTCAGATAGTTCTGATCGGATAGACCATCGGGTTTATGAATTCTTTCACATGATTAGGTTTGGATCAGTTACCTGATTTCTACCGAACCTCTTGAAGTATTAATTTGTCCATTTAACATCTTATAAGGCACTAGACCTGATAATGTCATAAGAAGAAAAAGATTCATTTGATAAGTGTCACTATTAAAAAAATTTAATGACCAAGTCGGTCCAACATAAAGTAAAACAAAACATAAGTTGTGATTCATTTATTAAAACGTTTAATTATTTTTTAATGTTCTTAAATTACGAAAATAACTTTTATTAATGGAAATGAATTAGTTCCATAGAAGGGCAATTTATATGATCCTGTCAATTTATTTGATAGCGACATAAAATATCAAGTTTCCTGAAATTACTGCAAATTCTGTGGAGTCTGCGGTACCGACAAAAAGAATTTTATGGTATCCTTTAATATGTAATTACATAAAATATGGTAGTCTCCGTTAAATTTTATCTTTTTACTTACGTACATAATATTATTATGAAACGCAATTCAGTTTAATTAGAACCTTTTTTATGACAATTCTCAGCAGGACGTCTTAAAACCGTCCGTATTACGTACTAGGGCGTTTGGACCAAAGTAAAACATGAACTGGACGTCTTTAAGAAGGTTTTTTCCATGTTAGTTCAAAATTAAAGTCTGCTCATGTTCGCTATAGGCTAATTTTGTTAGTCAATCAAAATTCATAATTGTGGCTCAATGGATTTGGGAAAAACATATTTCCAAATTTTTTTTTATTGATAACACTAAAGCTCGTCAATAGCTACTGAAAAAAAATTAAAAAAAGAGAATCGGTTCATAAACAGAAACTAAACTATTTCGTCTTTGCCAATTTATATATACTAACGAATTATTTATAATTAAAGACGAAATAAAAATAGAAATGCTATTATAATTATCGAATCTACACAAGAATAACTCATTTACTCATTTTAACACGTTAACGGCCACCATAAGAGAGAAAAATCTGGTTCCACAGGCCAACTTTTTTTTATTGTGGTTTTTGCTTCTATTTGGCACCAATTTGATAAAGCAATACCATTTCTTTAAAAATACTGTAAGATTTTTCTCTTATTCACTTTTTTTTGTGAGACACGCGTTATGTGTCGCGCGGCCCATGAAATCAAATATACATCTGCGGGCCGCGCGACGCAAATACCACAGCTTATACAATACAGCTCCACAACTCCGTGTCGGCGTCTTTGATCTGGCGGTCGAGAACCAAGCAAGACGGAATGGTGCTATCTCTGTTAGATTAAAGGGAAAAGTCGGGCCCGGATTAAGCAATTTTTTTATTATTGAAAAATTGAAAACCTTGACGTAATAAGGTTGGTTACATGCCATGTTAAGTAAGTTTTGGGAAATTAAATTTTTAATTTGTTTTAAATCTGTCAAATATAATTAAAAAAATTATTTAAATATAAATATTACGAAAAATAGCACATCTTTCGGATTAGAGGTAAAATAATTTGTATGTGGCTAGTAAAATCCTCGTTAACAAATGTTTTGAGCTAAAACAGTCACTTTACGACAAATTGTGACTTGGATCCTTTTTACACCAAGGGCTTCAATTGTTAAAGAAATGTGTCACGCTCGTGGATGCAAATCAAGTGGTACCCCGTGTCTCTGGCAAGTGTTACTCTTCGCGCAAAGGGTTTATACCTAGATAAACGAATGCTTCGACTGAGGTCTGGGAACTCTATGGTATTTTGGAATTATGAAGAATTTATGCTTTTATTTTAACAATATTGGTTATATTTAGATGTATTCTTATTAATTGAAATACAGATTTGTAGAAGTAATACTTTAACAGTTTTTATTAATATATTATATTCAATTTTTATCTGACCATACCGAAGTAGGGAATTTTGAAACTTTATAGTAATGTGAAATTTGAATTACAATATTACACGATATTACATAATTAGTACTTATTTTAGGTAGGTACTAAATTTGTACTTGGAGAAAGTAATATCGATTTTTACAAGAAAACGTGAAAAGTAAATTAATTTAGTTCTTATTTCTGATGTAAAACTTAAACCAAGAAAACAAATAAATTGTAGTTTGTTCAACAAGGGTGGATATGATAGCCATATCACACAAAGACGAAGTTTGAGCACGACGTCGTAGGCGGAGTACTCAATCGTCTGATTGTGATATGAACAATCCACTCGATATGGTCAGTATATTTTTTCTACGACCCACTAACGAAAATCTACAAATTTAAAAAATTATTTTAGGTTATTTAGACAAAATAACTAATTTTAAAATAATTTACGAAGTTGACTAATTTATAAAATAAAATAAACATGAAAAATTAATTAGTCCTCGGCCTAGATTCGATCCCGGGCTTTTCGCATGGAAGGCAGGTGTTCTGTCCTCATCTTCACCGAAACTTTCAGGACTTTAGTTTTAATACTCGTAATTAAATTAGTATCATGTAGTTTGATTAAAATTTATTTTTTTTTAAATGTGGACATAATAAAAACAAAAATGCTATTATTTATCGAGTCTACACAAAAATTTAATCTTATTAAAACAGCTTTTGACTGCACAAACTCATTCTACTCACAGCTAAAGAGTCACCAAAATAATAACAGTACCTTTAACTCAAACAAAATCAACGAAATTATAGGCTCCACGAAATTATACAATCAACGAAATTATACGCACGACTCAACACCTTGCCTAAGTACGCTTCTGAACGCCAAAACCGTCTTTTCCCTTCGAAGGCGGAGCTTAAGCGATGCGCGACGAAATCGACGCAAACCGTTGCCGCCAAGAGAGTGTTTTAGCTGTATTGTATAAGCTGTGCAAATACTATGTCGCATAGTAATAGTCAATGAGAGGGCGTACTTATTCCCCCACCAATACGGGCCACGTTGCTGCGAGTCTGTGCACGATGTGCTTATTGTCAGTTGCTCAGAGGCGCAGTTAGGACGTAGTAGTGTTTGTTTTTCAAATCGGTGTAATGGGGAGTTATGAAGCGGAGCAAAAGATGCTTCAAGCTTTGTGGAATGAATTGTTGTCTGATGAAGAAAGTAACAGTGAATTTGGCGATGTATATTTGTCAGATGGCTATTCCCCAAGCGGTACTGAATCAAGTGATAGTGCTGAAAGTAGTTCCTCACTCCCTAAAAAGAAACTTATAAAAATAAGGGAAAACAGACTGTTGAAAACAGTGGCGCTTCAACTAGCAGACAGGGCATACTTGATAATCGGCAAGACAATATCATTGACCAAGTGATACAAGACGTTATTTCAGAATACACTGTGGAAACTGACGAGAGTGAAAACGAAAATGATAGTCAAGTTTCAGCCAATACCGATGACCTGTGCAATTTACAGTGGCGGCCCGTTGATGGTATGTCCCTAAAAAATATTCCTTTTGTTCCTGGAGATGTTGGCATTAGCAACACAATCTACGCAGATTTTTATAATAAAGAACCAATTGATATTTTCAAACTTTTTGACAGACGATATTATATTGCACATGGTAAACGAAACTAATCGATATGCAGAACAACGTTTATTGAAAAATACGATGCCAAAATCCCGTATAAAGAAGTGGATTCCTACCGATAAGTTAGAAATGGAAAAATGTTTGGGTATTCTTCTATGGATGGGCTTATGCAGATTTCCGACGTTGAGGTCTCCTTGGAAAAAAGGTCCCCTTTATTTCAATCAAATTTCCAAACTTATGTCCCGAAACAGGTTTGAGCTTCTTTTGTCTATGTGGCATTTTAGTAATAACGAAGACGATGCACTCGAAAACGACTGACTACGAAAAATAACTCCTTTAGTGACAAAACTAGTAGAGAGGTTCCAAGCACTTTATACTCCTGGTAAAAATATATGTATCGATGAGACCATGGTCCCGTTTCGTGGTCGCCTTCGGTTCAAACAATTTATCAAGAACAAGAGACATACATTCGGAATAAAGGTATTCAAGCTGTGTTGTCAGGGTGGCTACACATACAATTTAAAAGTTTATTGTGGCAGCAACTGCACCGAAGGTGGGCAGGCGTCCGCGAATGTGGTATTCTACCTTATGGAAAAACTTCTGAACGAGGGTCGACATTTATACACAGATAATTACTATACAAGTGTCTATTTGGCTACAGAGTTATTGAAAAAAAAATACCCATCTAACTGGTACGTTGCGCAGTAATCGCAAATACAATCCTAAGGAGGTGGTCACAAAAAAAATAAGATCCAAGGAAATATTTGCCCAAGAAAGTAATACAGGAATAATGGTTCTCAAATGGCATGACAAGAGAGATGTCCTAATGCTAAGCACGAATCACACAGACAGTCAATAGAAAATACAACAAAGAGGTGGTGACATTGAGAAACCGAGTGTTGTTATTGATTACAATAAGGCAAAATCTTATATCGACCTATCAGACCAAATCAAGGCGTATTCATCTTCCCTTCGCAGAGGCACAAAATGGTATCGAAAACTTGCCATCGAGTTTTTGTTGGGTTCTGCAGTCGTAAATGCTTACCTGGTGTACAAAGAAGTTACACAACAGAAAATATCTATAACAGACTTTCGGGAACAACTTTCTCTATCTCTACTAGGGCTGTCAGAAACTGAATCGTTGCCAGACCAAGTGGAGAATAAGAAAACTGAAGGACACTCTTTAGTCGAGAACGATTCGCGATTACGTTGTATTATGTGTTATCGCGATATAAAAGCAATAGATGGACGTAAAAGTGCACTACATAAGGCAACACGTTCAAAATGGAAATGTTCGATTTGCAAGAAATGTTACTGTGTTCCATGTTTTTTTGTAGATCACACTGCTACAAATAATGCAGTCTAATTTTTATTACCTAGTTTATGTTATGACAAGAGCTTTATTTTACTGTTTTTTTGTGTTACTACTCGCGCAGAGTGCGCAGTTTTTTTTTTCTAAATCAATAAATACATATTATCTCATCAGCCACGTGTGTTTTTTATACATCATTTTTCTAACCCCACAGTTTTTCACAAAAACTAACAAAAATTGCTGGGCCAACATTAACGTGTGGTTTCCTGGACCACTCTCTATCCATTCCCATAAGGATTGTATTAACGCGCGACACACGGCCGAGTTACGCGGCAAAATAGAACAGCAAGTGTCGTGACAGAACATATGTGTCGCGCGGCCCCAGAAACAAAAGTAGGTGCGACACACGGAATATGTCGCATGGCCGTTAACGTGTTAATATATATTTTTATCTCAATAACTAAAAAATATACTGACAGAATTGTCACTTATTTAAAATTTTAAAAATAATAGTAGCCAGGTGACCAAAATATGATTGGTGGATTTTATTATTTAGCGGTGTTCTCACTACCTAAAATGGATATGAAATATTTCGTTCAGTTGAACGCAATAGCATACTGCAACAAGAATATACTATTACTGCTGATGCAAGGAAAATTTGAATTCGTAACTTCAATGAATTTGTTAAGGTACTGTCATCTTAATATGTACATAAAGTTATCCGATATATTCTTAGGCGTGGTTATCATTGCAATATTTCATTTATTGACTAAATTGTATATACTTTACATATCATTACCTTTTAATAATTCTACAGTTTATTTAAATCAAGATCGACTCTTAGCGAGATATATTATTTTGCAGTTATTTTTATTATATAAAACAATTGAATATTATCTACAGGATGGCTGAACGAAAACATGACAGATTAAATAACTTCCAGAAAAATAATTCTTTGAAAAAAACGCATTTTTTATTCTAGGGGTGACATTTTCCTATCCCATACACAAGTGTCATAATAATAGTTTATGAAGAATACAGCAGAATGAATATGAATAACATGTAGGAGGGGGGTAATCCATCACATATTTACTTATCTCTATATTACACTTGCAATAAAATAAAGTTAGTAACTAGTATCCTGCAGTTTTTTAAATATTTATTTAATTTCAGTTTTAATTTAAATAGGATTATAAGGTAACAGTATATTTGAACTTATTTTAAAATTTATTATTATGTAAAACAATGTAAGTACAATACTGATCTTGTGGATGCACATAATATGTACCTCTGGTCGGATGCATTCCTGAATAAGCTAAATACATAAAAATAAATAAAAAAGTTATTTAGCATATTAAGAAAGTCTCTTCTTTTCCTTTTCTAAAAATGAAGCATATTATATATGGAAATTAGAGTATAAAACCATTTATTAGAACTATTATAACTTAACTTGTAAAATTAATAAAAATATACAAATAATATTAGGAATAGGATTAGAGAACATACTAGAAAAACATTACAAAACAGGGGTCTATTTTTTACTTTGCACTTTACAAGTTTTAGTAAATTTATGTTATAATATAAAAGAGACATTTGACGAATTGAAAAGTATTTAACGTGCATTTTTAGCCGCTCATATTACTAGAGAAAAATTCGACTCACCTTGTTTAAATATACGGAAAAAAGATAAACCGTAATTTATTGTTGATAAGCTTCTAAAACTATTATTTTTGTCGTAAACTGGCTGTATGTATTGTTAGCCTTATATCATTATTATAATTTAATTAATCTTATGACTGGACAGGGGTATTGTATTTTGTTCATATTGTTATACATTTTTGTAGATTTTATCCCTTGTACAACGATCCTATGTGCATTCATTTGTTCAATTCTCCTAAAAATAGACAGTCTTGTTGCGAATTTATTTATATGTATTATAACCTTACCTTTAGGTAATAAATTATTTTCGATACCCATTTCATCGAATTTGTTTAGTTTTTGTTCAATGTAATTATTTTTAGTCAATGTTATTGCCAGAATATTTTGTTGGGTTAGTTATATTTGACGTTAAATGTTAACGACGGGACACGATAGTTAAGAAGAGTCATGTCGTTCCATTCCTGGTTCCGTTGTACGAGGTGCGTTCGTTTAACTGTAGGGTTGTGCGCGCTTTGAAGATTTTTCCAACCGATGTGTTATCGATTTTTGTCAGTAGCAATTTCCAAATATTTCATAAATAGTCTGTAAGATATGTACTGATAAATTCTTTTTTTGTTAGAGTATTGTTACTAGTCATTACTGACTAACCTACAATTTTAATCTAAAAATCTTATAAACTAATTACTTATCTAAGAAGTCTGTATTGGGCTGTCTTATTTGTTTCTATAGGAAAGCATCACAAGTTGGCGTGACGATTTATTACACTGTTTTACACTAGCACTAACATTAACGTTTACTGCACTAGCTCAAATGGCTTCTTTCTTTTAAGCCTTCTGTTGAGTGTAGAGTTGTCCAGTAATTGCAACGCTTCTTCGTTGACGTGGAAGTGTAGTCGACCCTCATGTTTTTCTCAGCAAACCTCTTTATTTCCTCTTCGATTGTTGGCATCTTCAGGTCTCTATGAAGATAATCGTTTCGATAGAACCAAGATTCATCAACAATGCATCTTAAGATTTTATTTTGGAAAACTTGTATCATGTTGATATTACTCTTGCTGGCACATACCCATAGCTGTATGCCATAAATCCAGATTGGTTTTAGGATTTGCTTATAAATCAGCAGTTTGTTGTACACTGACAATTTGGATTTTCTTCCTAGGAGCCAATACATTTTTTTAAAATTTAAGTTCAAGTTCTTTACGCTTTTTTTTATGTGCTCTTTTCATTTAAGTCTTACATCTAGGTTCATTCCTAGGTATTTGGCTGAATCGTGATGCGGAATAACGTCATTGTTTATTCTTATTTGTTTTTGTTTATTTGGTCGAAAAGTAAAATCAACATGCACTGATATAGTTCGATTTATTTTTATTTTCCACTTTTTTGTCCATCGATTGATTCTGTTGCAGGTTTCCTGAAGTTTTTCTGAGGTATCTGTATTAGTTCCGCCAACTGCCAATATTGCAAGTAAATTCTTAAAGATGAATTTCTGAACCACATACTTTGATTACTATACGGTGCAAGAGAGAGGTCCGACACGCCCAACATAGGGCGCGGCCATTTTGATGCCTATGCCACAGCTTATAGCTAAAGAATCAGATCGCTCACTCTGCGTCGGCACTTTTGATCTCAATGTTCGTTTATACACTGCGCAACTCAGATAATACAATATATGACAACCGCCTATAATAAAACAGCAGTCTTCTGCGTATCCTGAATTTGTATCCCTGGTGTGGATGTTATTTTGGAACTTTCAACTGGTCCGAGTGAGCTAACTGATTCTTTAGCAATAAACTGTGACTCCAAAAATAATATTCACTGACACTGACAGCAGCAAGCAAAATATCAGGTGCGTTTTAATCATCCGCTTCTGCTTCCGGAATTGTCGGTTTAGTCGTTTTAAGCTGTCAGATTAAAACAAGAAAACCGACAATTCCGAAGTAGAAGCGGATGATTAAAACGCACCTATTAAAAATATTGCGCCTAGATGTAGGCAACACGTAATAAGGGATTAAAATGGCGGAGTTTTCTATCTCCTTTTAAAAGGCACTAAGAAAGCTGCGCAGTGCGACCATTCTCCGTATAGTAAAAGAAAATCAAAGTATGTGTTCTGAACGCACTCGCCCTGTCATTTTCCAAACGCGGAAGTAAGGACATCGTGCCATATTTGTTGGTTAGATATGTCTGACAGGTGAAGAGAGGCAGGGAACCTCATATTTTGTTTAAGGAGTAAAATCTTTATTTTATGTAACCATCGAGTTATCCTATTAAAGGGATTCTAGATTTTACTCCAATATTAATTGTGGAAGAACTGGTTAATGTTATTTTTTGGGAATTTCATTGTTTGGTTACATTCCCATGTTTTTTTGGACCTATTCCACACCCGCTAAAGGGGTTTATAGACAAAAAAATTGAAGATCCATCGGCATTTGAGTGAGTAATATTGAAGTGGAATCTTCAATAAGGACCTTGGAAGGTTACCAGTTTAACCCTTTACGAGAAAGGGTTTTTACTAGGAGGATATTTCACTCCGGAGACTCAATCGTGGGAACACAGTACATCGGTTGACCAGAACATTGGTTTATTACTGGCTTATTGATAGCTGTTTCTACGTGGATGGTTCTTTATCTGGATAGGAAGACGGTGAAGCTGTCAAGGGAAACACCCTGCTATCAGGTTTTTTATATTATAATGAGGATTTCATATATGCACTGTGCCTGCTGATTTATTAAATTAAACATTCACTCTTAATGTTAATGTTCCTAAGGTATTCTCAACATTATTTATACTTATGCACACATAATGTTCTAGAGTTTTTCTATCAATAACTTATGTATTACCAAAATATTTCATAATTTAATTAATTAAGCACTATTTCAAAATTTTGTTATTTAATCACTTACTGTCTCGGCTTGGGTATTCACCATAAATACCTCGGGACATAAGGACTACGTTCTCCATTTCAGTTATTAGATTTCTTCTTTATAATAAAACAAGACTTAATCATAAGTTAAGCAGACTCTTAAGACCCATGAAGGGCAGAGATTATATTATGTAAATTAACCTCTTCCAATCTGGGAGTTTATGGCTCACGAGGTACTTACATTCACTATCTAACTTTTATTAGTTAACCCATGGTTCCCAAAGAGTGAGCCGCGGCTCCCTAGGGAACCGTATAGAGTAAATAGCGGAGATGTGAGGAAACTAAAGAAAATAAACAATTGAAATCCCGATTGCGTGGGTCATATAAGCTGAAGAGGACTCTTTTTTAGAAGCTCGCCGCCAGAAAGATCTGCTTTTTTTCAGATCGACAGAAAGACCTGCTCTGGCAACTCTAGTGCGCCTAGACAAAATACTGAACGGGTAAGAAAGTCGCGAACTATAAGTTTGAGAACCCCTGGGTTAACCCTTGTACTACCAAGTATGTTTTCAAACGTACGGTACCGAGCTGGGTACATTTCTACCCCATTTTTGTTTTCTTGGTGTTTTCTAAACTCATGTATTCGTATATGGAAAGATGAATTGTAATGAGATTACATTAAATTTATTGGAATTCAAATTGACCAGAAAATTATTTTTAAGTAAAATTTTGTATGGATTACCTTTGTAGCACAAACATATGCAGCTACTGAAAACACAGTTTCGAATAAACAAAGAACTGCTTTAAATTATAACAAAACACACACGTGGGGTGCAAATGCTAAACGCTTGGGCTAAAGGGTGTAAAACTTATGTAAAGGATATAATAAAAATTGATCTGTTTTATCGTGTTTTTTGTCAATTTCCTGAGAGTTATTTGGTCTGTCATGTTTTAGATAGGTCACCTTGTATATTTATTACAGGAATTTCAATTTAATAAAGAGAAAATAAAAAGTATCTTTAAATATAAAGCAAATTGCCGAGCTAGCGTGTAAACGCACTATCAGATCTGTACAAGAAACGTTTAGTCTAATATTATATTAGATCCGGATAATAATTGGCTAGAGTTCACGTTTTGAATTTTTATTCTAATGGATCAGATTGGAAAACATAGCATCATTAAATTTCTATATATCGAAGGCATAAGAAATGCAGACATTTCTATAAGTCTATGCAAAAAATAGAGACTTATTTCTTGTATACACTACTCACTGTTCTAAAACGAAAATCATATAGAGACTAGTTCGGTAAAGAAACACTTTGCTGACTTGATACATAAATAACTATTATAGGACACCAAATATTTAAACAGTGGCAATGTGTAATTCCTAGTTACACTTTTTGGAAGATGATATTTTAAAATATTATGAGATAACATTAGTTGATGGTACAGTCAGTGGACAAAACCATTGCCTATTTTTTTTAAATATGCTTCCTACAAAGATTGCTACGTTCAAATTTAATAAATTTAAATGATAATAATAGTGGAATACACATTATTTAAAAAGTCTTTATAAAAATGGACCTTACTAAAAAGTGAGTAATAATCGAAATTCTGATTTTGATTGGGTGTGAAGACAAAATAAGGACACAGATAGAGGTATGCGCTTTATTCAACAATCAATATGCCACCCAAGTACCAATTTCACAATCCAAGGTAAGCAAAATTGAGAAAAAATTCATAGAAACAGGCTATGTCAGATACATCCGTAAAGGTACTAGGAAACAAGAAACTAGATGTTCTGCCACGATTGAAGAGAATCCCCATACCGGTCCACGTCAAGTAACAAGTAATAACATCAACCATTAAATATTTCTTAGAACTCTAAAAGGGAAAAGTGGCATTCCTATAAATATGATGAAAAAAATAACAAAGATCCAATGTTAAAAAAAAATTATTTTTTCGCATGAAGCTATATTTCATCTAAATGGTCATGTGAATCGTTAGAGATGTCCTTATTGGGCTAAGAAAAATCCACGTTGGATCCATATTGTCACGATTCGTATAAATTCATATTTTTCCTAATTTTAATTAATTATTTAAATAACATCCTGTACATAAAACTTTGTTTAATTATGTCAACAATTGGTTTTAAATAGCAATAATGTGCAAGGTTGGTTATTTATTAATTATTAAACATTAGTTTTAATAACAATAAACGATGAGAAAGTTATAAAGGTAATGTCGAGGGGATGCACGAGGTTTTTTCGACAGGGAACGGATCCTCCCCATAGGAGGTCCCCCTTGTAGGAGATTCCCTGTAGCAGCTCCAGATCATAATCTTTATAGTTTAAATTAAAAGTCGTTTATTAGTATTTTGATTAATTGCGTTTTAGTCAGGCAAGAGTTGTGACATGTGCCCCAAAATTGGAGTTGGTAAGTTAATATTTTTTGTATCTTAATATTATATTGAGCCCCATATTTGTGTATGTCGAGTTAAGACATATTTTGTATAATCGTTGTAATTTTAATATTATATTTGTTTTGAGAAAACATTGTGTTTCCTTCAGCCCTTTTACAGAGACGTGTCAGGTTCTAACATCAAGAGTAGAACCCTTATACAGTTAAGGGCTACGAAGCCAAGTTTAAGGCTAAATAGTGTTAATGTGATTGAGTCCCAAATTCATATATTTTGTTATGTAACCCCCGGGACATAGCTAGTCCCACAATTATTTAAAACACGTAAATCGTGACATTTATTTTATAAAAAACACGCATAACGTGACAATATCATATTCAGTACCTGGATAAATTGAATTTATGAGTGGAAATAATAGGTAATAGCATTGTAGGATCATAATTTTTAAATGATTATTATTTTTTAACCGAATTTAATTGGTTCCTTCCAAATAGAAATAATGTGTGGCCGCAGCAAGATGGTCCTCTTCGCCCAATGCTCTTATCTGGAAAGAATTTGTCCAAATACTCATAGTTTCTCACCGAGACATAATAAATAGTGTAGGGGCGCTACACTATTTATTATGTCTCGGTGAGTACTTGGACAAAATCTTTCCAGATATGTGCATTGGGCGAAGAGGATCAATCGAATTGCCACCAATATCGCCAGATTTAAGTCATCTTAGTTTATTTTTTATGAAAATATTTAAAAATTAAAGTGTACTTAAATAGATCACACACAATATCGATAAACTTTTCTCATGAAAATGGGGTGTTAATACACTGCGACCTAAAAGATCTATTGTGCCCACTTCTGTCGCCAATGCACTAAGGAAATGTCTCAATGCCTATAACGACCCTTCCAATCCTATTTTCTCAAGGAAGTGTAGGATTTAAAGTGGCTTCAAGTAAGGTAAATCTCCCTCTTCTATTTGATATCCTCCTAGATATAGTGCCCTTGCACTCTGGAGTGCTACACATTCAGTTAGGATGTGAATGGAGGTTTCGTCCTCCTCCTCCTCCTCCTCCTCCTCACAGAATCTGCACTCACTATCCTCTACTACTCTCAGTTTACTTGGGTGTCCTTTTAGTCGGCAATGCCCAGTAAGGATTCCTGTTACAATACGTAGCCTGTTCTTGCTCAGGCAGATGCAGGCTTCCGATCTTTTCTAGTTATATTCACCCAGAAGTATCTTGGCCTGTCTCAGCCCCAAGAGATTGTTCAAATTATCGGTTCTTCTACTGCCCAATTCTTTTTTAATCTCTCCTAATATTATGTTACTGCTGATACCGCAGAACGGCTCAGGTCCTACAAAGGGTATTTGAGCCCCTTTCCTTACAAGACTATCTGCAATCTCGTTACCCTGTACCCCTTTATGTCCCGGGACCCAAGTGAGAGTAACTCTATTTTTCTTGCCTAGCTTATCCAATTATTCTAGGCATCTCCAGACCATTTTTGAGCTGATTACGTAAGAGCTCAGTGCTTTAATGGCTGCTTGATTATCGGACATGATGATAATCTCTTGTCTATGATAGTTTCTCTCGATGTTAAACTGGATACACTTCTCGATGGCGTGAACTTTCGCCCATATACTCCTATTCCAGTTCCTTCTATGGTTTTGGAACCGTCCGTATACCACTGAATAGCACGTCTTTCGATTGCAAACGCGATGGATTCTTGGCTCCATTCTTTCTTGCAAGCTCTGTGGTTTTGAAGTTTTTCACAAAACTGTACTTCTTTAGCGTTTCATCCTGGGGCATGTCCCAGGTATTTAAATAGAAATAATGTGTGGCTGCAGCAAGATGGTGCGCCCCTACACTATTTAATATTTCTCGGTGAGAAACTACGAGTACTTGGACAAATTCTTTTCAGATATGTGCATAGGGCGAAGAGGACCAATCGAATTGCCACCAATATTGATAGATTTAAGTCATCTTAGTTTCTCTTTTATGAGAATATTTAAAAATTAAAGTAAATTAAAATAGATCACACACAATATGGTTGAACTTTACGCATACGAATCTAGATACCGCAAATAACTCCGAAAGTTATTGAAAAAGTTCTGGAAGAGTTCACTGCTTGTTTATTCACTTTGTTAGCTGGGTCATACATTCATTCAATACTAACAAAAACTGACATATCAACTTTATCATTCTTAGAAATAGCTCAACATTCACCCAAGCTAGACCTGCGATCACCTAAATTTCCGACACCAGACAAAAACGTGAGAAACCCCGGACTGCGAAAGGTTATAAAAACATCGATCGCAGGTACAGCTGTAACTGGACCGGCCAAGGTCTGAATGGGTGACTAAACACGCAGAGCTCGGCGCCCATTTAGACTTTATGAGTTGAGTGAATAGGAGGGAGTATGGTATCAAAATAGTGGTACAATAAGCCGTATTGCCACCATGCAAACCCCCCAAAGAAGCAAAATACTGTAGCTTAAAACTGATTTGGGGGAAACAGTGGCTGGACCCCCTTAGGCGGAAGAAGAGGGATGTCCAAAAGGGTGAAAAAGTTGAGGGTCGTCAATTTGCGCATTTGTATCATCAAGGATGTCTTCATTCGATGTGGATCTTACATCTATTCTCCATCGAAAGATTGTTTAAAGTATTCAATTATTGTGAAATCCACATAAACTTATGACCGGTTGAAAGAAAGATATATTACAGAGATGACTGTTCATCACCCATTCAGGTTTTTGGATGGTTCAAATATGGCTCAAATGAGGTCGAGAAGTGATTGCAGACGATCCAAGCATAGGATGAGACACAAAAGGTGGTTGCTTTTACCCGAAAATATTGGGGCTGTCGCTGAAAAAATATAGTATTTGGCACACTTTAACAACATAAAGTCATGTTTTCCTCCATTTGGATAAACGGCTCCAGGTTACAAAACAGTGTACTATTAAATAGTTTTTGGCCAAGCATTGAAATCCCTGTATTAATTAGATCTCCCATAATTATCGGATCTTGCATCATGTTACTTTTTTAATTCTTCAAGGTCAAATAAGCACTGAAAGAACCATATTTGAGACAGTAGAAGTCGTGAAAGAAAAAGTGGTTAAAAGAAAATTTGCATAAAATAGTATGGGATTCGTGAAGGAAAGTATTTTGAAGAAGGTAATGTTAACAAGTGCAAAAGAAAACGAATAATAGATTGTATAATACAAAACCAGTTTTCTTATAGCCACACCTCGTACTATTACTCTTCCAACCACTCCAACTTGGCTATAACTCTTCAAATAAATTATGATGGATATTGCGTGTTTACAATACGAATTAAATATAGACCATACGCAAGTTAAAGAATTTGATTTTATTTCAATTCGAAGAACGGAAATGAAATTGTTTGCAAGAGCGTACCGAAATTGTCTGTAAAGGGTTTGGCAATGTAAATACTTTTGATTTATCGAAAAATATCAAAAGTTAAAATCCTCTGTTTATACAAAATAACAAACAGAAGCTACATGGTTTTTTTTTTCAATTTAATTTATTAGTATATATACAAAGTATTAATAATCTGTAAATCCATGATGACTATAAAATATACTTCTTCGATGTTCCAAAATGGCTAAATTTACTAAATATACGTTTGGAAAGATGATTAATTCTCTCAACATTTAAGACTGTTGTGACTCCTGTCTTTAAATCTAGTGATAATTCAAATGTATCAAATTATCTTTGTGACACTCCTGAAAGAAATATGAAACAAATAATATTTTCACATTAATAATCAATTGATTAAAGCCCTCGAGCTAAAGCTCTCGGGTTCTAATCAGATTATTAACGCCAAAATGATGTTTCATAAAATAGATATTAAATATTCTCGAGATTTAGATTCAACAAAAATAGCTGACTATTATCAAGGTCTTGGTTTATTACCCTTGAATATTTTTTTCAATATTAAATCGTCGTTTTTTCCATCACAAAAAAAATAGTGTATTATACACGTGAAAAATATTAGATTTTAGCTCTTGGTTTTTTCTCTCCCTGCGCTTCGCGTATAATGTCTTAGATTCAGTGTGTGGGCAAGTTGCGAAAATAAACAACAGTTTACTAGATTTTAATGGAATAAGTTTATTATCGGTACGTGTATAAATACCATTCAGGTGTTTTCGAATGTACTAACAATAAACTACTAGTAAAAACTTGGTTGTAAATTTTCGTTTATTTGATGGTTATACGGATCAAAAATCAATTTTCAAAGAAACCTTAATTATCTAAATATCTTTACGATCTTGTTTTTGATTTTATTTTAATTTTCGTTTACGTTATGTGGATTTACGTTTTGTTTAATTAACTATAAATTTATGCGGTAGTTTCATTCATTATTGCGTTATGCGAATCTATTTTTGGTACAGTTTCTTTATTAACGTTTTTGGAAAATATAATTTGGTGTGAAGTTCTCACTTTTTATTTAATAATTCGATTCAATAAAATGGATTTTTAGTTATTATTTATTTGTAATAATAATTTACAGGAATATTATAATTGGATCCATTTATAATATGAATATTTTTGTATACTTCTGTGGTCATAAGTATAATGTTACGCTGGTTTTTGGTATCACAATTTATTTTAACTAAACTTCAACAACAATTATAAACTGATACAATAACTTCAACTGATAATATTGACATGTAACGTCTGTCATAAAACTGAACTCTGACGTCAGGTCGTCGCCGTATATAGCTTGCCTTCCCTTCTGGAAACTTCTCGAACAATCTGGACTATTCTTTGACAAGGAATAACATTTCGAGACTTTTAGGGAATATTCTATCTTCTTCATTTACTCGTACCTTTACTTATGATGACCACAGTACGATACAGGATGCTGCGTAACATTGCTCCCTCCTATCTAGTTATTCGCCCCGAATAACTTGGTTACTGGTACCTGGCTGGAGCCAATGGGGAGGATCTGGACCACAGTATGGCTCTAACTTCCCAATGTGAACTACCTTGGGTTTACTTCCCGCTGACAACTGAATGCGGTAGATCAGGTCGTTGATTTTCTTAAGGACGGTATATGGGCCTTACCAGTTCCGTTGCAGTTTCGGACAAAGTCCTCTCTCAAAATGTGTTCCTGTGGCGTGCATGTCGATTATTCGCGATTCAAGCTAAGTGATACGCCCTCTGGAGAAAATTTGTAGAAGGTCCCTACAAGTAGGATATCGTTCAGCGTTGCCAAAAGTGGCAAAATTTCGCTACGTCGTCGGATTTTAGCTCTTGAAGAAGTGGATAAGACCTTTTATTTAAGAATAAAAATTTGTGTATACATAGTAATATGTAATCATATTCTATATTTATTTAAGGATTTTTTTAAAAAACCGATTTATTATATTGATTTTTTTTTTTAAATTCAGTTCATTTATTTTGATTTAAAATCAGTTCATCATTTGGCAACACTGGCGTTCGTGTTCATTGTTTACATTTTAATTGGTATCAATTACAATTTGAGTTTTTTCTTACTTTTTAGATTTAAATTTGTTTATTTTTTATAGTATGTGATAGTGTTTATATTAAAAATGAAATCTGCGAAAAAGTCCCCAGCAAATTGCAATCTATATGGTGTTAATGTCAAAATCAAAACTAAAGTATTCATTATTTTTCAAGTGCAAGTCGTAAAATTTTGTTTTTTACGATAAATGGATATCTACACAAATTCACATTATTGAAATTTTGCAAAACTTTGTTTAGAATCAAACTGTAATATGATTTGTGACGGTTTTATTACCATTTACATGTATACAAAGTACTACATAATTCACTTCATAATATAAGAATAAGTCTAGTAAGATTTTTAAATAAGTTCATCAATAATAAACGTTTGGTACCTGTAATGTCCTTTAAACCACATAATAAAACATGTTCTGGGTTTAGTAAATACATATTTCTCTAGATGTTCTTGTAGCAACCAATAGGTGAATATTTTTAACAAATTAAGTCATACACATGATAAATATTATATTTATGACGAAAGCACGAGACTTAAACTTAAATTAACACTAAATGAAACTCAAAAACACTATTACAATGAGAATATTACCTAAAAACAGTTAAAAAATCACAAATACAAATTTCGCCCAAAGCAAACACATGTAAATAAACAAACATCCTACTTATAGGTGACAAATGACAGGCGCGCGAAAATTAATTTGAATCGCCAATAGCTTTTGCTTTATTGCTATTGACTTTCAAACGTTGCCGAGCGAATCCATAGACCTTTGTCCTACCATTGCATACATCACATCTTTTACACCAATCCGCTACATCTCGTCGGCAATTGACCCAATAAAATCTTTCCCGAACTCGTGCCATTGTCCGCAGTGTTGTCGAAGCTACCGAAATTTCGGTATTTCTACCGAAACGGCAATGGACCTACCGAAATACCGAATACTCATTAATTTTTACCGATTTTTGGAAATCATTTCGATTCTACCGATTTTTTTAACGATTTTCGGCAATAATAGCTGGGTTCGGCTTGCTCACTCCGTGCACTCTAAACAGAGCAATACCCAAACGGTCAGAGTGCGAACGGACTCACTCGGAGTGCACGGAGTGAGCAAGCCGAACCTAGCTAACATCGATTTCACCGTAAGTGACCTTGACGTTCCAATGTGAACGCAGCCCTCTGACATATCTCGAATAGATTTTCCGAGGACAAATTTATTATCAATGGTTGGTATCACTGCGTTTATTTCGGGGAATACCTGTGCGGTGTCGATGTGAACCACTGGACTTGTGATTGGTGTAATTTAAGGCATTTCTTTATAAGCTTACTACAACATACTTGGTTACAGTATTGTGGTTACTGTGGTGACATTACGCATACCATGGTTTCCCTATTATTGAATGTCATATGTCATATTTAATTTAAGTTTGGGGATTTCTAAACAGAATTTGAATTTTAGAAATTTTAGGATGTTTTGACTTTGTTATTTTTTATTATAGTATGTTCTAGTAAGCTTATAAATAAATGCCTCGTTAGATATAGCTACATATGCTTTGGTAACATGTAACCAAAGCAGAGTAACCAAACATTATAAAGAAATGCTCTGGTTACAGAAGTATGTTCTGGTAAGCTTATAAAGAAATGCCTTTAGTTTCTGCTTCTGCCTTCTGCATAGAAAGAGTTTCTGTATAGCCGCTAGTCGTATAGGATAACGGGAAAATTATTGTCTATTTCTTGAAAATTATAGGATTGAAAATTTAATACATAAATAGGAATGTCATCATCGCGAGATGAAGAACAGCAAGCAAGTACGAGCAGGGGAATAAAAAAAAAAAAATATTTCCAGTGTTATAAGAAAGAGTAGGAGCCCGAATTTTCTGGGTGGTTGCAAGCAAGTTCGAAAAACTTAAATTATGCCTACTGTAAAGCCTGCAATAAGGATATCAAAATTTCTTCCGGAAAGGATGCACTTAAGAAACATAATACCTCAGAAGGGCACTTACTGGCTTCTAGAAGCTTAAAAGCACAGCCAAAAATGTCTTCACTTGTTGTCAAAAAAGTCCAAAAGAATGATGAAATGGTTAAGCAAGGTAGGACACTTAGAATGTTTAGTTTGTCTAGCTACACCGCTGATATATTGACATTTTTAGGTGAAATAAGATTGGCCGCATTTGTTGCTGAACATGATTAACCATTCACTATCATGGAGCATTTACCAAAGCTCATTCAGGCTGTTTGTCCAGATTCTCAAATTGCCAAACAAATAAAATGTTCCAAAACAAAAACCCATACATTGATGAAGCATATTTTGGGAAAGGAGAGTTTAAATAATTTGTGCAAGGATTTGCGGCAACAGAAGTTTTCGCTTATTATTGATGAGTCAACTGACCGAAGCACAATTAAACATTTGTGTCTAGACGTTCGGTATGTAAAAAGCTGTAAGGTAAAAGATTGTTTCTTAGGTCTAGTTCCATTGGAAAGTACTAATGCGGCAACTTTATTTCAGCATATTTTAAACTTTTTTCTAAATAATAACATTCCTTATAAGGAAAATTTAATTGGTTTTGCATCCGATGGCGCAAATGTAATGATGAGGCGGAATAATTCTGTTGTCATTCTTTTGCAAAACGAAATGCCAAATATTTTTGTTTTGAAATGCATTTGTCACTCGTTCCACCTATGTGCATCATATGCTTGCAAAAAACTTCCTCGATTTATAGAGGAGGTGGTAAGAGATATTTATAATTATTTTTCATCCAGTCCAAAAAGAGTGGCCCAATTTAAAGAATTTCAAACTTTCTGCGATTTGAAAATACATAAAATTCTTCATCCCTGTCAAACTCGCTGGTTGTCTGTTTATGCCGCAGTGAAAAGAGTAATTGAACAATATTCTGCCCTGAAATTATTTTTTATAGATGCTGTTTCTAATAATGATGTTTTGGCATCAGAAAACATTTTACAAAAACTCCAGGATCCAACAACAATATTGTTTTTGCAATTTTTTGATTTTGTTTTGCCACTGTTCACAAACTTAAATAAAGAAATGCAGGCAGAACATCTAAAAATTCATGTGTTATACGCAAATATATGTCAAACATTAAAAACAGTGTTTGATTGCTTCCTGAAAAGGGATTATTTGTCCATAACACGTATTGAGGATATTGATTTTAAAAATCCACGGAATTTTTTAAAATCCGAAAACATATATTATGGTGCCTTGGCAGCCAATACTCTACTAAGTAACCAGAATATTAAGCAAGATCAAATAAATTTATTTCAATTAAGATGCTTAGACTTTTATATTGAATCATGCGAACAAATAATTACCCGATTTCCTTTAAAAAATAACCCACTGAAAGAGCTAAATATATTTGAAGCAGCCAATGTTAAAAGTGGCAAAACAGCACCTATAATTTCTGTTTGCAAACAGTTTCCTAATTTGATGGAAAGCAATAATTTCCAAAACATTGATACAGAGTGGAGAATTTTGCGTAACACTAAGCAAATAAAAAAATTTCCTGATGACGTAGAATTATTTTGGTAAAAAATCAGCCTGTTAGAAAATGGCGAAGGAAATTTAATGTTTCCTTTGATATCAGCATTTGTTTTTAATATTTTGTCATTGCCCCATTCTTCCGCCAATGTTGAGCGCACATTCTCAGCAATAAATCGTATGAAGACAGCACAAAGAAACAGACTATCCACGGAAACAATCACTGGGCTTTTACATACCCAGCGACATATAAAAGGGGCGAATTGCTATGATTTTGATATTAATAAGCAACTGATTTTGAATATGTCCAAAGAATATTGGTACGATCCACATCATCAATAAATATGCAACCTTTTATTATTATGTGTGTATTTTCTTGAATAAAATATTATTATTACCGATTTTTACTTTATTTATTAAATTATACAAAACATGGCAACGATGTATTTTGGTCTTTATGTTATACCGATTTTGCGCAGTAATCTACCGATTTTGAACCATAGTTTCTCCCGATTTAGTATTTTGACGTTCGACAACACTGCAGTGTCCTCTTAGTATCAAAGTGTCCTCCTGAACGGCTGCTATGAAGCTTCTCCAATTAGGCATTCCAAACTAGGCTACCAGTGGGTTCTGACGGGTTATGATATGGCAAAATTATGGCAACCCTGTAGGCCTGGTGATTTGACAAGGTCAATGAAATAGATAGTTACATAGATTGATCATCCATATTTTTCAAAATAAACATAAGTTTATGCCTTGAAGTAAAAATGTAAGCAATTATTTTTTTTTAAATATCTAAAGGCTAAAAATTGGTTTTAAAACACATTTTTGCTAAACCGAATCAAATTAATAAATATTTGCCAGGCAATATGGCCGCTCGTAAACGACCAGCTTTGAGCAATCTATATAACTATATATGTATCATTGACCCTGTTAATGACAACATGACAACAGGGTTGCCATATCTAAACTGTCATTACCCACTGGTAGCCATTTGGACAGGTCGTTGGAATGCCTAATACCATGACAAGTGTGAGAAAATGTAATTGAAGTTTGAAATGTTACGTCATATTAGACAATTGACAAATCAATCGAGAAATATATGCTATTGTGAACTGAATTTATGATTCTTAAAATAGTACTATACTACAACATTTTAAAACCATATTCTCTCAAAAAACTTATAATTGTGACCCTAGTTTGTTACAGCCCTTTGAAAGTTTCTAAATAATACTTCTGATTGTGGACTAGCTATTTACGTTTGAAGAGGGAAAGGGTGTTCATGAACCCAATTAAAACAAATGTTGAGCTTCCGTCCGTAATTAATTCTTGTTAGTCTATGAAGCGCTTGGAGTATCTAGTTTTTGTATTACAGGGCATCAGTGATTGTTCGTGGGGATTTTTTATTGTGACGTTGTATGATTGCAATGTTAGACATACT
Source organism: Psylliodes chrysocephalus (assembly GCA_927349885.1). Classification (NCBI taxonomy): domain Eukaryota; kingdom Metazoa; phylum Arthropoda; class Insecta; order Coleoptera; family Chrysomelidae; genus Psylliodes; species Psylliodes chrysocephalus. The sequence continues at coordinate 64,141,552 of OV651818.1, forward strand.
AGCACATCCCCAGTTCTATATCCAGGTAGGCATAATAATGGCTCGTGAACGTGCTGGGAATTTACATAAAATTATTGTAAACATTGTTCTTTTCTCATAGTAAAGGTAAAATGTTGGCATTTAGATTAATTTATTTACTAACTAAAAAAGATGTTCTTGGACGTTCTAACTTGATACTAAGGTGTATCAAATATAAACGGCATTTGTTTTCTAGAAATTTATAATTTTTATTATTTTTCTACATAGTCTTCCGCCCTAGAAATACACTTTTCCCATCATATTGGAAGATTTTTTATTCCGCCATAATAGAAACTCATCTGATGTTGTTGTAGCCATTGGAGATCAACTGCTTCCACCGCGTCGTTGTCGTCAAAACGTTATCCTTCAAGCATTCAAAAATACGGAAGTCACAAGGAGATAAGTCGGAACTGTAATACGGATTTTTCAGCGTTTTCCAACCTAATGCATCCAATTTGTGCCTTGTGGTATTGGTCATATGGTGCCTAACGTTGTTTTGCAAAAAGATGACACTTCTGACCAATTGCTTCTTGCTTTTCTCTATTCCATACTCTCCTGTTTCGTCTCGGGCCTGTAGTGATGCGCCCAAGTTTCGTCACAGATGATTTAAAAAGACTACCATGTTGCTGAAATCGATTGAAATGTCGCTGCGAAATGTCCAGTCGATGTTGCTTGTGATCCTCCTATAACAGATGGGAAACCCATCTAGCAAACACTTTGCGCATTTCCAAGGTCACGATCTGGAAGACACTCCCGTAACTGTTGTTCGGACTCCGAAAAAATTTAAAAATCAGTCCCGCTCATATTTGATACACCCATTTATTAAGGGTATTTATTGATCGCCAAGAAAGCCTTGTTATTTACGAATGTACATTTTACAGAGTAGTCAGTGTTTGAGTGATCAGATGTATAAACTAAGAAGAGATTTGGTCCCAACATACTGTCTTGTGAGACTCTGAATTTAATAGATTAAAATTTAGAAGTTTCTTTATGCTTGATTTGAAGTGTTTATCTATCGTCTATTGTCTATCAGATAAGATTCTACTAATATGTAAAATACTAGGCTGGAAGTACTTTCTTAAGGCAGAGTTACACGGTGCCAGTAACTTGCACAAGTCACTAATATCCAGTACTAAAAGCAATTGCGTTAAAATAATCTTGCATTTACATGGTTCTAGTAACTTGTTCGAGTTATATAAACTAGTTCATTATTATTTTCTTTTCATACGTTTATATTGATTAGCAGACGTATAAGAAGTGTGTTGTTTTAAAGTTTTTAATCATGAATTCTAGGCAAAAATGTGTTGTACTCGCTAAGAAACGATTGATATCTTGGGTAAAAGTGTTATTAGAGTAGCTAGTTGACTGTTTACAGAATGAATTAGTAGTTATAGATAATCCCACAAAAATAATTTTGGTAAGGAAGTGGATGACACGTAGAAGCACGCATGGTGCCTCTAACATGCTTTTGAAAGAGCTCTCCATTGAAGACATTCCAGAATACAGAAACTGTATGAGAATGTCTCCTGCTTTCTTTGACATGCTTCTTAAAAAAATATCGCCAGCTTTACAGCGAAGTGACACCAGAATGAGAATGGGGCTATACCTTCTCGGATAAAATTAGAAATAACGTTGTCATATTTAGCCACTGGTAATAGTTACCGAAATCTGCAACAGAATTTCCGGGTTTTTTGACCTGAAATTTCAAAGTTCATTCCAGGTATGCGATGCTACCTACGATGCGTTGAGAGAGTTTATACAGGTTAATATATATTTTTATTTTTAACATTTTGAAAAAACAAGTTTAACTTTTAATTATTCTCAAAAGTAGTAGCATAAGCTTTCAAAAGAATACTTTTTGTGTTTCTGCTGTCATTTTCCAAAGCTATAGATTGATACGATTGTGGAGATGTAAGGGATTCTTGTGGTATTGGTGTTGTAGAAAGCGTACATGAATTGCTGTCTGTTAAAGCAAAAAAAATTGTGCTTGATATATTTTCCAGTCTAAACCGACTCAAAAGTTGCTGTATTTGATCTTGAGCTGTAATGGCATGTGCAAGGGGCAACTTTTTCAACTGCGCTGCTACACTCTTCCCACTCTTCCCAAAAATGTTAAATTCATTTTCCGATGGTTCCATATCTTGAATAGATGTAGTCAAAGAAGTTAGGTCTTTAACACAAGCAGCAATTTCTTTGACCTTTGTTTTTCCAATCTTCTGACGGTTTCGTGTGCGCTCGTTGGTAATATTGAATTTTTCTTTTTCGCCTTCTTCTGCTGGTACTTCTTGCAGTATCCGTTCTGTTTCATCCTGTGATATCTGCGAATCGTTATCGATATCATTTAATAATTGGAAACCCTGTAAAAAATTTAGATTAAAAATATCTTAACATATATGATATAATTTTTGAATAAAATATATTAGGGTTCTATTTTATTTTAGGTTCCCCAAACCGGCAAAGAATGGAAAGCCATTGAAAGTGATTTCTGCCATAGATGAAATTTTCCAGGATGTTGTGATGCTATTGACGGAAATCACATAAATATCAGGGCTCCTGCGAATTGTGGCAGCGACTATTTTAACTATAAAGGACAGAACAGTATCATCTTGATAGCAATTGCAGACGGAAATTAAAATTTTATGTACATTGACGTTGGTTGCAATGGATGGTCATCGGATGGAGGTGTTTTTAGGTAGTGCTCTATGTTTGCTGTTGCTGAAAATAATATTTTACTTGATGACGGTTTTTTTGTCGAAGATGACGCTTTTCCTTTAAAGCATTATTTACTTAAACCATATTCGAAAAATGCACTTACAGTTGAAGAAATAATATTTAATTGTAGACTATCTCTTACAAGAAGAATTGTGGAAAATTGTTTTGGCATTTTAGTCTGCAGAAACCCATATCTTGTGGACTATCATCAGTTGATAAAATAGTTAGAACGTGTTGTGCCCTGCATAATTGGTTTAGAAGCAATCATGCAAATAACTATCTACCAAAGGGATCCGTTGATGAAGAAGATCTTAACCGAGGAAGAATTATTCTTGGTAGTTAGAGAATAGAAGTAGAGGGCTTGCCATCAATTTCACGAGTAGGAAGCAATCATTCATCACAATTTGCAAGAAATTTAAGGGAAAATACAAAATTTATTTTGTGACTACAGGGACGTTTTCATGGCAAGAACGAATGATTTTTTTGAGAAAATTACATTTTGCATATAAGATATTTATAATATAAAATAAAGATTTCTAGTATAATTATCTAGGTATGTACTTACCAAATTATTGATTGCTTCTTTTTTCTTATCCATTTTCTGTAAAAACGTATACATCACTGAAAACCACTTCATTTTGGGTCTATATATTTCATCTGCTCCAGAACTTTCTGATTTTTTAATTTTTACGACTTCTTGTACATAAGTCGACCTCAAGTTTTTTATATTATTTTTCACCTCTATTGGGCCTAAATCTTCTATACCCATTGCATCCACTATTCTTTTTATAGCTGCCTCATGTGCCTGTTTATTTCTATATCAAAATTTAATTGCTACTAAAAACAAAAACTAAAACCAAACGCTGGAATCACAACTAAAAAGCGTGTTCACACAGGTTTTTTTTGAATTTTAGTGGGAGTAGGATAGCTATTTGCACCAGTAAATAGAAATTATTTCTATTCACTGGACTGGAATCATCACTAAAACTAGTCCTAAATTTTAGTACTAAAATATCTGTCTACATTAGGTAAGTACTAAAATCCAGTACTGGATTTTAGCCTATAAATTCGTACAGTAGTCCATCATGCCGGAACTTGTCGTAAGATTGGTTCACATCTAAGAAAACATCTGTAAGAAGTAGTTACAATTTCTCTATTAGTTTAGAGATTGTATTCAATAAACTAATTGACTAATTACTACTTTTTCGGGTTTTGGAATGCTCTTTAGGCAAATATTGGTATCTTAGTATGGCAATGTATAAACATATACATTAACATTATTACCTCTTTTCCAAGTAGTTCTTTAAACATTTTTTTATTTGACAATAAGAAATTTATGGACGTTGTTTGTTTATGGCGAGTGTCGTCATACTGAACAGTATTACCTTGCGAGCCTATTCTAGTCCCAAAACTTTTATTATTTTAACCCAACGAGTTAGGGATATGAGTGATTTGTGGGAACATCGTGTAGGACATGTAGTAAGTGTGTTTGCGTTGAGGTGAATGAACAACTTTCAACATACTATTTAAGTTATTGGATGCATTTTGGAATAAATTAATATAAATTTCCTATTTTTAAGTTATTTGTACAAATTACCTATTTTAATGACTTCTATACTGTCGTGCGATCGCTTGAAACCGACCCTGTTGTTTATTTACCTTCGCCGCACCTTTATCTGGCCTGTTGGCGATCGACTAGAAGACTTGACTCAAAAATTTGCTCTGTACGCAGTCTGACGAAGTATAAATACAATAATTAGTACTGGGTGTAAATAAAATATAAGTAAACTGTTTTTAAATAAATAAACTTTTTAATTAAACAATCGTACAATAAACAGTTAAAACTGTTACAATTCTATATTAATAAATTCTAAAATTAAATATCAATATTGTTATGTGAGCCATTTCATTATTCAGTCATGCTCTAATCCTCCAAGTCCCTCTCTGTATTATTTGGCCTTTGAGGCTCAACTTGTCCGATTATCATACATAATTAAACTCCTTAAGACTAAACCTATGGCGGACGAGCTTCGATTAATGTTCGAGAAAGAACGGGATAATATTTCTAGAGTATTTGGTAAATATTCTGGCACATTCGCCAATATTTTAAATTTTTATATAAATACTGATGGAGGATGAACAAAGTTAGTTATTATATGGACAGTGAAGATAAATAGTTATTAGTAGATAGACAGTGGTGAATATAAATAGTGAATAGTTTAAAGACATTCGAAATATATATAAATTATAATAGTAGTGTTATAAAATAAATAAGTGTTTAAATAAATTATTAATAAACACAATATTAATAATATTCAACGATTTCTGTGGTAGATCAATTTGGCGCCAGGCGCCTCAATATGAAATCATCAATTCATTTTCTAAATAGGATAAATTAATTTAGTGACGTAATCCCCATTACCTGAAATAAATTTTCTTTAAAATCATCTCAATAATAATTAACCACACAAATATGGCTAGTTTTGATTTAATCTATGAAGATATTTTAATAGTCTGAAGATGGGTTAGCCGCTTAATGTATACTTGAGTCCTAAACATTAGTTATGAAACGGTTCTGATGGACGTCGTATAAAAAATGTGGAAATTAATGAAAATAATTAGATGCTGATGCAGTTCATTTGAGTTAATGCCGTTGAAGCATTAATAAATCTCATTGAAAATAGTTTTTGTTTGTTTTATGTCAAGATTAAGATGCCCACACCTAGATTCCTAATACTTAATAATACTATTAGTTAGATTAATGTAACTTACAAGATAAAATCAAATTTTGTTTTCAGGCAACAGAGAGTTTCATTTCTTCTTTGTTTTTACTACTGTCGAAGTAAACTTTTGTTTAGCAGTAGAGAGATATTGGTTAAAAAAAATTGGCTGACTAATATGTGTGGAATATAATATGTTTACCCCTTCGAAATAAAGATGAGACGCTTAATTATATTTGCACGTGAGAAAAATAAAGAGAGGCTCTCGTGAATCGGCTAATGGACCAGTGGACTTGCGCGCACTGTTCTATCTCTATATTATCAATAGTATCGTTTATTCTATACGGTTCTTCTGGCGTCATTGTGGAAAACTTACTATACTCTATGCTTGTACTGTGAAAATGTTAAAATCCAAAAAATGAATTTCCTTATCTATGGATTTTTATAAATTAGTAAGAAATTATGTGTTACCGAGTTATCATCTACGAAAGCTTCCTGGGGCCACTTTTTTATGTAAAAATATAATATTATCTCGCAATTGTGACTTATTATCTCACAATTGCGACTTATTATCACGCAATTGTAAGTAACTTACTCACAATTGTTACTTAATATCTCGCAATTGTGACTTATTATCTCGCAATTGTGAGTTACTATCTCGCAATTGCGACTTACAATCACGAAATTGCGAATTATTAACTCACAATTGTGAATTATTAACTCACAATTGTGAATTATTAACTCACAATTGTGAATTATTAACTCACAATTGTGACTTAATATCTCCCAATTGTGACTTACTATCTCGCAATTGTGAGTTATTATCTCGCAATTGTGACTTATTATCTAACAATTGCGACTTGTTATCACGCAATTGCGTGATAAATGTATGGGTGAGGGGTTAGGGTAGGGGTCTAAGACGAAAGGTTTATCGCTATATATTTGCATCATTGCATTTATTTTTCTATAATCTATACCTGTATGCATGTCAAGTTCTCAATTAATCAAATAATCAATTATACAGGGTGAGTCATGAGGAACCTTACAGACTTCTACCATATGTAGAGTCACTTAAGGGGTATATCATATGAGCATTAAAAAGTGGCAACTCCCCTTCGTTATTAATATACGGGGTGTTTTGTGAATTTTGACCAAAATTTATATGGCCGTAAAATCTACAAGGATTACTAGATTTCTTTAATTTTTTGGTGGAGCTTTACACTGGTGTCTATCATTTAATTAATATCCTCAAAAGTTAAAAATTCCAGGATTGGCTTAGGAAAAATTAATCTCGACGATTCATATCAAAAAGTTCGCCCTGTATAAGATTTTTTTAAATTATAATAAGATATTTTTAAAGTACATAGATGGGCAATCAAAACTGTGTATGTGACATTTTTGTCACATTTTCTTTAATTTTTTTATTAAGTTTTGATTTTGAGCAAAACTGAAAAATCAACTTAAGGGGTCACATTATAATGTTATAACTTAAAGAAAAAATTGTTAATGGTATACATTTGAACTAAAACGAGTCTAACATAAGCCTTTAGTGCCTACACCGTTAATATCATTTTATTCAATTTCCAGGCCTAGTTATACATTGTTAATTAATTTTTAAACAAAAATCACCCTGTACATTTTTGGAGACTCAAATAAATTAAACATAAGTTCATATGTATTTATTAGAAATATTTTATTTCGTTTAAATTTCATCAACAAACAATAAATAAATTTTAACGAATTAGAATAACGAACAACTAAGAAATTTAAAAAAAAACTAATACTACATACATAGAATAATGATAACATGTATACTAGAAAATAAAATCATGGTAATAAATTAACAATTACAGTAGTTGTGCGAAATGAAACCCTCCAGCTTCTACGCATTTTTGTTGCCTTATTGATTTACGGATAGTCAAGGGATCGTTTCTAATAACATTAGAGCAAAGGATAATTCTATCAATTAATTGTTGTCGGTCATTAATATTTTGTGAATAAACTAATTCTTTCAATCGTCCCCAAATATAGTAATCTACGGGGTATAATCCTTTGTGAAATTAAAGGACATATATGGGATGAATTAAGAAACTACAAAGGAAATTACCCTCGAAACATTACACAAAACAAATACTTGATTATGTCTAAACAGAATTTGCGTCTGGTCATAGAAATTAAGAACTAGTCATTGTTAAGTACGGATTCACCGAAAGCTTACAGAGGTAGACCTTAGCCAGTCGTTATCCTGGTATGTCACTTTCGTCTCAAAACATCCTGTATTAAAAGTGTTACTTTAATATGAATACATATTGCTATATTTTAATTAAAACATATTTTCAATAAAAAATATCATTTTTATTACCTACACGTTTAATAAGCAGAAAATTAATTTATATTGAATTTACATTCTTTTATAATTAAAGTAGACATTTAATTGTCAAAACTGAATATAAAATGGAAACATACGACTTAGTAAGAATCAAAATATTCAGAATAATGAAGTCGTTTGGAAAGTTAGCAGTGGCAGTTGTGTTTGTCTTCGTATTGTATTTGTGTCAAATATCGAACGCTATTCCAGCTACACCAGAAGATGCAGTGGAGCAAGGATGTAATAGCTCTGATTGTATGATTATTTGGTCATGATTAACCCTTTAATATTTGTATAACTATTTTTAATAAAATAAATATTTATTTATTGCAATCATTTATATTGTTTTTATTATTGAGCAGACAGCTGTCGCATCGGCTGCCGCATTAGAAAGAAGGAGACAGCTGCTTATTTGAGTAGGAATGTTTTGTGCAAGTATGTTTATCCGAGGAGCGAGCATGCGTTTTATGAATGAATCCGTATTTTTGTCTACTACGTTTACTTTACACTGCTGTTTTTTGTTTTTTAAATTAAATTTGATAAGATGTGTTACTGTTGACGAAAATTTTTATTAATTCCATATACAGGCATATTTTAAAATATATAAATACATTGACTTTTTATTCTAACTACTAACGCTCCAGTCCTTCCAGTATCTCCCCAAACTATTGGGTGGATAGCTCAAGCACGTATGTACCTCGACGACCTCGACCGTCCTCATAATCTGCGTCGATATCGAAACCATTAAAAAAACTGTAGGACAAAGAGATCAGCAGTGTTTAACAAGTTTTACAATTAAGACGTAAAACCAACGTTCGCAAAAGTATTAAAAAATTAAAAAACTGGATTGTTAAAATTCAATATTATTTTTTGTTACGTTGTTTAATGATTAATTAATTAGTATTATTATTAATTATTATTGTTAATTTTGTGGAAAATTTATAGTAATATTTTTTTGCATATTCTATTATATACATTTACGTAGAAAACAAAAATCTAGTCTTATTTTGAATAGAACATCCTCTAAACAACTATATGGTTATCTTTATTTTCACTAGCAAGGATGTGAAGCATAATTAATGGATCAAACGACTTACCTGAAGGAAGTTCGGTCCTAATTATGCAAGCATCCTTGTTAGTGGAAATATAGTCCCACCTCCATTATATTACTTTATATTATTTTTAATCCCAAACTCCTAGGCTCCACAACAGGTAATAAGGAATTTAGACAGGCAGCGATAGAAATTAACATAAAATTTTAAATCTGAACATGTGGGTCAGCGGCGTAACATAAGTATACTACATGGTTATCTTTATTTCCACTAACAAGGATGCTCGCATAATTAGGATCGAACTTCCTTCAGGTAAGTCGTTTGATCCAATAAATAATAAGAACAAAAGATATTAAAAAAAATAATTTGTCACAATAAAAAAAAAGTTGTATGGAAGCATTGGAAGGCAGGACTAGACTAACGTTTCATACTCTTTAGAAGAATCATAACATAAAAAAGATGGAAATAGTTGCAAATTTGCCAAACCAATAAAAGAATATAATTCACATGGCCCAGAAGCTTCTATTTCCTTCCCAGGCCGTGTGAATCAAACATAATTTACGGTAGAAATTTCAACCTCAGAAGGTTATTTTTTTGTGTTATGTGCTTTTGTGTCTTATATCACATAAAAATAATTTGTATACGCGGCAGTTAACGTGTTAAAACAAAAAAATTAAGATTTATTACCTAATTATACAGTCTTCTACAATATCAGTATCCCACGTTATTAAATTGATGTCATCAGTTGGTTAAAAGTAACAATAACCTCAGTAGTAACGAAAACGTCTCATAAAATCAAGTACACACCAAATGAAGCAGACTTTCAAATCACACCTTGTCCATATTTTTAGATTTTAACCTCAAGGTGGCTTTGCATTCTTTAAAAGATACTTTATTAATAATTTACATGTAAGTTTTTATTTGTATATACCAAGCTATGCCTCTTTGTAGACCTAGCTAAAGCCTTTGATACGGATATTCACTCTCAGCTTCTGGAAGTACTGGAAAAAATTGGATTTAGAGGAACTCCGTACTTACTTCTGAAAAATTACTTAACAAATAATAGAAGACAATGTGTTCGAATAGGGAATTCTTTAAGTGATTTTAGAGCTGTTAAATACGGGGTTCCCCAAGGTACGGTACTGGGACCGATTTTATTTAATATATATCTAATCGATTTCTTTGAAATTGGAAGTAAAGGGGATATAATTGCTTTGCGGGTGATACAGCTATTGTCTACTCATCATATAGCTGGAATGAATTAAAAGTAATTGTTGAAGTAGATTTTTCGAAAATAATAAAGTGGTTTGACAATCGATTACTGACTATAAACATTAGCAAGACCGTCTTTGTCCCTTTTACCTCATATGCGTGCTACTTACCTGATTATATTTCATTAAACATACCTATGAATAACTCTACAGTCTCTGTAACCCAGACACTAAATATAAAATACCTCGGTATTTATATTGATGCTCATCGTAAATGGGTTACCCACATAAATTTTTTAGCGAAAAACTTCGATTTGTGGCATATAAGTTAAAACATATTAACATGCTATATGACAAAAAGTACATTCGAATTCTCTATCATGCCCTAGTAGAAAGCCACTTGTCGTTCCATTGTTGCTTGGGGAGCTGCACAGAAATCACATTTAACCATCCTAGAGACGAGACAGAGATCTATTATCAAAATCTTATTCAAAAAACCTCGATTATTTCATACTAAACTTCTATATGAACAAGTAAATCTGTACGATGTTAGGGAAATATTTTTCTCAAAAACATTAATTAGACTTCATATTAAAAAAAAAGAAGTTAACAACAAGTATTGATCATATTTATAACACGAGATACAAAAATCAATCAAATTATTTACCTCATAAAAATATATTACAACGAAGTTATTATTATCTTGGCCCAAAATTCTATAATTTAATCTCAAACGAACTCAAAAATATAAATTATAAATACTTATTTAGAAAAAATTAAGAGTATGGATTAAAACCATTCCAAGACATCAAATTCACACTTACGTAGGAACTTAAAACATTTCTTTATTTATGCAATTGCTTTATTATTTTTGGTATTCTTTATTTTATTTCATTTTAATTGATACTTTTGTTGGAAATTCACCATAGTTTGTGTCTGATATTATGCACTTTATAAATATTATAGTTATAAGTATTATACTCGCAACCACATGGTCATAAATGGGCAGCAAATACTTTTAATGTATAAGGTACCTGTCAATTACTCTAATAATTTAAAATTATTTAAATGTTCCTACAAATATGATGTAATCAAAAAAACAAAAATGCTGAATAAAGATTAATATTATTATTATTATACAGGGTAGCTGTTAAAGATGGAACCAAACCTATAGTGCTTAAACGGTTCAACATACAAAACCCAAAATTTCAGAATTTCAACTAAATACATTTGCGCATATTTTAGCCCAAAAATTTTTTTTTTATATTTACAAAATTTAAACATGGCCGCCATCTTGATTTTTTTAAATAGCAACATAGGTCATGTGATATATCATTTGAAAGGGTTTAACACCCTGATTACAAAAATGTATTACACATGGGGTCTAAACAGAAATTGGCTACCTCTTCGTGCATGCGTTTTCTTTCTCCATACTCAACCATCATGAGTATTTCAATTCTTTTATTTTTGGTCAATTGATTCATTATTACTAATTACTTTGAAATGATTCAATTTAACAAATTATTTTACTATTCGACACCTGTCTCTTGCAACTTAATCAACAATAAATGTTATTGTTATAATATTTGACGTCTTGTGTCAAATGCACAGCCTCCTACGCTCCCTATTAATAATATCATTTCTGTTGTGTTTACACCGCATGTGTGCTACATTTTTGTAATCAGGGTGTTAAACCCTTTCAAATGGTATATCACATGACCTATGTTGCTATTTAAAAAAATCAAGATGGCGGCCATGCTTAAAATTTTGTTATCATAAAAAAAATAATTTTTGGGCTAAAATAAGCGCAAATATATTTAGTTAAAATTCTAAAATTTTGGGTTTTGTGTGTTGAAGGACTATAGGTTTGGTTCCATCTTTAACAGCTACCCTGTATATAGTAGTACATTTTTTGATTGGCTGTAGTTTTTTAGGTTTGGCGTAAGAGTAAGCAAATCTTTTGCCGAAAATTATTTTCGTTAATTTTTAATTGCGGTCCAAGAAGAATTCATACGATAGTGAGAAAGACGATACAGGGCACTGGCATATAAGATAATCGGATAAGGAAAATAAAATGTCCTATAAAAATGTAAACTCAATACCTTTAAAAAACAAATGCGAATTTCAGAGGAGGGAAAGATCAACTAGACCCCAAGCGTTGTTGAGGGGAACTAGTGGCTGGACCCAAGCTTGATTGGGGAAGCCTGCTGGAACCCCTCAGGGAGAACGGAGGGTTGCCTGAAAGGGCGAAAAAAATAATTGAAAAATAGTAAAACTTTACAAAGCAGGTGCTATATCTGAAAACACCTTAGATAATCTACCTGTAGGTATCCAATAATGTTAAAGACACAGTACCTGAACCTCCCATTGAAGATAGTGACACAGAACCTAAATATTAGGACCTGCATGTAGACAGCTAAAATAAGCTAAGTGGCATTTTTTCTTTTTTTTTTTACCAATCGATAAATTCTTATGACTATACTTCCAATCGATAAATTTTTATGTTTATACTTTGTGGAGACTAATTCTGTTTTAAAGTCCCTTTTTTCTATTGGAGTTATTGTTTAATAAACAGTTTGAAGCTTTTAATGATTTTACATTTTTAAATTTTAAACTTTTGAACAGCGTTTTTTTTTTTTTCGAAATATGAAGAGTCCTTTGGACCTGGCCCTTTCATTTGACTAACACCCTCGGGTGTGACATAATTAAAAATAATCCTTTGTGAACTTGAAGGACATATATGGGATGAATTAAAAAACTACAAAGGAAATTACCTTCGAAACATTACACAAAACAAATAATTGATTATGTCTAGACAGAATTTGCGTCTGGTCATAGGAATTAAGAACTAGTCATTGTTAAGTACGGAATCACCGAAAGCTTACAGAGGTAGATCTTAGCCAGTGGTTATCCTGGTATATCACTTTCGTCTTAAAACATCCTGTATTAAAGGTGTTTCGTTAATATGAATATATTGTAATGATATATGTTTATGTTGCCTAAGATTTGTATTTTCTTTTAATTTAAACAATCAATACTTTACTAAAGAAAATATTAAAAAGTAATTTTAATTTGTATTCATTCGGTTCCAAATAATTTTAATAAAAAAAATAATCAAATTTACTCAATTTTCCCTGGCCAGCTTCAATCAAAATGAAAAGTTCTGTTTAACATTTAAAGTTATCAACACTTACAGTAGATACTAGTGACGTCAGCATGAAATTGACTCGTCTCTCAGTCTGGGTTCAATGGGCTATCCTATGAAATGCTTAAACTTGTAGGTTCGTTTGCTGGGAATTATAGGTTATCTGAAGAAAAGTTCAATATAATAAAACAATAAAAATTAGGTGAATGACATTTATTATTAAACTGTTAAAATGAAAACGGTATTGGTAATGACAAGTTCAATAGTCAGTAATAATTAATCTCTATCATACTATATCTAATATAAAGTTTTATTTTATACCACTAGTCTCCACTATGTCATATTTGTATGAATGAAATGTCTATTGAAAATTACTGGTATGTTCTACTTTAACATAAGGAAATCAGAAAGTCTATTCTATTTTAAAGGAAAAGTTAATACATGCATGTAAGTAACAAGAAAATTAATACTTTGGGTTTTTCTTTGTACTAAAATGTTCACATGTGTATTAGGCCTCAAAACCACTATGAAACCTTAACACACACACTTCAAAGCTAGGGCTGCGTCCGTGTATGTCTCCTGGTCAGGACAAACCTCCTGTCAACAATTTTTTTAATATTTCTGGAATCACCTGGGACCAACTGCGAATTCAGTCTCAGGTTATCTGCTTCTTCGGTGAGTATTTTGCATCTCTTTAATTATTTAAATACTACTTTTCTTTATTAAAAAATTTTTTTTCTTCATTATCGTCCTTTTTTGTCAAGATGAAGGAAAACCAAACTTGTCTCCCCGGAAACCAACCAAAGTCATCCTTTTTTTAACGTTCAAAATCCTATCTACTAGATTTCAAAATTTTCTTTTCTAATCATACATACAGGATTTAACAAAAAGTTGGATTAATTCAATCCATTTTACACTATCCTAATCCCTAATATCTAATTCTTATAATATTGTTTATATAAATGGCAAATTTATCATTTGAGGTTTCACACACATGTCAAAATGTTTTAAATCTATAACTGTATCAAATCAACGTTAACTATTTATAATTTTGAATTTATGAATCTTTTTGATCATATTAAATAACTTAAATTCTGCTTTGACATTAGTTTTAAACTCACTTCTCCTTATAAAAAAACTATAAACCAAATTTGATAAGAGGCTTTAAGAACAAACTTCCTATTGATTTTTTTAATCAAAAACCTTTTCTTATTCAACATCAATAACATTACTTAAAGGATAAGATTCCAAAAATGTATAACCAATACCATTGTTAGAGATCATTTAGAATTTAAGACTGTAGACTAAATGTTTCTAACTTTAAATGTTTAACATCTTCCTAAAATAATTTTAATGTAAACTGTACCATTTTAATATATTGCTATAATTTAATTAAAACATATTATTAATAAAAAAAAATCATTTTTATTACCTACACGTTTAATAAGCAGAAAATTAATTTATATTGAATTTACATTCTTTTATAATTAAAGTAGACATTTAATTGTCAAAACTGAATATAAAATGGAAACATCTTAGTACGAATCAAAATATTCAGAATAATGAAGTCGTTTGGAAAGTTAGCAGTGGCAGTTGTGTTTGTCTTCGTATTGTATTTGTGTCAAATATCGAACGCTATTCCAGCTACACCAGAAGATGCAGTGGAGCAAGAATGTGATAGACCTGATTGTCCCATTATTTGGTGATCATGATTAACCCTTTAATATTTGTATAACATAAAATAAATATTTATTTATTTATTGCAATTATTTATATTGTTTTTATTATCAAGCAGACAGAGCTGTCGCATTGGCTGCCGCATTAGAAAGAAGGAAAGGGCTGCTTATTTGAGTAGGAATGTTTTGTGCAAGTATGTTTATCTGAGGAGTGAGCATGTGTTTTATGAATGAATCCGTATTAATGTCTTACTACGTTTACTTTGCAGTGCTGTTTTTTGTTTTTTTCAATTAAATTTGATAAGATGTGTTACTATCGACGAGAATTTTTATTAATTCTATATACAGACATATTTTAAAATATGTCACAATTGTTCGTCACGTGAATACTAAATAAAAAACTTAAGAGCAAACATGACGGGCGCTCCTCCGCCAAATATCAATTTTACATTTAAGGCAATTAAAAAAATTGTAAAAAAAAATGGTTCAGGCCAATCGTTCTAAAAATGAACCAAGAATGACGCTAAATCGCGAACATTTCGAACAAATTTAATTTTTTGACTCTTTAGCATCATTCTATAACAAATATCTTAACTATTTTCTAAATAACTTTTTTTCAAAAAGATTACCAATTTTAAACAGGACCGAAGATTAACATAGTTTTCATTCCGATACTAATTCTATTAAAACAATGATACCAGTGAATATGGCAACGCTGCTAGTCTATGAAGCCCGTGGTTAAAAGGGTAGCTGCTGTTTAGTTAAATTTGTTAATTCCTGTGTCGAAAAATAGGTAGTTGTTTTTGAAGAGGTGCGAAATTATTGTGATCGTCTTAGTTTGTTGTTGAGGCGTTGTTAGGTTTTTGTTTAATTTAATTTTTAGTTAATTTATGAAATGAAAAATTCTGGAAGGCAAAAATGCACAGCTGACAAATTTATATTTTATTTGTTTGCTGCCAGAGTTAGTAAATCCTAGAGAAATACGACATGTGCCAATTAGGGAAAAGAGATTGTCAAGAATTTTGCCCGCTTAAATAAATGTGTAATATACAGGGTGTTTCTAAATACATGCGACAAAATTCAGGAGCTGATTGCTAGTATGAAATTAAGATGGGTCTTTCCTATAACAAAATTTCCTTAGCCCACCCCTTTTCTAGATATCACCCTTAAAAGGTGTTGACTAAAATTGAGTTTTTATTTTTTTTTCTAAAATTTCAGTAAAGCTAGAAACTTGAAATTCTGTAATCGCAAAGGACTAACCACGGGTATTTTTTCAATATTTCTGTTACATTATAGGGGGGTGAAATTAGCAACACTTACTTTATTTCATATCAAAACTTTTTTTCGAGATAAACTTTTATGAAATCCTTGTTTTATTTAATTTTTTTTTATTCTTGAATTTTTTTCCCAAAACCAATAGCTTCAGAAAAAAAAATTAACATCCTAATTTATCTTTTTTTTTAATAAATTAAGTGGAAAACAGTTTTAGCCACTAAATTTGGCGAATTTTAAAAAATCATTAACGAGACATTAGGAGCTTAAATTTGGGGATTATATTAAGAATAGTGCTGTCGAGGAATGCATTTATTTTCATTATGATATTTCAAAATTAAAGCCCTTTTAGTTTTTTTGGGAAACTGGAAGGAATTAAAACATTAAAATATGTGCATATTATAGATATCATTGCCTAATTTATTTTGCCAAAATTTAAATATTTTGAGATATTCTTGTCCGAAAATTATAAGGGGTATGATCACCTTAAGATTGAAAGAGAAATAGCTTTAATTCATGAGATGCAAAGCATCATAATTGTCGCGTCACAAAAACCACCTACTGCCAAGAGAAAATTTTGATTCATCGGTATTGTATATTTTTTGTTGTAAAAGAGAAAAAATTAACATTTTGTGTTTTAATAGCTATTTTTTTAATTTAATAATCTATGTGAAAAAAAAATTTTTTTATACAGATTTTAAAAAATTGCTATATTAATATACTTATTTAATTGTACTTATATTTGTTGTTCCTTTAATACAATAAATACAATTTACCTATCTCCAATTCATCACTTTCCGTATCCATATATTATAGCTATTATTTCGAATTTCCAATATACAGGGTGTCCCGAAATTAGACGGTCATATTTTAACAGCGTAATCTACATCCTATAAGTATTAGAAATTAAAAATTTTAAAAAACTGAATTTAAAAACGTGCAGATGCCGTCACCACATCTTATATAGGATCACCCCTGAGGTACCCCCTTACTACCAAAAAAATAATCATATAAATCGGACAAGGTGGTAAAGCATTATCGCTAAACATACATAAAAAATTAAGAGTTTGAGGATTTTCTCATGGGCCCAATTATTAGATTTTGACCAAATTTATATGGAACCACCCCTGAAGTACCCCCTTTTTAACAAAAAAAGAATCATTGAGGTTTGCTAGATCTGCAGGTAATATGTGTTCGTCGAATGAAATTGAATTTTTTATAAGGATGGCTTGCCCATGCAATTTCGGGATTTTACTTTGTGTGCTGTTTGATATCCAGTGAAGCTGGGCGGGTGTTTTACGTGAGTGTCGGTGATTGAAAGTATTTGTGGGTTGTGTTTATTTAAGAGGATTTTGATGAGAGGCCTCTTCCGAGCGAGGACTCCGGTAATTTACTGTACCAATGACGCAATTAATCAACAGTCTGAGTTTTTGGGAGAGATGGAGTACAATAAAATAATTTTTTTTTAGAAATCATACTCTTAATTTAAATTTATTAAAAATTATTTTCTACTTTTTATTTTCTATTAAAGCGTGTTTTTTAGTTTTTTTAATATAAAAAAACAGCAACATGTCATTAAAGACTTTTTTATTTGACTACACCACTGAAATTAAAAATCTTATATACGAAAAATGTATGTGATTCCAGGTATATTATGATATACGTTTACCCTTCAATCGTTACCAACACAATTTATTTGACTTCCTCTTTTTACTATAGTAATTCTCCGCCCCATGGTTCCACCTGTAAAATTGTTAACTGCACAAGTAATATTATAGCAAATAAGTTTATCTCTATTTGTGTTTTTCCTTTTGTTAAACGTTTTTTAGTGCCTTTTTATTAGTTTTGTATATTTTTTCAGATGATGACTCTGCGTGGCCGAAACTAGCTGAACTTTTCCTTTTTTTTTCAACAAATTACTGTTACCAAGAGTAGAAAATTTTGTTGTTGGCTTTAATATCCTAAATATTAAAAAGTCTAGTAATGATTTATGGTATTTACATAAAGCTCGTGTCTTACACTTTATTCTCTTGAATAATAATCATATGGTTTATGAACAGGAACTGATTTTCCAACAAGACGAAGCTCCTTCGCATTACTCACTAAATGTGAGCAATTATTTAAATGACACATTTCCAGGACGATAGTTAGGACTAAGGGGGAAGGGGCAACTGAGGGGCCACCTCGGTCACCTGACTTAAGTCCTTTAGATTTTTTCTTGTTTTTCTTGTGGAGGCACATAAAAGGCGTAGTTTACAAAACTGCACCTGGCACATTAGAATAGTTGTGATGAAGAATCATTAACACATGTCGCGAAGTGACACCACAAATGCTCCAAAATGTAAATTGAAGATAACTTGTATCACTGTATGCAAGTAGGCGGGGAACACTTGGCAGGAGCATTTCGAGCATTTACATGACTAATATGCTAAGCATTGAATCGATTTTTGCATTTTACGTCACACATTATTGTTTAACTTTCAAGGCTCCATAATTTTCTAAACAAGTTACGCGATTTAAAAAAACTCAGGAGCGTTATAGGGAATGACAGGACCCTTTTAATGAGGTATCACTTGAACCCCCCTTCCCCTCTGAAAAAAATTGGGACGATGGAACCCCTATTGAGGAGGTTTAAGATTTTACTTTTTGCGTCAAAAGGTGTCCCCTTGACAAATAATCTTGACGTGTTTTTGGATTTCGCCAAAAAGTTTTTTCTACCCTGTAATGACTTATGGTACATTTTCGATGGGCCACCCTGTATAATAAGGTTCACAGATCTTTTCTAACCCTCTACCGCATCGTTACTCAAAGTGTGGTCAGCGGAGCCTTGGAGCTCCGCAAAGCCTTTATGGTGGCTCCGCGAAGAAAATAATAGTTATTTAGAAGTCACTAAGAGGAAGGAGGATATGATTTTGGACTCCGCGGACTCCAGAAGCTCCGCGAAGAATGGGGAGGGACCTGGCTTGAGGCCTGTTTTTTTTTAGACTCACTAAGAGGAAGGGCGATATGGACCTGTTTTTTTTAAATATGTGTTTAGGGCTCCGTCAAATATTTCGCTTTTCAAAAAGGTTCTGTCACCAAAAAAGTTTGAGAACCACTGCTCTACCATAGACATCCATATGTGGATTTAAAATTTTTATATTTCTTTCTTTTCTTTATTATCAAGGTATGTAAGTGACTCTAAATATCACTACTACAAATTTGTTTTCTTTTCATACTTCTCTTATTTTTTTCCAATGTGGCAACAGTGTATTTAAAAAAGTATAAGCCATTGTCTTACTCTGTGGTAATAATGCGTGCTGTGCAATAATAGGCGTAAGTTTATTTGCAAACATACACAAATATAAGGTAAGTAATTGTAAAATAAAACTACCAGGGTTCAACGAAGAAAATTATATTTTTTTGGATTCAAATAATTTTGGGGAATGTATGAGCAATTTTGAAACTCCGGCAGATTTCCTTACAATTTTATTTCCAAACGATTTAGTTTAATTAATAGTAGTTGAATCAAACCTGAACTCTGTTCAAGATAATATAAACAAACCGGCAAATATTACAGCAAATGAACAAGAAGAGTTCATTGGTATAACTCTTTTTATGTCATTGGTAAAACTATCTTCTAGTAGACTTTACTGGAATCCAAATGAGGGCCAACGTCAAGTATATGAGATCTGACGTGTAACAAATGGGAGGAGATTAAAACTTTTCCTACATTTCAATGACAATTCAAAATTTATAAAGCAAGGCTTACCTGGACACGACAAACTTTACAAAGTTAGACCACTTATCAAAAAGATTCGGCAACAACTTGTATTGGTTCCCAAAGAAGATTATTTGGCAATTGATGAACATATTATTCCAACTAAAGCCCGACACACACTAAAACAGTATAATCCTAAAAACCGAAGAAATGGGGATTCAAAAATCTTGTAGTAAGTGGTGTTTCTGGATTTTCCTACGATTTTGACATTGTTGCTGGGAGTCAAAGTAATACTATACCTGAAGGTGCACCGGATCTGAGGGCCAGTGGAAATATCGTTACTAAGCTATCTGATACCATATCTTAGATTTTCATTTATAAGTAGACTGTATGAAAAATCCATATATGACTGTTCCCTAATTTTCTTTTTTTTTTTTTTTTTTAGTTTTATTCATGTGAAGCTATTTATGGCATTGAAATTTTTTTTTTTTCTGTAGAAAGCGGATGTCAGGATTTTTATGTAACTTTTAATAAATTAGACCAATAAAAACAATATTTTATGATTTTTTTTTTTTTATTTAAACAAGTAATTTATGCAATAGAAGGCTAAAATCTATGGTAAAGACAACATATTTTACTTACGATCACTATAGAAAGCAGAGAAAAACACACGACCTATATAAATATGCAATACACAGAAAAAAAGGTGTACTATATTCAAGATGAATTGTCTTATTTCAATGCTTTGTTGTGTTTGTATATATGCAAGTAAAACTCGTCTCGATTTAAAATTCTATTAATACTTGTTCAACAATAGCTCATAAGCCTTGCTTCAAGATTAGAATTAACTTGCCCTAACCAAAATACTTGTAATTAAATGAAGAGTATCTATTACTCAATTGTAGTATTATGTACTGTACATCTTAAATGAAATAGTCTTAGACTTGTTTTAAATATACTTTATTTATATTCAATAATACCTTGTTCTTAAATCCAATAACATACATACATAAATATATTCATTTTGGTTGAATTATAGGATAGTTTTATTGAAGAAATTAATAATCTTGAAATAAGATCAGGCTGTTCTTGCTTTTTAAATAGGGTTCTCACTGGTTCCTATCCACTGAAAAACATTTTTCAAAATTGTTTTTAGTTAATATACCAAATTCCTCTGTCCTCTGAGGTGTCCAACCTATAATTACAAAAAAAATAATTTTATAACTTCAAAACCTAAATGGAATATAAAAGTTTGTCATACTAAGAGGTCGTATCTACAAAATGAATATTTTTAGTAAATGTGCGTAGGTAGATAAGTACGTCCTTTGAGACTTCGCAAATAAGTTTTGCATATTTTACTAACCTTTTCTTATAATTATAGTAAATATTTTCAAATGCAAATATTCCTTTATTATTTTGTGTTATAATAAAATAAAATGTAAGCTTATTAAAATTGTAAGAATCTTGAAATCAGAATTTTCGTAGATACGACCTCTTGTCTTAGCAAGGCAGAAGTCGTCTTTCCAAAAAGTCGTCATCCAGCATCATACATTTTTTTTACTTCTGTACAGTTTGTTTCGTGTTCTTATGATTATAAATTTACTTTTATATAATAATACCTAATAAGAAGTGAACTAAATATACTTACATTTAAATATTGGTATCAGGTCGCTGCCCATTCATTTAACAAATGTTCCATTTTTAATTTAATTTATTCATACACTTATTAATTAAATCACAAAGAATTTCTAACAAAAAGTAAAACGCAACCCTAACGATACGATGCAAACATGTTAGAAAATGTACAATAGGATGAACACGTGCTAATGTCAATTTGCCAGATTCTTTATAAATTCGTTGTGTCTCTGACTTCCGAATAATAAGTATCACATCTCAACATGTGCCAGTCATACATCTACCGTATCAGTGCAGGGGTTGCATTTTAAAATAAATTTCAGCTGGCAACATCGTACAGTGAATTTGTACTAGCTAATCTTTTGTGAAGTACATAGGTTTTTGATTCGAATTGTTTAATTCTTGTTCTGAAATTTAAATGCTTTAAATCGAATACTTTTATAACATTGAATCAAGTTCGCAATAGTCGGTTTTAAGAGCATATCATACTTATAATAAACGTAAGAGCTTTCTTGGATTAATTCACAATTCTATACTCGAATGAAATAATTTATTCTTAGATTAATTATTATAACTCTTAAAATACAAGATTATGTCTATACATACTTCATTCAACATTTATTTTCTTATTGTATCGAGAAATATTATTTGAAGCAAACTCTGCTTTATTTCAAACAAATTAAATCTTCCAAGTGTAAAGCTTTTCTTGAATGTAGATGATAATTTTTTTCTGTGTACCAATCGATAAATTCTTATGTTTATACTTTGTGGAGACTAATTATGTTTTAAAGTCCCCTTTTTCTATTGGAGATATTATTTAATAAACAGTTTGAAGCTTTTAATGATTTTACATTTTTAAATTTTAAACTTTTCAACAGCGTTTTTTTCGAAATTTGAAGAGTACTTTGGACCTAGCCCTTTCATTTGACTAACACCCTCGAGTGTGACACAATTAAAAATAATCCTTTGTGAAACTGAAGGACATATATGGGATGAATTAAGAAACTACAAAGGAAATTACCCTCGAAACATTACACAAAACAAATACTTGATTATGTCTAAACAGAATTTGCGTCTGATCATAGAAATTAAGAACTAGTCATTGTTAAGTACGAAATCACCGAAAGCTTACAGAGGTGGACCTTAGCCAGTGGTTATCCTGGTATATCACTTTCGTCTTAAAACATCCTGTATTAAAGGTGTTACGTTAATATGAAAATATATTGCTACATTTTAATTAAAACATATTTTTAATTAAAAAAAATCATTTTTATTACCTACACGTTTAATAAGCAGAAAATTAATTTATATTGAATTTACATTCTTTTATAATTAGACATTTAATTGTTAAAACTGAATATAAAATGGAAACATACGACTTAGTACGAATCAAAAATATTCAGAATAATGAAGTCGTTTGGAAAGTTAGCAGTGGCATTTGTGTTTGTCTTCGTATTGTATTTGTGTCAAATATCGAACGCTATTCCAACTACACCAGAAGATGCAGTGGAGCAAGAATGTCATGGACCTGATTGTCCCAATATTTGGTGATCATGATTAACCCTTTAATATTTGTATAAGTATTTTTAATAAAATAAATATTTATTGCAATCATTTATATTGTGTTTATTATTAAGCAGACAGAGCTGTCGCATCGGCTGCCGCATTAGAAAGGGACAGCTGCATTTTGAGTAGTAATGTTTTGTGCAAGTATGTTTATCTGAGGAGCGAGCATGCGTTTTATGAATGAATCCGTATTTATGTCTACTACGTTTACTTTACACTGCTGTGTTTTTTGTTTTTTAAATTAAATTTGATAAGATGTGTTAGTGTTGACGATAATTATTATTAATTCCATATATAGGCTTTTTTTTCCAATGTGGCAACAGTGTATTTAAAAAAGTATGTGCCATTGTCTTACTCTGTGGTAGTAATGCGTGCTGTGCAATAATAGGCGTAACTTTATTTGCAAACATCCACAAATATATGGTAAGTAATTGTAAAATAAAACTACTAGGGTTCAACGATGAAAATTATATTTTTATGGATTCAAATGATTTTGCGGAATGTATGAGCAATTTGGAAACTCCTGCAGATTTCCTTACAATTTTATTTCCAATTGATTTAATTAATAGTAGTTGAATCAAACCTGAAATCTGTTCAAGATAATATAAACAAACCGGCAAATATTACAGCAAATGAACAAGAAGAGTTCATTGGTATAACTTTTTATGTCATTGGTAAAACTATCTTCTAGTAGACTTTACTGGAATCCAAATGAGGGCCAACGTCAAGTATATGAGATCTGACGTGTAACAAATGGGAGGAGATTAAACGTTTCCTACATTTCAATGACAATTCAAAATTTATAAAGCAAGGCTTACCTGGACACGACAAACTTTACAAAGTTAGACCACTTATCAAAAAGATTCGGCAACAACTTGTATTGGTTCCCAAAGAAGATTATTTGGCAATTGATGAACATATTATTCCAACTAAAGCCCGACACACACTAAAACAGTATAATCCTAAAAACCGAAGAAATGGGGATTCAAAAATCTTGTACTAAG
The DNA here is from genome assembly GCA_927349885.1 of Psylliodes chrysocephalus. Lineage (NCBI taxonomy): Eukaryota > Metazoa > Arthropoda > Insecta > Coleoptera > Chrysomelidae > Psylliodes > Psylliodes chrysocephalus. Next base: position 64,165,631 of record OV651818.1, read on the forward strand.
TGGTGTTTCTGGATTTTCCTACGATTTTGACATTGTTGCTGGAAGTCAAAGTAATACTATACCTGAAGGTGCACCGGATCTGAGGGCCAGTGGAAATATCGTTACTAAGCTATCTGATACCATATCTTAGATTTTCATTTATAAGTAGACTGTATGAAAAATCCATATATGACTGTTCCCTAATTTTCTTTTTTCTTTTTAGTTTTATTCATGTGAAGCTATTTATGGCATTAAAATTTTTTTTCTGTAGAAAGCAGATGTCAGGATTTGTATGTAACTTTTAATAAATTAGACCAATAAAAACAATATTTGATGATTTATTTTTTTTTTTTATTTAAACAAGTAATTTATGCAATAGAAGGCTAAAATCTATGGTAAAGACAACATATTTTACTTACGATCACTATAGAAAGCAGAGAAAAACACACGACCTACATAAATATGCAATACACAGAAAAAAAGGTGTACTATATTCAAGATGAATTGTCTTATTTCAATGTTTTATTGTGTTTGTATATATGCAAGTAAAACTCGACTCGATTTAAAATTCTATTAATACTTGTTCAACAATAGCTAATAAGCCTTGCTTCAAGATTAGAATTAACTTGCCCTAACCAAAATACTAGTAATTAATTGTAATATTATGTACTGTACATCTTAAATGAAATAGTCTTAGACTTGTTTTAAATATACTTTATTTATATTCAATAATACCTTGTTCTTAAATCCAATAACATACATACATACATAAATATATTGATTTTGGTTGAATTATAGGATAGTTTTATTGAAGAAATTAATAATCTTGAAATAAGATCAGGCTGTTCTTGCTTTTTAAATAGGGTTCTCACTGGTTCCTATCCACCGAAAAACATTTTTCAAAATTGTTTTTAGTTAATATACCAAATTCCTCTGTCCTCTGAGGTATCCAACCTATAATTAAAAAAAAAATAATTTTATAACTTCAAAACCTAAATGGAACATAAAAGTTTGTCCTACTAAGAGGTCGTATCTACAAAATGAATATTTTTAGTAAATGTTCGTAGGTAGATAAGTACGTCCTTTGAGACTTCGCAAATAAGTTTTGCATATTTTACTAACCTTTTCTTATAATTATAGTAAATATTTTCTAATGCAAATATGCCTTTATTATTTTGTGTTATAATAAAGTAAAATGTAAGCTTATTAAAATTGTAAGAATCTTGAAATCAGAATTTTCGTAGATACGACCTCTTGTCTTAGCAAGGCAGAAGTTGTCTTTCCCAAAAAGTCGTCATCCAGCATCATACATTTTTTTTACTTCTGTACAGTTTGTTTCGTGTTCTTATTCTTATAAATTTACTTTTATATAATAATACCTAACAAGAAGTGAACTAAATTTACTTACATTTAAATATTGATATCAGGCCGCTGCCCATTCATTTAACAAATGTTCTATTTCAATTTAATTTATTCATACACTTATTAATTAAATCACAAAGAATTTCTAACAAAAAGTAAAACGCAACCCTAACGATACGATGCAAACATGTTAGAAAATGTACAATAGGATGAACACGTGCTAATGTCAATTTGCCAGATTCTTTATAAATGCGTTGTGTCTCTGACTTCCGAATAATAAGTATCACATCTCAACATGTGCCAGTCATACATCTACCGTATCAGTGCAGGGGTTGCATTTTAAAATAAGTTTCAGCTGGCAACACCGTACAGTGAATTTGTACTAGCTAATCTTTTGTGAAGTACATAGGTTTTTGATTCGAATTGTTTAATTCTTGTTCTGAAATTTAAATGCTTTGAATCGAATACTTTTATAACATTGAATCAAGTTCGCAATAGTCGGTTTTAAGAGCATATCATACTTATAATAAACGTAAGAGCTTTCTTGGATTAATTCACAATTCTATACTCGAATGAAATAATTTATTCTTAGATTAATTATTATAACTCTTAAAATACAAGATTATGTCTATACATACTTCATTTAACATTTATTTTCTTATTGTATCGAGAAATATTATTTGAAGCAAACTCTGCTTTATTTCAAATAAATTAAATCTTCCAAGTGTAAAGCTTTTCTTGAATGTAGATGATAATTTTTTTCTGTGTACCAATCGATAAATTCTTATGTTTATACTTTGTGGAGACTAATTATGTTTTAAAGTCCCTTTTTTCTATTGGAGATATTATTTAATAAACAGTTTGAAGCTTTTAATTATTTTACATTTTTAAATTTTAAACTTTTCAACAGCGTTTTTTTCGAAATTTGAAGAGTACTTTGGACCTAGCCCTTTCATTTGACTAACACCCTCGAGTGTGACACAATTAAAAATAATCCTTTGTGAAACTGAAGGACATATATGGGATGAATTAAGAAACTACAAAGGAAATTACCCTCGAAACATTACACAAAACAAATACTTGATTATGTCTAAACAGAATTTGCGTCTGGTCATAGAAATTAAGAACTAGTCATTGTTAAGTACGGAATCACCGAAAGCTTACAGAGGTAGACCTTAGCCAGTGGTTATCCTGGTATATCACTTTCGTCTTAAAACATCCTGTATTAAAGGTGTTACATTAATATGAAAATATATTGCTATATTTTAATTAAAACATATTATTAATAAAAAAAATCATTTTTATTACCTACACGTTTAATAAGCAGAAAATTAATTTATATTGAATTTACATTCTTTTATAATTAGACATTTAATTGTCAAAACTGAATATAAAATGGAAACATACGACTTAGTACGAATCAAAAATATTCAGAATAATGAAGTCGTTTGGAAAGTTAGCAGTGGCATTTGTGTTTGTCTTCGTATTGTATTTGTGTCAAATATCGAACGCTATTCCAGCTACACCAGAAGATGCAGTGGAGCAGGAATGTGATACACCTAATTGTCCCATTATTTGGTGATCATGATTAATCCTTTAATATTTGTATAACTATTTTTAATAAAATAAATATTTATTTATTGCAATCATTTATATTGTGTTTATTATTAAGCAGACAAAGCTGTCGCATCGGCTGCCGCATTAGAAAGGGACAACTGCTAATTTGAGTAGGAATGTTTTGTGCAAGTATGTTTATCTCAGGAGCGAGCATGCGTTTTATGAATGAATCCGTATTTATGTCTACTACGTTTACTTTACACTGCTGTGTTTTTTGTTTTTTAAATTAAATTTGATAAGATGTGTTAGTGTTGACGAGAATTATTATTAATTCCATATAAAGGCATATATTAAAATATGTTACAATTTTTCGTCACGTGAATACTAAATAAAAAACTTAAGATATGAAAAATTCGGCTCGCTTACGCATGTTGTCAAGTGTGCGTTGGATGGTTAAACCTCATCCCAGGTAGTCAACTTCAGTCTGCTTAGTGAGTTTGATTCTCAGGAGATTTATGTTTGGGTTTAAGAGTTTTTGAGAATTTGGATGTGCCCCGTGGTACTGCTGCTAGAGGGGTAAATGGGTCCACTTTGACTGTAATAGTTCTGTTTGAGAGATAAGAGTGGATGAGCGTGCCAGACTTGATCAAAAGGTTTTTAAACATTGAGAAGCACGGCTGAGCAGAATTCAGCATAGGTGTGCATTAAAGTGAGGGCGCCTTAAGTAGAGTGGTGAGATCTAAAACCATGTTGGAATTGAGATATGATATTTCTTTCTTCACAAAAGTCCCAGATTCGTTCATTCAGCAAAATTTCAAAGAGTTTACCTAGTACAGAGAAATAGGACGGTATTAGTATGGATTTGGGGTCCTTGTCTGGTTTAGGAATTTGAATTGTGTTTGAGGACTTCCAGGCAAGTGGAAAGTAGGATAGGGAGAGTAAGCGTTTATGAAGAGCATTAGGATGGGAAACATGGTTTCAGGAATAGGAAAGTGAGTGGGTTTTTGACATCCAATGGAGGGGAGGGGGTAGGAGTAGCTAGTGTGATGATTTGCTTGGCCTGGTTTCCAATTTATTCGTCAAAGTGGGGGTTACTTTATTTCAGTCGGGGTTGATTTATTTGAAGCCTGATCAAGGCTTTCAGACAGTTCCATTCTGTGTACGGACATATTGTCTATACAGTAGGCGTGGGAAATGCGCTTTAAGATGTGCTGGGGTAGGGCTCTTTGGGAAGTGTTTATGGAAGGCATAAGGGCTGATGTTTCGATGGCGAAGGTGACGGTGTCTTGTACTTCGACTACCATGTTGTCGATGTCCTGTAGCGTGTTGAGCGGGCGTTGCTTTGGTAGGTTGTCAAAGATGGTTTTCTAAAATAATTGCCAATCTGCGTTTTTGAGCTCTCGAAAGGAATAGATTGTGACTTTTGGTGGTATAGGAGTGAAGAGAGATGTGTTTAACATCAACGGAAGATGATCGGAGGTTACTGCTTCTCTTATCAAACATCCATCAGCGACCAGTCCTGAATAGAAGTCTGTTAGATTTATATGATCTATGATAAAGTTACCCAAGTGGGAAGGTCGAAAGTGTGTTTGTGGCTGAAGATGTGGCGATCGATAAGCAGAATGGCGAGTACGTTATTATTTGCATTTGAGGCATGATCTCCAAACATGGTATGTCTGGAATTCAGGTCTCCAACCAAGACGGCACAGGAAAGTGAAGATAGGTATTCTATCAATAATGTGGATGGAATTTGGCCTGGGTGGTTATAGTAGGAGATTACTGTTAATGGATTGTTCAGTGGTAGGTCGATTGCTATTACATCGAGGTTTGCTAGATCTGCAAGTAATATGTGTTCGTCGAATGAAATTGAATTTTTTATAAGGATGGCGTGCCCATGCAATTTCGGGATTTTACTTTGTGTGCTGTTTGATATCCAGTGAAGCTGGGCGGGTGTTTTATGTGAGTACCGGTGATTGAAAGTATTTGTGGGTTGTGTTTATTTAAGAGGATTTTGATGAGGGGCCTCTTCCGAGCGAGGACTCTGGTAATTTACTGTACCAATGACGCAATTCATCAACAGTCTGAGTTTTTGGGAGAGATGGAGTACAATAAAATAATTTTTTTTTAGAAATCATACTCTTAATTTAAATTTATTAAAAATTATTTTCTACTTTTTAGTTTGCTTTTCTATTAAAGCGTTTTTTTTAATTTTTTTAATGTAAAAAAAAACAGCAACATGTCATTAAAGACTTTTTTATTTGACTACACCACTGAAATTGAAAATCTTATATACGAAAAATGTATGTGATTCCAGGTATATTATGATATACGTTTACCCTTTAATCGTTACCACCACAATTTATTTGACTTTTTAATCTTTGTCTCCACTCATCCCTCCTTTCCCCTCTTCCTCTTTTTACTATAGTAATTTTCAACATGTAAAATTGTTGACTTCACAAGTAATTTTATCTCTATTTGTGTTTTTCCTTTTGTTAAACGTTTTTTAGTGCCTTTTTATTAGTTTTGTATGTTTTTCAGATAATGACTCTGCGTGGCCGAAACTAGCTAAACTCTTCCTTTCAACAAATTACTGTTACCAATACTAGTAAATTTTGTTGTTGGCTTTAATATCCTAAATATTAAAAAGTCTAGTAATGATTTATGGTATTTACATAAAGCTCGTGTCTTAAACTTTATTCTCATAAATAATAATCATATGGTTTATAAACAGAAACTGATTTACTCACTAAATATGAGCAATTATTTAAATGACACATTTCCAGGAAGGTAGATAGGACGAAGGGGGAGGGGGGGCAACTGAGAGGCCACTTCGGTCACCCGACTTAAGTCCTTTGGATTTTTTCTTGTGGGGGTACATAAAAAGCGTAGTTTACAAAACTGCACCTGGCACATTAGAATAGTTGCGAAGAAGAATCATTAACGCATGTCGCGAAGTGACACCACAAATGCTCCAAATTGTACGGCAACGGTTTGAAGATAACTTGTATCACTGTATGCAAGTAGGCGGGGAGTATTTCGATCATTTACATGAATAATATGCTAAGCATTGAATCGGTTTTTGCATTTTACGTCACACATTATTGTTTAACTTTTAAAGCTCCATAATTTTCTAAACGAGTACCACGATTTTCAAAACCTCAGCAGCGTTGTATAAGGAATGACAAGACCCTTTTAATGAGGTATCACTTGACTCCCTCCTCCTTCCCCTCTGAAAACATTTGGAGGATGACCCCTATTGAGGGGGTCGAAGATTTTAATATGTTTTTTGCGTCAAAAGGTGTCCCCTTGACAAATAATCTTGACGTGTTTTTGGATTTCGCCAAAAAATTATTTTCTACCCTGTAATGCCTTACGGTATGTTTTCGATGGGCCACCCTGTATAATAAGGTTCACAGATCTCTTCTAACCCTCTACCGCAGCGTTACTCAAAGTGTGGTCAGCGGAGCCTTGGAGCTCCGCAAAGCCTTTATGGTGGCTCCGCGAAGAAAATAATAGTTATTTAGAAGTCACTTAGAGGAAGGAGGATATGATTTTGGACTCCGCGGACTCCAGAAGCTCCGCGAAGAATGGGGAGGGACCTGGCTTGAGGCCTGTTTTTTTTTAGACTCACTAAGAGGAAGGGCGATATGGACCTGTTTTTTTTAAATATGTGTTTAGGGCTCCGTCAAATATTTCGCTTTTCAAAAAGGTTCTGTCACCAAAAAAGTTTGAGAACCACTGCTCTACCATAGACATCCATATGTGGATTTAAAATTTTTATATTTCTTTCTTTTCTTTATTATCAAGGTATGTAAGTGACTCTAAATATCACTACTACAAATTTGTTTTCTTTTCATATTTCTCTTATTTTTTTCCAATGTGGCAACAGTGTATTTAAAAAAGTATAAGCCATTGTCTTACTCTGTGGTAATAATGCGTGCTGTGCAATAATAGGCGTAAGTTTATTTGCAAACATACACAAATATAAGGTAAGTAATTGTAAAATAAAACTACCAGGGTTCAACGAAGAAAATTATATTTTTTTGGATTCAAATAATTTTGGGGAATGTATGAGCAATTTTGAAACTCCGGCAGATTTCCTTACAATTTTATTTCCAAACGATTTAGTTTAATTAATAGTAGTTGAATCAAACCTGAACTCTGTTCAAGATAATATAAACAAACCGGCAAATATTACAGCAAATGAACAAGAAGAGTTCATTGGTATAACTCTTTTTATGTCATTGGTAAAACTATCTTCTAGTAGACTTTACTGGAATCCAAATGAGGGCCAACGTCAAGTATATGAGATCTGACGTGTAACAAATGGGAGGAGATTAAAACTTTTCCTACATTTCAATGACAATTCAAAATTTATAAAGCAAGGCTTACCTGGACACGACAAACTTTACAAAGTTAGACCACTTATCAAAAAGATTCGGCAACAACTTGTATTGGTTCCCAAAGAAGATTATTTGGCAATTGATGAACATATTATTCCAACTAAAGCCCGACACACACTAAAACAGTATAATCCTAAAAACCGAAGAAATGGGGATTCAAAAATCTTGTAGTAAGTGGTGTTTCTGGATTTTCCTACGATTTTGACATTGTTGCTGGGAGTCAAAGTAATACTATACCTGAAGGTGCACCGGATCTGAGGGCCAGTGGAAATATCGTTACTAAGCTATCTGATACCATATCTTAGATTTTCATTTATAAGTAGACTGTATGAAAAATCCATATATGACTGTTCCCTAATTTTCTTTTTTTTTTTTTTTTTTTTTAGTTTTATTCATGTGAAGCTATTTATGGCATTGAAATTTTTTTTTTTCTGTAGAAAGCGGATGTCAGGATTTTTATGTAACTTTTAATAAATTAGACCAATAAAAACAATATTTTATGATTTTTTTTTTTATTTAAACAAGTAATTTATGCAATAGAAGGCTAAAATCTATGGTAAAGACAACATATTTTACTTACGATCACTATAGAAAGCAGAGAAAAACACACGACCTATATAAATATGCAATACACAGAAAAAAAGGTGTACTATATTCAAGATGAATTGTCTTATTTCAATGCTTTGTTGTGTTTGTATATATGCAAGTAAAACTCGTCTCGATTTAAAATTCTATTAATACTTGTTCAACAATAGCTCATAAGCCTTGCTTCAAGATTAGAATTAACTTGCCCTAACCAAAATACTTGTAATTAAATGAAGAGTATCTATTACTCAATTGTAGTATTATGTACTGTACATCTTAAATGAAATAGTCTTAGACTTGTTTTAAATATACTTTATTTATATTCAATAATACCTTGTTCTTAAATCCAATAACATACATACATAAATATATTCATTTTGGTTGAATTATAGGATAGTTTTATTGAAGAAATTAATAATCTTGAAATAAGATCAGGCTGTTCTTGCTTTTTAAATAGGGTTCTCACTGGTTCCTATCCACTGAAAAACATTTTTCAAAATTGTTTTTAGTTAATATACCAAATTCCTCTGTCCTCTGAGGTGTCCAACCTATAATTACAAAAAAAATAATTTTATAACTTCAAAACCTAAATGGAACATAAAAGTTTGTCATACTAAGAGGTCGTATCTACAAAATGAATATTTTTAGTAAATGTGCGTAGGTAGATAAGTACGTCCTTTGAGACTTCGCAAATAAGTTTTGCATATTTTACTAACCTTTTCTTATAATTATAGTAAATATTTTCAAATGCAAATATTCCTTTATTATTTTGTGTTATAATAAAATAAAATGTAAGCTTATTAAAATTGTAAGAATCTTGAAATCAGAATTTTCGTAGATACGACCTCTTGTCTTAGCAAGGCAGAAGTCGTCTTTCCAAAAAGTCGTCATCCAGCATCATACATTTTTTTTACTTCTGTACAGTTTGTTTCGTGTTCTTATGATTATAAATTTACTTTTATATAATAATACCTAATAAGAAGTGAACTAAATATACTTACATTTAAATATTGGTATCAGGTCGCTGCCCATTCATTTAACAAATGTTCCATTTTTAATTTAATTTATTCATACACTTATTAATTAAATCACAAAGAATTTCTAACAAAAAGTAAAACGCAACCCTAACGATACGATGCAAACATGTTAGAAAATGTACAATAGGATGAACACGTGCTAATGTCAATTTGCCAGATTCTTTATAAATTCGTTGTGTCTCTGACTTCCGAATAATAAGTATCACATCTCAACATGTGCCAGTCATACATCTACCGTATCAGTGCAGGGGTTGCATTTTAAAATAAATTTCAGCTGGCAACATCGTACAGTGAATTTGTACTAGCTAATCTTTTGTGAAGTACATAGGTTTTTGATTCGAATTGTTTAATTCTTGTTCTGAAATTTAAATGCTTTGAATCGAATACTTTTATAACATTGAATCAAGTTCGCAATAGTCGGTTTTAAGAGCATATCATACTTATAATAAACGTAAGAGCTTTCTTGGATTAATTCACAATTCTATACTCGAATGAAATAATTTATTCTTAGATTAATTATTATAACTCTTAAAATACAAGATTATGTCTATACATACTTCATTCAACATTTATTTTCTTATTGTATCGAGAAATATTATTTGAAGCAAACTCTGCTTTATTTCAAACAAATTAAATCTTCCAAGTGTAAAGCTTTTCTTGAATGTAGATGATAATTTTTTTCTGTGTACCAATCGATAAATTCTTATGTTTATACTTTGTGGAGACTAATTATGTTTTAAAGTCCCTTTTTTCTATTGGAGATATTATTTAATAAACAGTTTGAAGCTTTTAATGATTTTACATTTTTAAATTTTAAACTTTTCAACAGCGTTTTTTTCGAAATTTGAAGAGTACTTTGGACCTAGCCCTTTCATTTGACTAACACCCTCGAGTGTGACACAATTAAAAATAATCCTTTGTGAAACTGAAGGACATATATGGGATGAATTAAGAAACTACAAAGGAAATTACCCTCGAAACATTACACAAAACAAATACTTGATTATGTCTAAACAGAATTTGCGTCTGATCATAGAAATTAAGAACTAGTCATTGTTAAGTACGAAATCACCGAAAGCTTACAGAGGTGGACCTTAGCCAGTGGTTATCCTGGTATATCACTTTCGTCTTAAAACATCCTGTATTAAAGGTGTTACGTTAATATGAAAATATATTGCTACATTTTAATTAAAACATATTTTTAATTAAAAAAAATCATTTTTATTACCTACACGTTTAATAAGCAGAAAATTAATTTATATTGAATTTACATTCTTTTATAATTAGACATTTAATTGTTAAAACTGAATATAAAATGGAAACATACGACTTAGTACGAATCAAAAATATTCAGAATAATGAAGTCGTTTGGAAAGTTAGCAGTGGCATTTGTGTTTGTCTTCGTATTGTATTTGTGTCAAATATCGAACGCTATTCCAACTACACCAGAAGATGCAGTGGAGCAAGAATGTCATGGACCTGATTGTCCCAATATTTGGTGATCATGATTAACCCTTTAATATTTGTATAAGTATTTTTAATAAAATAAATATTTATTTATTGCAATCATTTATATTGTGTTTATTATTAAGCAGACAGAGCTGTCGCATCGGCTGCCGCATTAGAAAGGGACAGCTGCATTTTGAGTAGTAATGTTTTGTGCAAGTATGTTTATCTGAGGAGCGAGCATGCGTTTTATGAATGAATCCGTATTTATGTCTACTACGTTTACTTTACACTGCTGTGTTTTTTGTTTTTTAAATTAAATTTGATAAGATGTGTTAGTGTTGACGATAATTATTATTAATTCCATATATAGGCTTTTTTTTCCAATGTGGCAACAGTGTATTTAAAAAAGTATGTGCCATTGTCTTACTCTGTGGTAGTAATGCGTGCTGTGCAATAATAGGCGTAACTTTATTTGCAAACATCCACAAATATATGGTAAGTAATTGTAAAATAAAACTACTAGGGTTCAACGATGAAAATTATATTTTTATGGATTCAAATGATTTTGCGGAATGTATGAGCAATTTGGAAACTCCTGCAGATTTCCTTACAATTTTATTTCCAATTGATTTAATTAATAGTAGTTGAATCAAACCTGAAATCTGTTCAAGATAATATAAACAAACCGGCAAATATTACAGCAAATGAACAAGAAGAGTTCATTGGTATAACTTTTTATGTCATTGGTAAAACTATCTTCTAGTAGACTTTACTGGAATCCAAATGAGGGCCAACGTCAAGTATATGAGATCTGACGTGTAACAAATGGGAGGAGATTAAACGTTTCCTACATTTCAATGACAATTCAAAATTTATAAAGCAAGGCTTACCTGGACACGACAAACTTTACAAAGTTAGACCACTTATCAAAAAGATTCGGCAACAACTTGTATTGGTTCCCAAAGAAGATTATTTGGCAATTGATGAACATATTATACCAACTAAAGCCCGACACACACTAAAACAGTATAATCCTAAAAACCGAAGAAATGGGGATTCAAAAATCTTGTACTAAGTGGTGTTTCTGGATTTTCCTACGATTTTGACATTGTTGCTGGAAGTCAAAGTAATACTATACCTGAAGGTGCACCGGATCTGAGGGTCAGTGGAAATATCGTTACTAAGCTATCTGATACCATATCTTAGATTTTCATTTATAAGTAGACTGTAAGAAAAATCCATATATGACTGTTCCCTAATTTTCTTTTTTTTTTTAGTTTTATTCATGTGAAGCTATTTATGGCATTGAAATTTTTTTTTTTTCTGTAGAAAGCGGATGTCAGGATTTTTATGTAACTTTTAATAAATTAGACCAATAAAAACAATATTTGATGATTTTTTTTTTTTTATTTAAACAAGTAATTTATGCAATAGAAGGCTAAAATCTATGGTAAAGACAACATATTTTACTTACGATCACTATAGAAAGCAGAGAAAAACACACGACCTATATAAATATGCAATTCACAGAAAAAAAGGTGTACTATATTCAAGATGAATTGTCTTATTTCAATGCTTTGTTGTGTTTGTATATATGCAAGTAAAACTCGTCTCGATTTAAAATTCTATTAATACTTGTTCAACAATAGCTCATAAGCCTTGCTTCAAGATTAGAATCAACTTGCCCTAACCAAAATACTACTAATTAAATGAAGAGTATCTATTACTCAATTGTAGTATTATGTACTGTACATCTTAAATGAAATAGTCTTAGACTTGTTTTAAATATACTTTATTTATATTCAATAATACCTTGTTCTTAAATCCAATAACATACATACATAAATATATTGATTTTGGTTGAATTATAGGATAGTCTTATTGAAGAAATTAATAATCTTGAAATAAGATCAGGCTGTTCTTGCTTTTTAAATAGGGTTCTCACTGGTTCCTATCCACTGAAAAACATTTTTCAAAATTGTTTTTAGTTAATATACCAAATTCCTCTGTCCTCTGAGGTGTCCAACCTATAATTAAAAAAAAAAAATGATTTTATAACTTCAAAACCTAAATGGAACATAAAAGTTTGTCCTACTAAGAGGTCGTATCTACAAAATGAATATTTTTAGTAAATGTGCGTAGGTAGATAAGTACGTCCTTTGAGACTTCGCAAATAAGTTTTGCATATTTTACTAACCTTTTCTTATAATTATAAATATTTTCTAATGCAAATATGCCTTTATTATTTTGTGTTATAATAAAATAAAATGTAAGCTTATTAAAATTGTAAGAACCTTGAAATCAGAATTTTCGTAGATACGACCTCTTGTCTTAGCAAGGCAGAAGTCGTCTTTCCAAAAAGTCGTCATCCAGCATCATACATTTTTTTTACTTCTGTACAGTTTGTTTCGTGTTCTTATGATTATAAATTTACTTTTATATAATAATACCTAATAAGAAGTGAACTAAATATACTTACATTTAAATATTGGTATCAGGTCGCTGCCCATTCATTTAACCAATGTTCCATTTCAATTTAATTTATTCATACACTTATTAATTAAATCACAAAGAATTTCTAACAAAAAGTAAAACGCAACCCTAACGATACGATGCAAACATGTTAGAAAATGTACAATAGGATGAACACGTGCTAATGTCAATTTGCCAGATTCTTTATAAATGCGTTGTGTCTCTGACTTCCGAATAATAAGTATCACATCTCAACATGTGCCAGTCATACATCTACCGTATCAGTGCAGGGGTTGCATTTTAAAATAAATTTCAGCTGGCAACACCGTACAGTGAATTTGTACTAGCTAATCTTTTGTGAAGTACATAGGTTTTTGATTCGAATTGTTTAATTCTTTTTCTGAAATTTAAATGCTTTAAATCGAATACTTTTATAATATTGAATCAAGTTCGTAATAGTCGGTTTTAAGAGCATATCATACTTATAATAAACGTAAGAGCTTTCTTGGATTAATTCACAATTCTATACTCGAATGAAATAATTTATTCTTAGATTAATTATTATAACTCTTAAAATACAAGATTGTCTATACATACTTCATTCAACATTTATTTTCTTATTGTATCGAGAAATATTATTTGAAGCAAACTCTGCTTTATTTCAAATAAATTAAATCTTCCAAGTGTAAAACTTTTCTTGAATGTAGATGATAATTTTTTTCTGTGTACCAATCGATAAATTCTTATGTTTATACTTTGTGGAGACTAATTATGTTTTAAAGTCCCTTTTTTCTATTGGAGATATTATTTAATAAACAGTTTGAAGCTTTTAATGATTTTACATTTTTAAATTTTAAACTTCTGAACAGCGTTTTTTTCGAAATTTGAAGAGTACTTTGGACCTAGCCCTTTCTTTTGACTTACACCCTCGAGTGTGACACAATTAAAAATAATCCTTTGTGAAACTGAAGGACATATATGGGATGAATTAAGAAACTACAAAGGAAATTACCCTCGAAACATTACACAAAACAAATACTTGATTATGTCTAAATAGAATTTGCGTCTGGTCATAGAAATTAAGAACTAGTCATTGTTAAGTACGAAATCACCGAAAGCTTACAGAGGTAGACCTTAGCCAGTGGTTATCCTGGTATATCACTTTCGTCTTAAAACATCCTGTATTAAAGGTGTTACGTTAATATGAAAATATATTGCTATATTTTAATTAAAACATAATAAAAAAAATCATTTTTATTACCTACACGTTTAAAAAGCAGAAAATTAATTTATATTGAATTTACATTCTTTTATAATTAGACATTTAATTGTCAAGACTGAATATAAAATGGAAACATACGACTTAGTACGAATCAAAAATATTCAGAATAATGAAGTCGTTTGGAAAGTTAGCAGTGGCATTTGTGTTTGTCTTCGTATTGTATTTGTGTCAAATATCGAACGCTATTCCAGCTACACCAGAAGATGCAGTGGAGCAAGAATGTCATAGACCTGATTGTCCCATTATTTGGTGATCATGATTAACCCTTTAATATTTGTATAGGTATTTTTAATAAAATAAATATTTATTTATTGCAATCATTTATATTGTGTTTATTATTAAGCAGACAGAGCTGTCGCATCGGCTGCCGCATTAGAAAGGGACAGCTGCTAATTTGAGTAGGAATGTTTTGTGCAAGTATGTTTATCTCAGGAGCGAGCATGCGTTTTAGGAATGAATCCGTATTTATGTCTACTACGTTTACTTTACACTGCTGTGTTTTTTGTTTTTTAAATTAAATTTGATAAGATGTGTTAGTGTTGACGAGAATTATTATTAATTCCATATATAGGCTTTTTTTTCCAATGTGGCAACAGTGTATTTAAAAAAGTATGTGCCATTGTCTTACTCTGTGGTAGTAATGCGTGCTGTGCAATAATAGGCGTAAGTTTATTTGCAAACATCCACAAATATATGGTAAGTAATTGTAAAATAAAACTACTAGGGTTCAACGAAGAAAATTATATTTTTATGGATTCAAATGATTTTGCGGAATGTATGAGCAATTTGGAAACTCCTGCAGATTTCCTTACAATTTTATTTCCAAATGATTTAATTTAATTAATAGTAGTTGAATCAAACCTGAAATCTGTTCAAGATAATATAAACAAACCGGCAAATATTATAGCAAATGAACTAGAAGAGTTCATTGGTATAGCTCTTTTTACGTCATTGGTAAAACTACCTTCTAGTAGACTTTACTGGAATACAAATGTGGGCCAACGTCAAGTATATGAGATCATGACGTGTAACAAATTGGGAGGAGATTTAACGTTTCCTACATTTCAATGACAATTCAAAATTTATAAAGCAAGGCTTACCTGGGCACGACAAAGTTTACAAAGTTAGACCACTTATCAAAAAGATTCCGCAACAACTTTTTTTGGTTCCCAAAGAAGAATATTTGGCAATTGATGAACAGAATATACCAACTAAAGTCCGACATAGACTAAAACAGTATAATCCTAAAAACCGAAGAAATGGGGATTCAAAAATCTTGTACTAAGTGGTGTTTCTGGATTTTCCTACGATTTTGACATTGTTGCTGGAAGTCAAAGTAATACTATACCTGAAGGTGCACCGGATCTGGGAGCCAGTGGAAATATAGTTACTAAGCTCTCTGATACCATACCTGTGACCATACTTTAAATTTTCATTTATAAGTAGACTATGAAAAATCCATATATGACTGAGCCCTAATTTTCTTTTTTTTTAGTTTTATTCATGTGAAGTCATTTATGGCATTGAAATTTTTTTTCTGTCAGGATTTTTTTTCTAATGTTTAATAAATTAGACCAATAAAAACAATATTTGATGATTTAATATTTTTTTTTACTAAAACAAGTCTAAAATCTAAAAACTAAAATCTAAGCTAAAGACAACATATTTTACTTACGATCACTATAGAAAGCAGACAAAAACACCTATATAAATATGCAATATGTAGCTCAATATGCATAATACAGAAATTGCACTATTAACAAAATGCACAGAATATATTATACGAGTATTTTCACACATATTTACCTGTGTAAGTGGTTGTAGGAAAAGTATAGCATGTAATGCGAGCTGTAAAGTAATTACGCACTCCAAATACCGCATGTCTGTGGCCAGAGTAATGGAAAAACAATCTGGTCATTATAAATTAATTTATTTGCTTAAACATAATTGTACAAATATTTGGTGATAATCATGATCGCCAAATTCAGTCATCAAGATGACAGTTGCGCTTTCTTGCGTGGTCTGTTGGACATGGATCAGCGCTCGATATTTGACACAAATATATTATTAAGACGCACACAATGGCCACTGTTAATTTTGCAAACGACTTCATTGTTCTGAACGATCTAAATCCTACTAAGTTGTATTTTTTTCCTTTTATATTCAATTCTGGTAATTGATTTCTATTTTAATTATTTAAACAATGTTATATTACTTATTCGGTATAAATTAATTCCTTTTTTTATTAAACTTGTAGATAATAGAAATTTTTTTCTTAATAAAAATATTTAATATGATTTGTTGATATATGATTTAATAGAATTTTTTATTTTACTACTACTAAATTTTTATAGAATTGTTTTTTTATATAAGATATTTTCGGTTTAATAATACTTGGATAATAAAATACGTTTGTAAAATGTAATAAAGAATAAATAAATAAAAAAAATTAGCATTATCTTCTTCATTTGACATAACATGTTTTCCAGATTTATGATGCAATAATGACTATTCCAGGGTTTTCGAATTCTGCCACAAACTTCAGGTAAAGAAAAATTGATATCCGAACTCTGCCACGGATTACAGTTTTAGAGATGTTTCTAAATCATTAGAGGGTCTCTCCGGTCCGATTAGATATTATCAATGTAGGTATCCAAGACATTGCTGATATTGTTTACTATTTGTGGTACTTACATAGCTACATACATACATGAATAAAAATATGAAATAATATAAAAAAACAACTTATTAGGAAAATATTCGAATTTATTAAGTGTTGCCTTTCACAAGAGTTGATAGCCCGTCACAAGAAGTATCAGCCCGTCACAAGAAGTGTGTGCCCGTCACAAGAATAACTGGCCCGTCACAAGAAGTGTGTGCCCGTCACAAGAATACTGGCCCGTCACAAGAACCCTAAAGAAAACGTGTAAGATAAAACACAGAAATAACTATTTATCCCTGGTTAATAAGAAGTTAAAATTAAATAACCAGGTACCTACATAGCCTTCTCGTGAAGCGAGGTCTAGAAATAGGTAAAACTACTCAACGTTTACTAGTTAATTAAAGTTCGGCTTATCAATTTATGTAGGTAATCTTCAGATTTACAAAGTAACAGGATAGACGGCTCGTGAAGCGAGTTCTGCCCAACAATTACATTTAATAAGCAAATTACACTCTTAGATTTCAAGATACTACCCCTAATAGTTCATCCCATATACTAAAAATATATACAATGAAAAGAACATAACCTAGGGTTAGGTCTAAGTAAGAATTCTAACTAAAATCAAAGCATATTTACCCCTTTTATTTAATCCGCAAAGGAGGAACAAACTATTCACCAGATCAGCTTGGAACGGCAAATTCGTGAACGACTTATTCAGAAAGACTACATATATATGTGGACACTGAAATAAAAGAACGAAGGTCTTACAAAAGAATAACTACGCCGTAACTTGAAATACTGTGTAGAAAAAACTCACCTATGAGATTCAACACGTGGTTAAATATATCCTCCTAAGAGCTCCTACAACGTGGTCACCAAAAAATACTACCACATCCACACTGTTGTAGCTTAAAACAGAAAGGTTGTTCCGCAATATCCCAAATGGATTGAAACGACTTCCAATAAATTTCGAAAACAGTACCTTTCACATTAAAACCCTCGTGTCGAATATCCGTCTAGAAAAATACAGAAAAGGCGGAAATCTACGTCACTTAAAATTCCAAAAACCAGTAATAGGTACCAGTAATACCAACATACCTTAGTGACAGATAGGTGTCCTATCAGCGCCCTCTATTACGAAATAAATTCTTGACAGAGGGCTAAAATAAGCAAACAAAGCCTCTAAAACGAAATAAATAGCCTAACTAAACCCAAATAGAGGTCCAATCTACCCCAAACTGATCATATACTCGCACTTAACGTCAGAGCGGAAACGCTAGACCGACATCTTGAATACAGGGCAGCCACATGCTCACCCAGAGTGTCACAGAAGGACCGCTCTGTTCGAATCTCGAACCAAAAGCACAGTGGTTAAAAATGCGGGTATAGAAGGACCCATTAAATAATTATTGAACACGAATAAAAACTAGTGTATTCTTATTTTTATGAAAAACCGCTATAAGGCCAAATTTAAACGTTACAAATATTTGGTTGGAATATTGATAAATTGTTGGCTTATGTTTGTTTTAAATAATTGCGGAATTTAATTACTCTTTTATCATTTGGTAGCAAATAGTGCAATTCTTCATTAAAAAAATTTACAACCTCCTCAGAACTGAGGTACATCATACCAAAATGAAGTTTTAAATATCTACCAATCACAGAGTTTTTCTCTTTATATTCCGGAACTAAATTATATTCTTAAATTTTTTGAAACCATGCTTGGCAGAGATGAAATTTGCAACCCAAAAGAATAAGATCTCTCCCAAAATATTTATATATTGTGTTGTGAATGCTTAATTCAAAATCTACCACAATCTCTATTGGTTTAAAATTTAAACCAAAAGCTTTAGACTTATTACTTAAAAGGAGGAATACATTGTAATATGTTTCACTTGATTTATCAGGTAATAAACAAAAACAACCGGTACATAATAACCGTTTTTAAAACTATGAATCGTAAACATTTGGTAAAAAAAAATTGTACAAAATTTGAATGTTCCGTCCATCAAAATACTGACACAAAAATGTTAAATTTGAAAAACAGGAAAACACAATTATTTTTTTCACCTTATCTGCCACCATTAGAAATTCTTCCCCGCGATTTGTATTCAGATGTAACTTGAGAACAGTATTGAACACCTCTTCTTGGTTTTTAGGTAATATTTTTCTTCTTGCCGCATGCATATTTTTTCTTATTTGATTGATATCTTCTGAGTTTATGTTCTCCGCAAAATTATTTGATTGCAACTCTCGAATTATTAATTTTTCTGGTTTCTCAGCTGGATCACAAGTTGCTTTTCTTTTAAAACTATTGCTCACTGCATTTCTTGCAAGATTCATTGCAACACCATGATTATGTTCTGCTTTGACCTCTACTATTACGTCTTCATTGGAAACGAGGGAGTACACTCTAGCTGTACATTTGGCGTTACAGCATTTCCATCGAATCTTTCCACACTTGCTAGTATTAGCTTTGGAAAACTTAAAATTATTTAACACAATTAATTTACTTCCTCTTTCTCTAAACATGGTAGACGCACTGTTATTCACTTTAACTCAACTAAGGTAGACAATAAACTGTTTCATAAAACCTTTATTAAGAAACAAATAACCTATTTCCCCTTCTAAATTTTTCCCTAAATATTAAAACCGAGCAGTCGTCAAAATATTCCAAGAATTCCATCAATTTTGTTTTTGAGAAAATATATTAATAATTACTTATTTAATTTTTGTACCTCTTCTGAAAGGTCTTTAGGTATGAAAAAATATTTAAATCCTTAATCCCTAATACGGATAAAACTTAATGCCCCTTAATGGTCATGGCAGAGTTCAGACTATTCACTAATCCCTCAGTTGTTAAAATTCAGGTAAAATTTTAATTTGTGGCAGAATTCGGATGCGCCCGACTATTCAATATTCTTTACATAGCGAACAGAATTGTTATTTTATTTCTGGAAATATCCCTGCAACAACTTCTGTAATGACATCTAACATACTTTGAGATAATGTAGGAGTGACATTTATCTTTTTTTACTTCCCCCTTGATACTATTCAAAATCCGATAAGACTGAACATACATACAATAATATGGTAGCAAACGTATAACGGGATGACCGTATCTTTTACCCATTTCATCATCAACGTAATAAGAAGAATCAATTTCTTCAATATAGCTAACAAATATTTTTTAAAGCTGTAAAAGGATATGTTACAATCATATTATTTAAAACACTCGCCCTTCAGGCTCGTGCCACAAACTTCCACACTCGTGAGAAAAGTTGAACTTCCCCACTTGTTGCACAATATACTATTGTAATTGTAAAAAAGGATGTGGAGCTGCTTGTGGATGTGGGAAAAGTGGCTTATACTGTAGTATAGCATATTCAGAGTGCAGCGAAAATAGTTGTTTCAATATTCCACCTATTATTCAAATATTTTATAAGTAATTTTCTTTTTTATTTACTTTTCCTTTATGTATTTATTTTTCTCGATTACTATTTGAATTATTGCAATTATTAATTTTTTTTAAACCAAGATATAATTTTTAAATTGGTAAACTTTTTCACATATATTAGTAGCAAAATATTCAATTTTAAATTTTTTAGTTAGACCTTACATTTTTAAATAATATATTCGGAATTCAGTCAATTTATTCTACACATACGGTATTTATACACAGGCTAATTTTTAACGAATATTTTTAATATAATTCACATATTATTTTTAATGGAAAGGATCAAATCAGCCAACAAACACAGCTGATCACATTAGACACTCAAGGCGACTCTAATGGTACTGCCTGGAGGAGCGCTGACTACGGTTCGCATCAGTTCCTCGCACTCCCCGCTCTTGACTGCCGATTATACACAGGCATACCCCATTTTTAACGAATATTGTTGATATAATTCACAAATTATGTTTAAATATTTATAGGTAAGCATCAAAGTAATTACACATTATATTCAAATATAAATCAATTTATTTGCTCATGAGAACCAAAGTCCGACACATGTAGGTCCTGTGCATCGCTTCTTTGCTGGAGTATTTGCAGCACTCGATATCTGACACAAAAATAATACAAACACCCAAACACATGACATTGTTAACTTTCCGAAGGGCTTCATTATTATGGATAATCTGAATCCTACTAAGTCGTACTTTTTTCCTTTTATAATCAATTTTGGCAATTGTATTTTTATTTAAATTTTGAAACAATTAAATTCTACGCATTTTATATAAATTGATTTTTTTAATAAACTGGTCACTAGAAATTTTTCAATTATTAAATATAAGTACTTTTTAATTAAAATAAGACAATGTAGGTACCTTCCTATAAAAGTTATAACACCAATAGTACCGGGTGTTTCGCAAAGAAACTAACATAACTTCGTAACATACTTAAGTGGATGATATAAGTGACCAGAATTATCCATCGGTAGGGTATACATCTAATTTTCTAATTTCCAATTATATTTGATTATTTTAGGTTAATATTTTACTTTTCCACAAGTTGTGAATATTTTTTTGTGATTTTAAGTAAATTGATTATAGCCCATAAAACACTGAACATTTTTTGTACTTATTTTCACTATTAGTCTGTAATATGTGTCTATAATCTGATTATATTAATGATTTTTTTAAACCACCATAAATCCGACTAATGATTTCCGTTGAATAAAAGTAGGATAAACATATAATTAAAAAAGGGTATGTCCATACATAGTTAATCGTTTGACCCAAGTCTTATCTAAATAGATAACATTACAGTTTTGTTGGCTCTTAAATACCTGTGCCTCCTAAGAATGATGGCGTTTCCTTCCAACATTATACTTCTACGACCACGCTTCAAATATTCAGAACCAATATATTTCATCAATCTATATAGGGTCCTTTGAGAGAATGATAACAAATTCTGATTTCCTCGAATACTATTATAAATTGCATTCAAAGTTGGCGGAATGTCAAAAAAAAATCATTGCACACAACTCCTAAGCTTTTAAAACCCCCATGATATACACATTCGCGAGAATTTGACTGCCTTATCCGCTTTTTTCTTCTTGCAGGAGATTTCAATTCGCTATTTTTTTGCTCCTCCTTTTTTTGATTGTATAAATTGTTTTTTTATTAACCCCATCCATTTTGAAAGCACGATTTACCGCTGTAGTCACACTTAATTTTTCGTCATTGACTAAATAAAAAATCACATTAAAAATCACAATATTCTCTCTCGCATGGAGAATTGTTTGCGTTTGAATTTCTTAAACTCCACGTTGCAGGTAAGAAATCACAACTAAACCAACCCCACATAAATTATTGAGTAATTAAATGTCAAAGTTTTGAAAACTTCATAGGCTTTCGAGTGGGCTTTAAATATTCAGGATAGCTATTCACTAAGTCATGGGAGCGCTCCCATGGGAGTGCTCCCATATATTTTGCTCTCTTACTCTTAGGTGGGTATATCGTGCTTACTCACTTTTAGCCCAGGTACATGCGTAGTAAGGTCAGATTTTATAGCATGGGAGGGAGAATTGCGGGCTTGCCAGATTTTAGGTCCGTATTTATCACAAAGCAAATTTGAATTACTTAGGACAGATTCCACTGTTGTGTTAAACGGAGATTAAAATGACATTGTTAATGTAAAATGTAATTTTAAACTTCGTTTAGCACAACGGTGGAATCGGTCCTTAAATAGTAGATCAAAGTTATTCTGTCGACTTGCCAACGTTGGGATGGGAGTATGGGAGCATGGGAGTATGGGAGTGCTCCCATGAGTTGGAGAATAGATATCCAGGTCTGTTCCAACAACGATCGGAAACCAGTCACAGACGCCAGGATTCTGCGCAGTATATAATTTGGCTGTCGAAATATTTAACTGGGCAGAATTCTGGTGTCAGTGACTGGTTTCTGATCGTTGTTGGAACAAACATTTCGTATACAATATAAATTTTTAGGCTAGCGCCATATTAGGCAGAAAGTCAGCCGCTGAAAATGAGCCGCAGATCTTTGTGTAGTAAATTCAAATGCTAGGCGTTTCAATGGATCTTCAGCTCAATGTAGCGAGTTAACAAATTGCTTGTAAGAGATTATAGAATTTGTCTGCAGCGACGTTCTGCTGCTTAAGATCGGCGGCTGAACGTACGTTGTTGAGGGAAACTAGTCGCTGGACCCAAGCTTGATTGGGAGCCTGCCGGAACCCCTCAGGGAGAGCAGAGGGTTACCCAAAAGTCGAAATAAAATAGCTGAAAAATAGTAAAACAGTGCTTCAGTAATGCCAATTTTCTACAACTTTACAAATCAGGTGCTATATCTGATGAACTTTACACATTCTACCTACAGGTATCCAATAATGTTAAAGATACGGTACCCTGAACCTCCCATTGAAGATAATTACACAGAAACTAAATATTTGGACCTGCATGTGGACAGCTAAAATAAGCTAAGTGACGTTTTTTCTCTTTTTTTTTTGTTACACAGAAAAAAAGGTGTACTATATTCAAGATAAATGGTCTTATTTCAATGCTTTGTTGTGTTTGTATATCCTCAAGTAAAACTCGTCTCGATTTGAAATTCTAGTAATACTTGTTCAACAATAGCTAATCAGCCTTGCTTCAAGATTATAATCAACCTTTCCTAACCAAAATACATCTAATTTAATGAAGAGTATTGCTCAATTGCAATAATATGTACATCTTAAATAAAATAGTCTTATACTTGTTTTAAATATACTTTATTTATATTTAATAATACCTTGTTCTTAAATCCATTACAACTAAATTTGGTTCAATAATAATATGATCTTTGACATAAATATATTGATTTTGGTTGAATTATAGGATAGTTTCATTGAAGAAGCTAATAATGTTGAAATAAGATCAGGCTGTTCTTGCTTTTTAATAGGGTTTTCACTGGTACCTATCCACTGAAAAACATTTTTCAAAATTGTTTTTAGTTAATATACCAAATTCCTCTGTCCTCTGAGGTGTCCCACCTATAATTAAAAAAAAATACAAAAAATAATGTTATAACTTTAAAACCTAAATGGAACATAAAAGTTTGTCTTCCTAAGATAGGTCGTATCTACAAAATGAATATTTTTAGTAAATGTGTATAGGTCCTTTTAGACTTCGCAAATAAGTTTTGCATATTTTACTAACCTTTTCTTATAATTATAGTAAATATTTTCTAATGCAAATAGGCCTTTATTATTTTGTGTTATAATAAAATAAAATGTAAGCTTATTAAATTTGTAGGAATCTTGAAATCAGAATTTTCGTAGATACGACCTCTTTTCTTAGCAAGGCAGAAGTCGTCTTTCCAAGTAGTCGTCATCCAGCATCATACATTTTTTTTTACTTCTCTAACTTGTTTCGTGTTCTTATGCTTATAAATTTACTTTAATATAATAATACCTAACAAGAAGTGAACTAAATTTACTTACATTTAAATATTGGTATCAGGTCGCTGAGGCCCCATTCATTTAACAAATGTTCCATTTCAATTTAATTTATTCATAAACTTATTAATTAAATCACAAAGAATTTCTAACAAAAAGTAAAACGCAACCCTA
This sequence comes from Psylliodes chrysocephalus, assembly GCA_927349885.1. Classification (NCBI taxonomy): domain Eukaryota; kingdom Metazoa; phylum Arthropoda; class Insecta; order Coleoptera; family Chrysomelidae; genus Psylliodes; species Psylliodes chrysocephalus. Next base: position 64,189,989 of record OV651818.1, read on the forward strand.
ACGATACGATGCAAACATGTTAGAAAATGGACAATAGGATGAACACGTGCTAATGTCAATTTGCCAGATTCTCTATAAATGCGTTATGTCTCTGACTTCCGAATAATAAGTATCACATCTCAACATGTGCCAGTCATATATCTACCGTATCAGTGCATGGGTTGCATTTTAAAATAAGTTTCAGCTGGCAATACCGTACAGTGAATTTGTACTAGCTAATCTTTTGTGAAGTACATAGGTTTTTGATTCGAATTGTTTTATTCTTGTTCTGAAATTTAAATGCTTTGAATCGAATACTTTTATAACATTGAATCAAGTTCGCAATAGTCGATTTTAAGAGCATATCATACTTATAATAAACGTAAGAGCTTTCTTGGATTAATTCACAATTCTATACTCGAATGAAATAATTTATTCTCAGATTAATTATTATAACTCTTAAAATACAAGATTATGTCTATACTTCACTCAACATTTATTTTCTTATTGTACCGAGAAATATTATTTGAAGCAAACTTTGTGCTTTATTTCAAACAATTGTAATCTTCCAAGTGTAAAGCTTTTCTTGAATGTGGATGATAATTTTTTTCTGTGTACCAATCGATAAATTCTTATGTTTATACTTTGTGAAGATTAATTATGTTTTAAAGTCCCTTTTTTCTATTGGAGTTATTGTTTAATAAACAGTTTAGAGCTTTCAATGTTTTTCCATTTTTAAATTTTAACCTTTTGAACAGCGTTTTTTCCGAAATTCGAAGAGTAATTTAGACCTGGCCCTTCCATTTGACTAACAACCTCGGGTGTGACAGAATTAAAAACAATCCTTTGTGAAATTCCAGGACAGATATGGGATGAATTAAGAAACTACAAACGAAATTACCCTCGAAACATTACACAAAACAAATACTTGATTATGTGTAGACAGAATTTGCGTCTTATCATAGGGATTAAGGACTTGTCATTGTTAAGTACGGAATCACCGAAAGCTTACAGACTCTGTAAGCTTTCTGTAATACAGAGGTAGACCTTACCCATTGGCTATACTGATAGTTACTCACTGTTATGTTACTTTCATCTCAAAACATCCTGTATTAAAGGTTACTTTAATATGAGTGTATATTGGTATATTTTAATTAAAACATATTTTTAAGAAAAAAAAATTATCTATATTACCTACTCGTTTAATAAAAAGAAAATTAATTTATATTGAATTTACATTGTTTTATAATTAAAGCAGACATTTTATTGTCAAAACTGAATATAAAATGGAAACATACGACTCAGTACGAATTAAAATATTCAGAAAAATGAAGTCGTTTGGAAAGTTAACAGTGGCATTTGTGTGCGTCTTCGTATTGTATTTGTGTCAAATATCGAACGCTATCCCAACTAACAAAGTAGCTTTATAATTTTATTTTTAGTTTACAAGACTATTATATTTTATTGATATTATATTGCTGTTTCTGGAATGCTAATTTATTGTACTACAGTTGCATAAATCACTATTTTGTTCTCTGAAACTAAATAGTTATATAAATTAGTTTTTACAATATTCTTACAGCAAAATTATAAAATAGTTTTCACAATAACTATGAAATTGTTACATAAACATTTATACAACTGTTCTATACAATATTTCAGCTTATAAAATAAAATTGCTTTATAGTTATTCTATATTATTGTTCTGGATTACCTTTAGAACTTTTTGGTCATACAAATATAACTGTTTCTTAACCTCATAATAACGCTTTAAAAAATAGTTATATAAATATTAGTGTGAGATAATTCCGCATCAATAGCAATTTGCTTCTGATGAAAACTCTAAAATAACTGTAATATATTGTCGAAATACACTATTAAAAATCAGAAAACTGTATAGCAATTATTTTAGTTAAGAATAGTATTATCCCTTTAAAAATATTTATAAAAAAAATAAAGCAACTACATTTGGTAGTACCTAAGCCATATTATTTTTGTATTTTATGTGTATGGTCTGAAAATGTCAGATTTAAATAGTGAAGAAATATAAAAAATAAGTGGTACCTGCTTTTCAGAGAACAGTAAAAAATATTAGTAAAACATTTTGATGGTTTGTCTAGACACTCAAAAAAAAACTATCATTCAGCCAGATAATAATTAGGTATGTTCTGAATAATCATGCCCCAATACTAAAAGAAAGCCATATTTTTGGCGATGTCCATGTTAAACTTGCTTATTCTCGTAATATTAAAAATTATGCTTGTTCTATAAAGCTGTAGAAACAAATCTAATCATTTCAATTCTCAAATACTTAAATCGGAAACGATTTAGTAAGATTATGTTATATTTTGTCATATAGTGCAGCAATATGAAACTATTATACAACAAACCATGATGAACTTGTTTTGTAGAAATAAGTAATACAACTTAATTATTGTATTACAGCTGTTTTTACTTCAATAATATTTTATAATTATGATTCAGTCTTAAAATAACTTTCTAATACCTCTGAATAGCCGCCATATTTAACAAAAACCTAAGACAGTTTTAAAGCTAAATCTACTGTCGGTTTTACTAGTATTTAAGACAAAACCAATGTTAATTAAAGATTTTAATTATTAGTAATATTAGCACAATCTTATTACTAAAAAAAATCAAATTGCATAAATTTAATTTTTGTTTCACACTGAAAAAGTATTAGAAATATGAATCAAACTCGAGGCGCTTAAAAATTTAGTATTGTATGTGCTATATAATTAACAGTAATTTTTGCTGCGCATCCAAAAACGACTTTATTGTAGGTCATACATTATGTCTAAACCGCGTTATAGATATCTCTTAAGTAGATACTGCCATTTTACTAATATCGCCTTGAATTTACTTTTATGACAAATATAGAATTAATTTGTTTTCACCAGATACATTTAAAAAACTAAAATGTTACTGATTTTGATATGCAACCTAACCTCAAATTTGAAAATTTATAAAACAGTTATAAAAGTTTAAAAAAACATTTGTTTAAAGTCTGTGTAAATGTGTAGTAACTGTTCGGTAACTGCATTCAACAAATCTTATAGAATTTACAAAAGAACCAAATAGTTCTGTAATACTGCGCCCATTTTGTGTTTATTACTGTTGAAAGAATGTTCCGGAAATGTTCTTAGCTAATATTCTATTTTATAAATTTTGTTCCGTAAACATTTTTTCAGCTTTTATAAAATATCAAATTGTTACTTGGGATTCCAGCTACACCAGAAGACGCAGTGGACCAAGATTGTCTTGATTGTCCCAATATTTGGTAATCATGAATATATTTGTAAAACTATTTTTAATAAAATAAATGTATTTATAATGACCTCATAATGTTTGTATTACAACGTTTTACAACTACTAAACTAATCCATTAATTCATAAATAAGACCTTATTTATTGCAATCATTCATATTGTATTTATTATTAAGCAGACAGCTGTCGCATCGGCTGCCGCATTAGACAGAAGGAAACAGCTGCTAATTTGAGTGGGGATGGTTTGTGCAAGTATGTTTATCTGAGGAGCAAGCGTACGTTTTATGAATAAATCCGTATTTATGTCTAATATGTTTACTTTACACTGCTGTGTTTTTTGTTTTTTAAATTAAATTTGATAAGATGTGTTACTGTTGACGAGAATTTTTATTAATTCCATATACTGGCATATTTTAAAATATGTCACAATTTTTCGTCACGTGAGTACTAAATAAAAAACTTAAAATGTAAATTCTATCCTGCCATATTTAAAAATGTGACACCATTTCTCATTATTTGAATAAGAAATTAGTTGGCATGACCCAGAAGTGTCACTATTGCGCAAACATAACGAACTGTCTTCTAACATAGTAAATGGCATACTGATTACGTGCCGTTTTTTAATATTTTAATATCTCATTTCGTTTCGTTTTGTGTTTACATTTTCTAGGACATATTGTTTTCTTGATACCCTACTACAGAAGTAATCCTTTTCAGGATGGTTTGCCCTGATTACAAATTTAACCTAGCTAGCTAAGTGTTTCGGCGCATGTGGGACCTGTGTGGCAGATTGTGTTCCCAATTTTGTATCGCTAATTCTGCTGGTTCCAACTTTAATAATAATAAGTTTGTGGGCTAGACGAGGGGGAAGAGTGCTGTATGGTACCGCTTTGTATTCAGCAACGGTACGGATATATGCATTATAGGTGTGGATGAAGGTTTCTAGGTTACACCTGCCAAAACGACCACATAAGCTCCGAGGAGTCCGGCTCGCTTACGCATTTTGTCAAGTGTGCGTTAGATGTAAAATGTTACTGTGAAATTAGAATGTACAATTTGACAAAAATATCATGGCCCTCTTTACAATTGATTAACTATTTCTGATTTTTCACTAAAATAAACAAATCATTGCAATTACTGTCAAAAAAGATTGCAACAAACTTTAAAATATTGAATATCCAGTGATCTTTTTGTAAATTTGTTTAGTAACATTACCATTAAACATTACTCAGAATAATAGATAAGTGTCCAATTTCAACTCTTACTAAAGTTGTTGATATATCATATCAAAGTTGTTTACATTACCTTTTCAAAGTTGTATCACATATATTAATTATGTGTTTTATATAGTGTTATTTCTGATATGAAATTATTTACATCCATCCGTTATAAAAATTGTTCAGATCTCTTAATATTATTTAACTTTAATTACTCTTTTTCTAATGATTAAAATGCTAAAATTTTATTTTAAAACACATTTCGGCTAGAACGGCCCTATTTAGTGGGCACTAGGAAAGGCAATATTCGCTCATTGCGAAGTCATGGTAGGGAAAGGAAAAGCGATACTAGCGTTAGCCACGGATAATTCGTGCATTTTAGGGCGATATTTTGTAATTTTGGCATATCAAATACACGTATACATTTTACTTTTTTTCAAAAAAGTAGGTAAAAATAATATAATAAGCAACCGGAGTTGTTGTGTTGAAAATTTTACAAATACTAGCAAAAAAAAAACAGTGAAAATTATAAAAATGTTCAGTAGCAAAGTGGAAATTAAATCAAAGAAATAAATGGACAGGTGAACAATAAGAAGAAAAATTACCTATTTTTGTAACAACAGTAATACTGGAAATCAGAAACTTGAAAGGTTTTAAATAAACAATAAATTATCATTTTACGATGTTCTTAAACATCCTTTTATTCTTAAATGTTCATTCAGCAAGGACTAGATATCAAGATTTCTGCCTTTGATTATTGTATGTGGCTGGAATCCAATTTTGTGACTTACTGATGGGAAACCAGTTTTAATCATTCATTCTGTTTTCTTTCGAACAAAAATGAAAATATAAATAACGATCCTTCTTTTATACATTTTAATTTCACGCTATTATTTAATGGTATTTTTTTATTTTGACAGAATAGGTTAATTCTTCAAAGACAACTTACTAGACTTAGGCAACTTCTCATACATTTTCCCATAAATGCTGTTGCCTGTCTATATTTTATTATTGATTTTTATTGAATATACTTAATTTTTTTAATTTAAGCGATAAAAATATATAATAATAATAAATTAATGTTTTACTTATTTTACAAATCCATATACTTTTATTAAAACTAATATATATACTTTTTAATTACGAACTCTATTAAACATTGTCAGTATACGCAGACATAGTCCATTAGTACCTAAACGAATTGACGCACATTGCAACCCGCTTTTCGTAATCTTTTTTATAGTTGGGTGAGTAATCTATATAATTATGTATATCATTGGGTGTCTCATAAACGTCTAAGGTGGATGAATGAAATTTCGACTAACATAACTATTAACAATTAACTAACAAACAATTACTATTATTATTCTCAACCTTTTTTATTCATTTACATTTTTTTAAATGTTATTGTAATACTTTTAAATTCAGTGTTACTAAATACAGATATTTTGACATTGGATACACTTGCTTAAGGTACAACTTTACAATTTATTGTCCCTTAGCCATTTAAATCTTTTTGATCAAAATGTATATACATGTCCAGATTTTAATAATTTTTCACATTTTATATCATTTTGACCATGTCCACGATTGTTTGTTACGGGCCGGTATCTATATTTAACTATATTTAACTAGAGAGGGCTAACTTTCGCAGTAGTTCTGCCTCTATATTTCGCGAACATCTATTTTTAAAATTTTTTACATCTAGATCAACCTCTGATTTTGAAGGCTATTGAATAAATTGATCCCTAACGGAAATTAATACATTAAGCATCCTCTTCACCACCGGGTGTGTAATTCTAATAGATACACAAAATCTATCTGAAGTGGAAATATATCTATCCCCTTTTGCAAGAAACCATAACATGATAAGAAGTTACAGGCTGCAGTCCCTATGATGTTTTAAAACAATTTGTACAAGGGCCCTACTATCACAAGCAATGACTCAGATGTTGCCAAATAACAGAAAGAACTGCTATCCTTTATAAAGAGTCAGCACGCTTTAAAATTTCACTCTGTGTGCATGTTGGCGGATGAGATCAGTTGCCGTCATGGGCTTTATAACTCCTTCTTCTGCTTTCTCTCTCTCTCTCTTGTTCTCGCTTTATATCAGTATTCTTCTTTCTGTTGCTTCTTAAAGGTTTGCACTATACCCAAGAAAAATTCGAGCCGAATATGTACATAAAGTTGAAGAAAATGTTCAAATTCAATTGGTTGGGCCATAAAAATGAAAATATTGTCACAATTAATGATTTAAGATTGAAATAATGATAAAAATATCTTATTTGGAGCAATTAGCATTTAGATATTAATTGCCTTTTTTTAAGAGCTCGATAGAAGGACCTGGTTCATTATAAGCTGATGACTTTTTGTTTTTAGAGTCTGAACAGACCACCTAGACCTGCTTAATAAATTTATAAGCTCAGGACTCTCTTGGCCCCTCGTACAATTACGGTTTTTCAACTGGCTTTTAAATTAAAACATTACATTTTTAATATTATAAAAGTGCTGTTTTGCTTGGTACCTACAGACTGCATTGACTAGTTAATAAAACAAAAACAACTGAAGGAATACTACCTATCGGATCACGGTAAATTGCTTTAATAAGGTTTAATAAATTGTATATATCTTAAGGGCATTTCAAAAGTAGCACCCTAGACTAGACCATGAGCCGCCACCGATTTCTAAGTGTGTTCTTTAGAAACCCCTATGGAGTAATAACCAATCAAAACAAGTACTTAACCTCAAAAGGTTTTTTTTTTAAGAATCTGAACAGACCACCTCGACCTGCTTCAGAAAATTAATAGGCTCAGGACTCTCTTGCCCCCCCCCCCCCCTCGTACAATTACGGTTTTTGAATTGGCCCTTTGAAAATCTCAGTTATGCAGGCCTGAGATAGAGCGTTCGAGACAGCTAAATAAATGTATTTTTTTGTATTTTAAATAATGTTTAAAATACCAATTCACCAAACATTTGTTTGGTTTGTCCAATAGATGATTTCAAAGGAAGACATCTTGAAGTTGCAAGGTCATTGGAAGATCTTTGCTCCATCTATAAGTTTACATAACAACTAATAAAATAAAAAGAAAACTAAATTATTATTTTGGCAATCTGTTTAAGGTTACGGCGTCGCGACGGTGTTCATTTTTTTTCTTTTTTCTTTGTCTTCTTCATTAGTTGTATATGTTTAGTTTTTCACCATCTTTATCTACTTAGTGCCAGGTCCCAGAGTCTTCTTTTTCTTAGTCATGTGTCATGTCAAAATTTGTAAAAACATAAAAACAAATTGAGGTTACAATCTCTGGTTTTGTTTTTGAATTATTTTTGCATTTATTTTTGCAAAATACTAGCTTAGAAATACAAAGAAAATGATGAAAAAAAAAGTTAAAATCAAATAACTCAATAATAAAACAAATAATTCAAAAATTTAAATTTTGTCTGAAAAGCTTGTATTTTAAAAATAAATATAACAAAACCAGAAATAGGGACCTCCTACTGACGATACAAAAATAAAAAATTAACCTCAATTTGTTTCTATAAATAACAAAGTATTAATTTGTGATAATATGTCCATTATCCAATATATGTCCAATTAAGTCGGCACCATATGGGAAACTCTTTTTTTGTTAGTTTTATGGAAAAAATTGATTCTTTATAAAAAGTTCTGTATAGTCTAAAACTTAAAATACGACCATCAGATCTTAATTTTTTAGAGCCATTACGAGGTGCGCCAAAAATATTATTTTTCTCAAGAGTCAAGTACTTTTATTTTCGACAAACCTCGTATACGACCGATAAAATTTGATATGATGAGTTGGTTGCATTTTGGGTTCAGACCATGCACAACTTGTTTCCTAATATTAATAATAAAAAAGTTTTTCATATATGCATCCAATATTTAACTTACGTACAGTTGGCGGCGCATATAAAAAAATGAAGTATTAGGTATTGTCATGAATTCCTAATCCGACCCTGTATACGCACGCAATCAACTTGTGATCGAAGTAATGCTGACGTGTGGAAACAGCCGGACCGCGTCGCAAATGTACAAGAATACGACGGAATGTCTGCCGCTGATGCACTGGAAGCGACTGGAATGGAGGAGAGTGCCGTTTAGTCATAAAAAGGAATGTTCGAGAGCCTCTCGTATCTTCCAGTAGCGGAGTTGGACTAATATAAATAGCCGACGTATCAGCGCCGAGTTCATTTGAATATAGAATGTTGTATTGAAAAGCTAAAGTGTAAGAAATAAATTAGAATTGTTAGTTAGTGTCTGAGTATCATATAAATTAAATAGTACGTCTGAAATAAATTGTAAATAGTGTGTTTTTAAATAAATAAACTACAAATAAATTAGACTTTCGTCACAGTATTAATTTTAGGAAAAAAGTAATTCTTCATAAAAAAAATGTGCATGGACTTAGACCTAAAATAAAACCATTAGAAATTAAATTTTATCAGACGTATACAAGGTTTGTCAAAAATAAAGGTACTTATAATTAGTCTTGAACAAAATTTATATTTTTTGATGCACCACGACTTAAAAATTTAATATCTGATGGTTGTATTTTCAGCTTTAGACCATGCAGAACTTTTTATAAAGAATACCTTTTTATACAAAACTAACAAAAAAATGTTCCCATATCTGGTGCGTTGACTTAAATTGGACACATTGTATAAAACTTTTCTTTCAAATACCCTAACACCTATTGAGGTAAGTCCATGCTAACCGATGCTTTTCTATACAGACCTATACCTATGTAGATTATTTCATATATGTTGGTTATTCTATACAAACTATTGTACACCCCTGTAAGGTTTTAGAGGATGAATTAAATAATATTCATTTTACACACACATATTACTCGAAATATTTTTTATATCTTCAGAGTCAACAAAATACTGAAAAAATTTAAACCGTTTTGTTGGGTAATGCAGCCGACACCAATTAAAAAAGGTTTTAATTTAACAAAAATCAGCCATAGAGACCTAACGCGCGCTTAGCAAGATAATATGTAGTTTTAGATTCCAGGTCTTGGCGATAGTGAGAGTGAAAACTTCAGTCCATACAACTAAAGAAGAAGGCAAGAAAAAAAGAAGAAATTTATGCTTACGCCGCCGTAACTTTAGACAGATTGCCAAAATAATAATTTACAGTTTTCTTTTATTTTATTAGTTGTTATGTAAACTTATAGATGGCGCAAAGATCTTCCAATGACCTTGCAACTTCAAGATGTCTTCCGTTGAAATCATCTATTCCATTGCATTTTGCGTTCCAACAAGTACAAGTCGCTGATTAAAAAACGATCGAATAAACGGACTGACATGCGCAGTGATTGTTTACGAATGCATCCATGCATAAGTCAGAGATACATCAGAAAGGAGCTGTTGGAACAAACATTATAAATATAATGTAGTGCATGTATGTTTTCAAAGTCTAAATTTGATTTGTAAATTGTATTTTTCGAATTTTCACACTCGTTGGGCTCATTATATTTATGTAAGGAGGTGATCAAACGTTGAAATAAAATTGACCTTTTTTTTCAAGACAAAATTCTATTTGGAAAATTAATTTTTCGAATTTTCACACGTTTTGGGCTAATTATATTAACCTTTTTGGATCTTTATTGTGACTTTCTGTTGTTTGACCATTTTTCCAAGTCGAAATTCGATTTGTAAATTGTATATTTCGAATTCTCCCACGCTTTGGCTCATTATGATTGTTTTAGAAGGTAAATGTGGTTGAAATATTTAAAAAAAACTCAGAAACAATAAATGTACTTGAAATCTTCAGAACTATACAAGGGGATTAATTGTATTGATTTTGAGAAAAAAGTCTTAGTTAAAATAAGGGTTTAAAAAGTCTAGCTATACAAGGAGATTAATCCTATTGATATTGAGAAAAAAATCTTATTTAAAATAAGGGTTTAAGGAGTCTTATATATTTTCATTCTAGTTTTAAATTTGAAATCATTGAGAAAGAATTGGTAAAATAAAGTAGTCCCCTTTTGGAATAATATAAAAATGACGCCTATGTTTGCTACTTCTGTGGCCGAGTTATTTTGTTCTTTTGACATGTCGTGCAACTGTTTCGATCACGAGAATGTGTACATTTTATACGTCAGCGAGCTTTAGTCTGTACCCTTGCTGTCATAATGGTAAAATATATAGCCACTCTCTGGACAGACAGTGATGACATTATAAAGAATGATGATGGTTTTATTCTTGTGGATTATTGGGAAAATATTCGCTTGGGGGATTCGTTTTTTTTTTTGTTGGTTTCTATTGAATTTCGCTTCTATTTTGACATTTTTATTAAATCATTGCATTTGAAAATGCCGGTTAGTAATGCTACCAAAATACGGGATTACATTGTACTTGGTCATTCATTATAAATTACTCTCTTTGTTATTGTTATTATTGCTTACTAGTTATCTTAATTTCTCAAAATTTGGTTTTAACATTTTTTATGTATATATATCAGCTGTTTTTTTAAGTATATTTCTCTTATTTGATATTTTATTCTTAAAAATTTATTTATATTCTCGTTTTGCTTTTTCTATATTGTATTTCTTCACAATTTCCCCAGCGAACTTTCGTAATAAATGCTACAACAGGCAATGGCCAAAATTTTGTTCAAATCGTTAGAAAATATATGTTCACTGTGGCATTATCTCGGACGAAGTGCCAGTTGCCATAACCATCTGACAAGAGCTGACCTGACAAGCAGGACAGCGTGGTGACGTGACGTGACGTGACTGACAACGAGGACAGAGGACGATCGTGAAGAATATTCTACGGAGCTTCCTCCTATCCTCTTCTTATAGATTTGTTAATTGTTAAATGTTGATTAGAAATTTCGTTAAAGCCAGTGTTTCAATTACACAGCAATGCCACATTTGGCGACGAGTAAACCTGAAACATGGCAGAAACTATTGACCCTACAAACAAAAATAACACCAGACATGTTCTCGTAGGAGCTAGTGCGGATATTGAGGGTCAAAACAGTGACACGACCAAGTTTGGGAAGATAGGGGTAGTTTTTCGTCAATAGACAGTTTCCTACGGCATATTCGAAATGTACACTCGCCAAACAAAGTGATGTTAACCGCAACAATAGAAAACGAAAAAATTTAAATGCTGTATGATCCGGGTGCGTCACACTCGGTCATTGGACGCTCATGTTGAAAAAAAACTTGGCAAACCGCATCTGTTTGCCTATACAGAATGGTGACGTGACTGACAACGAGGACAGAGGGCGACCTAGAAGAATAACCTACGGAGCTTCCTCCTATCCTCTTCTTATAGATTTGTTAATTATTACTTGGCAAGAATAATATATCCAAAGTACCACAAAAAATTGCAGAATATTTCAAGCTTCCAAATGCCGAATATTACACAGGGTACAGTTTCAGAAGGACTTCAGCAACTTTGTTAGTAAAAGCTGGTGGATATATTTTAGCTCTAAAACAGCACAGCGGTTGGAAATCAACCAATATCGCAGAAAGTTATGTAGTGAATCTTACGCAAAAAAAGAAACATTTCTGATCAAATTATGGGAAATAATGTAGAATCTAAAAGTTACTACCATTAAAATGTGCTTAGCAAAAATACTTCAAATACTGATGCTTCTATTCAAACACCATTTTTTTGTAATGGTGTTTATATAATTGCTGCTCAAAACTGCACATTCGATATTAACATAAATAATTCTAAAATATAGATAAATACTTGTGTTCTTAATTATATCACATATATTGCTAAATTCGTTATTTGTGCTGTAAGTAAACTTCCAGCAAGTGTTGTAAGTTTCTATGTTTAGTGAGTACTATCGTCAGAAGGACGTCAAATACATGCACTTTGAAAACAGTTTTGAAAATTGATAATCCAAAGAACAATCAGAGAAACTTTCCATCGAATTATCTAATTCGTACCTACATAAATGTATCGGTGGATTTTTAAAAGTATCATTGGTTTATTAACACCTATACAATTTATCGAAAGCATATACGTCTCTATTTACTGGCCTATGAATAGAGATTTAAAATTACACCGTTTAATCATGAACCGCACATGAGTAATAGAAGAGTCAGAAACTTACTGGTAATAAATCGGTGATCTTTTGTATGAAGAAACCTTATAAATAATAAAGTTACAGATCCCGTCCTAGTAATACAAATATCTACTTATTTTCCAATTAACGATTACCCAATAATTTCACGTTGTTATCAAACACTTTAGTTGCATCTTATTTACATATATCGTCCTTGATTGTTCAAATTGTTGTATGTGCAAAGACAATAGCCACACTAATCATCTGAAGTAAACAATACGGAAATCGGCATATTATTTATATGACATAACTACGTTTTTAAAGTTGAATGACCCTCCAAATTGATTCATTCCAACGCCTGGCTGGTCGAAACCAACCTAGAAAATGTTAGATCAGCGGACACGGGGATGGGTTTCCGGTGACATTTCGTTGTTTTATTCACTCGAAGGGTTATCGAAATCGCGACCTTTTGCACCGACGCGCCCTCAGGCGTGCACTCGGAGTCATGTGGCGCCTGAGAGAAATTAGATTTTGGCCGTCTGGTGGAATATCGTTTATTTACCAATTCACTATTAGATTTAATCTTTTTGAGAGAAAGAAGGTTATCCAAATGTGATATGATCCATAAGTTAAGGGGAGTGTCTTCACTCCAATATTTTTTACAATGCTCTTTATTATTGCATTCATGGCGGCTCGTCATAATTTAAAATGGGTGTTAGCATTTGTAAGATCGGTATAAAACTTTGTACAAGCACCAATATCGTTGTTTTTTATTTGAGTTTGTGTTAAGTGTAGTTATTATTATCATTAATATCATACTGTTATCGAACACTACTCAAAAATAATCGATTACTCCAAAATAATCGATTATTCCAAAATAATCGATTAATTGAAAAGAATCGATTAATGGAAAAGAATAGATTATTTTTAAGTAATGGATTAATCGAAAATAACAAATTATTTTAAATAATCGGCCAACCCTAGCTATAACCTCTTTTTTAGCAATAATTTTCAGCATCACAATTATTTAAAGAGTTTTATTTGAATAATTGGAATTTTTAATTAATATATAGAAATGTACTAAAATTTACCAAAAAATCTACTAAATCTAGCCAAAATAGCTGAAATCTAGCAAACAAAGTAGAAATCTACTAATTGTGGCAACGTTGGATCAAAGTCAGAGTAACCCGACCAAGCTAAAAAGGGTTATTTTACAATTATAATAGATCTATTACATTTTGACTTATGTCATTACTACAATTAGGCTGTATATAATACGTGACCTTGACCCTTTAATAATGGCGACATGTAAATACACAAACATAATATTTACATTGAAGAAGATAGGATAGATAATTGGACCGCGTTATGCATAAAATGATCAAGTGCCATTTCGTTAATTAAGTTATTGCATAGCTTTTATCGCGGGCTTTGAGCGGCGACCGAATCAAGAAATTTCGTAACACCGTAACGAAAATAAACCTAACACCCCCCACTCCGACCGGCACAGCAGTGCGGCCTTGGAAGTTTATATCTCAAGATTAAAAATTAATACAATTAAGTAATAATGATACTTTTATAGTTTTTAAATCATATATTTATGTAATTCCATTAAATTACAATATAGGTATCATTTGACATGAAAAATTTTTTCGTAAATATTTGTAATAAATTGTTATATATTATTATAAGCGATTCCAAACATCTATCAATATGTGCTTGGTGGCGCAAAGCGTACAGTGGTCATAATTTGGATAGTGTGGATAGCAAGTTGGTGGTTCCAGCCCAGACACTTTTAGTTTTTTTTTTTTTTTTCTTAAAAAAAAGGAAAAATATTATTGTTTTATTAGTTCAGTCTTGGTAATTTAATATGTTTAGTTTTTAAAAAGTATATACTTATTCAATGCATAGTGGCACATAACGAGGTTCATTCAAGTTCAGCTAATTTTAAAAATGCAAGCTACCAGTGGAGACTTCGTTTATTTAAATTCAAAAAAATAGGAATAGTATATTACATTACAAGTGTGGAAAATCACTGAATAAGTATATACTTTTTAAAAACTAAACATTTTAAAAAAATAGAAAAATCGAAAAAATCGAAAAATCGAAAAATCGAAAAATCGAAAAAATTAAAAAATCGAAAAATCGAAAAATCGTAAAATCGTAAAATCGTAAAATCGTAAAATCGTAAAATCGAAAAATCGAAAAATCGAATATTCGAAAAAGAAATTCCGTAACGAAAATAAACCTAACACCCCCAAAGCCGTGCATCGTCTAACGTCGTTTCAGTTCGGCAGACTTCGGCACGGTGTTTGTGTGCGTGCGACTAGACGTATGCGTGTAGACTAGCTGCTAACTGATTCTATCTCTTTTAGACACAATTACGGAAAAATTGAATTTGAAAATGAATAATGATCCACAAAAATCCACAACAAAATATGGGACCACCATTGACGCAGTATATTCCAGATATTTAGAGGATGTTATGTTTCTTATTTCAGTTACCATAAACCTATAGTTTCAATGATAAAAATTCCTGAATAACCTACATGTATTGTAAGATAATAAAAATATTTTAAACAATATTAACTTCTCATTTATTCAATAAAAGAAAAAAAAATTGTTTTCTTATCGGTACACGCTCAAAAGTGTAACTTGAATTAATATCAAAGAAAAAAAAATACTGCATAAATAAAATAAATAATTATAATTGCATAAGTTGATAAAAATGCTATGCAATAGCTTTACCGCGGCAGTCCCCGAGTGCCACACGTGTAATCTAACTATAAAAAATAATGGATTCATAAAAAGCTTTATTTTAAAAGAAATAATTAAAAATGGTGATGGCCAAATTTAGGTAGAATCTTGGCGAACAAAAAATGTCTTAAACCATGAGCTGCCCCTGTTAAAAAAACCTATATTTTTTATTTTATCATCATCAATTTGCTGAACTAATTTGTTTTTAGTAGTTTCGATGTTCATATTTAATACAAACTCAATCTTATGAATAGTTTCTTTTTAGAAAGCTTAAAACTAAGAGACATTTTTCTCAATTCTTTAAAATGGCGCTTGGTCATGTTATGCATATCCATTTGGTGTTTTGTTACGTTATGTTATGTTGGGAATGGGGTGTTAATACACTGCGACCTAAAATATGTATTGTGCCCCCTTCTGTCGCCAGTGCACCATGGAAATGTTTTAATGCCTATAACGAACCTTCCAATCCTATTTTCTCAAGGAAGTGTAGGATTTGAAGTGGCTTCAAGTTAGGTAAATCTCCCTCTTCTATTTGATATTCTCCTAGATATAGTTCCCTTGTATTCTGGAGTGCTACACATTCAGTTAGGATGTGAATGGAGGTTTCGTCCTCCTCCTCCTCACAGAATCTGCACTCACTATCCTCTACTACTCTCAGTTTACTTAGGTGTCCTTTTAGTCCGCAATGTCCGGTAAAGATCTCTGTTACAATACGTAGCCTATTCTTGCTCAGGCAGATGCAGGCTTCCGATCTTTTCTGGTTATATTCACCCAGAAGTATCTTGGCCTGTCTCAACCCCAAGAAATTGTTCTAATTATCGGTTCTTCTACTGCCCAATTCTTTTTTAATCTCTCCTAATATTATGTTACTGCTAATACCGCAGAACGGCTCAGGTCCTACAAAGGGTGTTTGAGCCCCTTTCATTGCAAGACTATCTGCAATCTCGTTATCCTGTACCTCGATATGTCCCGGGACACAAGTGAGAGTAACTCTATTTTTCTCGTCTAGCTCATTTAATTGATCTAGGCATCTCCAGACCATTTTTGAGCTGATTACGTAAGATCTCAGCGCTTTGATGGCTGCTTGACTATCGGACACGATGATAATCTCTTGTCTATGATAGTTTCTCTCGATGTTGAACTGGATACACTTCTCGATGGCGTGAATTTCCGCCTGGAAGATGCTTGGGTATTTTCCCAAGCATTCAGAGTACTTGGTTCTCGGCCCATACACTCCACTCCTATTCCAGTTCTTTCTATGGTTTTGGAACCGTCCGTATACCACTGAATAGCGCGTATTTCGGTTGCAAGTGCGATGGATTCTTGGCTCCAGTCTTGCAGCCCAGCTGTGGTTTTGAAGTGTTTCACAGAACTGTACTTCTTTAGTATTTCATCCTGGGGCATGTCCCAGGTATCTTTTTTGGTTTCATTTATTCTAATGCATCAATTAAATAATAAGTTCCAACGGAAAGAGTAAACCACTGTTTTCACCATGTAAAATAGATTAAAATGGCGGCCATAAAATAAACAATTGCTAATCTTTATTTTTGTTCCAGGTAAGTTGTTACTCTTCTACAAAAACTTCGTAAGTATTTTTTATACCATATATAGTGCCTGTTATTAAAACTAAGCTCGTTGACTTTTGTTCTAAGTCATTCTTAAACTAAGTACTAATCAACCAAAGTCAATCTATGAATTTGCATTAAATTGTGTAACTGTTGATATTGTTTTCACAATTTAAGTGATTATAGCTCTGTAACAAGGGTTGCGGATGAGGTACTAGGATATTATAATTAAATTACCCTGAAATTAGGAAATGGAATCCACCGTATTTAAATTCGCATATCTCTACGTATAAAATTAATTGATGAAAATTACTATATAGAAACAAAAATTACTCTTAAATGTAAATGAAAAATAAAGGATATGCTTTCAGTAGATACGGGAAAACCAAATTCTAATCTAATCTACATAATAAAATGACTTTTATAGCTATCTATTTTAAAATAGTATTCGGTGCAATAACAATTAACTTATCTTATTGAGGTAGGGCTTCATAAAGGAGTAGAACAGGTCTCATGATGAAAGATCTCCAAACAGCTTATGGTACTTCTTAGGTTCTCTACTATTAAATAAGGAAATCCTTGTAGCTATGCAAATGAGCAAATCCTTCTTCATATAACTAGGTGACAAACTTCTTCATTTTTCCAATCAAAAAACCATCATCCAAATATTTCTTCTCCCAATAAAAAAAAATACTGTAATATTGCCTATAGCTAAAAATATTTCAACCTTTTAATAGAGAATCGAATAGGATGAGACAAATCTATTTTACAGAAATCAATATTTATTTGTGATACCGTCGCTGTTCCTCTTGTTAATTCTCAATGCCCAACAAAAATTTAAAATGAATCTGTACGAATATATAGAAATTTAACGATCTCATGTATTAATCATCTTTTAATATAAGGGTTCGTTAAAGGATTTTTTCGGCGATCGAATTTCTAATAAAATGAAAAAATCTAGCTTAAAATTTCCAGCCCATTTTAATTTTTGATTTGACAATGCCAATTTGCTGTACAAAAAATAGCAATTAAGGATAGTTCACAACAATATAGATATAGTGGTTTGTCATAAATAAACGGTTTTTAATAGAAAGTAGACCATCAATAACTGATTTTGTCAACCTTAATTGGATGGATTAATACACAGTCAATGGAAAAATATGACCTTAAAATGCATACATAGAAAAACCAAATACGTTTTGTCCATATAGTGATATGGACATTTCTGGAGGGCTAATGATCACGTCAAAGAAAATTTAGTTGTCAAAATTATATTAGTAGAAATATCGGGGTGGTGTATAAACTGAAGTAGTCAGGAAGAAAAATTTATTTTGGTATTATTGATTATCAGCGAGAAGCATAAAAAAGCCATAAGACTTTGGGGAAAAGTACAAAAATTGTGATTGTTGGAAGATCGATATAAATAAAGAAAATTATAAAAACAAAAGAAAAAAGAAAATTTATTTATAATTATAAAATAGCAGAGTAGCATACACCATGTAATTGTTGTTATTTTGCTACAGGTATAGCAATAACATCGAACTATGTAACGTTGAATAGTTTAGTGCCACGTTCCATCGATTACCCTAAATGCGAAACCCGCTAGAAGATCGATTAAAACTTTAAATTGGTATCAGTAAATTTATATTAGTTTCTACAACAATATTTAATATGATGGCCGTATCGCAAGAAGACGAAGTTTGAGCACAACGCGGTAGGCGGAGAGCTCGTCTGAGTATGTTACGTACAATCCACTTGAGTTATACAGTAGATATATTTTTTTACGACTCAACGAAAATCTAAAAATTTTAATACAAAATAACTAACTTTAAAATAAGTTATAACTTTTACTAATTAATATAATAAACTAAAAATGGTTTAATTTAATTAGTCTTAAATTCTAAAATTGAACACTGCTGCTTTGCATGAAAGTCAGAAGCCCTAGTCTCTGCTCCATCGCCACAAATGACATTTTAGTTTTAATACTGGCAATTAAATTTATTTCATATAGTTTTATTAAAATGTATGGTTTATTTTTAAATATAAATGAAATAAAAACAGAAATGCTCATAGACAGAATAACAGAATAACTCATTTTAATGCATATTTAATCCTAATAACTAAAAAATATACTAAAAATTACTTTGACATAATTGTCACTTACTTGGTGGATTTCATTAGTTTGCAGTGTTCTTACTAGGTAGAATGGATAAGAAATGTATTCGTTCAGTTCAACGCAATGGCATACTTTTTATAGTCTTGTAACGGTTGTAACCGTTTTCGTTATTTTGACACCAAAATCTCTACACAAGTGTCATTTGTCGTTTATGCCTTATGTTAAAAGGGTAATTCATTTCGATATATATCTGTCATCGAGCAAGTTGAATTATTGAATTTTAATTATCTTTTATCTTGGACATCCGATGTACTAATTGTCTTTAATATTTTTAATGACCGTCTGATTTTAAAAAGGTAAGTTTTCTACCGATATTTTGTTGATTATTTTTTTCGTATAACTTTTAACCAATTAGAACGTTCAATTTAGTTAAGTTACCTCGTATAATTTCGATAATACCTGATTATACATAGAGTAGCTCCACCAATCAATATGTCTCCTATATACACTTCCTGGTTCCCTTCTTGATATTTTTACCTTTTTCCTTGTAGCCTGGCTGTATATAGATGGTTCTATAGAAGTTATATCGATGATTCTGTAGAAGTTTTGTAGAAGTTTTATCGAAAAAGATTGTTTGTAATAACGTTCAAACTGCATGTGTATATCAGTATATCAAGAGGTTTAGTTCGAGTCATCTAAGAAATTTATGAGATTTAAGTTTACCTAGGAAGATTTATACTTGAAGAGTTGGTGATATTCGAAGTATCTCATATGAATCCTCTAGAAGAAGGCCTCTACAGTCACTCCTAAAATACTACCTGTTATACCACAGATAAGTCTTAATAAATCATTTAAATTTGAATAAGTAAGTCTCTGTGAATTAGAATTTGTCGCTGACTTATCTGAAACCTTATTTAATTATAATATCTTAATGGTTAGTGATTTTCTATATTTTCATCACTAATCGATTGTCAAGTTTAGAAAGTTTTAAATATAGTGGCGCTCAACATTCTTTTTCAAAGTAATACGGGTTGTTTAATAACCTGACCCACTGCCCAAAATCATAAGAGCTTAAAACACTATAAAAATAGATAAAATAATAAGATCATATTACAGTCTGTGCTTATGGATTATAAAAGAAAAGGCACACGATTTTTGTATTATTATTTTGTAAAATTGCATTATTAACTAAGCATGTATAACAAATAATACCTTATTGTAATGGTTAAACAAGTTTGGAAACTTAAGTTCTTTACATGATTGTCTAATGTCCATGGTCAACAAATCCAACCTCTCACACATACACATTACCTGCAAACAAGATAAACTACATCATAGGGGAGTGGTTAGAGGTTCGACTGCTGTATCCAGGGATCCGGGATTCGAATTTTACTGTCGGTCGGGATTTTTCTAATTAATTTAATTAATTAAAAACTAATTCTAAAAGACAGGTAGGATTCCCCAATTGACCATTCACTATTTGGTTCTAATTAACAATGCTGTTCCTAAAGGGGCGCATGTAAACAGTAACAAAACTGAGCCTGGCTAATTGGGTAGTTATTACCAAAGCCATAACACTGAAAAATAAAAAAATAGATAAACAAATATATAAAAAATAATTACCCAATTTAAACCCATTAATGCCCTGTTAATAGACCTACTCATATATTAATTAACTAACATTTAAATTACAAAATAATATGCAATAATTTAATAATAGTTTTAAGTTAAAAGTACTCGTAATTATAAAATTGGTTTAGAGAAAAACTATATTTAAAGCTTCAACAGATACAATAAAAAATAATGTTGTCCACTCTCGTAAATATAACCTATAAAATTTTATCTAAAACGATTTTGGGATAATACGTTTAGGTATTAGGTATATCTTCTTTAAACATATGTAGTTAAATATAAAAAACCGTGTATATCACTGATTGTAGACAGTTATGTGGGCAGACTTTATGAGTTACCAGTATTAGCTCTGTTATCATAATTCAGTATTTAATTGAGTTTTGACATATTAAACCGATTTTAATAAAATGTGATTAATAGAAAATAGTAAACGAACAGACAGATATTTGCTACCTAAAGTTAGAATTTAGAGTGTTGCTTAACTTACTGGATACTATAATAACCTTGATAAAAGCTTTAAATGAAGAACATATACATATATGAATATCAAGCATTTTCTATATCACTTTCTCTTTCAAACTTTTGTTTTGTCGTGACAAAAGGATTAGGTAATTTCACTTTTCAATTATACAGGGTGTTATTGAAATACAAGTACATATTAAAATGGGGAATAGTATGTAATGACCAAAAACGATTGGCACCAATTTTAACTTCAAATTCTAAAATTTAAATATTGGGGAAGAGTCCCCTTTTCCGACCTACTAGTTTCCATATTTAAAGAAGTAAAATAAATCGAAATTGAACTTGAAATAAAGTTTATTACAGTAATTGTTCAAAATGCCGTCCATTATTATTTACATACACCGCCATATAGTAGGTACCACATCCGTTGCCTTAATTGTAACGGTATCTCTTCTAGGAGTACTGGCAAAATATCTTCTAAAAAGTGGAGATATCCTGGCCCATTTAATCTGTTCGGGAGAACATAAGGCCCGATTAAATACTGATCTATTATGCCAGCCCAAACATTTATAGAAAATTTTCTTTGATGCCCAGTTTCCCTAATGGCGTGAGGATTTTCATCACTCCAAATATGCGTATTGTGCATATTGAACACGCCATCACGAGTGAATGAAGCCTCGTCAGTATACAATAATATTTTTAGAAAATCAGGAATATCAACACATTTTTGAATCATCCATTCACAAAACTCCACTCTCTTTTCTTCATCACCTGGATATAAGGCCTGGACTTTTTGGATGTGATAAGAATGTAAACCTTATTCTTTAAGTGTCCGCCACACAACAAATGAGGACACTCCAATTTCAAGACCTAGTCTTCTACAACTTAATTGAGGCCGGTTTTCAACAGCTTCCAATATTTCTTCTTCGGCCGCCAATGTTCTTTGTGTTCTTGTTCTCCCTCGATCTGCATTGACACTCTCAAATTTTCCATGGTCTCTTAGATGCTGAACAGTTGAAATAAACGTACGACAGTCCGGAATTCTCCGATTTGGAAACCGTTCGCGATACAGGATTTGTGCTTGCCGAGAATTTTCTCCAGCTGCCCCATAAACCAGCACTATATCCGTTAGTTCAATATTCGTAAATAGTGGCATCGTAAAAAAATATTTAAAAGTAATCGTAACAACACTTTTTACCAACTTGGAAATGACGCGCTCGTGTTAGCCAGATTCGTAAATCAACTAAAATTTTAATAATCTATAGTTTCAAAAATGTATAGTTTAAAAACAATCATTTATCAAATATTCTAGTTTTTTGATAACGAGGGTAGTAAAAACCAGTCTTCGGAAATAGAAATTAATTCGAAAATCTTGGCAACATGGTTATTTCTTACAAGACTAGTTTTCTTATCATCTGACAAAAACTTGCATATTAATTACTGTTGATGTTTAAAATAGGTAAATAAACCTAATTTATATAGGTCATCCTCAACATTTCAGTGAAGTACGTTTGTTTGTTTTTGTATCTTAATACTCATAGCGTTTTATTTTTAAAATATGAAATGATGAATGTAAACTAATTTTCATCAAACAGTTTTGAAAAACTGTGTTTACATATCTGTTTAGTTGCCCATACGTTCTAATGACGTGTAGTAGTACACTATGTAGTACTCCACGGGGGTCGGATTCTATGTAAATAGTTGGTAACAAGTTTGCTTGACCTCGACAGTAACGTCTTACGGTTGAACTACACCTGTCAGTTTCAGTCGATAAAGTAAAAATTGGCGGGCTTGATAATTTAGATATTTGAAGTAACATTTTCCTATTTGACAACGTTTACTTACAACTACTAAACAAACAATAAGTTTAGTGAATTTTTGTTGTAGGTAAATGTTGAAAAATGGAAAATGTCACTTGTTTTAACTGAAAAATAAAATTAGTTGAAAAATAAAACACATTTTTAACAAGTTTAATTTATTTAGAATTACCATGTAATTACATGTGTCTCATTATCTTCTAACTGCATATTTTGAACATAACAAGCACTATATCACACACTAAATTACTGAAAAATAAAAATATAATATAATACCCAGCATAGCACATAACAATTTTTTTATTATTAAAAAAACCGGATATAGTTTTTATAAAAAGTCAAAGTAGTTAATTTATAAACACAATTGTTTTAATGTTTTAAATATCCCTTATTAATCCAAGGACAAATCATTCTATTTCTAATATTCTTATACTTATTGTCCCTTTAAGGCCTTTTCCCATCTATTTCAATCTAGAATAGTTGTAATGCCTATTTCGAGTACAATAAGCCTCCAGCTTCAATACAGGTGGGCTTTGAAACTCACCCTAATTAAGAAACACATTTATGTACATTCCAAAAATCTCCATACTGAGGAATATCTTAAAATTAAAAATTAACACGAGTCATAACTTTTTTCAATTCTTACATTTTTCTTGCAATAAAAATAGAAAACATCTGATTTATGATCTTAATAGGGGAACTATGCAAAATTTAACAAGTTAACCTAAATAGCATATAAGTTTTTGAACATATTTGGGTATTATTTGATAAATATAATAATGAATATCACCCAAAAATTGAACAATAACTTTTTGAGCACAAATCATTCGCCTTTTTTCATCATGGTCTTTATGAGTAAAACTAGGATGAGGTTCTATCTCGGGTTCTACAATATTTGTTTGTAAATTGGCTTCACACATTTCGCTCACAACTCCTTTCATTTTTTTGACCACAAATGTTTAAAATAATAGCACGAAAAACATAAAATTTCTTGTTAGTTTTGTGAGAAAAATACATCTGCAATTAAAATTTAAATGAATCAGAAGTTAATGATTTTGTTAAATTAGTTAAATATAACTTACACTTAATTAATACAATTTACTCACCTACATTTGAAAAAAATAATCACCTGCATTTGAAAATGAAAATAATATCAGGCTGACATATTTATAGCAACATAACCTAATTTATTTTCAAAGCCAGATTTACACCATCTAATAATATTTAAATTTAGCTTTAACTTTAAATTTATTAACGATTATCCCTGTATTTGATCACACATTATATTAAAGTGAAATTTACGGGGTTAAATCAGTAAAATTATTGATTTCTTTGTCATTATTTTTGAAAACATATTTTTTTATGGGTGTAAAACGGGTTTGAATTTAGTGATAACAGCGCGCTAAGCGCTTACGGTTCAACTACCAACAAGGAAACAAGTCCCGCCATTTATTCAAACCTTCTCTTTTTATTTTTTTATGTAGTACTCCATTAAATCTAAACTGCTGGCCACTCGAACTTACACATGGAGATTTTTAGGCAAAATTTGAAGTTTAATATTTTCAACAGGAATGCAAATTTTTGAACGCGGCTTGCATATTTTAAGAGCTAGTTTTTTTCGGATTAAGCTGCGTGACGTATATTTATCGTAGGACCATAGGTTTATTATATACAGGATGGTCAATAAAGTCATGCTAAAAATCAAAAAGTTTGTATGAGTGAAATTTCCGCAAAATTTTTTTTTGGTCATTGCAGTATGGTTCGTTACTAAGCTAACATCAATATCTCTAGATATTTTTGTAGTTTTTTGAATTAAGGCCATTAGGTCTTGTACACACTACTAAACATAAAATTTCGGTAGCAAAATTTTTAATATGCTATAACTTGACATTGGATTGAAGGTTCTTGATGATTTTTGCGGATCTGGAATCCTTATTTCACGTAGATTTTATATGGTCTCAGCATTTTATTTGAGGGTTGAAATTTACACATTATACCGGGTCGATAATAGACAAAATCGTAGCGTATGACGCGCTCTAATGTTTGGCATTATTTCAGTTTTTGTAAAAATAAATTCTCACCTCAAGTTGTTTTTATTTAATATCCTTCTCACTGTTCTGTAAAAACTCTTACTCCAGTCATTCAGTTTTACAGAATTCTTTGTCCACCCCATGTCCATATTTCAATGTAGGCATTTGAAAAATTAATGGACAGACAATTTATGTTTTTCAGGCTAATTTTTTTTTCAATTATTTAAAATTGCCATTACCAATTACCACTAAGTATCCTCATCCATATATACCTAATATTTGTTATTACAGTACACCGTGTTTTTTAGGGATTGCAGGAACCTTTAAATTAGGTTTAGAATTAGAAATTTTGTAAGAATTGACTTTTGGCCGTTGTTATTATAATATAATAAACTTGTTCTTGTCGCTACGTTTTTGTCTATTAGCGACCCGGTATAATGTGTAAATTTCGTAAAATAAAAATTCCAAATCCGCAAAAATTATCAAGAACTGTCAATCCAATTTTAGCATTTTAAAAATTTTGCTACCCAAATTTTATGTTTAGTAGTGTGTACAAGGCCTAAGGACCTTAATCCAAAAACTGACAAAAACGTCTAGAGATATTGATATTACCTTAGTAACGAACCATATTGCAACGACCAAAAAATTTTTTTGCGGAAATTTCACTCATACAAACTTTTAGATTTTTAGCATGACTTGATCACAACTATAGCTATTACCCAATATAACAACAGATCTGATTTAAAAACAGCTTTACATCAATATCCAACCAGACAAAAAAATCAATTTGTACTGCCATATAAAAACAAAGAAGTTGGTCAAAGAAGCTTTGAATATCTAGGGCCTAAAACTTTTAACTTTCTGTCGGAAACTGTAAAAGAAGCTCCCATACTAAATACCTTTAAACATAGATTAAAAGCTTTCATGGACACGACACCTAGAACAAAAATAGATAAATATATAGAAATGTAAATTGTAAATATAAAACCTAACTTTAAAAGAATTCCTATAAAATCTTCAAACAAACAAAGAATCATTAAAAACCTAAAAAAAAAGAAATATAATTTTAAAATAAATATACTTACCTGACCGTAGATTTTAGCTTTTAGTAATTTATAAGTATCTATTTAAGTCGTTTAGAATAATTTAATTACCTGTTAATTTTAATTTTCTCACACACAAATAACTTTATAGTTATTTCAGTGGTTTTCTCAGTGTTCAATTCTGACATTAGACTTCCCCGGGGGCGCTTGCGTTGTCTGAGGGTGATTGGGGGGGGGTGGGGGGTGGGTGGCAGTGTCCATGAAAATCACTCCAAAATCGATACTCGGAGGTTTTCGGGGATGCCGAATTCAATTCTGGCATTAGACTTCCCCGGAGGCGCTTGGGGGTCCCTTTGTGGGATTGTCTGGGGGTATAATGGGGGTAAGGGGGTGTGGGATGGGGGTGGAAGCGTCCATAAAAATCGCTCCAATCGTTACTAGGGGGTTTTCGGAAATGCCGAGGAAGAAGAAGAAGAAGAAGAAGAAGAAGAACAAGAGTTTGAACAAGATGCTTATTATTTAAGTTAAAAATTTAAGTTTATAATGAATAATTCAACATTAATAAAAACTCCCTATTTGTTATTTGAATAAAGTATTATTTTCATAATTTGTGATTTTTTACTTTCTCCTTCACCATTTCCCACAGAGCCACCCCTGGGGAATTTAATGCCAGAATCGAATTCGGCATCCCCGAAAACCGCCGATTAACGAGTTTAGAGCGATTTTCATGACGCTGCCATTTATCCCCCAATTCCCCCCCCGCGCACCCCCACAGAGCCACTCCCGTGCACCCCCGGATAATTCTAATGCCAGAATCGAGTTCGTCAGCCTCGAAAACACTCGAGTAACGATTTCCGAGCGATTTTTCCGAGTTTCCAGTCGTTCCTCTAATGGTGCAAGTAATGATGCAATTGGAAAATGCATTTTCCGGCCCATGAGGCATTTTTCACAAAATGGCTAAATCAGACGATATATACTTTTTTCCTGGGACCTTCCTGAACACAATGCAGAAAACCGCATCTCGATATCTGCTGTCCCTAAAAATTTCCGCTTTTTTTCATAACTTCCCTGGACCATATATTTTTATGTGAATAATAGTATATTATTCAACGAGCATATAATAGCCATTATATGCGAGCAGAATACTATACTTTGTCCACGACTTTTAAAGGAAATTAACTAAGAATCATACCAAATCTATTTTTTTTATGAAAATATTAACATAATTAATCTAATACCTTAACTAACTACTAACTAACTAATTAAATAAATAACTAACTAACTAACTAGGTACCTAACTTATATATAGTTTATTTACTTATATTAATAGTAATATTTGCATTTACGCAGTTGTGTAGAGTTATATTAGGGATCGAATTTGAGCTATCTACATTGATATTTTGGTTGGTGCTAGATGTAGATGCAGATGCGATCTGCTGATAGATGTATATGCAATATGCTGATGATTAGTAGATGTACTCGTAGATGCGATCTGCTGCTGATAACGAGATGATTCAATGGATTTTGATATTTTTGAAGCCGTGTCCATTTTATTTTTCATGGATTCGTCAACATAACCTTTGGCTACCGCTATAGACTTCCACCCCCCCATGCCTTTTCAACGCGGTTATATCCCCGCCCGCGTCGACTAATATAGTGGCAGCAGATCTGCGGAAACTGTGCCCAGAATATTTTCCTGGGTTGGGTAATTTCAAAAATTTAGCTATGTCTTTTCCCATTTGGGTAAATTTATTAATCCCAATTCTTTGAGAGGTGCACTTCCCATTCTGGAAGTTTAAAAAAAAGAGCATTTGAGGTAGCCCAACCAGGAGGATGAAGGTTTATGTATCGTTTGCAAATTTCATAGAAATGGTCGGTTACCGTAAATTTTCGTGTAATTTTTGTCTTTGTATTTGGTATAGTTATTAAAAAAGCTGAACCCAAATCTTGAATATCCCCAAGTTTCATGAGGTACATTTCGTTAGCTCGACAAGCACCCATTACTCCCATTATCAATGCTTCCTAAAATATTTATTATTTGCACAAAAGAATTTAAACAATATGTACCTATATGTTATATATTAATACCGTTATGTAAATTTATTGTGCTTCTCAGCACTGAATAAGTTTTCCATAACGTGGATGGTTTATATTTTTTTGATAGTTCATTAAAATAAACCAATAAGACTGGTTCAGAGAACGATTCTGTTTTTTTGGCAATTCTCCATTGCATAAAAGATTCATACGCAGAGGTATAAAGTTTTTTAGATTTTTCAGGCAATAAATTTAAAGCCACCAATTTTGCCTCTTCTTCGATATTTTGAAACATTTTGAATTTTTTCAAATTTCAAACATACAGAAATTACTAATTTCAAATTCAAATTGATGTGATTTGACGGATTTGACGTTTCTCAGCCTTAAATATGATCTAAGCGTCGACGTGCGTTCACATCAAAACGTTCTTAGTACACCCATACTACCACCTGTACACCTACGTAATATGTGTTGCCTATAATCTTATATACAGTATTATGGGTACGGATTATGTGTATGTAAAATGTTGGAGCCTCGGTTCTCGGTTTATTTCCAGGAAAACAGAAAATTTGAGTCATGCTTGGCAGTTTTGTTTGTAATTTTGGAGTGCTAAATAATAAGTATTTAACAAAATAAAATTCAATTGGTAAGTTTGATGTTTGTTTGATCACGCATAGTAACGTAGATATGTTTTTGAGCTTAGGTTTATTTTGAGACATTTAATTTTCTTTTTATTAGATTAAATAAATTTGGCACTATAATAATAGTATAACATTTTGTCCTAAAATATTTGCTGTCACATAAAAACAATAAAAACCTAAAAATCAAAATACTGAACAAACAATATATTGTTATTATTATTATTATTATTATTATTATTATTATTATTAATATTATTATTATTATTATAGTAGGAAAATACTCAATTTGTAACCGCTTGAGGGACTTCGTAGTGGAAATAGATTTGGTTTGGCTATTTGGTGTTTTATAGTGGACCTTCACTTGGGATTGTTGGATGTGAGTAAACTCCTGGCCCCCACTTACTTACATAACTTTTGTTACTACTATAGCTAGTTGGATCTAACACTTAGATTAATATAGATCCCACCTCAAGTACTTAGGCACATAAAGTAGGTAGCATTTATAATTTTAAGAGGAAGATTTAGGAATGTACATGGTATTGCCTCATCCTTTTATTTTGGCCATCCCGTTTTTATATTGCTAACAGTAATATCAGTAAAAATCGTATAATTTAGCGATACTGACTAATTCGATATCGGATTATCAATTCTATTCCCACCCCTGATCCGAAAAAAATTAACTTTGATTAAGCGCGCCTACTAGTCGAACAAAAATTTCACCCTATCCTAGTGTCGAGCAATTATAGTGCATAGTTCCGCCAGCTGAGTAAACTCAAAAAAGTCTAATTAAATGCGCATCAGTGTGCGAACAGTCGAATGCGCTAGAAGAAAAGCTACACCGAGGCTACAAAAAAGTAACAAATCCATTCTTATCCGTTTTCTAATATACACCTATGTTCGTAATATACTGGGCACGTGCTAACGTGCTGTTTGCATACCAAATTTCTTAAAAAAATACTCATTCAAACTTCATGGTCGGCTGAAAGCAAATGTTTGTTTTATAAATTTTGACTTCCTCATAATTATTAATAATTCCACTGTTACACCTGTCAGATCAAGAACCCAGAAAGCACCGTACATGCGAGACTATGATTAAATAATTTTTGCATTTGCATATTCAATACCGGTTGTTACGTCAAATTACAACCGGTATCTAAGAAACCCACAAATTACATACATATGAATTAAAAATAGTGGAGTAAAAAGTAGAGTAAGTAATAGAGACTAATAACTTAATGGTATTCTTTGAGCTATTCTATGACCATCATTTAACTTCAAATTACCGTGAAATTACTAGTAAAATAAGATAAACATGGTTGCCAATGATTTAGGAAATTCTAATTTATTAAAACAAAAATTATTAGTAATGGAAACACTTGTTATATTTAAATAATAATTAATGATTCTCCTTAGATTTAAGAATCACGATATAGACCAAAATCGAAAAATACAGGCTGTATCATACAGAAAGATCAATGTTTAGTCCATCTGCTAAAATCGTTAGTGACTTGTTGTAACTTTCCAATGGATTTATATAAATTTGATCCCCTCGCTAAAACAAAAAATGTTTGATCTGGATCATGTATTTATATCGTTAATAAAATAGTACAAATTCAAATCAAGACCAAGACGCTCTCTTATAGTACTTCTCCGTTTTTTTAACTTTATCTTTTTTATAAGCAAGTAGAGTTAGATTGAATCCAGAACACTGCGGCGTCTTGGATATATTTTATTCCTTCACTTTCCCATATTTCAGGTACTATATTTGTATAGTCCCTGTGTTTTTGGTTAGTTTTACTAGGTTCACTACTAAGTATTTTTGGGGCACTCTTTCTGTTTCTGTAGAGCTTCACATTCGAGGATAACGTGGTGGTCTACACGTGGTGGGATCATTTTGTGATCTAATCAGATGAAGATGTTTCAGCAAGCAGTATTCCCATAGTAATCCCACATTGGTAGATATCTAGGGTCTTGCTAGCAGTAATACTTCAGCAGCCAGTCGTGGGTTTGGTGTACTTAATATGAGCTTACTGAATATATGTTCACTTATCGGTTTCCCATGAGTCTGGTATTTAGTGGTTATCCACCGCCTGTCGGACAGAGGTTTTGTTTATCTAAAAGTATTAAAAGTAATTTTAAAAAACAGACTTCACAATCATGCAGATGCCGTCACCACATCTTAACCAAATTTATATGGGACCACCCCTGAGGTACCCCCTTACTAACAAAAAATAATCATAGAAATCGGGCAAAATATGGTAAAGAATTACCGCTAGACATACATTAAAAATGAAGAGTTTGAGGATTTTCTAATGGACTCAATTATTAGATTTTAACCAAATTAATATGGGACCACCCCTGAACAAAACAAGAATCATCATAATCGGACACCATGTTAAAGAATTATCGCTGAACATACATAAAAAAATATTATAATGAATTGAGAATATCCTCCTTTTCTTGAAGTCGGTTAAAAAAAATATTACGACAAATTAAGAACCTTCTACTTTTTTGAAGTTGGTTAAAAATAGAGCTACAGTTCTGACTTCCCTTTGACAAATTCGTCAGCATTTTTATATATTTGGATACCTTTGTTCTGTTACTCATACTACTTTTAGCCTATTGTGGACTACCAGGATCATTAAGTATTCCAAAGCAGCTCCACACCTGCTTTGACGCGATTATGTTTTAACCAAGGGCTTTTAAGACTGTCAGGATGTCTAAGAATATTAAATTTTTTTGTTTTTTGTACCTGCTTCTGAAATAATAGCTTGCACATAATACGATTGTATATATTTCGACCTAAAATACACTAGTGTTTTCCTAATGAGACGATGATGTTGCATTTACCTTTAAGTCCATGTACGCCATAGCATGTTTCTTCCATAGTTTTAGATCCATCGGTACACTATACGAGACCCCTAAGCAAATATTTATCTATCTCTTGATTTATCTCGTTCTAGTTAGTTGCAGTCGACCGGAAAGAGTGTGTTGAAGGTTAGGCGGGGTGTAATGTTGTCTGATTACATATTATTGTTCAATATATGATCATTTAGCAGCCTGTATGTACTCATTATGACATCCTCCTTTGTGACTATAGGTCAAAGAGTGAGGTGTTGAGAATTATTTTCATATAGTCTGCCGGTGTACTTCTCAGTGCTCCCATAATACAAAGGCATGGCAACCTCAGTACTTCTGGGAGGTATTGAGGTCTATGTTATCGTTTACTTTTGGCCAACAAACAACCGCTCCATAAATTTTGGGTCTTGTTATTGCCAATTATAGTCAGTGGTTTATTTTCGGTTTGACTCCCCATGTTTTCCCAAATGCTTTTTTCGTTACAATGAGAGACATTCTTTCGTTAGTTTGTTTTAACTCTGAGTATTTCTCTTAATTAATTCTATAAAGTATATAAGCAATGTACAACTTTTAGAAGTTATATAAACTGCTTTAAGAGTTCTTTATATCATAAACATCAGCGCGATATTGAAGAATAGATCAAACTTCTTTCTCTTCATATACGACTCTCTATTAGATTAATACTCTAGACTTGATTTATTGTGGAGTGTTGTGTTCTATATCCAAATTATTGTAAATTCATTAGGTTTTGCTTTGTATCATCACTTTGAGCCTCTTTAACAGCAGCTTCTTCAGAGTTTCGATGCCACTAGCAATATAGATTTACGTTTACATTTAAGGATAATAATGACTTCCGCAAACTTTCATACACTTGGTACATGATTTAGTCTAAAAGATGAATTTCTCAAATATGTAATTTTGGAAATTTCTTTGGTAGGTACTTTCTTTAGTACTTATCCTGTAATGCGATCGTATCCAGGACGATTTTCGGGTTTCATGTTTGTATTTATTTTTGTAGATATTTAATATAGGGTGGCAAATTTTATCTAATATTCATCTTTCTTATGTCATTTTCTAGGTCTGATTCATTATATAGGAAGATCTTCTGCTCTGCAAGAAGGTTCGCAGTTTGTTTGCTCTATTTAGCATATACTCCTTTTTCTGTTCCTGTTGGGAAAAATTTCAGTTTCTGATTTTCAAAGCGCGTAATCATTATTTTTGTTGTTTGTTACGGAGGCAAGAATTGAAAGATTCGTTTTTTCGTTTGGACCCGTCATTTCGTTGGCGCAGTTGTCTTACGCATTTCCATTCATTTACAAGCCATTTTGTTGTTGAAAGACAACGCAGACCATGTGAGTTTCTAAGTAATTTGTATCGTTTGTTATAGGATTTGATGGATGCCGTATTAGCAGAAATTTAATTTTTTTTGATATGACATCCAGATTATAAAAATCACCATGAGTTACCGTTTCGATGATGGTGGGTGGGGTTTTACAGGTTTTCCTCACCTGTAAGTCAACTGGCACCATAAATCTTCTTTAAGGCGCCCCGGAGTGCCACTGCAAATAACCCGGACCAGCTCAGCTTTCGGGGTAAAAATTTACTCGTAAGGGGGTGAATTAGGGAGAGTATTATTATTATCACTGTTCTTAATATAGTTCTTGTATCTTTCTTATTAGTTACTGAGAAAGTATATTGTATATTCTCTTATTTCTACTTCTGGGTTGCTGCTATCTTTTCCGACTTTTCTTATTCTTCATTAGAAGCACTATTGCTCTACGGTAACTTACTAATATTTATTTTACTGGCCTTTTTTAAATCAATTTTTTTTACTGGTTTATTAGCAAAAATAAATTTTTAAATCAAATATACCTATCTATTTATGACCTGTCTACATTAATTTATTGCTATTGCTACACAAAGAACAACTATACCAACGCGTACCTAAATGTTCCTAAATGTACCTAAATATGGTACATTTACCTAAATATACCTAAATATACCTAAATATACCTAAATATACCTAAATATACCTAAATATACCTAAATATACCTAAATATACCTAAATATTCCTAAATATACCTAAATATACCTAAATATACCTAAATATACCTAAATATACCTACATATACCTAAATATACCTAAATATACCTAAATATGCCTAAATATACCCAAATATACCTAAATAATAATTTTCTTTTCGTTAAACGGAAAATAAATCTGACAACATCGCTTCCGAAGATATTTAATTTCAGTGTCTGTATTCCTGTCATTAATTTCTATTTCCGAAGTGTATGTGGCTGAAAAAAAAAAGGAACATATGGGACATATGTTTACAAAACGATTTGTTTGATTTCATTGACATTCTCAGAGCATTAACTGACCCAGTGACAAGAATGAGAATAATTATTCAGAAAGCACGTGCATGAGTATATCGTTCCGCGAAATCTCTTCATATAAAATCATTTTAAATTTCATTTGAAATTAATATTCTGCGTACACACTTCGCATATGTTTTGTTATATTTTTCGGCAATAGAGGGTATATTTGTACCTACATTTTAAATAAAATACTACATAATATGTATGTAGTCTTTTATATTAAAACATTATTTTATATGAACACTTTATTGTTATTAGAGACGACAATACTTCGAGATTGTAATACAGAATAAATAATATATGACAAAGAGTGCCGAATCATATTACTACGTATATGATTCAATCACTGATTGAGTAATTCTAGATCATGACTTACGTTAAACAGTACGTCCCAATATTAATATGAACAAATATAATTTATATGAAATACATTGCGTAGACTGCACGGCCATTCTGATTTTCTTTCGTCCTCGAAAGATATAATATGTCTGCACATGGAACTGCCAAATAAATAATTTATTCAACAAGTTAGCAAATTCATGTTTGCGCTACATAGCATATCAAATATAGTCAATAAAGAAGCAGCAATACCTGCCTATTATGGCTTATTCTATTCCACTCTAACCTATGGAAACTAGGGAAATCTCCTTTAGATCACTACCAAGATGTTTTTTCGTGACAAAAATCAGCACTCTATTTTGTGGATAAATTATAATGAACTATGTGAATCACTATTTTTACAACTTAGCACAAATATTATTTGAAATCTTGTTAGCTATAAAAACATAATTTGAGAAATTTCAGCTAATCCAAATAAGAGCCAGAATAAACAAGTCCCGAACAACAGGTATTTCCTACTATAATCTATTCCGCATCCGTAATTTACCAGGAAAAAAACTTTAAACAGCAAGTTAAAAATACTCGTATATTACTGGACATGTGTCTATATGAAATTAAAGATAAATTTTGTAAGAGTGGAACATGTCTCCTAATAATTTTAATATTTTTGGAATTAACTATTACCAACCCATTTACAATCTCGTTTTATTTTAAATTTCATGTTTTATATATGTAAAATGTTCTGTATTTTACCTGTATTCTATATAGGTGTAACTATTTAAGGCTACAAGGACAAACGACTATATCAAACATTTATATAGAGAATAAAATATTTCTATTTCTATATTGCCGTATTGCCTAAGAATGCTGCTATTCTACCAAAGAGGTACCATATTATCCTAGAGATCTACTATTATGCTAAAGAGAGCTACTATTTTGTTGAAGAGAGCAACTATATTGCCAAAGAGGTACGAAGTTTAAATCTTTTTCAGTCTGTTTGTTCGTCAATGTGGAATTAAGTTCTCTAGTAATAATATTTTTAATCATTGTTAGGAGTATTAAGGAGTGATCAGATATTAATTCCTCAACATTTTCTATCTTTATAAAATTTGCTGCAATATTTCTGGAAATAAAAATGTCCACAAGGTCTGGTATTTTGTTTATATCGCTTGGCCAATATGTAGGTTTTCCCGTGGAGTGCTACCTACATTTCTGATCTTTGATAGCCTCGTTCAATTCTTTTCGTTTGGTTATAGTAGGTCCTTCCCTTTGCTCCTTTGTTTACGCCCCTCCCCTGCACCCAACTAGAAAGAGTAGGGAAAAAACCCATGTGCTACTTTTTGCAGTCAGCTGATGATCTATTGATGTATTTAGTTCGAATAGTACAATATAGTGAGGAGAAAAAGTCCTTTACCGTTTGAATGGTTAATTTGGATTGTTTACATTAGAGTAAATTTACCATTTCTAGACATGAAAATGACAGACAGTTCTTATAACACGATATCAGATGTGGATGCAAATTAGTCGCCACGTAAATATCAGTAGTTCAAATAGTTTCAAAATTAGGGATTTATTTAAGAAACATACCTTTAAAACGATGTGTCATTTGACCCCTCGTTTGAAACAGACATTCGGCTGTCATTTTTATTTTTATGAAAATTTTACTCTTACTTTAAGATTACCTAATGTGTTATATATTATTTTTCATTTCTACCTTTTATTAATGTATTTAATAGTAGAATTTTAAGGATAGAACATTATTATTTGTTTTAAAACAAACGAAAATGTACGAACTTTAAAGTCAGATCCAAAAGGTGACAAACAAACACTTAATGTGATAGTAACAAAAATAATTGCATCCACGAGTGTGTAAGTAGCAATTATTATTGAACTTACTGTCAGAAGTACGTTGTACAATTCAAGATATTGTAATTAGTTAGTTGACTTTCGCATGGTGTTCATAGCTAGATTGCTATTTACTGTAACTTAGGCGCCACTACATCTATTCAAGCGTGAGAGTATGTTAATTTGTATGATGGCTTTTACTCAATGGCATGACGCATAATTTTATGTGTAAAGTTTCTGAAATGTATTACTGCATGTAACGGAAGTATTAGATTGAAAATATGAACACGATTCGTTACAGAGCGTTCCAATCGAAGTAGCACACAAATATTTATTAGCGGCAACAATTTATTGCGAATTAGAACATTATTGATTCAAATCAAAATGACTGTTTTGAGTGCGCCCGAAATGTTCACTTATAAATTAATAATCTTTAACTTTAACCGCCAGAACCATTATCCTATTGATAAGATAACTAAAACTTATTATATACGAGATATATTAGTAGTAATTCTATAATTCAATATGTTTATTTTTAAAATTTTACGATTTTAATGTATTGAAATTTTGGTAAACATTAAATTAACTTTCAACCAAATTAACATACTTTGCAAGTAGTTCAAATTTACAATAAAAATAATGAAATATATTTAATAATTAAGGTCTGTCAAATGAGTCTCATTCCTTATAGACATAAGCTGCGTATGAATATTCACATCCGATGCATTTTTTACATCTTGAGCGTTTGTTTATCCACATCTATCTATTCATGCTAGTGTTTATGATAAATACACACCAACTAGAAGTCAACTGTTAAATTTATTTGTCACATTAAAAAATACAATTTTTGATGTTAAATAAAAAATGAATTTTTATAAAAAACGTAGTGATTCTAATAGCAAAATAAATACTCAAAAATAAATTTACTAACGCAATAAACTCCATGTTTGTAATTATCTTAAAAGTTCTTGCTTCTCGCAGCCAAATATAAAAAACAAATATTTTCTTTGTGCATTATTCAAGTATACACCCACCAATACCATAACCGATAAAAAAATCCCTTATAATATTTAACCGCGAAAACATAATTTTTCCTTTTTTCAATTCAGTAAACCACAAAGGTAACAACCATAAAAATCTTTCAGGTAAAATTAAATACTCCACGTGGGCTGCAGCAATAAATAATTAAATTAAAAGACGCGTTGTAGATGTCTTTCGAAGTGGAGGGAAGAACTCAAACGACTAATAGAGACATATAAATTTGGTTGATTTATCGAAGCCACCCACGAACCTGATTAACTGTACACGAAGAATATCAATTGAATAATTAATGGGTAGAATGTAAATTCAATATTATTCTGATAGGTTTAACTTTGCAAGATGATATACGGGGGTTTTTAGGATTAATTTTAATTAAATATTTCTAGGGAATTATTTACCTACACTGCGCGTCAGAGAACACGGGCCACCTAAAAAATTTACGAAATAATTCATCTTTTTAAATATATCTTATTTTTATAAAAATAAATCTATTGTGT
This sequence comes from Psylliodes chrysocephalus, assembly GCA_927349885.1. Lineage (NCBI taxonomy): Eukaryota > Metazoa > Arthropoda > Insecta > Coleoptera > Chrysomelidae > Psylliodes > Psylliodes chrysocephalus. The sequence goes on from OV651818.1 coordinate 64,227,584, forward strand.
ATTAAGTCAGTTATCCCATGTTACCATAAGTCACAAACGAAAAGAAAGCAAAACAATTGAGAAATCATAAATTTATTAAAAAATTACAGTTAAAGTTTACTTTGCAATAATTAAATTAAAGAGGCAAGAAATGGCGTCGATCACTTTTCAATACGGCGTATTGCCACCCCTATTATGGATGACACTTCTTATTCGATTTGGCATAGAAATCAGCAAGGTCTGAATGTTTGCTTAAGGAAAAGTGGTCCATTCATCAATAAGGTCCAACCGAAGCTCTTTGCGTGTTGTTGGAACTGGTATGCGACGTCTTACACGCCTTTTGAGCTGGTCCCAAACATGCTCAATAGAATTAAGATTTGGGATTATAAGAGGCCAATCGATTTTGGGAATACCAACCTCTTCAAGGTATTCGTGTTACCATCCTTGCCGTGTATGGTCGTGCGTTATCCTACATTAGCAGCAAATCATTGCCAACAAATCCAGCATATGGCATAACATGCTCTTCTAGGAGCTCTGTTGCGTATTGTTGTGATGTTAATGCGCCTCTAGCAATAATAGATCAGTGTGTGCCTCAAAAGAAATTCCTGCTCAAAACATTACTGAGACACCCCCAAAAGCAACTCGAGGTGACCGAGTACAGGACAGCATAACGTTCTTCTGCTCTTCTGTAAACCTTATTTCGGCCATCTCTTCCATATATGCACATTCTACACTCATCCGTGAACAGTACATTTGTCCAATCGTCCACTGTCCAATTCATATGTTCGCGAGCAAAAGCAAGTCTGCGTCTTTTGTGTACTGCAGTAAGCAGGGGTCCTGTAGCTGGACTGCAAGCTGTCAAACCACTTTCTCTTAACCTTCGCCGAACAGTAGAAGTGATGACTGCCGTTCCATGAGCTTGCTGAAGACTGCTTTGGAGCATTCTAGCAGTTTGGGTTCGGTCTCGTAAAGCAGCAATGGTGAGTAAAGCGATCTTCCTTGGCTGTTGTTTTTTTTAGCACCTGTACTGGGTCGCCGGTGATAAGAGCCGGTCGCAAGAAACCGTTGATGTGTTCTTTGCACAGTCGAACGACTGACATTTTATTGTCTCGCCACATCCCGTTGACTTGCTCCATTTTTCAATAATGTTACAATTTGAATAGCTCTTCGATATTTTTCACCCATTATTAAGGATTACATTTTACTCTATGAAGACCAATGTAGTACAAGTATTACAAATTAAAAATTAAAAAAACCGACTTCAAAAACGTGCAGATGCCATCACCAAATTTTAACCAAATTTATATGGGACCACCCCTGAGGTACCCCCTTACTACCAAAAAAAGAATCGTATAAATCGGACAAGGTGGTAAAGCATTATCGCTAAACATACATAAAAAATGAAGACTTTGAGGATTTTCTCATGGATCCAATTATTAGATTTTGACCAAATTTATATGGGACCACCCCTAAAGTAGCCCCTTTCTAACTAAAAAATAATCATTGAAATCAGACACCGTGTTAAAGAATAATCGCTGAACATACATTAAAAAAAATATCGCGACGAATTGATAACCTCCTCCTTTTTTGAAGTCGGTTAAAAATACCTTTAATACTCTTTAGAACACAATACAAGTTCATAAAGTTCACAAAACGGTCACTTTCATGAAACTTAATTGACGGGTAAAAAAGTATTCTGATAAATTTTTTGGTTTACTCGGTTCCGAAAATTTGTTTATGATCTTTACAGGGTCGGCTTATATAGAATAGAAAAATGAAGTCAAATATCTAGGCCTAACCCTGGACAACAAACTTCTCTGGAACACACATGAGAAGGAAGTAGTAAATAAGGCCACAAAAGCCCTAATGATATGCAGAAACATTGCAGGTAAACGATGGGGATGTAACCCAAACATACTGCGATGGATGTTTACTGCAATAGTGAGATCAATCATCACTTACGGGGCTATAGCCTAGAGTAACAGAACTAGTTTAGCTACTACGAGAGCTAATATCTCAAAAGTACAAAAACTAGCCTGTGTTTGCATTACTGGTGCAATGAGAACCTGTCCTACGGCCGCAATGGAGGTGATCTTAAACCTCACCCCTCTACATTTGATGATAGAGAATGTGGCAAAAAGGACACGATATAAAATGATCAGGAACGGAGTAATCAGATGAAAGTCTACTTGCTTCAGGACTAAAGATACCTGGAACATGCCCCAGAATGAAATGCAAAAGAAGTACAGTTTTGTGAAAAACTTCAAAACCACAGAGCTGGGCTGCAAGAAAGAATGGAGCCAAGAATCCATCGCGTTTGCAACCGAAAGACGTGCTATTCAGTGGTATACGGACGGATCCAAAACTATAGAAGGAACTGGAATAGGAGTGTATGGGCCGAGAACCAAGCACTTCGAAAGCTTGAGAAAATACCCAAGCATCTTCCAGGCGGAAATTCACGCCATCGAGAAGTGTATCCAGTTTAATATCGAGAGAAACTATCATAGACAAGAGATTATCATCATGTCCGATAGTCAGCTCAAAAATGGTTTGGAGATGCCTAGAACAATTGAATGAGTTACTCTCACTTGGGTCCCGGGACATAATAGGGTACAGGGTAACGAGATTGCAGATAGTCTTGCAAGGAAAGGGGCTCAAACTCCTTTTGTAGGACCTGAGCCGTTCTGCGGTATCAGCAGTAACATAATATTAGGAGAGATTAAAAAAGAATTGGGCAGTAGAAGAACCGATAATTGGAACAATCTCTTGGGGCTGAGACAGGCCAAGATACTTCTGGGTGAATATAACCAGAAAAGATCGGAAGCCTGCATCTGCCTGAGCAAGAACGGGCTACGTATTGTAACAGGGATCCTTACCGGGTATTGCCGACTAAAAGGACACCTAAGTAAACTGAGAGTAGTAGAGGATAGTGAGTGCAGATTCAATGAGGAGGAGGACGAAACCTCCATTCACTTCCTAACTGAATGTGTAGCACTCCAGAATCCAAGGGCACTATATCTAGGAGGATATCAAATAGAAGAGGGAGATTTACCTTCAAGTCCTACACTTCCTTCAGAAAATAGGATTGGAAGGCATTGAGACATTTCCTTAGTGCAATGGCGACAGAAGGGGGCACAATAGATATTTTAGGTCGCAGTGTATTAACACCCCATTCTCAACAGAACATAACATAACATTACAGGGTCGGCATGACCTCGCAAGTACCGCAAACTAACCCATTTTACGTAATTAAAAAATAAGAAACTTAACAAGATAGATAATTTCGTAAATTTTTTGGGTGGCCCGTTTTCTCTGACGCGCAGTGAATATTAATAAGGGACAGACTTCTGTGAACGCTGTTTTTATGGCTATCTGCCTTAAGGTGTAAGAGCCACTTTACAGTTTGCAATTTTCTTTACCTGGATGTAAAATTGATACAATTCGTATATTACGTATACGCATTAACGTCCTTTTGATCAGCTGTTGCAATTTTTTTTTACAATTGAAGGAAATAATGACACTGAAAAGTCATTGCTGCAAGTCTAATCCAGCTGCAATTCTGGGGGAAAAGTGGCGAGAATAAGCGCTGCCAACCAGTTTAAAAACTAGAGTATATATTTTTGGCATTTAACGTGTTTTTTGTGTCATGTGTTATGTTACCTAAACCAACTTACTGGAATATGAAAGATTTATTAAAGATGTATATTTTATTAAAATATTATGGCATGTTTTCCATATATGCTTGGAATATTGGCTAACCTGTTACCATAACTCAATGGTCAGTCAATGGTTATATACATACTAGAGGATAGATTAGTTTTATAAGGAACTACATTGCCTAAATTCGATTTATTATTTTCTATAATAAATTATTTTTGATAAAATTATAATTTTTGGTTAATTAAATGGTTTGTTTAAAATTTTTACTATCCAAATTAAATTAGGAATGATGGTTTAGATTATTTTAATTCTAATTTAATTAAGATAGCGGGTCCTCGGTCATGAATATAATAAGAAAATTTTGAAAATGTTCATAATATCGAAAAAAAAAAATTGGAAATAATTTAATATCCAGAGGTATTTATTACATGTGATAAATTCTTAGTTTTTAAACTGTATGCGTATTTTGCTGTTCAATTTTACACTATAATTATAATCGTCTATGAACTGTCTTGCACTATATTAAAATTACTGTGTTCCAATAAATATTCCTCGTTTCAATGGCCTCAAATTAACTGCCAGACGTTAGACACTACATAAAATATTTTTTCTATCGAATTATTTCGCCGAGATCAGATTCATCAGCTTCACTCAAAGTACGTACGTAATATAAAATATTTCGGAGCAGATGTTACGTAATAAATTTAATTTGTTGGAATGTATATACTGCTGAAATGGATTCATAATTATTCCTGTTGGAATTCTATTGGCGATTAAATTTTATTGTCGAGTGGCTGTGCCCTATGACCAGACGGGGTAATAGTATATGCCTGGGAGGCCGTCACACACACAATTATGCCAGTTTTAAATGAAAATTCAATTTCAGTAAACAGTTTATAAATAAAATTTTATTATTATTGTTGGTCGTTATTTAGAATTGGCAATTCTTTGATGGAAGAAAAATAAATATAGGCAGAGTCGCATTTAAAAAAATATATATCTTTTCATCATTAAACTTTAATATCTCTTACATTATTTGTATTCGATTAATTGGTTATGAATATAAATATTTTATACAGTACGATTCAGAATTAGATGCACAAGTGCTTAGGGAAGATGTCTGAAATTAAAAAATAATTTTTAATCAGTGGCTACGGCTAAAATTAAGTAAAATTAAGTACTTCATTCGCATATAAATTTTTGTAAACACTCAACAATATCTAAATCTAATATTGGAAATATTATGAAAACTGGAAAAGTGTTGTCAGTGACCCAATGTTTAAACCGTAGGTCCCCTACGGGGGCGATACCGATGGCGTCCCCAGTGGGCGCTGGAAGTGTTGCCAAACTAGAGTGACCATCATTAATAAACTACTAGATTTAAAATAAACAAAAATGCGATTCTATATAGCTTATTTTTATTGAAATTAATGCAATTATATAATATTCTTTGAATAGTTATTGTGTGGAATTTATGTGCTTAAAACTAAAATTGCCCAAGAAAATAATTCCCTAAAAGTACGAAAAAATTCCCTAGATCGGCAACAGAGGACGCTGGAACTTTCTATGGGGGCAGTAGCGGATCCAGATGCAAATTGGAGGGGTTAAGGCAATCACAAAAAAATATATATATATTTTTTTTTATTTTTCAGTTAAAAATGTTTATATAATATTAATTATAAATATTTCAAATAAATCTTTTAGAAATATTAAAAATATTTAACATATTTTGAAATATCTTTAATGTAAGAATATATGATATAATTGTAATTTTGCCTTTCACAAATAACACCTAAAAGTGACACTGGCACAATGACATTAGCGGATGTGTAATGAAACTCAAAGTAGAAAACATAACGACAATAAATTTTGATGATTTTAAGCGGAAATAGAATTTGCGCATGAGTAATAGAGATTATCAATAATGGGAATGGTCCATTGCTATCATGAGATCAAGTATTAAAACTATTTTTTTAATACCTTTATATGTAGGAAGGTGGACTTTAAGCGAATGCTATGAAAACTAGAGAGAAGAACGCTAATCGAGCTTTTTTATTCACCGCAAGGGCGCTAGTGCTAGTAGTGCTGTTTAAAATGCATGGCTTCTAATGGGAATTTTACATAATTTTGTCAAAATAATAAAAATAAACTTGTTTATTGCCAAATAAAGCTCGGAATATACTATTGCATTTATTTCTAAATAAGTCTCGCATGTTTTAACTTATAAATTATTTAATTTTATCTATATAAAATTCAAATTAGGTAGGTAGGACCAAATCGCAAAGATTTGTTAAATAGTGAAATTTGGTAAGTACAATTTTGTGTTTAAATTTTTTTAAAGTATACCTAAATATAGTTTAAAGACCAAAATAAAACACAGTTAACAGATTTTTTTATTGTTATAATACAAGTCAGGATCTATGACTAAAATTTTATTTTATAGAAACTTGTTATAAAATAAACTACACTCCGTGATACGTGTTGTGACTAGTTTACAATAAATATTATATTTAGACATAAATACATTGTTTTACTTATATTAGAAGCTTTAAAAAGATATTAAATTAATTTCCTAATCTGGAACGAAGCAAGTCTTGCTTTGATGGCTTTTGTCACTCATGTTACTTGTACTCCGGTACTTTTTTTCACATTATTTTGATTCTTTTCACCAATTTAAAAAAAACACTACATTTTACATTGACTTACATAGAAAATTGACAGCATATTGTTCGACATGCCAACTACAGTCAATTTCGCTAACTTTATAAAAAGAAGGATGGAAATTTGATATTGACTATTGCTATTGGCCTTCTTATTTCTAGTCTTCATAGCGCTTGCTCATATCATACTACGCTATTTTAGAACACACTTCTATGCAGTGTACTGTAATTTTGCTTATTGTATTATTTAAATTTTTAATTATTGTCACGAGCTATTTTATTTAGTGACTCTATGTGCTACCTAACTTGGCGAAATAAAAGAGTAGAACAACAATTAACAATTTATTAAAGATAAATAATATATCCAAAATATTACAATAATATAAAAAGGGCCTTACCAAAGGCTAAACTTCTTCTAATGGGATGCGAGACGATGATGAAACTCAAACTAAGAGTGCCATTATTGTTGACCTAGCCGATTTCTATATTAATCGATTAAGGTCAGTACGTGTCGAGTCTAATGTTATATTTACATTTATCGAAGATGAAGTTATGAATAGAATCTACTGTTTATCAAAATATTATATGTATATTAAAATAGAAAATGTATATTTTATGTATAGGGTGATATTTGTTTAGCGTGCTGGGGAAGGTGTACGTTTTAATCTCTTTTATGGTATAATCTGCATTAGGTGATAATGTTCATTTGTTTTAGCGAACTCACAGTTAACCTTGGTTTTATCCGGGTTTTAACTGTCTTGTACTTCTTTTGGTGTTGCTTACCTTCTATCTTTCCTGGCATCACCAATACCTTTACTTTCACTTTCTGTTTCCTTTATTGGATCTACCACCCCATCAATTTGGTGGTTTTTGTTTCCAACAGCTTTTCGAACTCGTTTTTCCTGCACCTAAGATCCTTGCCGACCCACTATTGGACAGTCTGCAAGTGTAGTTTATTGAACAACCATGTTTATTCCAATTGTAACAACTTATTGTCACCTTTAGTCATTATTGACATAAACATGCTCGACTTTATTCCTATTTCCTAGTAACAACCTGTGTTTGGTTGTTATGTATTGTTAATATTTAACGTTTCTATTTCCATTTTACCATTGTTTTTAATTGCTAATTTTCACAATTGTTTTCCACCTTTGAATTTCTTGTATTTACCACATTAAATGTTGTACACTGTTGTGTCACACTTGTGTTGATAAATTGTATTCAATACTTCTGTATAGCATTTTTAAATATTCTTGTTGGAGACGTCTCCTCATGTAGTATCTTTCTAACATCGTTTTTCGCGGCAAATACGTCAAACTGGCATATTTGAATTTTCAATGTATTATCTGATTGGTTGTAATGCACAATTTTAATACATTTTTATTATATTTAGACTTAGTTTTCATCTTTCATTTATTGTGTGATATATTATTCAAAAGGACAAAGGGACAAGATATTTTAAAGTTACTTTTTTTTAGTGTAGAAATAAGCGACAAAAACGTCAACTGTCAATAAAAATCTGACCACTCCGACATCAAAGGAGCCGACTCAAGCTCTTGCTACTGTATTATTAATTATACTGGGGCGTAAGTAGCAAACTTATCAGCATTTACGGTGAATCCACTAGGTATTAAATTTAAATTGATGCTTCATATAATTGGTATTAATTCAGGGGTAAAAAAATAAGGTATAAATATTAGTTTTAATTATTGTTTATTACGAGTTTATAACTTCTGTAGAAGTGCAAATTTTTGTTATAAATAAATGTAAAACTATGAATAATTTACAACTAATGATTTACTGCCTGTTGTTCTGCCATTGCCGTCATATTTGCTATTGCAGCCCTTCTCGTAGCAATTGCAGCATTTCTCATCAGCGAGAGTCGAAATTGCATTAACATTACCAGATATGTCGCCATTGATGTAATAACCTAAAAAAATAAAAAAAATAAGTTTCTGGGAAGTTCATCCCATAAGTTTTTAGTTAAAAATATTGATATTTTGACTATGAGCCTTGCTGGGTTAAAGGCCTCTAAAGTTTAAAATTGAAATTCGTTTTTGTTTATACAGGATGTCCTAGGATATGTGGCAATCTCCCGGATTTAGACAAAACATGAAAATAAGATACAAATTCCTATTTGGTTTTTCCTACAGCCCTTCCTACGGAGATAAAGGGTCATAACGGACGCTCCTGAAAATATATCACAATCAAACTTATATGGAATCACCCAGTCTTTGACAATAACAACAGAATAATTGTTTAGTAGGAGACAATTAAGAGTTTCACAGCTATCCAGACTAAATACAAACAATTGATTAATTTGGTGTTTGGAGCACCAAAATTGGATGATAGAAGAAACGACATATTTTAGGACGAAACCAGGATCTAATGACCGATGATTTCGTGTTTTGGGGCGAGATCATGTTACGGGAAGGACCTTCATTAATCCCCATGCCAAAAACTTTAACTGCGCATTGGTACTACGTCCCATAATACAACTTTGCAGGATAATGCCCCACCGCACATCAGCAGATGTGCCAAAATTGCTTTGGAGATGGAGGGTGTAAGAGTATTAGACTAGTTTGCTTGTTCCACTAACTAATCATGTTAATCATTTTTGAGAATATCGTAAAAAATGGTTAGAACTCGCTAGAACAATCCAGAAACCACAGAGCAACAGATTCAAACAGTTCTTGAAGATTGGAGTGATCTTTCTCAGGAAGAAATAGACAATCTTATAGAAAGTATACCCCAACGACGAAAATCTATAAGACTAATTTATTCATTCATAATTAAGCCCTTTTTTATTGCAATCGTTCAAATTGTGTTTATTATTACGCAGACAGAGCTGTAATATCGGCTGTCGCATTAGAAAGGAGATAGCTGTTAATCTGAGGGGGGATGGTTTGTGTGAGTAAGTTTATTTGAGAAGCTGGCATGCGGTTTATGAATGATAGACACTATACAACTATAATAGTTGTAATGTAAAAAAATGTATTAAACTGATAACAGCCGGTAGTCCATTTAAATTACATATATGACTTTCTGCCTCTTTTACATTGATCTGTAGATATATTTATCTCTCTTCAAACTACAACCAGTGCTAGAGGTCGCTGATGTTGCTGGTTTTTTGACGTTGTAGACGTGTGACTAATGGACTAGAACTGACAACTGACAGTGTTATGAATGTTGTTATGAACGTGTGCATTTTATTAAAATTCATTTAATTTGTGCCCCCGTTTATTTCTTTGAGTCTTATTTTGCTGTTTAATTAGTTTGGGGTGTAGTGTTTATTTTTGCATATTATTTTTCGCATGAACGAGTTTCTAGAAGCAAACTCGCAAACAATATTGAAGTCGGACCATAGCAAAACTAACTATTGTTTGTTTAAATAATAATTATACCAATATGTGAGCAATGAAGCATGTGGGATCGTCAGTAGTGTATTCTTACATAATGATTGGAGGACAGAAATATTTACTTAAATGTAACAGCATCTCTGTTTAGAAAACATAATATTGAAATTTAAGTTCCTACGCACCGTGTTGCCAGAAAAATTTAATGATATCAGAAAGAACTATGACATAGAATTTAAGTGTCCTTTAAATTTTAGGAGCATGCATAAAAAAATGGACATTATATGGACCTAAAAATCAAATATGCCATGGAGATTTTAAGTACAAGCGTGTCAATGTTTTTGTACACATTACTTTCTAGAGGTAAGTAATTTCCAATTTATTAAGAAAATCAACAACTACTGTATAATGTGTGTGTTTAATATTATAATACAAAATGGTTATAGTTATTTTAAGTAAATTAGAAGAGAGATCCATTATTACAGCTACTTTTGTTCATAAAGTAGGTAGATGAATGTCTCGATAGCTTTAATGGCAGCACTACAAAGTTCCCACCCACTAGAAAAGAAGTGAAAGGTATTCTGAGTAAAAAAATCTTTGCACATGTAGTATTGGCAAAGGACTTTTGAAATGGTTAGAGTATGGTAATTTCTTGCAATGTAATAGCCAATTTAGTGGCTATTAGAGGTCTGTAGAATTATTTAAACGAAGAAAAAAACTGAATCACTCAAACCCAGAATTTAAAATCAGGATGCATTGGAAAATTTATTTGGGGACATCAGGTCAGTTTTGGGTTTTAGAGAAATATCAATCTCAAGAAAAGTTACTTTATCCTGCAGAACAACCAGTAGTTTCAGTAGAAACTACTGTAACTTTATTACATTTCCATGATGCTAATTGTAATATACCAAATGTTTCGAATTAAATTGAAAAAAAAAAATAAAAAAAAATAACTAAATAAAAAAATTACAAAAATATATTTATCTTTAAATAGTGTTTATTATTATTTGCTACGTTTGATAAGTACCTTCTGCTGCAGAGTGAATCGAATAGATTTTTTAGTTACCTGCCCATAGAGCAAATAGTGCTTCGATGAAAAAAATGCTCTTCTAAATTGGTTTCGTATAAGAGACGACTAGTTGGAGAAGGTCCACCTAGTCACCAAATTAGAAGACTGGGAGAACTTGCACATGACTGGGACATAACAGATTGCACACCCACAAGATACACAAACAGAAGACATTACAGCAACATCCTGTTTAAATCAATATAGTATGTCATCCTTCAGAAAGCATGGCATATAAATGTATTTATCTGGATGACCCTTAGAGGAGTTAGCAAGGGGTGGAAGAGATGGGTCTAGCAGTCCAGTCCGATTCGGGCCTTATACATCTGTGTGAGTGTGTTTGTGTGTTCTTCCTGTAAATTTTTATAAAAAAACTATTTCTAAATCCGTTTGAATTTCCCGCCCTACAGCATTTTTAAATTTTCTTGCTATTTATGACTGAGCACACACAGCAGTAAAAGGCATTAAGAAAAGAAGAAAATTAAATAGTAGCGCCATCATAAACTGGTTGCCATTACAGTCGCCCAAACAATTTTTGTCGAAAAAAAAAAATACATTGAGTTACACGTCTCGCTGGGTTGTCTCTGCTGATAATAACTGGCATTAATAATACAAATATACTTTCATAATGTAATTTTGAAAGCCTTTTGTGCGCTATGTCTCCGAATAACACTGAAGCCTATTGGCTTATTGTGTTTTACCCCATGTTAGTTCATAGTACCCACTCTGTCACCTTTGTTCCTTGTACAAGAGCCTTAGGTTTAGTCAATACCGAATTATAACCATAATCCTTGTAACAATACTATCCCATACTCTCTCATAATAATTTAACAACTACATGGATGACACCGTGAACGTTTGCAATTCGATTTTGGTAAACAATATTAGTCCAGTAGTTTTTCGTCGTTAGTATGCCTTAACTAATTCGTGCTTGCATTGAAGCAAGAGATGGAAATCCAGAACTGTTTGCAAAAACAAATGTTTATGGTTTTTATTAAATAATGTATGTCGGTCCAACATAACCTTCTTTTTTTTGCATTCCCTGCAAGATTATTGGACCTTCCACAATACCCCAACATTAGTCTTATTGCAAAATTTTTAGAGATTTTCCTTATGGAAGCGTAGAAAAAATAATAATTATTGGAACTTGTCATGTAATTTTTATGTGGTCCATCCGAATCCAGGAAATTGCTCACAATTATCAGTTCATATACTGCCCAATTCTTTATAAAGTTCTCCTAATATTGTGGTACTGCTGATAGTGCTAATACAACAGAGCGGCTCAAGCTTTACAAAGGAAGTTTTCTTTGCGATACCATTTTACAGAAAAGTTGTGTGAATTTCCCTTTATATTTTAAATTTACCTCACAAGATGCACATTTTAAATTAAATCGTCATATTATACAATTAATGCCCAACTCCTTTTTAAATCTAGTTACCACTATTATAATATAAAATTATTTTAAATATTGATATACAAACCGATGATATCAATTTTCTATTAACATTGGCATAACCATTTAAATTCATTATAGGAGGATTCTTGTCAATGGCTGTTAGAAACATATTAACTTCTTGCCTTGTTCTTTGGTCTACAGCACCTGAAATAATAATAAGTTTTAATGTGATTAACATTAAATTTGAATAAGTCGGTACTTGAGTCTTATTGTGTACTTATTTAATCATCCAAGTAATGTAAATAATAAAAATAAGCTAGTTGAAAACAAACTTATTAATTACGATTCACGCATTCACGAAAACGTGTTAAGTTTGTTTTAGACGATGTAAATTCTATCGTTCTCTTATTAAATATTTAAATTTCACTATTTTTCTTTACTGTACACATTTACTTTGATTACAAATAAAACATAAAATGTGTAAAAATATCTTGCAAATAATGTTGTTTGTTATTAGATTTTTTACTTCTTAGAAAAATTATAATATGTTTGCGAAAAAAATGTATAAAAAAAACTGTAAATGCCAGTGTTTTCAAATTTTCTAGAAAAAAGATGTAAAGTTTTTTTATAACTATTATATTTGAACATATTAATTTGGTATTTTCCTAAATTTCTACAAAAAAAAAATGGTGCCTGAAACATGTCAATTTGTATTTCCAATGAGGCATATTACAAAGGTTTGTTTACTTTTTAACTCACATTTTTTTTAATCGAAGGGGTAGGTTGATAAAAATTTTATTTTAAAGCTTTTTTAATTGCAAATACAATCACCTACTGCTTTTAATAAGCAGTAAGAAAAATAACTAGACATGAAACTTTTATTATTTTGTAATTTAACAAATATTTCTCACCTATATTGACACTTAACAATCTCTCTCGAAATTCAGCTCCCATTTTGTGGGTTGTTTGATGTCCTGCATTGCAAATGATGAACAATAAAGCCATGCAATAGATGGCTATTAGAAATAAGCCTGCTTCTTTAAAAGATAAACCATGGTCTAGAATTTCTGTCAAGCATCCGTAACTAGCGACAACCGTTGTTAATAAAATGAGGATGAGGTACATGGCATACATTCCACTGTACGCTTTTCCTGAAATAAATGGTAAACATATTAAAATAAAATATAATTTCTTATCTATTGAAAAAATATGTATCTCCACCTTTTATGTTCATTGTTAATGCTTCGAGAAATAAACAAAGGTAATGGAAACGATTATATTTTTTTACATCCACATCTATATTTTGTATTTTTTGCACAAACTATGAATATGAATATGATATCATTCTCTTGAACGGATATAATTTAGGTTTTAAACTTTAAGGTTAAGGCCACAAACTCTTAACTTTGTGACATGACAATTGGAAAAGTGTGTATCCCCACCTTTTATAGTCATTGATACTGCTTCAAGAATAAACAAAGGTAATGAAAACGATTATATTTAACATCCACATTTATATTATCTATTTTTTGCACAAACTATGAATACGAATATATCAGTCTAATGAATGGATATAATTTGGGTCTTAAACTTTAAGGTGAGGGCCACAAAATTTTAACTTTGTAACTTATAGTTCTTATAGTTCTTTCTTATAGTTCTTATAGTTCTTTCTTATAGTTCTTATAGTTCTTATAGTTCTTATAGTTCTTATAGTTCTTATAGTTCTTATAGTTCTTATAGTTCTTATAGTTCTTATAGTTCTTATAGTTCTTATAGTTCTTATAGTTCTTATAGTTCTTATAGTTCTTTTAGTTCTTTTAGTTCTTATAGTTCTTATAGTTCTTATAGTTCTTATAGTTCTTATAGTTCTTATAGTTCTTATAGTTCTTATAGTTCTTATAGTTCTTATAGTACTTATAGTTCTTATAGTTCTTATAGTTCTTATAGTTCTTATAGTTCTTATAGTTCTTATAGTTCTTATAGTTCTTATAGTTCTTATAGTTCTTATAGTTCTTATAGTTCTTATAGTTCTTATAGTTCTTATAGTACTTATAGTTCTTATAGTTCTTATAGTTCTTATAGTTCTTATAGTTCTTATAGTTCTTATAGTTCTTATAGTTCTTATAGTTCTTATAGTTCTTATAGTTCTTATAGTTCTTATAGTTCTTATAGTTCTTATAGTTCTTATAGTTCTTATAGTTCTTATAGTTCTTATAGTTCTTATAGTTCTTATAGTTCTTATAGTTCTTATAGTTCTTATAGTTCTTATAGTTCTTATAGTTCTTATAGTTCTTATAGTTCTTATAGTTCTTATAGTTCTTATAGTTCTTATAGTTCTTATAGTTCTTATAGTTCTTATAGTTCTTATAGTTCTTATAGTTCTTATAGTTCTTATAGTTCTTATAGTTCTTATAGTTCTTATATTTCTTATAGTTCTTATAGTTCTTATAGTTCTTATAGTTCCTATCATTCTTATAGTTCTTATAGTTCCTATAATTCTTATAGTTCTTATGTTGCAGGGAAGAAAGCTCTCCTCAATTCGGTTATATTCAAGAGATGATCCAGGCTTTTTGTATGAAAGCTTTTATCTTACCGACAACAACGTTTTACTAAAATAGTTTTACTACGTCGTATTTTGTTCTGGAAGGTCTGCATATGGACCGAATCTTCGATCGTGACTCGATCTCACAAATCCGCGGAAATATTATTTTTAATCTGTCAATAGGCAACTCATATTGCACGTGATTAGAATAATCGATTTAATGAATTCCCTATCGATATGGTAAATAAAATGTTAACTTATGAGGATTGAACAAAGAGTAATACTACAAAAGGGATGCATTTTTAGAGAGCATTTGCATAATTTAAAGTGTTAATTATTCGATAATATGCGAATCATTTGAACTTTTACTATTATCAGAAAATTGTTCAAAGTTAATGCTTACGAAAATTTATTATGTACGGTGCTGAAACTCAGTTACAAGAGAAACCAAATAATTTAAAAAGGAATGAAATTAATGAATTGCAAAAGAAAATGTGGATAAATCTACCACGAAAATATAGATCATCTTCAATCAAGTGGCGACATATCTTTATGGAGTGTCAAACTACTATGCAATGTCAGTAAATTCCCACAGTCGCATTCACTTTGTGCATGTGGAATAGACCACCATGTTAGCAAGTACCACTTAGAAAAACACAGTGTAAACTCTCGAGTAAATTGTTCATAAATCTGACGTTTAACGGCTAAATCCAATACTGTTGAAATCAAATAAACGAGCGGTTATATATCTTTAACGTGAATGCTTTGTAGTGTGGCTAACAGGTGTTTTGTTGGAATGCATTAATAGGCGGATTTGCAGGTCGTTTAGACGTGCGTAGGACTTGAATGCAGCTTTTTGAATAGAAAGTGACAAGCGTTACATAGCGCTCTCTAACCGTTCTATTATGTTAATTGGTCAAATTATATAGTTTCCGGTTCTGTTTTCTTTGCCTTGCTGCGTTTCCTCGGAAGTATCGTTTCGATTTGGAAAAAGGAAATGCATGCCCGTTTTGCTGCCACTTACAAAATTGGAACGGATGTATTATTGTTGATTTGTTGGATTTTAAATTGAATAATCGTTTTAATTCTTCGATAATACACTGCAAAACGAAAAAAGAGCCAGTTATTAAAAAGTTTGTAGTTTTTAACCAAATCCTTTTAGAAAAGGTTGAGTAGTGTGTACACACTGGGTAATAAGAAATGAATCGAGAGAGTATTTAAAGTGTGTAAAAATTGAGTTTTATTCAATAAAACTCTATAAAAAATTCGTCTGAGCGCTATCGGCCTCTTAAGCCATCATCAAAGACTTTATGAAAGAGAAAAAACGGAGCTGTTACAGTTCATCAAATTTCTAGAGGTGTTCGAAGCCCAGACAGAGAACGCGCTACGTGTGACTAAGATAGCTATTGTACAGTCTGCTAAACAAGTTATTTCAAATAGTTTTTAATATTTTTAGGTAATTAAATTTTAAAAGTGTGGAATAGTTTAGGGATTAAATTGGTCTGATTGGACTTTCTTAGAACGTTTTTAAAAGCAGCTAAAGATAGTATGTAGAATTGAAAATAATTATTATGCCATAAAAGGTGTTTTGGAATTCCTTCAACCTGTTGAAATTGAGTCAGAAAATATAAATTTTATAGGATAGCGGAAAATACCTATAATTTTTTTGTAGGCCTTTGTAAATCGTGGAAATAGTTTATATTTTATTTCTACCTTATTAAGGAAAATGGTACCTATTATTAATAACGGTTGTTTCTGAAACATTACTAAAATTTTCGAAATTTTGTTTTTCTACAAAATAATAAACTATACTATTTAGAAACAAATTTATTTCTCTTATAATTTTATAAAAAATAACAGGGGAATATTTACATTTCTTGATCTATTAAACAAAACGATAAATTATCTCGACGAATGACACCATGTTCTAGTACGGAAGCTAGCTTTACATTTTTGTTGGTGGTTTCATGGGTTTCATATCAATTTTTTGTAATTGTAGTTTACACGTACATATACCTCTTAACACTTGTTTGCTTTATTAAAAAAGTGTGTTGTTGTGATTTACGTCGAAATAAGTCAAAAACAACTTGAAACCCCATATAAAATCAAAAAGGAGAAACGGAAAAAAATTGAGCCTGTAAATGAACACAACTCAGAAACAAAAATAGCTATCTAATAATAAAAAAATAAAATTTGATTCTTGTGCAGCTTCATCTATATCATTAACTGTTTTTGGTTTTTTAATGGTTTTTCTTGGTGATGAAAATTCCGATATCTCACGGTTATCGATTCTTTTTTTCTCTCCAGAAATGCGGACGACAGTGTTTTTAGATACTCCTGTGGCTGCAGCAACACGATCATTTACATTTTTAAATGGTATTGAAGGTGAATTAAAGTTTCCTTCTCTTCTCATAAACTCTATAACATTGGCTATTTTTTCGCGAGATTGACTGTTAATCACGCGGCCTCTTAATTTGCTATTAAACTCCATACTTAGGTTCTATTAAACTGTAATGAGCAAAAAACACAAACGAAAATAAAAGAAATGTTTTAACGAAATTTACATCTGACATTTACGTCTGAATGAAATAGTGAAATACTTGATGCGCAGAGTGTACTTTCATTGCGTAAATCCGTCGGGATGCCTGTCAGTAGTGCTTTCTCTGTCTAGCCGTCGAAAGCCTCTAGAAATTTGATGAACTGTACAATATAATCAACTCTATCATTACTAAAAAATAGAATAAAAAAAACTTGTACACTTACTCGTCAAAAAAACTTTAGAAGACACATCAAAAGTAAACTAAATTAATAAGGGACAGCAACAGACCAGTCCCAAGTCTCCACCATAGCTTGCAGCTTAGATAATTGAAAATAGAAAAACCACACCGAAATTCGGTAACTAACCCAGTGTAAAATGTGGTTAAATTTTAACAAATGAAGTGGAGGTCCATCCGAACATGTAGAACAAAACACTCCGGTTACTTCAGAGAAAAAGAAACTGCTAGTCTTTGTAACGGTTAAAATAACCTACATCTCACTTTCATTTTAGAGAATAAAACTCACAAGTTTAAAAGTACGTAGATTTCTCAAAATAATGAAACGTCATGTAAAACAGATGAATATTCTTAATTAAATAGTCAAATAAAACTAGTCGAGAGGACAGGCCCATTCCCCATTCCTGATGTAAGTAACAGGCCCATTCAGTACAGTACGATCACGATCATTTATTGTTCAGTTGAGGTCCATAGTCTATAAAACATTCCGACCAAAGACGTTCTAGTTATACTTCCGTCCTTGTTCAACTAGTGCATCATGATAATGAAACAATCTGTTCACGAGTAGTGGTGACACCTTTTTCCCAGAGTTGACTATCCCAACGTCAAATTACATTGTCACTGTCACTTACTGACTGGACACTGACACTTGTCGTTTTTTTCGTTTATTTAAAATATAAATACCCGAATTTTCGAGCTTCACATTTTGGATGTGATTTGTCCTATACACATAGTTGTTAACTGTTCTGTCTCGTGAAGTGTTAAATTAGCAAGGGCCAAATTGTAGTTGATTTGTGGAGCCCTTGTTTAAAAATTCCCGTTCATGATCGTCCACCGTCCATGTGAAGCCGTCATATTGTGATCGTTCCCGTTTTCGCCACATTGAGTATTCATATCTTCAGTTCAGGAGGTCATCCTAGAAATATTGCAGTAAAGGGGTCCCAGAACCATAATCTCGACAACAAGGTTTGAATCCACTACCGGTAAGGGTAGACATCTCATCCTGTTCCTGTTAGGAGTCCCTGAAGATTATACTAGGACAATATAGCCAAGTAAAGTAAAGACAAATTAGTAGTGACGTGATTTATTTAACAGTGTTTTATTGATACCGATCCATGTGATTTTAAGTGATATATATAATTTAGGTCTTTTCAAAATTTAAACATTTTTCTTTTGGTATAAACTTTTAGTCAAAATTTCAATTTTACATTTATGCAGTTATTTAAAAATAACTCTTGCTCTGAGAGCCGGACATAGCTATGAAAGGTAATATTTAAGCCCTTTATATTAATCTCCACTATATATAAGAAAAGTATATAACTTAATGTGCTTAGGTACTAAGTACTCGATATAAACTATAATCGTATAAACAATTTTTCGTTATGCTCAATATTTGCCAGTGAAGAATATATTAAGTAAATTAAATCCTGTTGTTTTATTTAGTGGTTAGGCTATATTTCTTTACAGGATTTTCTCTATTTTCATAAGATCAAAATTGAGTGGCGCTCAATTACACTCTGGAACATATGGAGTAATAATAGTGTTAGGATTTAAAGACCTTAAATTGTCAGAATACCTACGACCCACAGCTCTCCGAACCCATGTAGTTGCCGTTCGCATAATTCTTTAATTAATTTAAATAACACTTTGATTTTTCACATTTAAAATAATAAAGAAGGGTATATCTTCCACATGAAGGCAGCAAGATTTTGGCAATTGCTTCCGTGAGGCGAAGGCAAGTTGGGGTACAAAAAATATGCACACAGTTTTTTTTTTAAATGTGACCATCTTGGCAATGTACCAAAACAGAATGAGTGACAATTGACATTTGACAATGAAGTTGTCAAGAAAAATGCCAACTTGAGAAATTGAAATTAATTTCGTGAAAAATTGTCAAAGGTTGATATTGAAAATGATAAAAGTGGGTTGGTACCACTGAGCAAGGTACCAAGTTATGGCGGGACTTTTAAATTTTAAACAGCAAAAGATTACAATGAATTAAATAGAATTATAAAATATACAGTAAAAGAAGGTAAAAAACATATTTTTTAAAAAAATTATTAAAAATTAAAAAGGTGCCAAGCTGAAAACAACAGAATTGAACAGGCCGGCCCCAGCGAAACCGAAGTCGCAGACAGACCAATTTTTCCAGCTTAAAGACGAGAAAAAACCGTCCTGGCGACGAAATCAACAATCACCGGAAAAGACAAGATCAATTCCGCTGCAAGAAGATTCAAGGCGAAGCTGACTAGGTAACTTTAGACCGACCGTTGCCGTTTAAGAGTATTGATAGAGCTCTGATAACTCGTACCGTACTTGCAACTTATAGATATTTGCAAACCACTTGTATTCACCTATTTTAAAATTGAGATTATGTTAATATTATTTTATGCATATATTACTAAAAAAATGACGCAAAATTAAACCACATAACTTTACTCCGAATAGTAGAAAATAAAATTTCATAATTTTTCATGGTTACCTTCAAAATATTCAAATTTAGTCAACTTGTTTACAATTTTATCAAAATAAAACAATGAATCACTTACCTAATTGTTGCATCATATGAGATAAATCTACCCATAGATCTCTGTATTCAGCCAGTCTACTCGCCGGATCTGAACTTTGTAAAGCATTGTGGAGGTTTTCCGATAGCCAACGAGCAGCTCTTCCTTTTGCGGTACAATTAATGAACCATAGTGAACAAAGGCAATTCAACATTGCAAGAATGTGGAAGTAAGCATACGTATGCCATAGAAGCATATCTGGTTGAAGATAGAATTGGGCTAACATTATTAAAACTCCAACTAGCCATGATATTACGCAAAGACCGTATGATATTGCTGACAAATTTTTGAAAACGACAGGTGTTCCTGTGACGCAGTAGTATTTGTACTGAAAGAAAACCAAAACTGTAAATTTTCTATAATATCTACAATAGCCTATTCGCAGATTATAACCAATATTACAAGTTCGATATGTGTGTTTTGGCATTTGTAAATAGGCATAACTGTCGGTATTGGTCAGATGAAAATCCAAGAGTATTTCATGAAGTACATACTCAGCATCCCCAAATACTAAATATTTGGACGGGCATTTATGGAAATCAAATAATCGGTCTCTTTTTTATACCCGGTAATCTCAATGGCGAAGTGTATTTGGAATTATTAGAAGACGCTTTTTATCCAGCCTTCGTGCAAGTATTGGAGAATGAAGAAGACCATCATACCATCATTTCTGGATGAGAATTTTCCTCAAAGCTGGATTGGAAGAAGGGGGTATATTGAGTGGCCACCCAGGTCACCTGATCTGAATCTAAGATTTAAGCTACCCAGTCCGAATCACTGGATCATTTGTGAAATTATATGATTAATGAATGTTGTCAAATTACACCCGACATATTGCGTAATGTACGGGAACGTTTTGAACAAAACTTATTTTACTGCATGGAAGTGAATTTAATAAACTAATCATGGAAATAAGTATTCTTTTTGTTTAAGCTGTTAACAATAAAAATTTTCACGCGAAATTTTAGGGTCAGATAGTACTCGATGAGATCTTTAAAATGAGTTATTGCAACACCCCTCACCTCTATTCAAAATCAGGGTGTTGTGCTTCCCCCTGTTAGAGGGTTGAACTTACATGGATGAAAAATCAAACAAGTTGTTCACCCTCGAATCAAAAATCGACTAGTTCGAACTTTTTTCCCGATTTTCATTTTAAATCGGGGTGTAAAGTTTTCGTTGGCCCACCCTGTATATAAAATCTTCAACTCTCACATCTATATAACTTTATTTTAATATAATATTTATACTTGCCCACCACTTTTCTAAAATTCCCAACTGACCATATCTTTAAATAGCACTGACAAAACAAATTCAAATTTCCAGAGCATTACTTTTGGCCTCACACACATAAGGCCTTTTCGAATAAGTTTTTAATGTCAACGATACAAGACGAAAATATCACATCCAAAGATAAATGACGGAATCATGACAACATGTTATATTTTTAACTAGTCAATTGATTTTCATACCAGTTATTTTATAATCGAATTAAATTATGGGTTTTGAGCAGTTTTTCGAAAGTGCCGAAATTTTGGATTTTGTCAATTTTTCAATTTTGCGCAGGCGCATGTCGGAAATAAATCAATATTTTTAAAACGCAGTTTACTACACTTGAAAGCTTAGGAAAAATGCTAATTTTTATGTCTCTTGAGAAATTTTGATCCGATGCACCGTTCTCGCGGTATGGACGATTGAAATTTGTTTAGTATTTTGAGGCGACGAAGGTCGAAAAATTGAATTTGTTAAATGTTCAAACACTAAACTCTTTATAACATTGGTAAAAATTAAGATATTTGAAAAGACAAAAATGCGTTTTGAACTTAAGAGATGTGACTAGTGATTCCCAGAAGGGGGCAAGAGAATTCCCAAAATTGGGCATATGGCGGAAGGGCAAAATGCACCGCGGTCCTAATTTCATTGTTTGCCTATAACGGCCAAACTATTTGAATTTTTTTAATGCCACTTACAAAGCTTACTCTTAAATGTGAAATATTATGTGTGTGTGAATTTCACCGACATCGGACCATAATTGGCTAAGATATCAAACAATTAAATAATTTTTTATTCAAAAAAAAAAAAAAAATTTTTTTTTTTTTTGAAAGTTTGAAGTGGCACAAAAATGCCAAAAATGCACCCAATGGCTCAAAACTTTTTTTTTGAGTACTCTATTGTGTCTAGAATACGAATACATTACGGAAAATTCTGCAAATATATTTTATCTATTTTTTTGACCACTGTTCATTGAGTGACGACCAAAAAACACGGTTTTTGAGAAAAGTTACCTAAAATTGACAATTTTTAGTTTTTTTGTCTGAAAATTAAACAAACCCAAATTTCATGTCTTCTAAATGTGTATACAAAGTTTAAAGTGTGTATGTTTCTTCTAAGTTGTAGAATTCTCCCGACAAAAGTCCCATTACACGCGCTCCGCGGGATCCAAAACTCGTGTATACACTACATTACTGTAATTTGATTTTTTTGCGATTTCCAGTTTTAAATTTCTTGCATATCTAAATTTATTAGGCTTAAAATTTATTAAATTGTATTTTACTGACTTGTTATAAGACGTTTCTTGAGTTTTGTGCAAAATATAGAATTACCAGATATTAGCGAACAAAAAGCAAGCTTATCACCAAGTTGGAACTTACACTCAGGCTTAGGATTAATTTCCTAACATTTTTAAAGTATACCTTTTTGTGTATTTTTTGTGCTCTTTTCGATGACGAAGTTAGTTTTTTCAAATATATTTATTTTGTTAGATGTTTTCGGAAAACCCGGAAAAAATCACATGGGAAAAAAATTAAAAAAAAAACTACGCCTCTGGTTTCCTGCGAATTCCCGAAAAATTATGTCAGATTTCGCCGCGGGACTTATTTTATTTGAGAGCCAACAAAAAAATACGCAACTTCTCTCATGGGCACATATGTCTAACATTTATAATTTCGCCACAAATTCATCGCAAATTTCATGTCCATGGTTCTGATCAAAAAAACGAAAAAACGACTTTTTGGTAAAAGCACTTCTGGCGGCGAGAAATTCGCCATTAAAACTACCTGTGCAATGAATTTCCGAACTATTTTTGCCTCCTCTTTCGAATGGTGCATTTATTTTCACTATCGGAATGATACTTGCCCAGATAATTAGCATTTTTACAATGGAAAATTCCGGAAAACCCGGTTTTTCCTAATTTAAACAAAATTGAAAAACTGCTACATCTTTTTTTTCTTTTTTTCGGAAAGATCACATCAAAATACACAAGGTCCTTTTTGTTTCATCCAATTACAAATTAATGTAAGCTCGAAGGGGCTTTTTTTCGTTATTTAATTGGACTATTTAATGTAATTTAAATTCCGAAATATTGCGATTAAACAAACTCTTTTTAAAGCCAAATATGTCATTATTTCGCATATGCGATAAGCCTCATTGATTGACAGTATTCAAATTGGAAACTAAAACTAATTGAGAGTCAAAACTGGTAGCCTATCATTTACCTGGTAATTTCATTTCACACAATGTTATTCACAATAAGTTCAAATTGTGTATTCCTAACAAATTCCCATTTTCTTTAATTTGTTAGTGTGAGCGGATATAAACAATGGATTATTTCCTTGTAATTAGAAAGTATAATTTTATTGGTATTTTAAAATGGACACATGATACACAATATTTATTTGTGTACCAAGAAGTAAAGTTGATCTTTTTTGGCCGAATCAGAAATTTGCGTCCGAGTAGTAGCCGAGGTTATTCAATCTCTGGTTAGCATACGTGCACATCATTTTTAGGAGACTCACCATCATCACCATTGGCAAACTGCCGGACATTGTAGACAACAAAATTAGATGGCGTCTCTATATTTAAATCGCCAGGAACTGACGTTATCTATCCAGCCCTACTTTAGTGGGGGTCTGGTAGGTATATTCAGATCCTCGTTGGCTCTGAGGTATATCCTCAAAAAATGGAGAGAAGTAAAAGTAGTCTTTATACCTGTAGAATTGGAATTAGACTTCCGAGGAATAAAAATAAATATTTATTTGGTTTTAAAATAAATTGTACACATGTAAAACGGTCGTCTGTCTTGTTCTGTCTTCCCTGATGTTTCTTTTTTTGTTCTTCCTATCAACGGTCGTCAAGGCTCTACGTATCAGGATGCACTTCAAAGGACATCGACAATGATATATCTGCTTAAGGCTTAACATAATTAAGTTACGACGTTGAAACTTAAATAATCTCAAATAAAAACGACCTTAAACTGAAATAAGATGTGAGTCAAAACTAAAGGAATATTATGTGGGGATCACGATGTCGCCACAATACCCAAACTTAGAAGGATTGAATAAACTGTGGAATATATGCCAGATCCATAAACCAAAACATCCAGTGTAGTTCAAATCGAGCTCACAGGGATTCTCATAGTAGCAAAAGAAATCACCAGAAATAATATTACTGGAAGGAACATGCTGATCTATACAGATAGCAGATAAGCACTCTACTTACCCTGGACAGACCACGAATTTACTCAGGATGTTAATACTAGAATGCCACGAAGCTTTGGCCGAAGTATCCATCAACAATGTGGTCAACTTAAGATGGATCAAAGATCACGCCACATCGAAAGGTAACCGTCTTCAGACTCTCCAAATACTACATTCATTTCCTAATTTAGAACGTTCGTCCCATTCTTATGCTACTAGCGATGTTTTATCTGAAGCCTGAAATTCTATTTTGTAATTTTTACAGATATTACTATTAAATAAAATTACTAGATTGTTGTATACCTTAATACATCACTGCAACACTTCATCGCAGGTATCCATAAAAAAACATGCAATTTTACACTTTGACAAACTGTAATAAAACTGTTGAAACCAAATAAGGTAAATTTATTTCAAGTTTCAACCTCGGTGAAACAGTTCTACCCAATTCGGACTGCAATTTTTGCTAAATTGATTTTCATTTAATCTCCGAAAATTTTATAACTTTAGATCGTCTAATCTTAATTTAGTTATAAGGTTACTAGAAGCACCTCCTCTGCGTTGAATCTAATGGTTGACCCATTTTCGCATTTTGTGCTGACATTTTCATTGAATATTTTGCTCTAATTCACAAACTATTTTAATAGTTGTAATTCGCTTGAAAACACATACAATCATAATATTTTGATATTATCCTGTATATAAGAAATAAAACAAATGAAATCATGTTTTTTTTTAATATTATTTTATGTCCACTTTTTTACAAAATTAAAAAGCCAGCGATTTCGATATTATTTCTTCAGTATAGTAAAATATAGGCTACTTACTTTTCTATAATAAATTAGTATCTGTACGTTTAAAATGAATCCACATCGAGTACAAAATCGAAAATTAACGGAGCAGGAATCGGTGACGACCGTCACCCTAAGTGGTGAATAGAGTCACCCTAAGTGGTGAATGGACAAATCAGTTACATTGCTCAACAACTCAATGTGAATCAGTCTACTATTAGTAGGACTTTAAGTCGATTCAGGGACACAGACAGCATACGAGAAGACCCGTCACAGGACGCCCAAGGGTTACAACCGCCATAGAAAACCGTTTCTTTCGAATAATAACACTTAGAACAAGGACTGTACGGCATCATATTTACAAAATAGGCTTCTAGATGCCCATCAAGTTCATGTAAGTCCTGATACTGTAAGAAGAAGGCTTCGTTAAAGTAATCTGATTCCCTATCAAGCCGCTACAGGACTACGGTTTGCTCGAGATCATGTAAATTGGGCGGAATATAATTGGCCCAGAGTTCTCTTCTCTGATGAATCCAGGTTTTCTTACTTTAATAATGATAGACGAGTAAGAGTATATAGACGTGAAGGAGAACGATATGCCCAGTGCAACATTCTTCCTAGAGTGAACTATGGAGGCGGATCAGTGATGGTGTGGGGAGGAATTTCTTTGGTTGCACGTACGGAGTTGGTACTTTTCCAAAATAGCTATCTCTGCTCGAAGGCATATAGAGACAGTTTTATAACCACATGTTATGCCATATGTCTCTTTTATTTGAGAAAATTAATTTTCTGGTAATGCACGATAAGGCAAGACACCACATTACTAGAATTTGGCAGAAGTATTCGGAAGAGGTAGGCATGGTCAGCTAGAAGCCCTGATCTCAACTCCATAAAACACGATTGAGATTACATGGGCAGAAGAATTTCAACCCGTCGAAAACCTCTGAATAGGCTGGTTGACCTTAGAACTACCCTGCTTGATATATGGGATATAATATCATGAAATGTTATTGGGAATCATATTCTTATCATGCCAAGGAGATGTTATTTGTTATTCTGGGAAATAAAATTTTATGTTATTTTGAGTTAGTAAGGATGAATATACTTTATTATACCTATTTACTATAAATTTAAAAAAATTTGTATTTTTTTTTTTATCCAAATTATGCGAAACTTTTGCTGCTAAATGTAGCTTTACCTATGTTCACTTTAACCATTTTCACCTCAAATGAATGTGTAAAATAAACAGGTACTTTTTTTTTCAAATTAAAGGAATTCAAAATTCAAGAAGTTGATCAACTCACTAGACTAATGTAAACGTACCATATAATTAACAACGATCTTTAAACGTATCTGTTACACATTAATGAACTTCAATGAATTTTTACAATTCACAGTGTGATTAAAAAACCAGGACACTATCCAACTCTAATTTTTCTTAGGTTTGGTATTTGGTATTTAAAGATAATTATTGTTAATATTTTCACTAAACTAAAGTCGGCGATCGAAATCATCCTCATTTAGTTCCTGAACCAATCGTATCTTAAAAGAATGAAATGTCGTTTAAGGATTTTCCTGATTATCGTGCGTAATACACGAGATACGTCGGACAATTTCCTAGTACTAAGGGTCGCTACATGACCTAAAACAGCAATTTCCCTCGCTTCCCTTTCATGCACTTTCATTTTATTTTCGACTGAACCAGTGGCATCAAATTTGGAAACCAGTTGCAAAACATAAGCGGGATGACGTTCGTTAAATAAAGTCGCTATTACTATTACTCGCGTAGAGTTGTTATTTCTAATAAACAATTTAATAATTTCCACCCTTTCCCCCACGGAATACACCATTTTAATTCTACTAAAAAAATGTCAATCGAGTAGAAACGGTAGCAACGTTCTTAAAAATTTACGATGAACTGAGGTAAATCGAGTAAACGGTGCATCCATAAAACAAAAAATAATTACTTCTCAAATACCACTCTGATAAGAATAATTATCCTTGAGGTAAACTTATTTTACTGCATGGAAGTGAATGGTGGCCATTTCCAGCATTTAATAAACTAATCACAGAAGTAAGTATTCTTTTTGTTTGTCATTAAGTACACATTTTTTCCACATTGCCTATTTCACTGTTTTAGCTGTTATTGATAAAAAATTTGACGCGAAGTTTTAGGGTCAAATAGTACTCAATGAGATCTTCACAATGAGGTATTGCAACGCCCCTCACCCCTATTTAAAAACAGGGGGTTGTGCTTCCTCCTGTTAAAGGGTTGAAGTTACATTGATGAAAAAATCAAACAAGTTGTTCCCCCTCGAATTAAAAATCGACGTGTTTAAGGTTTTTTCCAGATTTTCATTTTAAAGTCGGAAAATCGGGATGTAAAGTTTTCGTTGGCCCACCCTGTATGCTATATATGAAGTAAAAAAAAGAATAAAAACGAAAGGTAATAAAAGTTTTATTTAAATTAATGATAAGCGTGAATCGGATAGCAGTAAGGAGCAGAAACAGGAGATAGAGAAGAACAGTGAAAGGAGACATATCAGTGAAAGGCACAGAACAAATATTAAAAAGCAAAGCAGAAGGCATAAATTAAGAGGACATTAGGAGGTAGAGGAAAAGACAAATTAGGACTTGGAGCAAGTGATGAAAGGAGTAAAGGAATAGCAGAAAATACATTTTTGTTTGATTTATAATAAATATGTATTTTATTTGAAATTTATAAGGAGCTAGAGAAGTCAGGACCCTAAAAACTTTAGAATATTGAAATGACTTAACACTTCCGGGGTAAAACCATTCTAAATAGGCGCTCAACGTGAAGTATAAATTTGGCAGCGGCAAGTGTAACGGAAGCATTACAGCAAGGATGTAAGGACCGATAAGAGAATTAGCTTATCACTGTAGTACACTGATCCTTGTCTGTGGTGTGTTTGGTGTGAGATTTGGGTAATTTGAGAGAGTGGGGGCATATGTGTTTAGGTAATAATAAATAAAATAAATATATGAAATTAGGAAATGGTACGAAGATGAAAAATACAAAACAGTTAGGTCAAGGATAAGAGGTTAAGATTCAAGTAGAAGTTCGGAAAGAAGAAAAGAAAAAAGAATATAAAAAGGAAATAGATGTAAAGGACGTTTCAGATATTAATGATGAGAATGGAGAAAGATAGACGAGAAATGAGGAAAGAAGACAAACGAGAATTGAAAGAAAATAAGGAGTAAAATAACGAATTGTGAAAAAGTTAGATGATAATGCAAAACAGTTGGATGAGACTGGAAAGAAGATGAAAAAATAAAGGAAGAATTAGCAAATTATAATAACATTAAAAATAAGAGTACAGAAATGAGCGAAGAAGAAACAAATATATACAAGAAAAGATAAAGATAAAACTGGAAGGGATAAAAATAGAAATTGAAAAAAAGACGTTAATGAAGATAGATTCACAATGTAGAAAAATAAATTAGAAAAAGAACCATTAAAGTAGATATAAAATAGTCAGTGAAAGTAGTCGATTTATTTGGTTCTGATTGGTTCTAACGATAATGTAAATTGCGATGTGATGTTAAAATGTCAAAGTTGACAGGCGAGGGAAATAATCAAGGATTACGGTTCGTAGACAACACAGTGGTCTCATCACGGTTGCTAAGGACGCAGTGACGTAACGGAATGAAAAGTGGGGTCTACTTGAGGTCGTACATTATTTTTGGCAAGGAAAAATCATGTAATATTGAAGAGATTGAATCTACACTAGATATTAGTTAATATTATTATATTTTGTTATTCTGATGTTAAAAATTTATATTTTGTTAAAGAAAGGTCATTATATTTATAAAATAAAATAAATATAAATTAATTGCCACAAAAATTGTGTACTTATAGAGCTACCAGTAGTACACCAACTATAATTATTTTAAATAAGGTGCATAATAGATCTAACAAACAATTCTACAAAAATTGTTATTTGTTTAGTAATTTTGTATGGCGAAATTGTATACACTTATATACATATTTTTGTTAAATATATAGGTACAAAACGACATACGACCAGGGTTTAACATTATTCGAATAAAGTATCCACATTAGACAGTTCGTTTCTGAATTTTTTTAAAATTACCGTAAAAATATTTCAAGCGCTTCTTTGAGACTTTAACCGGGTCGCCTCATCATTGGCACCATTGTAGTTGCGCCACTGTTGAGCTGTTTAAACGAAGTGGTTGCCGGACTTTTGTCACTATTAAATTAATAACACATTGTTTAAGATGTAATAATACTTTTATTAGTTAATAGCTATACGGTTATAAATACTTTCTTGGATTTGATGATGTACTAAAAACAGTAAATCTGCAATAAATTCTAGAACCAAACATGTTTTTTATTTTACAATCTAGACATAAAAAACGAATTATGGTTTTACTATCAGAAATTTTTAAAACGTGCAAAATGATAGTTAAATATAATATGCTTCATTTTACTATATATTCATGATTTTAACAATCGTTAATTACTGCATTACTAATAACATTCAGAATGGGGACCATTATTTTATTTTTTATTTTGAATATTTTTGCAATCCAGCCGTTATGTTCACAACCGTCATCTATCAGTAAGTATAAACAAATAATATATAAAAAATAATAGTTATTTATGTCATATTTTATGAATATCCTTTCTCATCCACATTTTGTGAGATGAATCCCATACCTGGGAATTTATCATTGATTATTTAACACTATAATATATCAACCAATGACATTTTTTTTTTCCAACACACGCCAATTAAAACAAACTATATCTGAAACTACTGGTTGTTCAAATATTAATTTTATATCAATATTAATTTAGTAAACAATTAAAATTAACGTTAAATTGTATTTAAAAGTTGTATTTATATTGTTAAATAATCTTTCCATGTGCCGTGAGATTTTTTTTTAGAGAATTTTGTTGTTTTCTTACAAACTTATGCAAACTTCTATGGAAATAATGTTCTCAAAAAATTATCCCCGTTTTCGGTATTATCATTGAATATCCCTTCCGCTGTCTCACTTGGATCGAATAATGTCAACATTATTACTAGTTACCTATTTGATTGTCAGATTGTCATAGTAGGACCAAAAATAATTAAGTTCACATTTTATTTACAGGACGATGTGGGGCTAACGAAATTTTGAATAAATGTGCTTCACCATGTGCAGTTGAACCAACTTGCCATGACAGACATCCAATAATAAGTGAATCTTGTAAAGAAAAATGTGTTATAAAATGTCAATGTAAACCAGGATATGTTCAAAGGGAAACAGGCGGCCCATGTATCGAAAATAAGAAATGCCAATGTAAGATATTTTCTATATATTATGTATTAAAAAAAATATATCACCAAAATAAATTATCTACAAACAATATAAACATTACTTAGTTCATTCAATTCAACAGAAGAAAACTACATTTTTAATAGCTATTTATACAATCAGTTACGAAATGCTCTATTTTATGTAACGAGTGAATATTTGCGGGAATAGCAGAGCGAGGTCCTGCAACATAAACGAGTTAAATTAAACGGAATGTCGTAATGTGTTACATATAATATATTTTTTTTAATTTTGATTAAATTAAATTATTTATAAAATTGTGTTTTGGTAAGATATTACTGACTTCTAGGCAACTAGTATTATTACCTTCTTGTATTATTTTATTGACAAAATATAATTAGTTTTTTTCAACGACATTTAGTTTTCAAAAAAGTGGGTTATTTTGTCGTGTCTTGTGGTTTAATTATTTTGTGCTGAGTTAGAATGGAAAATAAGGACCAAAACAACATTATTACTATCTTGTAAGTTTATCCAAATTCTATTTCTATAGGTCAATCTGCTCTTCTTTGATATGAACTTCCAATAATAATGTATATTATTGATTTTAAAACCGAAAAAGGTTAATTTTTATTTCTTTTCTTTTCGCAACTGGTGATATGATAAATATTTGGAAACCAGTTTCATAATTTGCTGCGAATAACAAAACTGTCACTTTATATGTCAAAATTAGCAAAATACATTTTTATTTACTTATTCAAAATATCCATCCAAACTTGTATATTAATTTCATTAAAATATCTGCGACATAATATGAAAGATTTATTGTCTTGCAAAAGAGCACACTTTGAAAATTTTCCATGGAGTTCCTGCACATTTTCTTTTCCATCGTTCTTCTTTATCATCATCATTTCGTTTCTGCAACATTTTGCCTTTTTTGTTAATTTTTTATCAGTATTCCCTCCATCCTCATGTCAAATTTAATTTTTTGTCAACTGTTCATTCACAAGGTGGTTAGGTTTGTATTTGCTTTTTTATATAAAATTTATTTTTTAGTGTAAAATTAGATATTATGTACAGTTTGGCGAAATCGCCAACTTTCAGATAAAAAAAAGTTGTTTTGTTTTAACAAGATTCGATAATCGGTAACTGCACGCTGCGAAAGCAGGAGTAAATATTGTTTCACAAACGTATCAAGAGTTTTATTTAATGTGGAAAATCAAGATTACAGTCCACCACAAGTTTGTTTACAATCATAAATTTTGGTCCTTCGAGCCGGATTCGATACGAAAAGATCCTATAGAATCAATTTCGACAATAAAAATGATAGTAGGTGCATGCTCTCTGGCCATAATGAAGAGCTCCCTGACCATTCTGGATCCCTCTCCAATGAATTTTTTACCAATTCTAAACCAATTACTCGAATGAATCTACACTCTGTATGGTGAGCTACTACTCTGACCAAGAGAGTTTTTTGATCATTTTATGAAAGAAAAGATCATAGAAAGAACTAAGAAAAAGCAAGCAAAAAGATAATGGAAGCTAAAACCACACTTTTTAAATCATGACGATGATTATCAAAACGGTGGTATGACTTCCGATGACCTTAGGGAGGAAGAACCCTTTAAGAGTCTACAAAAAACCTTTTTGAGTTAACCGAATTGGAAAGGAAGCCTAATATTAATAATTTTATCTTAATTCAATTTACTTTATCGTTAAGAACAACTATATACAATATTGGAAAAATTTGAAAACATGAGGAGAACGAGTTTGTGTTTACAATTCTACGAAAGAAAAACAAATCCCTGATTGCCTTCACGTTTCCGTTAGAAGAAAACGTAAGTACGACAGCAAAGAAGAACGTAAAATTGATTCTGTCGAAATATTAACTGGTGGGTAAAAATAAATGACAGTAGAATATCATTCGCTTTGAGATAAATCTGAGTTCCTTAAACATTCGTTAACACATAAGTTTTTTCTTTTTTAATATATTTGTAGTGTTTATTAAGTAAAATAAAGTTATTTATGGACCTATAGATGTGTATATATATATGTTTCACAATAAGACATTCTTAATTTTTTTTTAAATTCAGTCGATTTTCCTCATAACTATAATAAGGACAGGCTTGTTTAAAGTAGACTTTTTTTTTCAATATTCTTATCATACTTAGCACTAAATAAATGCTTGTTCTCATCGTTAAAGGTGATTGTTTCACAATGAGATAAATGCAAAGGTGCGAATAAATAAAACGCGCCAGGCCCAGGCCGTACTTACGTCGTCCTAACAACGGGCAGAGTTCGTCAGATTTGTATGGTGCTGTGTTTCTACCACGGGCCGCGCCAAATAAGCACGAAGTAGTTGCTTTCCATCGCACGGTAGATCCACAACACCGTACAAATCTGACGAATCTGCGCCAAGCACGGCTCGGGCACGCTGCACCTTAAGGAAGGCTTTTTTTAATGAAAACTAAATATTTTAGGTGGTTGCAATGAAACTAATGGCTGTAGACCGTGCTGCGGGCAAGCTACATGCCAAAACAAGAATCCATCATGTGACTGGGTATGTCCTTCACACTGTGTTGACGAGTGCGTATGTAACGAGGGATACATAAGAAATTCAACAAATAATGGTCAATGCATTCTAGAAGAAAACTGTTAGTTTAGTTATTATTTCTACAGAATGGTATTTTTGTAAACAAATAAAAATAATTTGTCATGAAATGTTATAAAATAATTTTATTTATACGAAAATTTTACATAAAAGTTTTGGGTGATAATCTTAATAATAGCGTATGTGTAGAGAAACACTGGCGATTTTAATTTTATTTGGGAGTAAATCTGGAACTAACTGTAACTGTGAGGTGTGAATAAGGCGAAGAAGGTGAATTGCCCCCCACATCACTTAGCCTTCACTAGACCAATTGTATAAATTTAAATTCCTGGGAGGACCTTCTCTGTCCGCCTGATCCACATGGCATTCGAGGATAATCTTTTTCTATTTTCAGCATCGTCACTTCATCACTCGACCATAACATTTGATGAGTACCTTATCGTAAAGTTCTTTGAATTATCTAACCAGTAGTATGCAGATTTTATAATATATTAGCTTTTTCGAAAAAAAAAAAAAAATAAATAAATTATTTATCATAACTTCATGATACAATGCTGGCAAGTAGGGGTGAGCAAAATGATTTTTAAAATTAAAAAAAAATCGATAATGGATTATTTTCAATTAATAGATTATTTTCTATTAATCCTAGCCTACTGGCAAGATAAAATTCTCTTTTAAAATTAATATGGATCAAACACCAAAAGCCCAATCGCCCCCATTATTAAAGTACAAAACAAAATCTTAATAGAATTTATGAAAGCATATCCCGAATCAAAAAGTCTGTTACATTTTTAAAAAGCTAAAGAATTTTGGGGGAAATTCAGAATATGAATATAAATAACAGCTCTTTAAATCCATTTGATTTTAAAATACGATTTCAAAAATTGCGTTGTGATTCCGCTTGATAACGGCACATTGTTCTCCTAATATGATGGGTGCTCTTCAACGTGTTTTGACCAAGAGAAATAGGTACATATTTTCTCTCGATTTTCATGCGAAGTGCATGATGTATACACATCAATTCAAGAAAATCACTTTTTAAGAGAACTCCGTTTAAAGTTCGCTTAAAGTTTGTTTAAAGTAAATTAGCAAAGGGAAAACCTTCAAATATGTTTATTACGTAACTTTTAATATAGTATGTGTCATAAAGTTGGATCCATATGGGAATTTTTTTTAATATCGAGACTGGAAAGAACCTCGTAGGGTAATCACTTCTGCTTATTTAAAAACTTAAAACAGCCCATATCAAAGTTGGCTACTGACATTAGTTAAATGTCAAATTCGCGATTTTTATGCAAAATTGTTCAAAATGACCATTTGTTTGATATATGAAAAAAGTTATTAGATAAACTTGTTTCTAATGACATTTTAAGTCAATATACCGAATATTTTTTGATATACCCCCGTAACTGACAATTTTTGTTAATAATGTTCGACGGTGAGGTTATTTTTACGAATATTAAAAATATGCAAAAGCAAATGGAGTTTTCTGGATTATTTTACAATTTCCAAGAATATAACACATAATCTAAATATTTTGTTTATTAAAATACGACTAATTAATAACAAGAATTATTTTAATCAAATATAATCAATTTAACATCTAATTTATTTCATACGTTATATTTACTTAGCATGTACTTATTTAATTATTAGGCATTCTAGACAAAATGGCTGCCAGTGGGTTATGATATGGCAATCCTATGGTTCTGATGATTTGACAGGGTCAATGATATAGATATTTATATAGATTGATCATTCATATTTTTCAAAATAAACATAAGCTTATGCCTTGAAGTAAAAATGTCGGTAATGATTTTTTTTTAAATACCTTCTTGCTAAACCAATTCTGATTAATGAGCACATACGAGGCAATATCGACGCTCACAAAATGACCCGCTTTGAGCAATCTATATATTTAACTATATTACACAGGGCAACAAAAAAATATTTTTTTTTGTGCTTGGCATTTTAGAGCTGATTTTAACTATATTTGGGACGCTAAATCCATTTTTCTCTATCAGCTCTACTTTTTTTAGATACATCAACTTATCTACCAATGTGGTTTTTATTCAGTATATTCATTTATGAGAGTTCTAAAATTATTATATATTCATTAATGTAGGTACAATGGTTTTATTGTCGGTCTGTAATTGAGTAAATTCCAGGTAAATCTATAGATAGTGGAACCATTGCCTATCAAGTACCTGAACTGACCCTTTTAATCCCCTAACTCGGGTAAGTCTCGTCAGTTTGTGCGTTCTTACTAATGATAGTAGATCGAATTCGGCGTGTTATTTTATGTTAAGAAAAAAAAGAGTGCTTTCGTGTTATTGAACAGAATTAAAATGAGTTCAGGTTTCAGTTCAAGAAGAAGTTGTGTAAATAAACTTGATGTGTTTTGCTATATATGCGGAGAATACATGTTTCAACCAAACTATTACTGACTTTGTAAAGCGAGCGTATCTTGGATATTTTGGAGTTAACCTTGGTGATCAGGACAAAAAGTGGGCCCCGCATCTCGTATGTAAAACTTGTACAGAGCATTTACGGCAGCGGACTACCGGGAAAATAAAATGTCTAAAATTCGGCGTACCAATGGTTTGGAGATAACCAAAAAACCACTTCAATGATTCTTATTTCTGTTTAGTAAATACTAAAGGAATGTATCGAAATAACCGCAGTAAGTGGACTTATCCCAATGTAGACTCGGCAATGCGCCCTATCCCGCACTCAGATGAAATACCGATTCCAACATTTCATCAGCTACCAGATATCTCTGATGACGAATATTTTCCCTCTGATCGCTGTTCTGATGCTAATAAAAGTTCTAATGCTAATGAAACTAACTGTGACTATGAGAAGACGTCATCAGTTCCTCAAGGCTTCAATCAAAATGAATTAAATGATCTCACCAGGGATCTCAATTTATCGAAAAAAGCTTCTGAAGTACTGGCTTCTAGGTTGAACGACAAAAATTTATTGGAACAAGGAACCAAAATTACCTTTTACCGTACAAGAGAAAAGTATCTGCTACCATTCTTTTCTCAAGAAGACAATCTTGTATTTTGTCACGTAATTAATGGACTCATGAAAGAAATGGGACTTTCTGAATATATTCCAGATGATTGGCGCCTATTTATTGACAGTTCAAAGTGAAGTTTAAAATGTGTCCTTCTACATAATGGGAATAAATATGGTTCAATACCACTAGCTCACTCAACGAAACTGAAAGAAGAATATAATATCGTAGCTTTGGTCTTGCAAAAGATAAAGTATCACGAACATCAATGGATGATTTGTGTAGACCTAAAAATGGTAAACTTTCTTCTTGGGCAACAAAGTGGTTATACGAAATATCCGTGTTTCTTGTGCCTCTGGGATAGTAGGGACAAAACACACCACTGGGTTAGAAAATATTGGCCTAAAAGAGAAAACATGGACATTGGGGAAAAGAATGTCATTAAGAGAAAAAATCATACTTCCTCCGTTGGGCTTAATGAAGCAATCTGTAAAGGCTCTTGATAAGAATGGGTCATCATGTTTTGCATATAGGGGTAAAAATGCATCAGTTGAGCACAGAAAAACTCAAAGCAAGGATATTTGACGGCCCACAAATAAGACAATTAATTAAGGATCCTGCCTACATAAATTCAATGAATCAAGTTGAACGAGAAGCTTACACATCATTTGTTGCAGTTGTAGAAAATTTTCTAGGCAAACATAAAGCTCAAAACTATGTTGAAATGGTTAAGAAGATGTTTATTAGTCTCAAATCCTTAGAGTGCAATATGAGTATTAAAATACACTACGCCTAAAAGGCCAGAAAGTTTTATTTAAATTGAAGCTAAGCATGAATCGGATAGCAGGAAGGAATACTGAGAAAAAAAGGAGTTAGAGAAGGAGACGGGAGAGAACAGTGAAAGGAGAAGACGCAAAATAGAAATCAGGAAGCAAAGTAGAAGGCAGAAATCAAAAGGCATAGTAGGAAGAAGAGGAAAAGACAAAATAGGAGTTGGATCAGGTTTTGGATGAGTGGCGAAAGAAGAAATGAACGGGTAGAAATATTCTTTTTGTTGATATTAAATATTAATTTTATTTTAAATTTACAGGAAGCACTAAAAAACTTAAGAATATTCAAATGGTTTAACTCTTCTGGGGTGAAACTATTACATGTATGCGATGATTAATCTAATAGTCATTTGTACCAGTCTAGGGCTCTACTACTCACGTACGTTTTTTTTTTATTACAAGAGAAAGTAAAATGGTTCACGTGTAGTTTGAGAAATAGAACATCCTTCTAGGTGGTTTTACCTCGATATAGCATTTTATTATAGATTTTATGTTTTACATTCAGTTCATTCTAACTTTCATATTAATTTATATTTTATTTCATTTTGCAAAACGATAAAAGTAATTAAAATTAGAAACATGGTATTTTACTAATAAACAGAAATATATATACAGAAAGTTTTCGTAATTATTTCGTGTTAACTTTAAATTAAACTTTAAATACAAACACGTTCTATTGAGAATCGTCAAAGCTTTTTAATTGGCATCAGGTATTAAGTTTTTACTAATAAAATTCTCAAAGAAGTCCACATTTTAATGAAGGAGTATATATCTAAACTTCAAAAATATGAATATGTATATAAAGAAGTTAATTCCTCTATGAGATAAAATCTGCGAATTAAGTTAATTTGATTTAATTTTAACTTTAAATTTTTTTCAATTATTTAAAAATATGATTTTTTCAAATATATTTTGTTATACTGTGCATTAAATTAGCTTTCAAAACATAATAATTAAATGGAACATCAACCTAATTAAATGAAAAATATTGTAGAGCTTTAACGTTCAATCAAGTTTACTTTAATTGCAATCAACCAAAATATTAAATTAATACTATGCATTAAATTATACCAACTTTTTTTTTTTCAAATGAAGCATTACAGTTTACAGTTCGCAACAGTTTTTTTTATCCTGCTAGATGGAACCCTAAAATTAAAAGTAACGCAATAATTGCTGAATGCCCTATAAAATTACCTTTTTAATGATGTGTCATCCTTAATACTTTATTATTTGAATTGTTTTGTTTAGAATGTGTCTCCCGTGAAATAAATTTCATCCCACCCTATGTAAATATAGTGTTAAAAAAATATAAATCCATTAAAAAAATTACTTACTTGAAATTTCGTCCACATATTTTTAAATTTAGCCACTTCTGATCCATTTGTCCATGCTCCAATTGGCAGAAGAAAGTGGGGGATAAGTATACTTATAAATATTATAGCATAAATGTATTCATCAAAACGTTTACCAGGCAGTAAAACTAGCTTGAGCCTTTCTTGAAAAACAATTGTGACGAATATGGTCTCAACTGAAAATATGAAATAGGCCCAAACATTTGTTGCAGATGTCCACCTAAAAAAGCAATGGAATATTATTTAATTCAATATTATTACTTTCTTACTTCCCTTGTGTAGCGAAAAAGTAAGAAAGGTAAGCCATGAAAATGTTGTAGGATACTGTTAGGCTTCATATTATTATGTAAGTAAATTAAATAATGTAAGTCCTAACCTAAAAACTGTGCACATGCTTGTTATTTGGGTCTATAAAATTTCGTGTTTTCGAGAGTTTAGAATTTAAGAAATTACTCAAAAACTGCTGGATAATATAATTAAAGTGTACCGTTTATCCTAATCTGATTTTTTCGCAAAGAACTATCATTCTGCTTGTTTTCACTAGTGTAAATACATTGAGGTTAAGATGCCAAAAGTTCCAAAATGCGAGAAATGCTCTCTTAATATTGTCGATGATGGAAAGGCGCCCCGTTGCGATATCTGTTGGGGTCTTTTTCCATTTGAAAGAAAAGTGCTCCGGATTGTGTGCCAGTGAGCAGCGTTCAATTGTTGTTCAAAAACGCTCAATGATCTTTTTCTGTGTAGACTGCAAAACTTCCTTCAAGAAAATTCCTCTATTGATAAATAAATTAGCTGTTCTAGAGAGCAAAGTTAATTCCTTGGAGGACAAAGTTACCAGCATTGAAGAGAAAATTCAAACTTTAAAAACTGAGGGCTCCAGTTCGCTAAACTCTGACTCAGTATCTTACGAAATTCATGAGCGCATTACTCGAGCAAGCAACTTGTTGGTCTACAATGTTAAAGATTCATCTAGTATTAAATTGCAAGAACGGATTGATAATGATATAGCTAGTTTGGTACCTGTTTTTAATCAATTGGGCTTTAATTCTAGTGATGTGCTCAAAGTTATACGGGTTGTCAAGATAGCCCAGGGCAGATCCAGACCTATTAAAGTTATTACCACAAATTTATTTATTGTAAAGAATGCAATGAGGTCTAAAAAATAGCTTACTGATGGAATTAAAATTAGTTACGATAAAACTACCAAGATCAGTTAAAAGAGGTTATGTCTGAACTTAAGGAAAGAAAAGATAATGATGAACTTGACTTATCAATTAAATATATGCGGGGTGTGCCAATTATTGCAAAAAACGCTTCATCAAAAAACTAAAATGCTCTTCATTATCGGTGTATTACCAGAATGTTGGTGGCATTCGTACTAGGCTTGTTGAATTACGTACCGCAATTGCCCAATGTGAATATGATGTTATTGTTTTGGTGGAGTCGTGGCTGACTGATAATTTCAAGGATAATGAACTCTGCTTTAGCGGTTACAGGGTCTTCAGATTAGACAGGAACATACATACTAGCTCAAGAACCAGAGGTGGTGGTGTCTTGATTTTAGTTAAAAGTAAATATAAAACATCACATCTTACTACTCATTTTACTAATGTTAAACATTTATTTGTTTCATTTCATTGTCGATCAATAATAAAACTATTATTTTTGGCGCTGTCTACATTCCACCAGGGTTAAATCATAATGCTTATATTGATCATTGTTCTGCTGTTAAGCATATAGTGGAAAACAACCCTAACAATAAGCTATACCTTTTTGGGGACTATAATCTTCCACATGTTTCATGGAATTATTCGTATGATGATGGTCTCTCTGTCTCTTTCCCTGTAGAATACCCAGCCGTAATAATTAGTGAGAGTTTTTCCTACTTAAATTTGAGTCAGGCCAATGGAATTCCAAATCAGCTCGGTATATTCCTTGAATTATGTTTTTGTAACAATGACGCTAGGAATTCGGTTACAATCGAGACAGCTGTAAACACCTTATTGCCTAATAACTTCCACCATGTTGCAATTTCATGTGAATTAACTGTCAGTGATATTAGTCCCTTGACTTGTGACATTGTTTTTTATGACTTTAAAGAAGCGGATTATGTAGCTTTAAATAATTGTTTTGCTCCAATTAATTGGGAGGGTATTTTAGTCAATAATGATATTAATGTTAGTGCTGAAATTTTTTATCAGATTTTAAAATTGGCATTAGCTTTATTTATACCTGTTAGGAGATATAAACCATTAGTATACCCTAGATGGTTTTCAGCTGAACTTAAAAAGTTGATTTCTCGCAAGAAGGCAGCTCATGCTGTATTTAAAAGTACTCGCTCAGCTGTTGATTACTTAAATTTTTCTAACCTTCGGTCTCAATGTAAAATTTATCAAAACTGAATTATGAAAATTATGTTTCTGGTATAGATCTGAAGGTTTGTGAAAATACAAAATCCTTCTGGAACCACATTAATTCTTTGAAACAAGACCATGGTATTCCCAATAGAATGTATTATAATGGTATAATTGCTGATAATGGGAAAAAAATCAGTAATTTGTTTGCTACGCATTTGTCCAGTGTTTATAAGAAATATATTGTAGATGAGCCAAACCTTCATTATAATGCTTTTAACCAGTCTGATATTCCCTTTATACAGTTTTCCTTAAATGATGTTTATGATGGTATTAACTCTCTAAAAGATAAATTGAGTTATGGTACAGATGGAATCCCTGCTTATTTTTTAAAAAAATGTAAATTCACTCTTTCCAAACCACTGCAGTTTTTATTTAATTCCTCTATGGAATTACAACAGTTTCCTGCAAAGTGACGTTATAGTTTCATTACCCCCATATTTAATAATGGTCAGAAAGATGACATAGTTAACTATCGCCCTGTAGTTTTACTTTCTGCAATACCTAAATTATTAGAATTATTGTTATACAAACCTTTGTCATGGCATTGCAAAAACATTTTGATTGAACAGCAGCATGGGTTTATGGGAGGTAAGTCTACTAATACAAATTAACTGCTCTACGAACATATCATTTCTGCCTTCGAGAGGGGGTGCCAGGTTGACTCAATTTATACTGACTTCTCGAAGGCATTTGACACGGTGAACCATGATTTGCTTTTAAGGAAACTAGTGAAATTCGGGTTTCCAAACTACTTAGTGAAATTATTAGAAAGTTACTTGCAATCCAGGGTTCAATAGGCAATCGTATTACAGACTATATAATAAATATATTTAAAATGAATACAGAACATTAATATTGTATTTTACCTGTACGTAGTTCGTCCCACCTCCCTTTCGATCGGCATTACTCCCATTATTTGAAAGAGTATCAATAAACTTTTAGTTGTATGGTAAAAATTGTCATGGTGATGAAGAATTTCAGCTTGTGATTGATCCATCACCGATCCTTCTGGCGATTCGGCGACCTGAATGATTGGCGGCTTTTTTAAGTATTCTGCACGTTGTTGATGTGGATTTCTATGATGTACATTGTTGTGAGCATGCGATTCGCGATCGTATTCGTCCATTTTTATTTAGGTGTATCTGAAATTTTTGACCAATGAGAGTATAAAATTAAAAAAAGATCACTTAGTCAAATAATATATAAAGATTTGTGACTTGCGACTATTTTGATTTCTAAGTCATTAGAGATACAAAGTTTTCAAATTATGTTGCCAATTTACTGATATTTTCAAATTCAAGTTATCAGGTCCAGCTTACGAGATATTTGAAGAAAAATAAATAGACTTTTTTTTCTATTTTTGGCTCTGGCTTCTTTATATTCAACAAAAGTCAATACGTTTCTTGTCTGAAGGGTCACAAACAGGATTATTTTTTTAAATACGGACCTGTCTTTTGTATTTTATTTTCTGAAAGTAATTTCAACAGTTTTTCAAGTCTATTCAATGCTATAAAATAAGCTAACAAAATAAAAAAAGTTTTGTTGGTGCCGGAAATCGAAGAACTTATTTTAGATACATTTAATGTGATGATTCTAAAACTGCAAGCAGATTTTTTCTATCACCTTTAGTTTTTAAAATACGGACCTATTGAATTTATTTCTAATAAAACTGGACAATTGAGAATTGGCAAAATGTTTTTTTTTCAATTGAGACCAGAATTGGCCTATGATTAGATAACAATCCAGTTCGGATTGTCAGAGTTCCAGATCTATCCCAAGATATCAAGGATAAACTGTAATGTTCTATGCTGGGAGCAAAACTCAATTGTTAACACTTCAACAAACTTTAACCGATCCGAGATATGTTAATGTAGTGCTAGAACCAATCTTTAGGCTTTGGGGAGCTGCAATAGGAATAATTCTATCTTTATACACAATAATGCACCTCCCCATACCAACCGAGTGGTTAGAGAATGTCTTGAAACGAAAGGTGTCACAGTTTCAGACTAGTCTGCATGTTCATTAGACCTAAATCCTATCGAACACTTGTGGGACCAGCTCAAAAGAAGTGTTAGAGCTCGTCGAAGCAATGCAGAAAATGTTGCACAGCTTATTGATGCAGCATTAGCAGAATGTGGAAGCATACCCCAAGACAATGTTGACAATTTAATAAGACACATGCCAAGGCGAATAGAACCTTGCATAAGGGCTAGAGGTGGTAACACGTATTGTTAATATTACCAATTTTTTGTTTTTGCTTTTTGACTATTAAAAATTTAAATCTCATTTTGATTCAGCAACCAAAAAAATACCATTGTGTTTATTTTGTCAACTAATTGATTATTTGTATTGCTGTGTGGGTTATTTGTTATTAAAAGTCTTTGGTAAGGACTGAGTGTTATTCATAAACAAAAAATGTTCATACAACTTAAAAATTATGAAAAATAATAGATGATTCCATGTAAGTTTGGTTGTGTGTATATCTCATTGTGGACAAAAAGCAAAAATTTATCTATGCGAAACTTTACTTTAAATTTCACAGTGTCGGCCACTGAACATTTTTTAAGTGCATATAAAAACTACAGAGAGCAGGAAACGGATAATAGCAGTGTTGCCAATATATATGGTCCGACCCCGTTATAACGTAGGGCAGTCCGTATAAACTGGCATCGCTGATATTATTCGTTTCCTGTTCGTCTAATGCTAACTCTCTGTAGTTTTCACACACACTTGTGCAAAGACTTTTTGGAAAGTGTTTTTTCGTAAATAATAAAAAATAATTAACTTTTTCTTGTAAACCATTTTTTTAATAAAATGTTGCACGCAAATTTTACGAGGCGATTTCAAGAAATGAAAAATAATCAAAAATTGAATAAAAATATAAGTGATGCTAACTTTAAAGACTATAGAGTATTAAGCATTTTTTAAAAATTCTAGATAACTTAAACACTCAAATTGAACCATGTGTGTTTATATTCAAAATATTTATATGTCAGTTTTACCTTATATAAATGAGGTTATAATTTTTCTGCATACGTTATAACAATATAAACAAAATAAATCAAAGCAAATAGATAAATGTAACATTGAATTACAATAAAACACATAAAAAAACAATAACTTCGTTTTGTATAACATTGCAATGCATATTTCCTTGCTACGCGTTGTAATGTAAATAAATAATAATTACTTTTGACTTTATAATGCAATTAAGAAGACAGTTTACGATGCATAAATTATCATTTATGATCTAAGCGGTGTACAAGTTAGTGTAGTAAATTTTCTTACGTATCCCACAAATGCATTTTAATGCTTTATTCATTACTTGATGGCACTACTTATTAACGCAGCACAATGACAAATTTAAAACAAATTTTCTTCTTGATTTAAAGAAAAATTATATTCTACTAAAAAATACGTAAGTGATTATGGTCTAAAGTAAACTTTTTTTACCCTGTCTAACAGGTTTTGAATCTACAATTTAACATTTAGAAGTGAAGTAAACTACCCCAAGTCAACTGTATCTTGGTAAATTGTTCACAGTAACACGGCTCAGGAAAAGAAGAAGAATAAGAAGAAGAATAGAGGTTAGAATTTTGACAGCTTCAGTTCACTTTGTAACACAAACAAGTATTAAATTTTCTAAGGCGCATTGTATAAAATCTGCAAAAGATAACAAATTCTACTAGTAGGCATTGTTAAAAGTAACTGATTTACTGGAGTCAAGGAATTATTTAAAAAAAAATAGGGTTAAATTCAAAATTTATTTCAATGAAATATGTACCTGATATTTACTTAATTCTAGTTCATGTTCTATTCTTTGTAATATTCGTAAAACGTTTGAAAATTTCTGTTTCAGAATTTGTTCTTTGATAATTATAAGAGGTGGTATATAATTGCTTATATTTATTTCAACATTACTACATCAACCATAAAATCTGGTTCTGCACCCATTTTACATTTAAAAATATACTTTTAATTTAAA
Organism: Psylliodes chrysocephalus; assembly: GCA_927349885.1. NCBI lineage: Eukaryota > Metazoa > Arthropoda > Insecta > Coleoptera > Chrysomelidae > Psylliodes > Psylliodes chrysocephalus. Next base: position 64,272,369 of record OV651818.1, read on the forward strand.
TTTCAATATAATTTAATTTGAATGCTTACAATTGAATCGCTTATTGTTAAAAGGAACTAAGTCACATTTTTATGTTTTCGACTCTAAAACATGAAACGAAACTTTGAAGATATTCCTTTCGTTTGGTGTAAGAAGAAACCGTCTAACTATATTGCTTGTGTACTATTTTAGCGGTAGTATTGGTATTTATTGCTAAAAGGAACTAAGTGACACACTTAGTTCCTTTTGCAAATAAAATGTCTTGCGCATGGCAACATAAATTTTAATAATAGCTTGTGTTACGACTTGCAATAGGTTGTTTACTTAATTATTTATTTTTGGATACCTGTTTAATAGTCAACAAAAATAATAATATTATTATTAAGCAGCTAGAAGTGTTGGTTATTGCCTTCCATGGATGAAAATGAAATTATCGAAGAAGAACCACCTTTAAAGCGTCATAAAGGAATAAGAAACGATACCACGTATAAAAGAAATGTAATAAAAAGATCAAGAGTAAAAGGACCAGAACACAATAATCACAAAGATGCTTTTGTAAATTCTAAAAGCATTGGACAACCAAACAGGTAAGTTCAGAAAAAAATTATTAAGACTTAGATGCTATAACTTCAATTAATTATTTTAGGTGTCCTATGAAATGTTTTAGCAAGCTTACTGACGATGAAAAATTTTAATTTCAAATAAATTGTACCAACTTGAAACAAAAGATGAGCAGGATATATATCTGCAAGGTTTGATTGAGAGAAGACCACTTGCCCGAAAACGTGCAAGAAATCCCGGTGGAAACAACAAATCGAACTCCTATTTTCATTTTGTACCACTTAATCATCAGAGAGTAAAGGTTTGCCTAGCAACATTTTTAAGCTTACATGCAGTAACAGTGAAACGCGTTAAGAGACTCAAACTATTATTAGAAACGAACACGACCCCTCGTGATAACAGAGGCAAATCTGTATAATCAAACTGCCAGAATTTGAAATTCGACGTATTCGTACATAGCATCATTGCCTTTTAAGGAGACCCATTATTCTAACCGAGACTATTATTACTTGGATTCGAGGCTAAATGTGAAAATAATGTACGAATTATTTATGGAAAAACATCCAGATTCTAAAGTAAAATACTCATATTACATGCAATGAGCATTTTACATTACACTTCGGCCGACTCAAGTTGATATATGTATCACCTGCGAATCATTAAATTTGAAGATACAAAGCACCTCATTAGGTGATGCTGCTAAAAAAGCTGCTGAAGCGGAGCTAGCAGTACATAAAAGGAGGGCTAAAATTTTTTATAATATTTTAAGCCAAAGCACTGAAGATCGCCAAAGAGAAGATACTATTACCGGCATCGCCTTTGATTTTATTCAGAACGTTCATTTATTCATTTGCCGGAAGTACCTGTTCAAGACCTGTTTTATGCAGTACAACTCAATGTTAATATTTTTTGCATACACAACCTTGGTACTAGTAAATCATTTTATTATATTTATCATGAAGGCAAATAAAGGCCCTGATGTGGTGTGCTCCTTTCTACTTGACTACATCAATAATGTCGTAGACCCAAAATCAAAAGAATTACGATTATTCTGTGATGACTGTCCAGGGCAGAACAAGAACCATCAGAATGTGTTTGGCTTTTGTAGAGACTAAGAGGTTTGATAAAATTCTACAGTACTACCCACTACGATGACATTCGTTCCTTCCTTCCTTGTGACCGAGCAAATTACGGATGTTTAATAAAAAAATTTCTCTTCATGAGTACACAAAAATAATATAAGCAAGTACGAGACGAAATTATAACTTATTATAAAAAAACCAATTTGTTCTATGGAATCTAAATCTGCTAAGAAGACCAATAAAGTTGATTTTACAATTTCCAAGTTTCATTATTTTGAGCATGATTCAAAGACACCCGGAATCATAAAAACATTTGAATTTATAAACAATAATAACTCTATGGTGAACACGTTTGTTTTGAATAATCCGAAGAACCCAAATAATATTATTAAAATGTCTACACCAAAAGCCTATCCCGAATATCGAGTTCCGATTTTACCTTCAAAAATAAAGCACATGCAAAATTTAGTGACCTATGTGCCAGAAGAGTATCAAGATTTTTATTATAATATAATAAACACATGGCCAACTAAACCTGTACCTACATAAATAATAACTGTGACACTTGTATTCACAAAAATAAACCACTTTTGTTGAATAAAAAAAAAATCCCCGCAAGGTAGGGTGGCTTTGTTTTATTTTTATTAGCATTTCGGCATCGGTAGCAGTTTTCTAAAGGTACAGCGCTTCCAAAATAAATAGTTGTTTGTTCTGTTTTACTTAAGTAGTGTGCTGATCATGTCAGAGAAAAAAATAAGAAATAGCAGTATAGTGCGGAATATATTAAATATGGATTTATCGAAAATCCTACAAATGCATCATAGCCAATGTACCTTTTTGTCAAAAAACGTTTTCAAATGAAGCCATGAAACCTTCGAGATTGAAAGAACATTTTAATAAAATACATCCGGATAAGAAAGATAAAGATGTGAAATATTTTCAAGAACTGGAAAACACGTACCTCAGCCCACTATATCAAAACTTTTTTCAACATCTTCTCGACAAGATGACGATGAACTACAGGCTTTTTTATTGATTTATTCCTTTCAGAGAAAAAAAAAACATTCTTATTTAAGCTTCGAAATAAGATATCTTAATCGTAATGTCGTACCTAATGTTCTAAACTCGGTATCTTTCTAACCGACTTCAAAAAAGGGGGTTCTATATTCGACGTGGACCTCATTTTATGTATGTTTGCGAATTTCTTGGCAACCACCTGATGGATTTTGATGTTTTAGACTTATAGTGTGCGGGAGTTCTCCAAGTTGGTCCCCATCCAGAGAGGGTAAATAATTTATTTGTTATTAATTACTAGTAATAAAATTAATTATTTTTTACTTTTTAGTGAATTTTTTGAAATTGGTGCTATTTTTTCTTTTGTTTATGTTCAATAACAGGTGTTTTTAAGATACTTAGGGTTGATCTTTTCACCTCCGAGTAAAGTTAAATGTAGGTTTACTTGACAGATTAACAAACAATAGCCCTATAGTTTAATCAGCAAGTAGTTACTTTCAACTTTACTTAGAGGTGAAAAGACTGGCCCTTACTCAGATATATTATAGTTTAAAAATTAGGGGGCGCTAAACAAATGTTTATTCTCAAAGTAGGCGGTCAACAAAATAAATTTGAGGACCACTGATATAGAGTAATAACTTGTCCAGGGTTGTTGCTTGAAAGTCATCGCATGCTCTAGTGTATGCGGTTTTTAAGGGATCATATAATGACACATCAAGTGGCTGTATACGATGACTTGTATATGCAGGTAATCCAAGTAAAATTATATTGTTTTCAGGCATAGATTGATTGCTTGTAATGTGACATAACTTGCATAGTTAAAAGTAAAATAGGGGTTTGCTTGTTAGGTCTCATATGCTGAATTAAATACTCCAGATAACTTATAAAGTTGTTGACAGTTATCCAGCTACTATCGTGTGCAACACCCACAACATCGGGAGATGTGTTATTCATAAAAGATGGCTGCATTGGAATAATTGGAATAATTAATAAGGGTTGAACAAACGACTCATTTAAATTCACACAACGGACTGCAGTAACACCTGTCTCGTCCAAATTGTTAATTTTATAGGGTTTGAAAGCAGCAGCAGCAGCAGCAGCAGCAGCAGCAGCAGCAGCAGCAGCAGCAAGAAAACAAAATTTTTAATTAAAGTGTACCTCCAAATACCGAGGAATCCTCCCGCAATCCCCATAGATACTAACTGAACTGGAAAATTTGAACATTAGGTCTATATCATATCCAAACAACAGATATTCAAAAATGTGCACCCGGGCTTACTTCCTGTTTTCACCCTGTTTCAAAAACTTTTCTAATTAGTGATGTTTTTTCTAATAACTAAAAAACTGAGAGTTTCTGACCAGTGCAAAAAAGCAGCGTAGCCATTTCATTTATTTATAGATCAATAGATTTACTTTTCTCCTTTGACAAAGTCATGAAACTTCATCGAGATCCTCAAAAAAATCGAATTTCGTCATGAATAATTAACGACATATTTTAAACAACATCTAGTTCCATAGCGAATTTGATATTGTAGCTCTCCATAATAGAAAACCTTTTACCAAGTCTGACAGATTATGAAAAGCATTGTGTCTGATGGGAACTGATTTGGTTCAGACAGTCTCTTAAGAATATTTATTTGACATATAGTTGTATCATCCTTTGCCACTTATTAGAAATTTTGATTTCTATTCAAATGAAGCTATTGTTTATATGTCTTTCTTCTAATAGAGATACTAAAATTTGCTCGTCTGAACTGCCCTCCTTCATTCAATCACTAGCGAGACGTCACAACGATGCGTCACTTCTTTAAAGTCTTCCAACGTCTAGAACTTGAAACTTCCCCAACAAATTTTTCTTATCATCTCAATACCCAAATATTTAAAACATTTTATGTTAATTTAAAAGACCTTGACACATTTAAACAGAAGAGAAATGATATTATCCAATACTAGAGATACTCATTCTACTTTCGTTGTATTACAAATAAGATTTATTAAGTACATACCTTCAATAAATTCTTTTAAAAGCGTTCACTATAAATGCATTTATTTCCGAATTATTTTTGAAACTAACAAATAGCTCTTCATAGAAAAATCACAATGGCAGAACGTGTGGTCTTAATTCTATTCCATTGTTAGAGAGCCCGATCAAAAGAAATGAGTGGCTACATATCGAATATTGCGTGCTTAAGGCCATTATGAGGTGTTGTATAAAAAATGTCTTCAATAATTTCTATAACCTGTAATGACTTGGCGATTAATCATTTTTGTAATTAATCCAGCACACCTACTTGAAAGTTCATAAAAATTGCAGTATGATTAATAAGATCGAATAAAAGGATCGTTTTGGGTTTTGCTTATTTTTCATTTTAACAATTTTTTACTCATGATTGGCTGAGATAACTAGATATTATTTAGTAATAAGCACTTAATTTTTTTTATACAGGGTGTTTTATTGGTAAATGGATATGAGATATATTAATAGGTTAACCGTAAATAGGGGTCAACGAGCTGATCTTTAATATATAAAACTTAATGGGTCTTTTACCAATCATTTTGCACATTTCTGATTTAAATCATAACTAACAAACCACTATATTATTATGTAAATATTAAATTAAATTAATATTTAGGCCACTGGCGGTACGTGGAAATTTTTAATTTGGTGCTTTTTAGAAGATAAAATATAATTTACACAATGTCATATACAATATTAATACCTCGATTAATACAGTACAAATTTAATTTATAGAAATATTGCAAAAATATACTCACCCAATACAATCAGTTCGCGAACTACAAACTCCCTATGTATAGCTGGTCCCGGAGCTTAATAAACCTTTTAAAATTAGAAATACATTGTAACTCCCATAAGCAATTTTTAATTGTTTGTTCAATACTTTCTTTTGGAAACGACAACAAAATGATTAGAGAAGGTAAAAATGCATTACAGTCAAATCATGTGAAGAAAATGCAGTTTGATCTCGAGTTATTGATTACCAAAGGATAAATGTTGGTTAGTATGAAAGAAAAGTCATACATCGTTGATTTAAAGTACCTATATAAACGTTTTTTCTCATTTGAGTATTATATTACTTATTTTCCATATTACACTAAATACACTCACCGACTTAAAATTCGATCCATTCAAAATAATGATTTATTTAAAAATGCTCGCACTTTCAAATGGGGAGACTGATGATTTATTTGAAGTTTTTAGCAACTTTTAGATTATTATTCGGACATCTAAAAGTAATTTAGTACTCGCCGGATATACAGGGGGGAAAAGAAAATAATTTTTTCCTCTACTTTTGACACACCCTGTAGGTTAATTCTGCTAGTATATCTGCACACAATTAACTTTATCAAGAAGACTGATTTGTTTCCTACATTTTGTTTTTTTTTAATTTATCCCGATATCTTAATTTGTTTGTGAAATGTGACGGTTTAAAGAAAATGCAACATTCTTAATTTTTTTATTCAGTTTTAGCAGAGTAATACATAATTTTATAAACAAATCAAACAACAAATAAACTTATAATTATTTCAAATTAATAACGAGTATTTCCCCCACGAGCGCGAATAACTGCCTCAATGCGTCGTGGCATATCCTCTATTAGATGTCGAATCTCCATCTGGTCAATCTGATCCCATTCTTGGACCAAAGCATCTCTCAAAAAATTTAAATTACTTGGAGAAGGAACTCGGTTATGAACTCGTCTGCCCTTCATGTCCCAGACGTGCTCAATTGGATTGAGGTCTGGGCTTTGAATTTCTGTTTCGTCCAAATATTGAGATACAATCCTCGCAATATGTGGTCGAGCGTTGTTATGCATAGACATGAATTCGTTTCCTATAAACGGTGCAAATGGAATTACATGTGGATCTAGCACATCACGAATATATCGGTTAGCTGTCATTGCTCCGCCGCCAACAATGACTAAATCAGTACGAGCTTCCATGCTTATGCCGCCCCAAACTATTACCGATCCTCCTCCATAACTGAGTAAACGTAAACAAAACCTTGACTCGTCAGAAAATAAAATCTTACTTCAGTCATCGACATTCCAATGTTGATGCTCCCTGGCAAATCGAAGACGTGCTGTTCTGTGATTCCTAAGTAACTCCGGACCAGATGCAGGTCTTCTGGAGGGTAATCCATGTCCTCGTAATCGTCTTCGAATCGTTATTTCGTTAACAGCTACTTGACGTACTTTTTCTAAATGATTTCGAGCCATGACAGAAGTAGTATTTCTTTCTCGCAAAAAATGTAATGTTACAAAACGATCATCTCGAACATTTGTAGAACGACGTCTGCCAGATCCTCTTCGTCTCGAAAAACTACCAGTTTCATTAAAATGTTGTACAGCTCTCTGGACGCTACACCTTGTAACACCCAATATTCTAGAAGCATAATACTGAGACCTATCGTCTTGTACCAGAGCAACTGCTCGTGCTGCATCAGTAGGCGTTAAAACCATGATGTTATGCTGATAATGAATATTTGTTATGCTGATAATTAAACTGCAATTGCCAAGTAACGAATATTTGACAGTTGTCATATTGTGAGTTGGCCACAGCACTCTACTTATTTTGTAGTTTATTCTCTACCGTCATTTAAATTATGACCGTTTCTAAAATGTAGCATTTTCTTTAAACCGTCATATTTCAAAAACAAATTAAGATATCGGGGTAAATAAAAAACAAAATGTTGAAAACAAATCAGTCTTCTTGATAAAGTTAATTGTGTGCAGATCTACTAGCAGAATTAATCTACAGGGTGTGTCAAAAGTAGAGGAAAAAATTGTTTTCTCTTTTCCCCTGTATATGCGGCGAGTACTAAATTACTTTTAGATGTCCGAATAATAATCTTAAAACTACATTATTTTATCTAAAAGTTGCTAAAAAATTCAAATAAATCAGTCTCTGCATTTGAAAGTTAGAGCATTTTTAAATAAATCATTATTTTGAATGGATCGAGTCTAAATAAAGCTATTGATTTAAAGACAATTACATAAAAAATGAATTAGCAATTATTTTTCTAATTACTTTGCCGATAAAACAACAAATTATGATAGAATTGAGGAACCATGAACCAACCGGACCGGTACAAATAAAATTTTTAAATTGGTAATTCAAAGTAATTCAAAGCCGTTTGCAATGACTTTCTTAAGGATTCCTTAAAGTTAAAAATATCTTAAGGGCGGGTTGTATAAATCTTACTTAAAGTTAAACTCGGTTTGAAGTGACACATGACAAATTTTGTATGCCATAGGTACAGTTTAAATACCATTTAGCACTTAGGGATTGTTTCCCCAAACATTAGACTGCACATATAGCATCGAAAATTAACATGTATCACCTAAAACTGAGCTTAATTTAGTTAATTTTAAGTAAGCCTTATACAACCAGCTCTAAGTGTAGTGTTTTCTCTACCATTTAAGGTCTTCTTAACTTAAGGGAAAATACAAAATTGATAAGTAGTATAAAAAATGAAACAGGTAAGTTAATAATAAAATGTGAACTTTTAAAAGTTTATTTTCAACAAAAATACAAAAGTTCGTGTACCTACGCCTAGGTACTTTTATATTTTACCTAATATAAATGTTTGACCACCTCGTATTTATTCATAAAAGAAATAGGATAGATAGACAGTAATAAGTTAGCCATTTTGATCAATTATGAATAGTTTTGACAAAAAAATTTCAAAATTCAAAAATCTCTATTTTTTAACAAATTAGTTCAAGGAGAATCTAAAAATGTACTAAAATACAGGGTGAGCCACAAATCTTTGATACGCCACGTTTTTTTGGGACATACTAAGTATATATTTTAAAATAATTTTAAAAAGGTGGCTTTCCTCATCATATATATTTAAAAAATAGGAGCCATTTTAAAACTTTATTGATTCGGTATAAACGTCAGAGGCGTGGTAAATTATCCTGTATAATGTGTTATTGTTATTAACAAATTATACTGAAACTGAAATAGTTGTGAATATGTACAGTATATTTTTTCTACGACCCGTCAACGAAAATCTATAATATTTTAGATTATTGAGACAAAATAATTAATTTTAAAATAATTTATGGTTTTTACTAATTCATAAAATAAAATAAACAGAAGAAAATTAGTACTTTGTACAGATTTGAACCCGGGCTATGAAGGCAGATGCTCTGTCCTCAGCCCAACCACCACCTTTATGATTTTGGTTTTAATACTCGTAATTAAACTAGTTTCACATAAAGTTTGATTAAAATTTAATTTTTTTTCAAATTGTGGCCCAAGTACAAATATTTATCGATTCTAAACAAAAATAACTCATTTAGTGTATATTTAATCTCAATAACTAAAAAATAAACTGACAATTAGTTTGACAGAATAATTGTCACTTATTTAAAATTTTAAAAATAATGGTAGTTTGTTATCCAAAATATGAACTGTGATTGGTGGAATTCCTTTTTTGTTGCAGTGTTTTTACTACTTAAAATAAATATGAAATATATTCGTTCAGTTGAACGCAATAACTTTCTTTTCCTTTTTAATTTGTTGTAAATAAAAAAATGTAATTGTACTTATAAATGTAATTGTTATTGGAAAAAAGTAATTGTAATTGGAAAAGTAATTGTACTTATGACAAGTAATTGTATTTAGACAATTTAAATAATATAAATTAATACAGGGTGTTAAAAAAAGTGTCACAAAATGAAATGGTGAATAGTATGACCCAAAATAAGCAGAAAAGTCTTAATAAATATATGACCGCAAATTAACGGTTTCGGAGATACGGACCATTTTGTGTTTATAACAATTTTTTATTATTATAAAAAAATAATGATATTTTTAAACAATCAATAGCAACATAGAGTTAAATGAGATGTTCAAATACTGACGTAGCTCTTCCCTCGCATTGCCATTTGCACGACCGTACATAAAATGCATGTCAGCTAATTCAATATTAGTGTAAACAGGCATACCGAAAATTTATAAAATTATTCACCCACAACAAAATAATAACTGCAAATAGTATCTATGAAAAAACATCGGTAGACTCCGATAAGAAAAGCAAGTTTTTGAGAATGAAAAAAGATAATCAAAAAATGATACAAAACACAAAACACTCCGTATCTCTGAAACCATTCATTTGCGGACATATGTTTATTAAGACTTTTCTGCATATTTTGGCCCATACTACCCCCTGTTTTATTTTGTGACACTTTTTTTTTAACACCCTGTATAATTACAAAGTAAATTTCCTTCACAGATTTTGTTGCAATTACAATTCCAAATTACTTTGAAAGAGAAAAAGTACTTAAATGCAATTACAAATTACATGAAAAAAAGTAATTGTGATTATTAATTACTTTTTAACTAGGAATTGCCCAGCTCTGTTACACATGAACTTCGATTCTAATATTCACTAGATTTAATTTTATGTAACTACTATTTGAATTTCTACCTTCACTATATATTTTTATTATATTGTATACCTGAAGATGGCCATGTAGGCCGAAACTAGTTGCGATACTTTTTAATAAACCTTATGCTGTGGTATTGGTTTCATGCTTTATTTTTAATTAATTATTAAATATATGCACAATGATTTTTTTGTTTTTAATATTTATAGATTTTTCGGGTTATAAATTAATTTTTTAAATTATTTTTTTTATTTCAGGTTGACAGCTATTATGGCCTTCATAAATTTTGGCAATCCGGAAAAATTAAGCTTAGAAACAAAAAAAGAAAGGAGATCGCCAAGATATCCTATTCAGGTAAGAACCAGTTATATCATTGTATAAATAGTCCTAGTAGGTCAGTCCAATGCATTTATTTGTTTGATACCGAAAGGTGGCGAGGAGACCACCACCAGGTGGCCAGTCTATTTGAGTTTTTTTAAGCTAGAGACCATTATGTAGAGACGGATGGAGCTTTTGCTAGTTTAAAATAGATGGCAGAATAAACTTAATGAAAGTTGCCATTTTTATTCCACTCTGTATTGTGTTCATTGGATTTAAAAATATGTCAAAGTAAAGAAAACTGATTTTCGTAATATTGTTAAGAGTTATTGCTCCGCTGACCGCTGACAATAGCAAGAAATTTGTATAAATAGGCCTTTTTGGTTTAATCCTGTGCAAAGAGAATAAGTGACACTAGCCCCGGGTTATCATACTTTTTTGAAAAATTTTTTTAAGAAAAAGGTAACTTTTAATAGAGAATTAACATTATCAAACATGCCATTATTCTTTAAACGATTAGGTACTATTAAGTTGTAGTAAATCAATTCCTTAACAAAATCAAAAAATAATTTTTAAACTGGACGTAATATAAAGTCATAATTATTAAATCAGCAAAGTAAATTCGGGTATAAAAATATTTGAAAAATAAGACTATAATATCCTTTCTCAAGACGTTCCGTGTTCGTACCGAGGGATAGGCGATATTGTCTTCCTCGTCTACCTAGTCATCGTACATGAACGATGACCTAGTCACAGCTTATACAATACAGCTCCACAACTCAGTGTCGGCGTCTTTGATGTGGTGGTCGAGAACCAAGCAAGACGAAATGGTGCTATCTCTATTAGATTCGACGGAAAAGTCGGGCCCGGATTAAAAAATATTTTTATTAATGAAATAATTGAAGACGTTGGCGTAATAAGGTTGGTTACATGCCACATTAAGTAAGTTTTGAAAAATTAAGTTTTAAATTTGTTTTAAACGTGTCAAATATAATTTAAAAAATTATTTAAAAATAAATATTACGAAAAATAGCACATCTTTCGGATTAGAGGTAAAATAATTTGTATGTGGCTAGTAATATCCTCGTTAACAGATGTTTTGAGCTAAAACAGTCACTTCACGACCAATTGTGACTTGGATCCTTTTTACACCAAGGGCTTCAATTGTTAACGAATTTTGTCACGCCCGTGGAAGCAAATTAAGTGGTATTCCGTGTGTCTGGCAAGTGTTTATACCTAGATAAACGAATGCTTCGATTGAGGTCTGGGAAGTCTATGGTATTCTGGAATTATAACGAATTAGTCACTTGTGCTTTTATTTTAACAGTATTGGTTTTCTTTAGATGTATTCTTATTCATTGGAATACAGATTTGTAGAAGTAATATTTTGACAGTTTTTATCAATACGAGTATATTATATTTAATTTTTATCTAACCATACCGAAGTAGGAAATTTTGAAACTTTATAGTAATGTGAAATTTGAATTACAATATTACACGAAATTACATAATCAGTACTAATTTTACGTAGGTACTAAATTTGTACTTGGAGAAAGTAATATCGATTTTTATAAGAAAACTTAATAAGTAAATTAATTTAGTTCCTATTTCTAATGTAACACTTAAACCAAGAAAACAAATAAATAGTAGTTTGTTTAACAAGAGTGGATATGATAGTCATATCACACGAAGACGAAGTTTAAGCATGACGCCGTAGGCGGATTACTCAATCGTCTGATTGTGATATGGACAATCCACTCGACTTATACAGTATATTTTTTCTACGACGCACTAACGAAAATCTACAAATTTAAAAAATTATTTTAGGTTATTTAGATAAAATAACTAATTTTAAAATAATTTACAAATTTTACTAATTTATAAAATAAAATAAACATAAAAAAAAGATTTAATCCCGGGCTTTTCGCGTGGAAGGCAGATTCTCTGTCCTCATCTTCACCGATAATTTTAGGATTTTAGTTTTAATACTCGTAATTAAATTAGTATCATGTAGATTAAATTTTTTTTTTAAATGTGGACCCAATAAAAACAAAAATGCTATTAATTATCGAGTCTACAGAGCAATAACTCATTTTAATGTATATTTAATATTAATAACTAAAATATATACTGACAATTAGTTTGTCAGAATTGTCACTTATTTAAAAATTTTTAAATAATAGGACTTGGGTGACCAAAATATGAACTGTGACTTGTGGATTTAATTTTTTTAAAGTGTTCTCACTACCTAAAATGGATATGAAATATATTTGTTTAGTTGAACGCAATAGCATACTTTTTCGTTTTGTAGTATGTGCGTAGATTAACTAATATCCATGTGGGCTTAGAAAATTTCATTTTTCTACACTCACATGGATATTATATTTATCACTCATTCCTCTCACAGCTAAAGAGTCAACAAAATAATAATAGTACCTTTAACTTAACACAACAGAGAGCTGAAACAAAATTAATGAAATTATAGACTCAACGAAATTATACGCACGGCCCAATACCTTACCTAAGTACGCTTCTGAACGCCAAAGCCGTCTTTTCCGTCCGAAGGCGGAGCTTAAGCGATGCGCGACGGAATCGACGCAAACCGTTACCGCCAAGAGAGTGTTTTAGCTGTATTGTATAAGCTGTGACCTAGTATTGAAAATTTGACAGATACGGAATAAGGGGTACATATAGGATAGATCTGAAATTTAGTATTGGTCGATGGTGCAAAGTGGGAATATTTATTACATGAGATAATTTTGTTTTTAATATAGAATTTGCAATATTTTAGTATATTTAAAAAAGTGTTTGATTAGAAAAAGTTAGGTTAGAGCATTATATTTATATAATAGGTATATATTTTCTAAAATAATTCATTGTACAAAAATATCAACTAAGCTACTAAAATAATAAAATCTATAAATAATGTATTTAACAAATGTTTCACAATATATTAATTTACATGTTTTCTGACTTATCTGTGAAAGAAACGTGGATAAAATACTTAGTTTTCCTTACAATTTTTTTTTTTATTTTTTTGCAGTCTGCTGTTGTAATGATGTGATATTTTTTGCAAAAAAATGTCTTCTTTTTAACTTGAAATAAATAAAGAAAGAAGATGACTTAATTTTTTATTCTATACAAATATATAAAATATATCCAAAAAATTCGCAAAATGACAACGTTGTACGGTTGAACAAACAATCTTAACTTCTTTTACCGCCATCTAGAAAACTATTTTCTGCTTACGACTTTTTTTAATTTACGCTACTGTCCGCTTGGAACCGCCATGTGACGAGCATAATAAAATCAAACTTTTTCTCCACAAGCGTTGACTTACTATATATATTTATACAATGCTTATATGAATAATTTTTTTATTGACTAATATAAATTGTTTATTACAGTAAATAGGTAAATAGTTAATAGTTACTTATAGCATTGAAACAAAGACAAAATATACAAATATTGATTATAAGCAATATTTACTATTGTGAGCAATATTATCCCGATATTTTATGGGAATCCTACGTTACTTGAATCCTCAATTACCTACCCAGCAAGTGTTTTAAATAATTTACAGTTAAAATTTATTCCAATTCTTAATTAACTCATAATCCATAGGGCACGAATCCATCCCAATTTCGTTACCTCTTGCAATTAACATATTTCCCAATAGTCTGCCCACGGAAAAAATAAAACAAAAACAAAAGGTAGCTGCTCACACCAGGGGTTGCTTGTTGATGATAACTGGTATTATTTACATAACATGATCTTGGCATTATCTCGTGATACAATTCGATAGGGCGTCAGATTTTTATGAATATACGAGGCGGACACGCTGTCCATACACATGTAGACGATTATAAATAATCCTGTGATGGTTCTATGCAGTGCCGTAGATTAGGACGTGGGGCGTGGCCCTTCTAAATTGGCTTTCTGTGTCATGTATTTTATAGAGTCATCATAACATTACACATTATAAGTATTATAAAAATATTTTATTATTTGGTATGTATCCGCGATACATTGCACATGTTAGCTCTACCCTTGTCACATGTTATGAAGTCACGTGTATTACAAATCCGATGCATCTGCATGGATAAATACAAGCAACGAGTCATTTTCGATAATACAAAACTGTGAAATTCGTTCATTATTAAAGATATTGGTTTTTATGAAATAAAAGTAGAAAAGTTATTGTATAAGTATAAATATTATGAATAGTTACTTTTAGTTTTAGTAGTAAAACATTTAGTTTTAGTAGGGGAAACTGGCCTAAAATGACATACTCGTGTAAAATGACATATCGACCACATTGCTACTTTAAGACATGACAGCGCCGCCCTAAATAGCTAATTGCAAATCTTTTTCATCCGTGACCATAGTCAAGTTTATTCAGCGTGGCAGGCAGCACGCGTCTGGACTAAATACCGAAAGTCGTTTTTCTCGATCCAAAAAAATATTTATGTGGTCACTTAATTTATGAGGAGCAATAAGCCTAAGTTGGCTCAGTACAGGTAAACAAATAGACTTGTTTTCTTTATTTTAATGTAATTAAACTTTTAATTTATTTGTTTTATATATATTTTTAAGTAATTTTTAAGAAATAATTGTTTTGGGTAAAACGACATACCCATGTCATTTTAGGCTCCTACTGATTGATGGTCACGTTAGCCACAAACAATTATAAGTTATCCACTTATTATACTCATGCAATTACAAAGTGGCTCAAGAATAATTCCGGGAATTGTAACTTCTTTTCAAGTAGGAAAGCAATTTGCTGAAGCCTATGAACGTAGTGCATCCATGGAAAATTTCGTTAGTAAGTTCAAAAAACTGAAATCCATTCATTCAACGCAAATATTTTTCCTTATTGGATGTTTGCTGCTTCTTTAAAAACATTTCTGAACAAAATGATCTCGAATCACTAACACTAAACCACCAGCCTCCACTCACACCTCCACTACCATTACACGCTATTGAGATTACGGTCATACCTGGATCATCAAATACCTCTCAGAATACTCCAAATAAAGAATGTATACTAGACTGTAATAAAATTTCCGTAGTGAGCATAATTTCAATCCCAAAGGTTTTCACGTCTTTTGAACGAACAACGCATAAAATACAGGGAACGGTTATGATAACCGCAACACCAAACTTGGAAGAACTCAAGGCTAAACAGAAACGTTTAGTTTCGGAGCGACGAGCAAAACGTAACCAGGTTAGAGTCAAGCTGTGGGACGATGAAGATGAACAAGAAACTCAATACCCATTTGCTGGGATTAAAAATGTTGAAGAAGACGCTGCATGTATTTATTGCAACAGCCTTTATTCCCAGTCGAAACCAGGTGAGCTTCGGCTGTAGTGTCAAATATGTAAGAAGTGAAGTCATACAGAATGCGCCGGTGTTTCCCCACAAACAAAGTTTTTACTGGCGAACTTGACGACTATTTTTTTTGTTTTACGTTCTAGTTGGGTATGTTGACCTGTTTACTTTTGTTTACTTTGGTTTTTAAAATAAAACTCTTTTGTAATGCTTCTTAATTTTTTATTTTTAACCCTTTCTACGACTATGTCATTTTTTCCTAATACAAGTCTAAAATGACATAATGCACAGTTTTTTATTAATTTGGATGTCATTGCTTCAAAATGTAAAAGTTCAAGGTTTTGTGTCTTTAACAGGAACTGGCATAAACTAAAGACCCCATTAAACACTAAATGAATGCTTAAAGTTTTGTTTTTCCAAGTTTTGTCATAGTTTTTGCTCAAGGTATGTCATTTTAGGCCAGTTTCCCCTAGTAAAACTATACTTGAGAGCAAAAAAATCTACTGACTAGCTGCACTCTCATTTCAGACTCCGTCTCCATCTAAACTATTTTATTGATTTTTTTATAACATTTAGTATTGCCACCCAGTCCTAATTACACCCCAGTTTTTATCTTTATATTCCTTAGAATGAAACAGAAGCCGGAAATGTAAGTGCAGCTAGTGAGTCGATTTTTTGCTCACAAATATAGAATAAAAGCTTTATGCGATAAAGTAAAATAAGCAAAGGTATTTTATTTTAAAGAAATGTATTATTACATAAACGTCAAACAATAATGCATATATTTAAACTATCAAAGATTCTAGTGTTCATAAGTAACGTTAATTGCTAATATTTTACAACAGACTTGCATACTGCCAATAGAACAAGGAAAGCATTTTGAATATCTAATTAAATAAAATTAATAAGCTATTTTTCCTTGTTGATTAATATATATAACTTTCGAACTAATAAAGTTAGCACTAATAACAAGTTCCTTAATTTTTTGTACACACTGTCTCACAACCGAACATACGTTTGAGTTCTGCTAAGACATCGAATTACTCTTTATATAACTAAATTATTTTTTATTTTTTTATACAAATAACGACGGAACACATTGTTATTTCATAGTTTTTTTATTGTCACTCATTAATATAGGTGAATAACACACATAACAATCGTACACACACATACACTTTAATTTAAACCCTTTAAAACCATAAAAAAATGAACAGCGACCCTAACACTCTAATTCAGATTTACAATTATTTTATCCATCCCGTTGCCAAGTACAGAGCAGTACCTTACGGCGTACTTTAACACATTTTGCCTACAAACTCACCACACTTGAGAGACGTATACTTCGACGATGCCAATATCTTGTCTTTCGCTCTCCTATAGAAAAAGTTTCGACATCTTCAGCACCTTAGTCTCACTCATTTCCAAGCCCTCAGAAAACAATACGTCTTTAGCATTGTAAAAGGCTCAAATACACATTCCCAAAACACTCTACAAATCCCCTGGCATCCTCGGCGCCTCCCACTATTTCGCAAACTGAAAAGAAAACTCCCCCAACCCAACATAAGATTACTATCTGAATCTCAAGATCTCCCACTCATCGCTGAACTACAGGATCTGCTAGAGCGCCTCATTATGTATAAGAGCAATCAACAAATCCAAATCACATATTATACAGCCATTGTCACGGAATTCCGTATTCGAACACGGAATTCCCTGTTTAAACTCAGAATTCTAAAATTCCGTGCTCAAACACGGAATTTTCGTGTTCAAACAGAGAATTCCTTGTTTAAACACGGAATTTTATTTTCGAACTCTAAATTTAAATGGCGTATTTACAGGCTACTCTTGGGTGACTTGATAATCTTGGGGAGGGATGGGTAAATACATATTCTTTAAATATCCTCAGATTTTTACTTTTGCCGACTTTTGAAAAGAGGGACGGCGTAAGTAGTACCAAAAGTCTTGCCCTCTTTGGCGCCTGCATAATAATATTTTTCCTTTAATTTTATTTC
This sequence comes from Psylliodes chrysocephalus, assembly GCA_927349885.1. Classification (NCBI taxonomy): domain Eukaryota; kingdom Metazoa; phylum Arthropoda; class Insecta; order Coleoptera; family Chrysomelidae; genus Psylliodes; species Psylliodes chrysocephalus. The sequence continues at coordinate 64,290,088 of OV651818.1, forward strand.
CAGGTCAGTCTTATTTCTTCTGGTCTAGTCCCTGAAGCCTAAATTTCATTTAAATCGGATCAAAATAACAACCTGTATAGCGTTTTAAATTTACTCTCATTGCCTCCCTAGCCCAGATGATAAGAGAGGGGTAAAGTGAGGTGGTGTCTAAATCCAATTAGAAAAAAGTGAAGAAATGGAGGACCGGTTAAGAATTTTGTTGCTTGTGTTTCTATTAAATGGTACTATCAAAAAATGGTGGTACTATTTAAAAAACTCGTAATGACGTCATATTTCGAAAAATGATGACACGTCTTAAAAATATACTTATACCAAAATATGCGCATTTAAAAAACAAAATCCACTTCTGAATGGAAATGGACAAATAAGTATGTCCGTCGTTTATGGAAACCAAAGGTCGAACGTTTCGGTGTCAATCGTTTTTTACCTTCACTCTCCTACAGCCTTCAAGAGCATCTTAAAAGTTAATTTAAAATAAAATTGTTCAAGTATTTGAGACCAAATTATGAGGATTCTGAGAGCATTCGTATTTCGTCCCCCACCCCCTCCCACAATTTCCCAAGTCCCTTGAGAACGTCCTGTAAATATGCCAATAAAAAATATAGCTTGAATATAGAATTTCCTAATGACTTTTGAGACACCAGTTCTTTCAAATAAGTCAGTGACATTGACATGTTTACATGTTAGCCTGCATTATACCTTGTGCTGTTTAACGTGTTAACTTCATGTTTTTCTAGTGAAGATTTTTTTTTCAATACATTAAATTAACTAAACAAAATGCCTGAGAAAATTTTAATTCAGGAGTATACCTTACCAAAAACTTAATATGGCATATTTTAGCCAGTCAAAGACTCTAAAAATTAGTTTTTAACACATTTTGTACACTATTATTTAAATGATTCAATGAAAAATAAAAATAATCCGATTATCGTTCTTTTTTAACATTTAATCCGTCACAAAATACAAAATTTTGAAAAGACAAAAGGAGACCGCTGCAGGCAGAGCGTTTATTTATATACTTTAGTGTCGGAAACATCCATATTGCTTTCGGGAATTCCCCTAATTCAATTATTCTACACATAAAAGTTTATAGATTTTATAGTTTTATGTACATTTATACATTCATAACTCATAAGATATAAGTATGTTCATTTTGTAGAACACTGAATTTTCTGAAATTACCCAAAAATTAATTAATCCCAAAATTATACGATACTACATGAAATTCTCTATAAACCAGATAATTATCCGGATATTGGCAACACTGACTAAGATAATAAACAGACTCACTGTCTACTCCTGTGTAGACTACACTGTCTACACAGAAGCAAGGCGGATATTTTCGTAGCCCTTTTACATGTAAAAATATCGTGCCTGAGACCTACGAGCACAAGCGACGTCACCCGATCTGACCAATCGAATACGTGAAATCAGGACGCTACAAGTTTTAGCCCTGCTAGCCAGCAACATCAGCTAACGGAAAATATTTTGAACGTCAGAATAAAATTTAAACAAGTAAATCAATAAAATCCGTGTAATAATTAAAAATAGTATCGGTAGATAACAATACATTTTTATTTTATATTTATATAAATTGGTTTCCCCTTGTAACCCTTCCAGCCCTTATAGCCCTACAGCCTTTACGGACCAGCCCTCACTGTTGGGTAGGTATTTAAAAAAAAGGCAATTAACCCCTTTAAAATAATTACCCGATAAACAATCGTATATTGAGTAATGGGTATTGTCAAAAATAAAAAAATGTTGCAAAACTATTTATTTATTATCCAACGTAATTTTATCTATTTTTTCTACAACTGTTTTGATATAGTTTTAAAAAAGGTTAAAAAATGTATTTTAATTTTCACAAATATTTTGAATGGCCGCTCTACTAGTAGATCACGTATATGTTATGTAATTATGAAAATAAAGTAAGATAATCTGATTGCTAGGTTAGATGCATTAGTGACTAACTAAAGGGGCTCCACAAGATATGTTTCTAAAGTAGGCCATCACTAACAAACACAGAGATATGAGTTGTGTCCGTGCTCTAAATTAAATCCTTTACACTTAAAACACAGAACAATGTACTTTAGAAACACTTTTTTGGGGATCACTCCTTACTTTCTGATAAGAAAATCCGAAGAAACAACTAACTGGAATATGAATTGGAATTTGGTTACGCTACTGGTATAAGAAGATCCCTGCTGTACTACCAGGAATACAAATGCTATTTAACATGCGTGTTACACGTCTTTTTGTCGGTATTGGACTTTGATGTCATGATTTATTTACCTTAAATCGGTTACAGTTTCCTTTACATCATGGTTTATCACAGTCTTTCATTGATTACCGTTAGATACGAACAAAAGCTCTATTATACCTTGATTGTGTATACAAGGTGCATATTTTTTACTTTCAATGGTATTCCGTGAACGATATAGGTAGTTTTAATAAATTTTATTCTCAAGGGTAATGCAATAAAACAAATGGTACAGTTATTCACTAGGGTTTGAACTATTTCACTCCTAAATTCCGTACCATTATCTATTAGAACTTTACTCGCTCCTCTAACAATTTAATAATTGTGGAAGGAACCATACTTCTCATAGGAAATAATAATGAAAATTTACCAAAGCAGCAACAAACAGACAATATTGTTATACTTATAATAACTATTTTTATAATAAACACAAATTCGGATTATTTAACACTTATATTTTTAAAACAACGTTCAACTGTAAAATACAAATATCGAATGCCTAAATATTAATTACTGAATAATGTCTTTCTTCTTCCCGAGATAAGAGTCCTGTAGACGGTCGACTAAAAACAATAAACAACGGCATGAAGGAGGTTTCATAACATTCGGCCATTCTTCTAGTCAATATTGTCCTCAGACTCCTTATCAAGTTTATCTACAACAAATAAATATTATATTATATTACCTTTTTATTTCGTAATTATTGTTTTCATCCTATCTTCTGCTCTTCCTAAGCTCACAGTACATTTCTTGTTTTGTAGTGTATACGTTGATTAGAACATTCTTGTACGCTCTAATTTCTTAACATACACTACCTACAAACCCCCCCTGCTAAGATGTTTGAGCCTAATAACCTCTTCTGTACGGTCTCTTTTCTCAACAGACACCTACCATACAACAATGTCGATCTTAGCAGTTGCCAAGGTTGGGTAAATGTAGGCGATTTACTCAACATTACACCTTTTGTTGGGAGGGCTTGTTTTCGAGACACACTCTTCACTCATTAATGCTAATATTTGGAGGAAATTCTTTAAATATGTCCAAATGATCGCACAAAGGGGGATAATGATTATCTTTAATGAGTTGGAAACGTTGATTTCTAAGGACCACGAACAGCCACTCTTCTTGTCGGTTACTGTGCTCGGAATATCACAAATTAGCCCTTTTGTACAAAGTATCTGACTTGAAACGCCATAAAGGGTATTTTGAAGGTGCTTTCTGTACACTCTGATGAAGGTACAATTTATCAGAAGCAATATGCGATATGCCCTAGGACGAAAACAGATAAGTATATACAAATTTGTAAAAACCAAATCCACAGGGCTGGATCGCAAGAAAGAATGAAGTCTAGAATTAATGGCATCTGCTACCAAACAGCATGCCAGTATACGGATTGCTTCAAAACCACAGAAGAATTTAGAATAAAAGTAAATGGGTCTAGAACCAAGTCAGTGGCGGCTGTGGTAAAAGTTTTAGGGTGTTCTGCAATTTTTGCAAAAAAAGCTTACCTTTCAGGGAGGGTTGATTTCTTAGTCAAAGTTCCATCGATTTTATCGTGCTTGCTGAATGATGGATTGCTGGAACGATTGCCACACAAAAAAAAAGAAACACCAAGCACTATTTTACTGTACTCTACTTTCTTCAAAAATAATACAAAATGTTTAAGAAAATGACGTGAACAATTTAAACAGATAGTGTGATTTTACAGTCTATTTTTTATACATTAAGTTTATCCTACGTTCGTTTTGGTTCGCAAATTTTGGAATTAAACTTAAATAGATAGCATGGAAAGAGCTGTTAAACGATCTTCGGTCATTGAATTTCTGAGAAACGTTTTGATTCGATTTAGTGTTGAGAAACATCGCTCGGCCTCTGATGTTGTCATAGGAGTTGTTACCACAATTTCTAATAATTTTCTAGTCTCCTTTAACGTGGATTGTTTGATATTAAAAATTTCAGTAGAGATAGTGTGCCATTCAATGCCCTGCAATCATTTCTTGAATAAATAACAGACAGTTCAGTTCGCAATCGTTCTTTGTCAAGTGTGGGATAAAAAGAGCATGCAGGAGTGAGTTTATCCTCGGGAAATTTACCACAATACTCTTCAGCATTCCAAAAAAAAGTGAGGAAATTCCTAGATGCTCTTTAAAATCAAATCGATCTTTTGCACAATTTAGGATAACCTCACACACCTCTATAGCAAAAATCCGATGATCAAATCTGCTGTTACTTGAGCGGTTGCGTTTATTTTCTGGTCGCTTATTATATCTATTGCTTTAGTAATGATGCTATCAATATTATTTCGAACTTGAGTCATACTGCGTTCAAAAGTATCAATAGCGTCTTTTATTATAGTGGGTTCAATTTTTCTTTGCTGCAGTTGATTGAATAGGATGTCTACGTGGGGCATCACATGATGAAAAAGAGGCGAATAAAAGCGGCTGCACTACAGACTGTGTTGTTGGTGAATTGTTCTTCTATTTCATGCATACACTCAATGAGAGACGCTCTATTTTTGTATGCAACATTAATGGTCTTTATATTAAAATTCCAACGGGTTGTAGCGCCGTAGGGGATCCTTCTCTTTACAATCTTGTTTAAGACTTCTACTCGCTGGGGTGAATTATTAAAAAAGCCCGGAATGTCTTGTAAATTTCCGAAAAATACACGTACTTGCGAATTTGCAGAAGCAGCTTTAGACATAATTAAATTTGACTGATGGGCATAGCAATGTACAAAGTGAGCAAAATGATACTTTTTTTAATTATTGCTTGAACTTCTGCGTGTTGGCCGCTCATCACCGCGGCTCCATCATAACTTTGTGAAATCAGTTTGTTCGGTAAATTTTGAATTAAAGAATCCATAACAGTTAAAATTGTTTTACTAAGTGTTTCTGCATCACATTTTTCAGGAATTAAGACGTTCCAAAAGCGTTCAATTGGCTCACCATTGAGAACATATCTAAACATAACTACCAGTTGAGTTTTTGCAGCAACATCCGTTGTTCACGGCAGACATCGAGCATACACTGTAACAAATCGTTCTGTATTTCTTTAGATGTACCTTTAAATACTGAAGAATTTTTTAGGTGGTCACTTAGAGTTGCATGTAATTCAGCTGAGAAATTTATAAGTCCACGAAATATCCTCGGATTCTCGGAAGAATCGCTCTCATCATGTTCCCGAAGAGCCAGTTCAAAAGCTCTACAAAACTTAATGCAATTAATAATTTTGAATAAAATATACCTATTCTTTGACAAATTTTCATTATGTCTCTGTATATTTATCCAATAAGCAGAATCTAATTGAGCTATAATATTAGATGTCCCTAGCAACGCAAATTCTATGCAATTATGAAGATGGTTTTTAGAGTTTTCGTGTTTTTTTATCTTTAAACTTAAGTGTTCAAGATCGGTAACCCCTATTTCCGTCCAAGCTTTATCGCCACCAAAAAGTAAACAGGAAAAACAGTACAGAGTATTTTTTTGTTGCATCCACAGATCCATTCGTTTTTTGAATAAATAACTCTATTAAATTTTCATGTGTAACTTTTCCTCTACTTACATTAGTTTTTTCTATAATTAAATCTAGTAATGGCCTACTTTTTGCTTTTAATTCCATCTTTTCTTCGTATGTATATTTAAAAAAATTCTTTACGTTTATTAAATTGAAGACTACTTCCTTAGTACACAAATAATTGTCAGCAATACACAAAAAAATACAAGCACCCTTAAAATTATTGTTTTTAACTTTAACTCGCCGTAAACTCAAAAGCCGCGAGAAATTTCGAAACAAATCGACACCGTACGTATTATGCACAGCGCTGGACTAATTGCAGCGAATTTTCCACTTCACCGCATCACCGGTTTGTTTTAACCGTGGGCGTGGGGGTAGCAGAGTGCCGCGCGGATGTTTGAAAGATCGCACAGAGCTTCATAATGAGGCCCAGATAAATAATAGTTCAGCGAAGGTTATTCCACTGGTCGACTTTACGTACATGGCTGCCAGCGATGCCAACGCTTTGCCATCAGTTATTTTTAAACATTACAATGCGAATATAATATTATAAATTTTCTTTTTGGTATCTAATAGGAAATATTTGAGTTAGATTATGTATTTAGCATTTTTTTGGGAGCTCTGCAGCACTGCAGCATTCATTTACCACCCGCCACTGAAAGTACTCTGAAAGTTTGGGAAAATACCCATGCTTCTTCCATGTAAAAATTTACGCAAATAGAAAATATGAAGAGTTCAACATCGAAAAAAAAACTATGATATCCGATGTCAAGTAGTCATAAAAAAGCAAAATGATCTGAAGACGCCTAACTAAAAACTAAATGAGCTTGGTAAAAAAAATATATATTTATACACGAGATTGCAGATGCAGATATTCTCGCTCAAACGCCTTCTTTGGAGCAATTCTGCGATATTAGAAATACCACTATATTTGGAATGATTTAAAACCAGGAAATATCAAAAGTCTGTAAGTACATGTCTGCGCAAGAACGTGCTACGCAAAGTAATGTGGATCCTTATCGAATTGCCGACTACTTTAGTAAACTGGGACTAGTAGTGATTGCAGATTCTGTGAGGAGAGAGCAAAACCTCTATTAACTTTCTGATAAAATGTGTGGTACTACAGCATACTTGGTATTATATCAGATATAAAAGGGTGATCTGTCCAGCTTGAAGCCACTCCAAATCTTACTTAGAAAGATAGGATTGAATGAGTTCTTATAAACGTCGAGACTACTACTTCTTTGCCACTGTTGCGACAGAAGGGGATAAATATTTTAGGTAGCAGTGTATCTAACACACCACATGAAAACAATTAAATAACGTCAATCAATTAATGACCACTAGTTTCGACCACCTTGACTATCATCAGAACTAAACTAAAATACAAAAATAGCACAAATGAAAAATCGCCAGGATAAAACACCTCAAGAATAAAAAATAGCGCATTCACAAAAAAGAGATCAAATAAGATAGCTTCGGAAAAATGGCGTTAGGACGTAATAGAGTGATGATAAAATAGTGAGAGTTTAAAAAAGTAACAGGTCAAAATATATTAGAAAAAATTATCGCTCCAGGCTGCACAGGTTAGGTAAATTAGTTTTTATTTATTTTTCTCATTTTATGTATAATTTTTTGCGATGCAACCCGCGATGGAATTGGTTAAATTTAATAATATTAATGAATAATAAAAAAAGCGCTGTTTTTTGCAATTTTGCCCTGTGCTATATTATCATCCTTTATTTAGTAGCGGTATCTCGATCACCTAATGAAATTATGAGGATGTTTTCCTAACACTCTATAGGTATGTGTAATACACGCATAAGAACACTCTGTAGAAAACGCGTTCGGTTCAATGGCGCTAATCCGACGTGAAATATTGGTATTCTCAATCGGGAATTATTTTATGGGACGATCGGTAGATATCGTAGAGTGATAATTTATGTGTAGATACAAATATGTACGTACCTGCCCTTTGAAATTGGATCATAAAATATTAGGTAATTTGTTATGTTAGGACACCAATAGTTTACTATTTGAATTTGGAGGTTAATTGGTAGATACTCTTTAGAACAAATCGGCATTACTATAGGGACCGTGCGTGAAATATAGAGGCAGCACTAATGCCGAAGTTAGCCCCCGATAGTGTTTAATTTTAGAATTAAATGGGGTAAACATTGCAAGTAAATAATAAAGGATATTTTTTAAAATATTAAATATAGATACTGGACCGTAACAAACAATTGTGTACATGGTCAAAATGATATAAAATGTGAAAAACTATTAAAATCTGGGCATGCATATACATTTTGAGGAAAAAGATTTAAGTGACAATAAATTGCAAAGTTGTACCTCAAGCAAGAGTATCCAATATCAAAATATTGGTATTTAGTAACACTGAATTTAAAAGTATTACAATAACATTTAAAAAAATGCAAGTTAATAAATAAGATTCATAATATTAATTTTAGCTTGATGTTAGTCGAAATGTCATTCATCCACCTTAGACGTTTATGAGACACCCAATGATATACATAATTATATAAATTGCTCACACATCTGTAAATAAGATTACAAAAAGCGGGTTGCAATACGCGATGCAATGTTGCCTTTCCCAGTGCCCACTGAATAGAGCCGTTCTAGCTCAAACGTGCTTTAAAATCAAATTTCAGCTTTTGAATCTTTAGAAATAGAAAATAATTTAATTTTTACTTCAAGACACGTATTTTGAAAGTTGAGTTTCCATGTAGTTAAATATTATTAATAAATCTAAAAAAAATTTATAACAGATGCATGTAAATAATTTTTTCTAATTTTGACATATAAAGTGACATTTTTTGTAATCACAGCAAGTGTCAAAATGATCTACTTTACGCAACCAGTTGCATAATATTAAACATTATGAAACTGGTTTCGAAAAATTCCTTATGTCACCTGTTGCGAAAACAAAACAAATAAAAATAAACCTTTTGGTTTTAAAATCAATAATATACATTACTATTGAGATTTTATATGAAAAATGGACAGGTTGACTTATAAAAAGAAGTATAGTTAAACTTACAACCTAGTAATAATGTTGTTTTGATCCCTATTTAATAAAGAATATAAACCCACAGTAAGCCGTTGAGAATAAATAATTAATAATGATGTTTTAATCGTAGTTCTGTAAATGAATTGTTTACAACTACTAAGTGCTCAAAATTGAACAAAACATGTCATTGTATTAGATAAAAAGAAACCTTCGCCCAGTGAAATACGCTTTTCGTCGTCCAATTTACATATGGATAAGCAATATATGTAACTATGTATATCATTGGGTGTGAGACACCAAGAGAGCTCTGTGGAAATTTATTAAAAAAATTTACTAAAGAATCAAATCCACGATTCCGAAGTTTGTGTTTGTACATCCACGGATGCAACAAGTTTTTTTTGATAATGATATTACAAAAATAATTTATTTAATTAATAATTACTAAACAATAAAAGACGTATAAAACTTAAATAAATCACCCCCATAAAGTTCACATTTTTGTCACCAGTTGGCATTAAAATCATGACGCATGGTCCCTGAGATTATACAGGGTTAGATAGAAAAGGCGGAACACCAGATTCCTGACTTTATTGGACATCTAACAAAAAATGTTCGGACATGTTATTTAGATGCGCATGTACGAATGTTTTATGAGGTCGTTACCATTCGAAATATAAAGACGCCAATTTTTTGAATTTCTATTTTTTGATAGTACCAATTAAAATGACACATTCACTTTGTAAAATATTAGTTACTAAAGTACTGTACTAAACTCCTTAGTAGTAGATTTGTCAAAAATGTAAAACGGAATAAATGTACAAGAAGGGTATAAATTATAATATGTTGTAGGTGCATACAAAATTGCTATATTTCTTTAACTGATGCATAAGTTTAACCTAAAAACGTCTGTGTGCAGACATTTGTGGGGATCACGAGTAGACTAGCGAACTGTTTTATGTTTGTGTTGTTTTTTAGATGGGAAGTTCTTTTTGCATGGTATGTTTAGTAATTCTTGTAGATTGTCTGCTGTTTCTTTTGCATTGTGCCCATATTCTATTGGTACTTTGTTGTACTTTTCCAAGAATATTGTTACCCAGCACCCTGCAGTAGCTTGCAGCTGCTATAGGAAACGTAAAAATAGAAGAATTACAGTATCACCCATCACCTGACACTGTGCTGCGGTCATCATAAATTAAAGTACAAATAATGCCTAGAAATGTCTAGAAATTTCTATGTTTATAAATTTCTAGAAATGTCTATAAATGTCTAGAATTTTTTAGAAATGTCTAGAAATGTCTAGAAATGTCTAGAAATGTCTAGAAATATCTAGAAATGTCAATCCTTGTCAACAAACATTTGAACGGTTCGAGATTCTGGAAGGTTCAAGCGAGCTATATAAGTCGATGATCTAGACAGTTTTATGATAGACGTTGTACGTTCATGCCTGTCAAGTAAAGTCACATTATGTTAAGGTGTCTATGGTATCTGTTTTTTTTTGGTTCTTTTCTTCATTTGGCGTTCTCTTTTTATAACTTTCATCAATACTGTTATTAATTTATTACATTTAATGGAGAAGTTGTGGTATACATTTTCTGCGGTAACTTTTGTTGCAGTAACAACTATAGAATTTAAAAGTACTTTAGATGGTTACTGAATATTTTACAAATGGGGAAACTACAAACAATCTCCAAAACTCTACATCTAGACTAGCAATTAAACAAGTTTATTTAATTCTTTATATCTGTCATTACCAAGGTTTATGCCTTATTAAAATCAGTCACAATATGTCAATATAGCTTTACACTTCATTAGCAGACCCAAAATAAAGTTAATATAAAAAATATAAAAAAAACATTAATCGATATTAGAAAACAAGAAAACACGGAGAACGAAACAAGTGCTTCTTATACTTAGATAAACAAATGAAATATAGATAACTAACGTGCGCCGTTTGACATAGGCTTTGTTTGAAGCCAGTGTCTATGAAGGTTTGGTCTCCATGGGAGTATCAAAGGATTCTTTTATAAATTAAAAGAAAAATGCATCTAAAACAAAGGTTGAAGTGACGAGGCCTTAAAACCTTGACTAGTGGCATTAATTTTATTCAAATAATATATTTACATTTTAATAAAACGCTAAAATAATTTAACTGTAGCTTTATTAGCATAAAATAGTAACATTAAAATTTTCTATAAAAACGTCCTTACCTCTAGCAACATTTTCAGTGATTTGTTATCGATTCAGTTTTTGTTTTGTTTTAATAACCTAAAAGATTTCTTTATCATAAATAACAATTTTATTGATGAGAAATACATTTTTCATAAATTTTTAATATCATTTATAGAAATAAAATAGATATTTGTGTACCATAGGCTATAAGTATAGAGTTGATCTTTTTCGGCCGAATCAAAAATTTACGGCAGAGGCCCAGTAACTTCTGGTGAGTAATATTACAATAGATAGACAGATAATTTATTACATTACATTACATTACATTACATTACATTACATTACATTACATTACATTACATTACATTACATTACATTACATTACATTACATTACATTACATTACATTACATTACATTACATTACATTACATTACATTACATTACATTACATTACATTACATTACATTACATTACATTACATTACATTACATTACATTACATTACATTACATTACATTACATTACATTACATTACATTACATTACATTACATTACATTACATTACATTACATTACATTACATTACATTACATTACATTACATTACATTACATTACATTACATTACATTACATTACATTACATTACATTACATTACATTACATTACATTACATTACATTACATTACATTACATGAATAGCGTTTTGCTGTTAGCACTTCAAGTTTTGACATATAAGGCTAAGATTTTAGGAAGTAGACAAGTCAAACATTAAAATATGGGCCTAAATATTATGACTTGAATATTAAAATATCAGCAAATGTATGCTGTTTATTATGTTTTTGATACCATATAATATAATTCTGGAATTGGCCTCAATACATTCTAATAAAATTTATAACTATAATATCAGAATGACATTCAAATCCTAACCTAGATATTTGGACCAATCAGCATTTACGATTTATAATTATGACAGCTTACAACAAAAATTAAAATCACTTACGAATAGCAAAATCGTCTAACATTAGAATACCTTAATCGCATGTTTGTCCTTTTGGAGATTAGGGTGGGAAAAAACCCAGGTTTTTTTAAAAAATCCTACCCGACGCGTTTTTTTGAGTTTTTATGAGTTTTTTCGAGTTTTTTGGGGATTTTCAGTTTTTTCTTTAGATTTGATATATAGTTTCTGCTCTATTAAAAGTTTCACAAAAATTATGACTTTTATTGCAAAAATAATAATATAAAATATGCTTACAAAATAAAGCACGCAACTTGACATAAATATATAGATTTGGCATCAGTGCATCAGCATCTGCACACGTCTTCCGCTTCCACGCAGCCCACGCCAACAGCCGGAGAATGGGGAATCACCGATATTTCTTCGGGAATTTATTTAGAGCACAACAATTTTAAAATTTTAACTGAATACCCGATGGCGTAAATAGAAAAGCTACTTCAATACGTCCCCCAGGCAGTGACCAATTAGACTAGGGTTTTTATGCTTTATTCGTGCAGAAAACCTACTTGAATATAGCCCCGGAGGGTGCCGTATTGGAGTAGGATTTTCCGGTCTTTAGGCGGCGTAATATTCTGTAATTGCTATTTTAGTACGTGAAGTGTTTCTTTAGTGGTTATGATTGGTTATGTTTATAACGCGCGGCGGCTTGGTATTCGATTGTTTATCAACAAAAAGTGAATTAACAATATACCCTACCAATAAAATGGAAGAAACTATTGAAACATTCCACTGTCTTTCTTTGAAGACATCAACACAACTGTTCATGAATATTCATCAAATGAACACACATCTGATTAAACTACATCTCATCAAGCGGAGTTAGGGGCATTATCATAGTTCAATATTCCCATTGACCAAATAGGTCTTGACAATTACAATAACATAGTCCACAAAATAAATGATGAGTTTACACGTATTGATCAAGTTTTACAAAGTGAAGCAAATACGAGCCATATACCTCAGTTACAGATAATAATTTCCTGATTATCAATTACTATATACAAAAAAATTAGAATGTTTATTTGTTGGAAAACAAAGAAAATAAACAATACAGGAGCTATACAAAATAACAAAAGTCTAACCCAACAAAAAAGACAGAAACAAAAATAAAAAAAAACAAGAAACTTAAATCTCATATTTTTAAAAACAAACAGGTGTGATATAAAAAAAAAATAGGAACAAGAAGACACAGCCATGTACATTAATAAAAAAAATATTTATAGAAATATAGAAATAGGAAAACATAAAAAACTCACTCAAACACGTCGACGAACCCAAACAATAACTTTAGGAAAACGCAGAATTGAAATTTCTTCTTTATCTACCAAAAATATGGATAACAGGATAACAGAAGACATAATTTATTTTTTATTTTTTGTACACTCATTATGCATAGCCCAGTCGCCTATTTTCATTCATTGTAGACTGCAGCCATGTTCATCTATATCATTGTGTGCAGGAAGCTCTTTCGTAGTCAGTTGGCTATCCACGTTTGGTATTCAGCTTCAAAATTGTCTATTCCAAATTTGTCCATTATTTTCATTCTGTGATCGGTAGTGAAAAAAGTATTATTTTTTATATTTTTGAGATTTAACAGGCTTAAAGAACCTACCTAACAAAATATCAGTAATGCATATCTTGCAGGTTGTTGATTAATTCGCAAAAGCCAAAGAGGGGCAACTGCCCCCCCCAAACGACGCCCATGACTATATACAACTTTTTTATATACAGAAATTTGTCGCTATACTAGAAACTCTACAGACCCCATCACAAATCATGTCATTTGTGTATCACAAAACAGCCGGTAGGAGATCAAGCAAAATTAAAGTACAACCAACATCTATTTCACGTCGAAAAACTAGAGGTATTTCAGGAGGAAGAATTCAAGCTGGACGTCCTGCGAAAGTAGAACGCCAAGATGCCAAAAAGTGACCCCATAATATAGCATTCAATATTGAGAATAATTTACGGTGTGCCAAAAAACATTAACGAACCTTACAAATAGCACCACGCTTACAGGTAAGAATGTCGCCACTTGATTATCAATTATTACTAAATAAAATTTACATCTAGAGTAATTTACCAAAGACAACTACCTCACACCGAAGAGCTAAAGATACCTATTTTCAGTTAAGGTGCCAAAAAGCAACCACATAATATTAAAAATAATTTACAGTATGACAACAAATATTAATAAACTATGCAAATACATATATAAGGGTTGTACTGAAGTAGTATTTCCACATGTTTAGGAAGCGTAATAACGCGCAATCCTACTCCAATACGGCACCATCCGATGATATATTCAAGTAGGTTTTCTGTACGATTAACCCATAAAAACCCTAGTCTAGTTGGTCACTGCCTGGGGGACGTATTGAAGTAGGTTTTCTATTTACGCTACCCGATGCATTGATGAGTGCGTTTTGCCGTTGCGAAATTACATCATTCTGAAATTATGGCGAATAACAATAAAGGTCAAGGAAGAAAATTAGATTTCAGTTGGGCAGACGTTAACAAAACTAAAATGGAAGGAAAGCTTAAAGCCGAATGTAAACATTGTAAAATTTTAATTAGCTGCAAACTTGGTAAAAATATATAATCATTTAAGAACCAAGTCTTAGGAATGAGAATATGACGAAAATACAGATTCTGATTTCTGATTTTCCTGATTACTAATATGCTTTGTTTAACAAAAAACTTGTTTTATTATTTTATTTCCCCATATACCATATTTAAAATAAGTGTTTTGTTAGTTTAGTTTTAGTTTCTCTCGTTTTGTATTCACCTACTACTTACTTCATGTTTTTGTTTTTATTCAGAAATAAATATATGCATATGACGTTCATTCAACTGAAAATTGTTAATAGTGGGTTTTATCAATTAAAGAAACCCGATAAAACCCACTGGGTTTTATAACATGGGCAAATTCTATGCCAACCCTGTTGGAGATTGAGCTTTGTCCTTGGCGCTATCATTCCTATCCGTTTTCGGTTGAAAATTAGAGAACAACCCCCTCTGACTTGTTCTAGATCAACAAAATTCTCATAAATAAACTTTCAACATGCTTTTAAAGTTTTTGAAATTTTAGATCCTTTAATAATCTTCAAAATGATATGTGCCAATAAATATTTACCTATTATTTTTAACATAACTTTTTTTCTCTGAGTTTAGACTCTTTTATATGACTTCTTCATAAATTGAATAATCTATTCTATAGTTTCTGGATCAATGCCGGTGGAACAACGTCGGTGAAAGAACCTTAATTTTCTGATCCAGTATGTGAAAATTATAATTACAAATCTCTTCTAGACTCTGTCTTTCACTACATTCAGTAGAACAAAAAATCCTATAGGTAAAGAATTATATAATATTTACAAAATAATCATTCTACCAGTATAATTATAATTTATTTCATTGCTATTTTTCAGAAGATACAAGAAACTCTTTGGAGTAGTTTATATTCTCATAAAATGTTTTCTTTCCAGACGCACTAAGAATTATTTTACTTTGTCAATGTATGAATAATTTGTAGGTATTGTATTGCATAATATTATTATAACTTACTTGAAGACGAATCATGTCGAGAATTGAATAAAATAGGAATTGCTTTCAGTTTTAAATTCGTAACAAATTCATTATTTAAAAAATGTTTCCAATATATTTGAGTGTTTTTGTTAATTTTATCAACTTCAACCCTTCCTAATTCTAGGTTTTACAACTTACAACTAACAGAATTCGTTAAAAAACATTCTAGAAACTATAAAGACTTTAAAAATATGCCCTGGGAATATAAAATCATACAAATGTACAAACAAAACTGACGGTTCCTTAGTGCTTGTTGACAGTTGTGAAAAAATTTTGGCGCTACTATTTAAAATAAACGAATCACATTAGATACCAAGGAGAAAGAGAAAGTAATAGAAAAAACGGTTCATACTGGCTTCAAATAGATCCAGGCCGCTGATCTATTATTAATTTGTTTATCTGAGTTCTTATAGGTACTATATTTGAATAAATAAGTCTTTTACATTATTATTAAAAAAAAAGTATTTCCTGTATTACATATCTGCAACATTGAAATTCAATCATCATTCAATAACAATTGAAATTGTATTCTGTGCATCGAGCTGTCGATATCGCGTTATCCGTGCCTAATGAATCTACAATAGTCGATTGCGGTATGTCTTTGAATTCAGTATTAAGATAAACGCCACGTTTATTTACAATGACTTGTAGTGAATACGATGTAATTGTTTCGCGGAATATTTATTGTTTTCACAGTAACAATAAACCTTAAGAATCGTTCTCGGGACATAATTATTATTTATTGGTACCGACCAAGTTGGATCGCTATAATGATAACTCAGAAATATAGGAAGAGTGTCAAAAGTTTGAGATAGTAAAAGTCGTAGAAAGATTACAGTAAGATTCCTTAAAAAAATAAAAATAAAAAAAATAACGGTCCAAGGTATATTTGATGTATATAATTTCAAGCTTGTATAAAAAGCAAAAAATGATCGACATTGTAATGGTGATATAACCAGTCTTGTACCCAGTGGCGGTCATATGGGGGTGTCATGGAGGCAAAAAAACACTGCAATCTCTTTTACTTATACCAATTGACGCGAGAGGCGTGCCTTAAATCTTGTCAGCTAGGGTCTAAAATTGATCTGAATGCCGTTCAAAGTAGAATTATTAGCGATATATAAAGTTTTCTTAAAAGTAAATGAATTGAAGTTAAAAACAAATATTAGGTACATGGTTAACACTACTTATGATTGTGTTTATTATTACGTAAACAGAGCTGTCGCATTTGAAAGGAGACATCTGCTAATTTGAGTGGGATTGGTTTGAGCGAGTATATTTATTTAAGGAACGAGCATTCCTCATATGAATGATTCAGTCTACTACGCTTACTTCACACTACTGTCATACTTCAAAATTAATTGCGTGCTTTCTTGATAAACACTATACAACTATAATAGTGACAACTAAAAAAAATTATTAAACTGATAATACCTGGCATTAAGAATGCAAATATACTTTCCTAATGTAATTTTGAAAGCCTTTTGCGCGCTTTAGAGCCTTATGTTTAGTCAATACCGAATTATAACCCTAAAAAATCCTTGTAACAATACTCTTCCATCTGTAACGTGTGGAGGGTGGGTTAACCCATGGCACTTAGGCTTAACTAGGCCCACTGTGCTTTCTCCTAAGTATATAGGCATCTCCTAACTCGTGATCCAGCTTACAGGTTTAATGAGGTTGACAACGTCGCCAAGAGGAGCTTCTCTTATATCGGCCGGTGTTATCCAATTCTCGTCGAACACAAATCGATGGTTTCATCTTCTTGTTTGTCCTCCCTGCAGAGTGCAAATTCTGAAAGCCCTACGATATGGAGATGCTTCCGTAGTTGGCAATGTCCCGTCAAAATGCCTGTGATAAGGCTCAAATTATGTCTAGTCATAGTCAAGTATTTGTTTGCTGTAGTGTTGTCAGGATAACTTAAAATTTGCAGCTTCTTATTTCATCTTTTCTTGAATTTCACAAGGGAATGTTCTTTAATTAGGTCTGTCACTACCGATTTTGTCAGGCCAATAGAAAGACCAGGTCCAAAAAGTATTTGGTTGGCTGCTCTTTGTCCAGTGAATTAGCAAGACAGTTACCTTTCAATGTGGCGTGACATCTTGAGTTGACCACATTGTTGATGGATACTTCGGCCAAAGCTTCGATACATTATATTCGATAAATTCCAAAATGAGACCATAATATGCATTAAAGGTTAAAGGTTTGCTAGTAGAATGTTGTGAAGAGTAAATACAATACAAATAAAAATTCAAACAGTCTATGGTCTTGGTTTTGAATATCCTTTTAATATCTCTATTGTATATTTGGGTAGAGTATTATAATAATAAGAAGAATAATAATATTTACTGTTAATCAAGAAAAGGTGCAAATTGCCTAAATAAATAGGTACATTATTACTTTTTTACCTGTGTTATATTAATAGTAGGAATGGCATCTTCTTTTAGATGAACATAACATTTAGAACTTAAAACATCGTGCTTGGAACAGAATACACTATAAATATTAATTAGATACGCAAAAAGTTCTATTTACAAAACGTATCCATTTCTTACGTTTTTTGGATCCCTTGGAAATCTTCAAAAAATAAATAAAATTGTGTTTATTATGTAGATATATAAATGTTGTATGCTAATTAAGAATGTAGTTTCTAATATTTACTTATTACAGTCATTGATAAGAAACCATTTAATTTAATTATTCTAAACACAATATCAACATTTTATTTTAATACCACTTTGCACTGTGTTTATACTTACCTAAGAAATGTTATTTTTTAAATGTTCTTGTTATCCACATCATTGTTGCTTGTGCAATTGCGCTTGGCACACGACGCCATTGTTCTTTTAATGTTTTTGAGACGAATAGTGTAACTATAATAAGATTAAACAATACACTAAAATTGAAACTGTCACAAGTGAAGGAAATCTAGTATCAATATGGTCGACGTGATGACACTTTTGACCACGTGATTACATCTCCTTCCCTATTTTACCTTCATGCTGGGCACAAAGAGTGGTAGAAAAGTTTGGAAACATAATTTTCTTGAAAATGGATTTTCCGCAATCTAAAAATATGAAATTTGAGGGTTTAAGAAAATGGCGATTGCTATTAGATTGACCATTTTTACTATAATTGTTACTTTGTTTTTTAATACAACAAATTTAAAAAAAAATCATAAAATATCAAGTGCGACATATTATTGTACTATGATTGCAGATTACATTTAAAATTTAAATTGTTTTATACCTACTATATATCTCCATTTATGGTTTTTATAGCTTATTTTTGAATTTTTGTTAGGTATTCCTTTTTTTATTAACAAATTAAATAGAGAGTTTCATTTCAATAATATGTTTTAATAAGAACTTTACAAGTGATAGTATAACAACTGCTACAGTTAGAATGAGGAGATTTGTGTTCTTAGTGCCCTGTATAAACTTATTTTCGACATATTTTTGTTTTTTATTTACACGTGTTGACCATATTTTAGTATCGCATCATAAAAAGAAAACTTGAAAGACGTAAATATATCACAGTCTGTCGAACATCGAATTATAAATGCCTTTACAGAAATCGTTTAAAAATAAACACACATTCCTCAAAGAAATTATGTTCTTGCGGGAGTGATTCATAAAAATTTTATTTGTTCTTACACGCACTGCAATTTTTACCGCTCTAACATAACGAGAATAACTGTCAGCGTTTAAAAAAATGTATGTGTATTCTGTAAAGGAGGAAATGAAATGCAAAGTTTTTACACCTATCATGTTAGGCTCTTAGCTCCAAAACTAGTCGGATCCCAAAGTGCCAGTGGTCGAAAAATAATCTTTACAACAATAAACTTATTAATTCTAAATTTCAATTTAATAATTATGACACCTTCAGTATGATCTTCATTATTTTTATTACGTTTTATAGAATTATATTAATGAATTTAAAGAAGATTGAGTCAGAAAATATTCTAAAAAATTTCTAAAAAGTTTTATAGCAGAAACGAAAGATGTTAAATTTATTACGACACTCGATAAATAATAACAAAACAAACAACAATTTTTAAATACCACTTTCAATTCTATACATGAAACAAGATGTTTAATTTAAACATAAATTATTAAAGGTACTTTAATTATAATACTAGAATGAAGATATATAATGCTTGGCATTCTTATGATACTCTCCACAGTTAAACACACCCCCTTTTAACCCCCCATTTTTAATCAGATTTTTTTAAAAATCAATAGGCTTCGTCCCATTGTAGATCTTGATATTCAAGTTGATATTGTTTTTCATTTTGTTTTTATGATCTTTTAAAGGTTTCAACCCTACGTTTTTAATAAGATTTTTCAAAATCAATAAGCTTTGTCCCCTTATAGTTTGATTTTTAATAAACATATCATATTGAAATCGCTTTTCGTTGTTATGATTTTTTTTTAAATTTAACCCCTTTTAACCTCCCTAATTTTAATTAGATTTTTTTTAAAAATCAATAACCTTCGTCCAATTGCAGAGCTTGATTTTCCTAAAAATTTCAAGTTGACATTATTTTCTGTTTTTGATGTATGATCTTTGTTTAATTTTAACCCCCTTAATCTCCCATTTTCAATCAGATTAAAAAAAAAAACAATAAGCTTTGTCCTATTGCAGAGCTTTATTTTTCCTGAAAATTTCAAGTTAATATTGTTCTTCGTTTTTGATTGATGGAATTTTTTTAAATTTTAACTATCTTAACCCCCTGTTTTTATTCAGATTTTTTAAAACTGTATAGGCTTTATTCCATTGTAGAGCTTGATTTTTCCTGAAAATTTCAAGTTGATATTGTTTTTCGTTTTTGTTTTATGATTTTTTTTTGTTTCAATTTCCCCTTAAACCTTCTATTTTTGATCAGAAGCTTTTGCACAATTCCCCACAGTCCAGGATATTTTTCGGGTAATTCTGCCTGCAGCCAAAATTTTTTATATCCTCTTTTAAATGTCACTTTCAGCTCCTCATTAGTGCTAAGCTCGAGTAGCTCCTCTTGTAATATCACATTCTCCACTTCCGTTTCATCAAATGGATTTATGATCGATGGTGGTATTTCCATCGACAGAATATCTTCAAATCTGAATTTAAAATCACCATGCAGGGCAATCAAATGTTGACCGTATGTCTGAATATCTTCATGAAGGGATTCTACCTACGACAAGTTTAAAAACTGTGAAAATTCACGCCGACCAATATTTTCCTTCATAAATTTCAATTTACCAAGAAAAGCTGAAATTACACTCTTTGTTTCTATTAAATTGAGGCTGTTCCCTTGTAATTGTAAGTTGAGGTCATTAAATTTTTTGAAAAATTTGTCAAATATTGTCTGCTTTAAAATTGATCAATTTTTAGAATTAAATTAGGATCTTTACTTTCCAAAAACTGTAAAACTGAGTCAAAAAGTAAATAAAATCTTGATAAACATGCACCTATCGACAACCAGCGTACTTCGGTATGTAACAGCAATCGTTGGAAGTCTTCATCATTTTCATCGCACAATTGTGCAAATAAACGCGTAATCAATGCATTGCTTCTTATTTTGTTAACTGCATTAATCACAAATTGAAACGATTGGTGCAATCTATCACTCAACTTTTTCGCTACTAGATGTTGTCGGTAGATAACACAGTGAATCGCAATTACCTCTGGTTTAATTCTTTTAAGATGGCTTATAAACCCACGATATCGCCCGACCATGGCAGGAGCTCCATCTGTTGCCACCGAAATAACATTTGTGAATGGAATCGATTTTTCTTTAAAAAAATCACTGAAAACATTAAATATTGATTCACCTTTAGTGTCCATCTTCAAAGTTTTCGCGAATAGTAGTTCTTCATGAATTTCTTCGCCCATAACAAATGGAACATATGCCAATAATAATGCTTCATTGCCAGGTAAAGTTGACTCGTCCAGTTGAATAGAAAAATGAGTTGTTCGTAGATAATCACACAAGAAACTTTTAACATCAGAGGTCATTTCATCAATACGTCTTTGTACAGTGTTGTTACTGAAAGGAATTCTTTCGAGTATGTCAAATGAAGATTTGTGCAGAACAGTTTTTAAAACCTCTTCAACAGCAGGTGTGCGGTTTTCCAGATTTTGCGATAAATAATGAGATAGTGTAAGATGCCCGCAAGCCATCATCGTTGCTTTCAGACCTTGAAGAGAACATACTGTAATTTTTGGAAATATTTCAAATCTGTACCTATTTTATCAGGATGACACCTTCTTAGATGATATTCCAGCTTTGATGGTTTCATAGAGTCATTGCTCAAAACTTTGTTGCATAAAAGGCATGTGGGCAATCGTTTGTCTGCCTTTGATTGAAGAAAACCAAATTTTGAATATTCCACACTGTACTGGCGACACTTCTTCTTAGATTCTGCCATGTTTTGTATCAATTACCTACCTATAAATGTGTAAGTAAATAAATAAAAAAAAACTTTGTTTTAGTAATCTTAAGGCGATTCTAACTTAACAGGATATGGCTATTTTAACATAATATGATTAATCAATTATTATAAATATTATGAAATAAACAAAGTTCCGGCAGCAAACTGTTCCTAATTATTAAAAGCAATAAATCGCTAAGATCCATAATAGAGTTTTATGAAAATGGCTGAACTTATTTTAATGTGATATAAAATTATTATTTCATTAATTATATTTTAATATATTTCTGTAATTCTATAGAAACTTTTAAACAATATTTTTACATCAAAACTCCGCAATAATTAAATGAATTAGATAGGTAATAAAAATGAAGTAGGGATGATGAGTTCAATCTTTCTTGGCTTAAAACTATATGCATATAACAAATAGACAGGTAGGTACTTCACTGGCAATCACTAATATGGATTCACTTTACTTTTCTTTTCGAAAGTCTGGAAACAAATTTAGTCACTGGCCAACACTAATATTGATTCACTTTACTTTTCTTTTCGAAAGCCTATAAAACAAAATCAGTCACTAGCCAACACTAATATCGATTCACTTTTCTTTATGAAATTCCAGAAACAAATGAGTAACGATTATCCTTGACATTCGTATTTATATTGATGAAGAATGAAACACGTTCATGCAAGATTGCAAACACATTCACCACAAGTCGTATTAATTTGTACATCTGAACAAGCGTTGCGGACGGGACGGCGGCCGGCGCGGCAACAACAAGTCTCTACTCGTTGTACTGAATATAAAATATGCGAGTTTTTACAAGTAACAGTCGCTGAGCTTCTTAAAATATTATCTGCCTATATTGATAAGAGAAGTCAAGTCAACATTTTAGTAACTTAAATGTTGACTGTTTATATTATAAACAGTTGAAATATTACCCTTTTATATTAAATATTATGTGGAATTGATTTAGTTTTTAATTTCGCATATTACATATTTACTTACCTAACCTCAGAATAAACTTTCAATCCTCTCCATTTATAGTAATCGTAGTTTTTAAAACATGTCAAAGCGTTTTAACTTCTGTATCGCTGTACGAAAAAACAATCTAAATTGCTTTGATCATGTGATATACTTTTGTAAGTTTTATTTTTTTTATTTCCTACAACAGGCACCACTATTAACATATATTAGCATATTTAAATCTAAAATATTAATTCGATATATACCCATCAATAAATATGTAGTTACCAAATATTTTTAAATAAAAAATACGTAAGCCTGTACAATTTCAATAATAAAACGAAGAAAAAATTATAAAATTGTTTTTCTTATAATTAGAAGTGTAACAAATTACTAATTAATCTCAAGAATTATATAACAACACCACATATGCAAGTGACTTGCATAAAAATCAATAAAAAAAAATTATGAATGAAAAACAAATTCTTTAATTTTCTACAGTTCATTAGAGAAAAGTAATAAATAAAGGAATTTTAGTAATCACTATTAACGTACAGAATCTAAAAATTTTAGGCATTTTTATGTTGTTTAAAATGTTTGTAAACTTGTTTACGTTGTTCTAAGTGTTTTATGTTTTTATTTAAAAGTGAAATAAAATATTATAAATTTAAGAATGTTCCTCATGAGCGCTTACCGTGCTCATATGAACACGGGGGTTGAATAACACATGACCTAGAAATTAATTGTTAACAAATATTTTTTACTATTATTATATCATATTTGTCACAATTAAAGTCTTTTATCACAATGTTATCAAATAGTGCCTAAGTCGTCTATATTTGCTTCGTTCCCTAAATAAAAATTGATTATTTATTTTTGAGACTAGTAGTCAATCTGTAATTATTTTAAATATGGATATGTTACTATTTATTCACTTATTATTATTTTCTTCTTTCTTGTCCAAAACCAGGTATGAATTATTCTGACCATTTGTGAAGTCTTGGCGTTTCTACTCCTAAGGACTAGCAGAGTTTTTAACCAGTTTGCAAAACCGTTCGACTATGCTATTAAGGATTTATTTTGTTTCGGTATTTTATTTTTGAAATATAATTTTTTGCAACTGGTTAATGGAAGTTCCTTCGGGACTCCAAGACCCTTTGGCAGGTGACAGTGCTGCCTTCATACCTTAATAGTACATTGATGACCGTAGTTAAAGACCCATCATTTGTTAAATTGGTTCTTTAGACTAGTTGTTTGTTACATGGCTATAAGAAAAAATTGCATAATATGATTAAATCGAAAGGCCGAGTTCGATATCGGATTTCATCGTTCTTGATTATTATTTTGTCATCAAAACATTCTCCAAGATAATAAAGTGTTTCTCTGGGAGTATCTGATATTGCACCATCCTGTTGGGAATGCCCAATTTGTAATTCCTCATCATTCAGTTCATTTATGAATGGGCCGAGTATCTCATTTCGATATCAAGCAATAGTAAGTGCGCCCTAAAAAAAATAGGACTTCTTCGACATATTCCAACCCAAACACCAACTTTTTAAGAATACAATGGTTTCTTATCAAAATACATGACATAACATATAGAGTTAATAATCACTGTGAATAAACTATTAAGTAAAAGAGAATTTTATTTTAAAAAGTTTAAAAAACCGAAACAAACTAGAGGTGCCTCATTTAGATTGGGAAATCTAAAATCACTAATTGAATTGAAACTGCCACTCACGATTTAAATGCCATTTTTTACTTTCCTATCTGTATACAGATATAAGGAAAGTATAGGAATCATGATTTTTTTCGACCTCGAGTTTTCGACGGATTTTTACGTTTTGAGGTCCCCTGAATCCGTTTTGACTATTTTCGCGATGATGTCTGTGTGTGTGTGTGTGTCTGTGTGTCTGTGTGTCTGTGTGTCTGTGTGTGTGTGTGTGTGTCTGTATAACGCATAACTCATGAACCGATACACAGAAAAACACCAAATTTTAAACTTAAGCTTTGTTTCAGCGTCCAATGAGCTGATTAGATTTTGGGCAGTGTCGGAACATCTGGGGGGTACTTTATAGGTGGTCATTTTTATATTTTATGGAATATATCTGTTATTTACGTTTGGAGAAGAAAATTCTTCAAATAAAAGTTACTTCTAATATAATTATCTATAATTTTTGTTTTATGCAAAATTTTCCTAAAATGGTCCGTATTCGAGAAATTTGACAAAATGTAAAAAACATAATTTTTTATAAAAATTATTCAAATAAAAGTTGTTTATAATATAATTCTCTATAATTTTTGTCCTATACATAATTTCTCTAAAATGGACCGTATTCGAGATATTTGAGAAAATGTGTAAATTTCGAAATTTGAAGAAAACTCAAAAACGGATAAAGGAAAATCATTAAATTTTAAACTTAAGGTTTATTTCGGCCTGACGTGAAATGATTAGATTTTGGACAAAGTTGGAACATCTGGGGTGTACTTTATGGGAGGCCGTTTTTATATTTTATGGAATATATCTGTTATTTATGTTTGGAGAAGAAAATTGTTCAAATAAAAGTTACTTCTAATATTATTATCTATAATTTTTGTTTTATGTCAAAATTTCCTGAAATGGTCCGTATTCGAGAAATTTGACAAAATGTGCAAAATTCTGATTTTTATGAAAATTGTTGAACTAAAAGTTGTTTGCGATATCGATTTCTATAATTTTTGTTTATACATGATTTTTCTAAAATGGTCCGTAATGGAAAAGTGCTAAATTTAAATTTTTCTGTATTTTCGTTTTCAATGAATATCTATAGAAAAATGTTTCGAGGTAGATGTATGTGTAAAATGTATATATTTAGTTTATCCTCTAAACATTTATAGAGATGCTGCAATAGGTTGTACAAAATAACCGGAAAATGCCTATAATAACTAGATAGGAAAGTCATGTGTTGGACACATCAGATTTTTAAATTTAATTTTCTTAATAAAAGTTTTGACAATTTTAACAAAAATCTCCAGTTTCAATTTCAAGTTTAAAATGTAATTCTGTGGAAGTGGCTAAAGTACCGACCCAAAATATATAAATTTTATTACAGCCAATTCCAATTATAATTTTTATTGGTGGCTCATTATTGAAAATATGTACCTAATTTATGACCAATACAAACCGTTTTTGTTTTCAACTCGAATTTTCTAATATTGAATAATTATTTTTTAGATACAGCAAATGTATAGAGACCAAATTCAAAAGAAATTACCAAAGACTGTAGGAGAATGGGCGGAATGGTCTCCTTGGAGTCCATGTTCCAGAATATGTGGCGGCGGTGTAACTCAACAGACCAGACATTGTATCCATCGACCAGCCGATTCTAGGTAATTGTCTTTTTTAGACACAACATAATATATTAGGGACACATGCGCCTTAACCTATATGCATATGAAATAAGTCGAGACGTTGCTAATTTTGTGTAAATAATAGTACACCTAAATCCTTATAAATCCTTATACATCCTCGAAAATCCTCAAAAATCCTTCATACATTTTCAGAAATCGTTAGAAATCCTCATACACCCTCATAAAGCCTACATACATCCTCGGATATCCTCATACATCCTCGGAAATCCTCATACTTCCTCCGAAATTCTCCAACATCTTTAAATTTTCTGTATCACTTTCTGCCAGCATGTATAAATTATTTTTTTAATTTTAACCTATAAAGTGCCATTTTTTGTAATCGTATCAAGTGTCAAAATGATCTACTTTACGCAACCAGTTGCATAATTTTGAACATTATGAATTTGGTTTCCAAATAGCTATTCATGAAACCAGTTACGAAATAACTTATTTTATGTAACGAGTGAATATTTTTGGGACGAGCAGAGCGAGGTTTGTATCCTGTTTTTTGAAATAGGTATAAAATCGGAACCAAAATTCGAAAAGTGATTAATCTTAAATTGTTTGTATGACTTTTAAAATACTATTGCCCTTACAAGCATTTTTTGATTCAGTAGTTTTACCCCATTCGCCATAAATTAGACTATTTTTACATTTTTCTCGAAAACTCGAAATGAATAAAGGGTAGAATGGGACACAACTTCTGAATAAAAATGCTTGCAAAGGCGATACTCTTATTTGAGAGTCATACAAACATTTAAACCACTTTTTAACATTTGGTTTCGATTTTGCAACTATGTCAAAAACCAGGTCACTTTCGCCAAATTGCTTTTTATGCATATCAACACTTTCGAGCACACAAAAAATTCTTGCAATATCATGTTGCTATATCCCTAATTTCGTTGAAAAACGTAAATATTAGTTACCTATTAAAATTTGTCAAAGTGATACTTATGATTTATATTTGAAATCTTCAAAATCTTGTAATTATGTAAAAAGTATCTCTAATGTTTGGACTTCCTCGCGTCACATCACTGTGTTCAATCACAACGCCTCGTTTAATAACGAAATTAAATGTGGAAAAGGGAATTTTTGTTAACTTACATATTCTTTTAACTGCATATGTTTGTAAAATATTTGGATTTTTTAAATTAAGACAAGCAAACATTTAAAATGACTTGTTAAACTTGAATATGTAAGTCCTGATTTTTGAATTCCCAAGAGTTTGTTTCACCTTGATTGTCATTGATTGCATAATTAATACGTATTTCATCATTAATTTGTACTGCATTTAATTGTACTTCATCATTATTCTGAATTTCATTATTTATTGAAATTTCATCATTAATGTGAATATCATTATTAACCTGCAATTCATTAGCATCTACATTTACCTCAAAAGGTCTCCAGAAATCCATCTCGTACAATATAAATCAAAATTTAACAGAAACACCGAAAAATAAAACAAATTTAACAAACGCTTTGAGAAACCGCGAAAATTTTTCTGGCCGTGCACGCTACTGAACAAAGAACAACTGAAGGGCCGCCAGTAAAAATTTTCTGGAACATGATGATGATTCATTGGAATTTAAATATTTTTTGTGTGGCGCAAACCTACAATATTTAATTTATTGCGCTGATTTGACTTCAGCAAATTTACTTGAGGAAATATTTTTTGTACATTTGCTGAAGAACGAGGAAAAGTAAGAAATTAAGAACAACATTTGCCAAGTTGGCGAAAACAGTAGATTTCATGCCTAAAACAGTAGAACAGGAGAACAGAGACAAAAACAGTTAAAACAGTAGGTCTGGCAATACTGAGCCAGGCGCGCCAGAAATTTTAAGAAATCGCGTGACCTCTCTCTTGTGGACTTTACATCAACTGTAGTTACGTTGAAGTATTTAAGTTATAGACGTCTAGGAGCATATATTTGATTGCCATAAAAAAAAACGAAAAAATCCATCCAACTTTACTTTGAATTTGACAGACCACACGACAGTCCCTACCACCAGAGGCGGCTTGTGACAGTTTTTTACCTATATCTGTACCGGGATCTATATTGTACTACTATGAACCCCCAAAATTTTGGTCACGAGCAGCCTCTGCCTACCACAATGACATAGTACATGCTATGCTGTTCATCCCCTCTATTGTACCCAACTGCAAATAGCAAGTAACAAACAGGACGTGTCACTTTTTGCAGTCTGATGAGAGACAATAATCATCAGACAGATTAACGGCGAGATGTCTTATACTCGTAGACCAAAAATGTGCTACATATTAATTTGACCTAGTAAAATTGTCTGAATAGATATTTCTTAAATGTCGTTTTAAAAAACATCATTAATAAAAAAATTTAAATCCTGCATATTCATTTTGAGATAGACAACCTAAAACGATTATTTTTGATATAATATGAATTACGTGTTATGTTTTCTATGAATTTTAACAAGTGTATGATGTAAATATACAGTAAATAGTGCCATGAGTCTAAATTTATTAATCTCTTGTTAATGTTCTCTGAACCCAATGTTTGCCATAATCTTAATTATCTCACAGCAAAGTTAAGGGGCCTTTTTTCTCCTGAAAACAACTACCCTCTTAGCCAATACCGCAACAGTCATTGCATGATATCAAGAGGAAAAAAGCAGAGATAAAAATAATTTTCAAAACTCTAGATTTGATTTTGCCTCTTAAGGAGAAAGTCATACTTGGAGGACCTGTATAATAACGGTATAGTGTTATAGAATAAGTAACTTGAGTTTAAAAAAAAATTGTTGCAACGTTTATATTTAACCCTTATATAACTTTTTGTGTTACTTGGGAAATTAGAACTCATGCTTTATCTTCGATATATAAAAAATGTTATTTAATTCTTTCAATTTTTGCAATAAAATATGTTAAAATAAACTATATTCTGATATTCAATGAATGCCTTTTTTATGTAAAATAGTATACAGAGAAGATTAGCATTGCCCCTGCGCAAGGATGACACGCAAAATCGTGAAGCGTTCCACAGTTTTATGGATGGTTGGGATGTTCTACCTGATACCTATAGAGTTCAGACCACTTTCCAATTTCATTTCTATCGAATAAAAAATTTGACAGAAACTACAAAATACCTACTTTCCTGTGGAATGATAAGTTTGCTGATTGGTCTAAATATTCCAGCCACTTGGACATCCTTTTTTATGAGATTTCGCAGTTTCATAATAATATCACAATCACATGTTCATTATTCATGAAAGGTAGATGAGGCAGCGACCCGTTCAATGCCGCGGAGGTACCCTGGAAGGAACTGTATAGTTCTTCCAATATGGTGGGATAATGAATGTTCAGAAATGAAAAAATCTAGACAAGAAGCCCTCAGACAATATAAACACATTTCAAACTATTTAAAGTATCAAAATATAGCTAGTAAAATAAAACTATTTTTTTCTAAAAAAGCGCGTGAAAACTGAATAAATTTTTTAAGTAGTGTTAATAAAAATATGGCAAGTAAAAAAACAGTCTGCTTGGTCTGACCTCGCCTAATTTTGTAGCGAATGAGATATATTTCAGAAAATATGGTAGTAATCATGCTATCGATGACACATTTTACCTTCCTATAAGGAAAACGCAATCATGGTTCGGTTTAGGATTTGATATGTGCCGTATTAATAGAAATTCAATTTCTATTGATATGACATGCAGATTATAAAATCGCCATACATTATCGTCTCGATGATGGTGGGTGAGGTTTTCCGGGTTTTCCTCACCTGTAAGTCAAATGGCACCATCAATCATCCTTAAGTCGCCCCACAAGTCGTTCAGTCGACTTCAGGGGTTGAAATTCACTCGTAAGGGGGTGAATTAGGGAGAGTATTATTATTATTATTATTATTTATTATTATTATTATTATTATTATTATTATTATTATTATTATTATTATTATTATTATTATTATTATTATTATTATTATTATTATTATTATTATTATTATTATTATTATTATTATTATTATTATTATTATTATTATTATTATTATTATTATTATTATTATTATTATTATTATTATTATTATTATTATTATTATTATTATTATTATTATTATTATTATTATTATTATTATTATTATTATTATTATTATTATTATTATTATTATTATTATTATTATTATTATTATTATTATTATTATTATTATTATTATTATTATTATTATTATTATTATTATTATTATTATTATTATTATTATTATTATTATTATTATTATTATTATTATTATTATTATTATTATTATTATTATTATTATTATTATTATTATTATTATTATTATTATTATTATTATTATTATTATTATTATTATTATTATTATTATTATTATTATTATTATTATTATTATTATTATTATTATTATTATTATTATTATTATTATTATTATTATTATTATTATTATTATTATTATTATTATTATTATTATTATTATTATTATTATTATTATTATTATTATTATTATTATTATTATTATTATTATTATTATTATTATTATTATTATTATTATTATTATTATTATTATTATTATTATTATTATTATTATTATTATTATTATTATTATTATTATTATTATTATTATTATTATTATTATTATTATTATTATTATTATTATTATTATTATTATTATTATTATTATTATTATTATTATTATTATTATTATTATTATTATTATTATTATTATTATTATTATTATTATTATTATTATTATTATTATTATTATTATTATTATTATTATTATTATTATTATTATTATTATTATTATTATTATTATTATTATTATTATTATTATTATTATTATTATTATTATTATTATTATTATTATTATTATTATTATTATTATTATTATTATTATTATTATTATTATTATTATTATTATTATTATTATTATTATTATTATTATTATTATTATTATTATTATTATTATTATTATTATTATTATTATTATTATTATTATTATTATTATTATTATTATTATTATTATTATTATTATTATTATTATTATTATTATTATTATTATTATTATTATTATTATTATTATTATTATTATTATTATTATTATTATTATTATTATTATTATTATTATTATTATTATTATTATTATTATTATTATTATTATTATTATTATTATTATTATTATTATTATTATTATTATTATTATTATTATTATTATTATTATTATTATTATTATTATTATTATTATTATTATTATTATTATTATTATTATTATTATTATTATTATTATTATTATTATTATTATTATTATTATTATTATTATTATTAAACACTGTAAAAATACCGCTCCCAGTATTGACAACATCACCTATAAGATGATTAAATATTTGCCACTAAATGGCAAACATATTCTTTTATATATTTTTAATTATTGGTGGGTATTTTAATGAAAACGTCAAAAAACTATAATTACTCTTATTCCGAAACTTTACAAAAATCCACACCTGTCATCTTCGTTTAAACCTATCTCTCTGATTTCTTGTATATCTAAAACGTATGAGAGAAATATTATATTTGGAAAATAAACAACTTCTACTAACGACTTAATTTGGATATCTCAGAGAAAAAGGCACATTCGAAACTCTTGCTCATGTCGTTATAGATATACAGAACGCATACTTAGAAAACAAAATAGCATCCTGCTTTTTTGTTGATTTTAAAGGGGCTTATGGTACTGTAGATCTAGATTTATTGGTCATTCAGTTAATAAAATTTGGTGTTAAGTATGAGATGGCTTGCAGAATTCTAGAATTATACAAAGATAGAACCATTTTTATTAGAGAAAATAAACTTCGTGGCCCTAGGGTACTCTCACAAGCTATTCCTCAAGGCTTCGTTCTAAGCTCTACCTTATACAACATTTACACGGCGGGATTACATGACATGCTTAATGATTCGAATAGGGGAATTAAATGTGTACAATACGCAGACGACTTCTGTATATATGGCATCAAAGAATCCTATGAAGATTGTATAATGGACATTGAATATATTATGCAACGTATTAAGGCATGGATAACTACTTTTGAATTAATTTTAAATTTAGAAAAATGTAGCATAACCTGTTTCACTAGAAGTAGGTTAAGTTTGCCACTAAAATAAATTAATTTTTCTCTAATATTCTTATCTCCCCCCCAACACAAGTATCTAGGCATGTATTGGACAAGGAACTAACCTGGATGAGGCATATCAACCACATCATCGAAAAGTGTGAAAAGGCCCTGAATATGCTTAGATGTATTAGTAAGGTGAGATAGGGTGCCGACCCAAAAATAACACTTATGTTCTACAGGTCATATATACGCTCTATTATTGATTATGGATGCTGTTTATACGGTTCATCGTCCAATACCTAGCTTCTCTCCATTTAAATCGCCAAGACCTGACGGTATCTTTCCAGCCCTAATTCAGTGGAGTCTGGAAGAACTCACATCGTACCTGGTAGGTATATTCAGATCCTCGTTGGCTCTGTGGTATATCCACCAAAAATGAAAAGAGATAAATGTAGTCTTTATACCCAAACCTGGAAGGATGGGTCACACTGTCCCAATAACATACCGACCAATTAGCCTGACATCGTCTTCCATGAAGACATTGAAAAGGCTATGCGAAAGGTACAAGGTGATTACAACAACACCATTACACTTAAATCAACATGCATACACCCCAGGTATATCTACTGATTCAGCCTTTCACCTAGTTGCTGACCGGATAGAGAGATCACTGGACATTAAAGAGTCCGCCTTGGTGTTTTCATAGATACAGAAGGTGTTTTTGATAAGACGACTTTCCCAAAATAATACACTCACTAAACAACAGGAATGTTCTACAGATGGTTAGTGGGTGGATACACAACATGCTTTCAAAGCGAACAGTAAACATAAGTATAGAAGATGTGAATATAAGAGACTTGGTTGCAAGAGGATGTCCACAGGGAAGGGTGCTTTCACATCTACTGTGGAACATGGTCCTCGACACCTGCATCAGCCGCCTCAATAATGACAGTCACTACACAATAGCCTATGCAAATCACCTGGTCATTCTGCAAATAGGACATTTTGAGAACATAATCTGCGAAAAGAATGCAAGTAGCTTTGAAAACAGTAGTACAAGAACCATTCACTGTCTATCAGAACCCGGCAGATCTAATAAGTAGATACCTTTACGAGGTTTATGTATATAAATAAACTTTAGAGCTTTTTTTATCGTTTTATCGCCAATCGCCCATTTATAACATCGTAAGTTATAATTTAAGTAAATTCATTAATTGTTTGATGTGTTCATTTTTATGTATTTTGCTTAAACATTATCATTCCGAATTGGCGCCACAAAACTAACAAAATAAAAATTCAGTACATATTATAAAAGGTTGAGAAACAGTAACTAAACCTATTGTTGCCATTGGCGTTAGTTTATTCATGTATTTAACAAATAAAACTCGCCGCTAAAAATTTTACAACAGACATTGACAAGTTTTATTGTTGAGTCATAAATAATATTTATTTCGCATCACTAATAATTTTATTTTAAAACAATTAGTGGAAATATTCAATCCAAATAAAATGGCCAACACACTTTGTTAAGTGTGCGGTTAGCTGAGCATTAAAATAAATTGCCCATAAAAATTCTGTATCAATAAAAATGCAAATTTTTGTCTGTGTTCAACCAAGCCTCGTTTTTAAATGGTCATTTTACACACTGGCCAAATAACTATTTTGTCATTGTAGATAAGCGTTTGATTATTTTAGACATTAAATCGAAGTAAATATATTCTGTAATATTATTTTAATAAAGTTAATATAATAGTTCGTTCTTAAAACTGTATCCAATGAATAATCTTGCATAATTTTAAAATTGAATTATCATTAAAAGGATATAAAATTAATATAGTCATAAATTTGACAGAAAGGATAGCTATGTAATCGGTCAATGAATAAAATTAAAATTTTAACAAAAATTCCTTTGAAATACTGTTTATAGTAAAACTGAAGTATGTAGAAAAATTAATAGATTATTTTCTGGAATAAAATAGAGTATATTTTATAAATTTATATATGGCGTAGATTCCTTCTTTATAAATTCATTAGTAGAAACAGTATATACCTACCAAAAATTGCAATTGTTTCTTCATGAAAGACATGTTAAGAAAAAAAAATTATTAAAAACAAGATGTTTTCACTCTAAAATCTTTTGTCCAACACATGACAGTTATGACTGTCATTATTGATGCCATTTTAGAGAAGTAAACTATCAAATAACCCACTAGTGTGTTGTAACCCATAACTGGATTATATAACTCACTAATGAGTTATGGATTATAATGTTCATATGTAAAGTAGTATTCTATTTATTTATTACTATTACAAGCAGAATTCACATTGATATTGAAATTAAAGGAAAACGCTAACAGTTTATTCGAATTTGAAGTCATTGTAAAATTCGTTGGTTCATTGGAACCAGACGATCCCATATCGGTACAGCTGCTGATAGTGCTGGAAGATATCTACACATTAGAACCTTGTATTTTTTCTGCAATTTGTATTTTGTTATGCACCGAATCTTCTAGGTATCCTTTTGCTACCGTCGAGGACTTTCATCCTCCGTGACGCTTCAAAATGTAAAAAAGTCACTGTCAAGTCATTCTGACATTTATAGGGTACTGAGACGCAAGTAGCTTTGATTTGATCACAAAACTTATTAATTATTATCCACTTGTTTGTTGGATAAAACATTGTACGCCACTCGTGTGAATTTATATAAATCTTTCTCGTGTGACTTATTTTCAACATAACACACTAGTACCATAAATAACTATTAAAAAAACTAGTGATGCCGCGAGACGAGAGATTCTCGTATCTCGTCTCGTCTTGTCTCGTCTCGAACGAGACGAGAGAGACATTCGGCATTCTCGAAAACAGATTCGAGACGAGACGAGAGAATGTCATCTCTCGACGAGAATTTCTCGTTTCTCTCGAGCTCTCTCGGGCTCTCTCGAACAATTTTCTCCTTGCTTATTTGAAATTTTCAATTTCTTATCGTAACTTAAAATTTTAACATATTAGATTTCGAGATAGTCAAAAAGTTAACTATAACACACCTATTCTATATATATTAAATGGTAACAAATGATACTTGTGTAAGAAAATATATTTCTTATTTCATTTATTTAAAATTTATACAATAATTTTCAATATTCTGCTTTTCTGAGGTTAATAATAATAATAATAATAATAATAATAATAATTTTTATTGCTTATCAACTTATACAAAGTTACAGCAAGAGTTTGAGTGTAGTCACAGTAACATAAACATAATTCAAATTGAGCTAAAAGTAAAGTAAAAAAAAAAAAAAAAAAAATATATTAAATAATCATAGAATACTAGAATACATTATTCGTTCAAAATAAATGATCTCAATTTTAATATGTTACAAATATATGAGTAAATATACTTAGCATCATTGATGGTCAAATTTTCTAGTGTTGCAATAAGAGCATTTATATTTTCAAGTGATTGAATTTTAGGCTTCATAACATTGTAAATCGGACATTCAAAAAGAATATGTAAAAGAGTTTCGTTTTCCGCCTTATTACACACTGTACATATACTTTTGGGATCTATTGTGTACAAAATGTTATTTACAGTGAATTTTAGCTGATATTTGTTACTTAAACGAAGCTGGGCAAGTGTGCGTGTGATGTGAATTGGTAATTTTAATAGTAGGTAACTTTTAGGATTTTTTCCAGTTGGAAATGACGTATAAAAAGATAAAAAGTGGCATCGTTCGGAAAAGGAGACATCCAGATTATACAATCTGTTATAATAATCAGATAACAGCTTTTTTGTGTTTAATTTTAAAGTTCTGGCATTGAGGTTATTCCATAGATCTAGATGATTAATAGATGTAAATATTTCTTTAACTTGTGCAACCCAATTATATTTCTTATCCGAAGAACCTATCAAAAGGAGTTGTTGCTTAAAACAAAGTTTAGGATAGCGTTCGTCACTCATATTAAGTATTTTAAGTAACCAATTTAGTGTCATTTTAAATATATTAAATGCATATTTCACTCTACCAGTTTCTAATCTGATTGCACTATCGGGAGTATTACGAGGAACTAAGAGTATTCTTTTAAGAAATGAAACTTGCACTCTTTCTAATAAATCTTGGTACCTCAGACTCCAAACAGGAGAACAGTTGGACATAAGACTGAGCGCCAAGGATTCAAATATTTTAATTCTAGGAGGCCAGGTGTCAATTTTAGCTTTGGACATTATAGGTATTATAGCTTCTATTCCTTGCTTTGCCTTATCAACTGATGATAAAGCCATATCATGGAATAACCCAGAAGAAGAAAACGTCACACCTAGATATACATACTTATTGGCAACTTCTATTAGTTCTGAGTTAAATATAAAAGGAAAATTATTTTTTTGGAAGCCACCTCGAGAAAATGACATGATTTTGGTTTTTTTTGTATTAACTGTTAGATTATTTAACAGGTTACTTTTAAGATAAGTTAAAAAAATTTAAGCGTGTTTTCGAAAAACTGTCAAAGAAAAGTTAATACAAACGAATGTATTATATACAGTGTGGACGAAAATTGTACCCTCCACTATTTTAACTTCTAAATGAAAAAAGATAATGACAAAACAAAAACGAGGTAAAACTCAAGAGATATTATATTTCTGTTATAACGAGATGCACTTTACTTGGGACACGTAAGATAGAGAGAGTTACTAGCTTTAAATTTTCCAATGGAAAGTAGGGTCATGTGATACCTCATTTGAAAGATATTTTCTATATTTTTACGTTCATGTAAACGGATTTAGATTTTTATGTTTTTACAGACGTTACATTAAATAAATTCATAAAGAAGGTTAAATTCTTTTTTTTTATTTACCGCTTCAACCTCAAAGGATCATTACCGGAGGTAAAATACCTTATAAATGCTCTCTTTTACAATAGTATACAATGGATAATTAACATTTTGGCAAATACAGAGTAAATGTCAGTATCTTTTATAAATTTAAGTACTTTTTTACTGTTAGAGGGATTAACCACTACACAAATGGCAATTTTTTGTAGCTGGTACTTTGTTCTTATACAGACATGTTCTGGGCCTCTACTAATAAGTTACATTCTTGATAACAATTATTGTTTATTACTAAGGAAACGCTTCTTGTATTTACTAAAATAAATAAATTAAGAATATCAAAGGTGATTTAAAAACCACTTGACGTATTAAATTTTTCATAACTTCTTGGCAAAAAAAGCTTATTAAAAAATTGTCTTCTAACATTAGCTAACATTTCTAGGATTATTGCGGCACACGAGGATTATCAAGAATGTAATTTTTGTAAAAAGAAAAAAACATTAAAATTGTTTGCTTGGACGTGAATATAATCAAAATATCTTTCAAATGAGGTATTACATGACTTTACTTTCCATTAGAAAATTTAAAGATAGTAACGCCTTCTATTTTACGTCTCAAATAAAGTGCATCTCATTATAACAAAAATATCATAATGTTTCTCTAATTTCACATCGTTTTTGTTTTATGTCTCTATCTTCTTGCATTTTGAAAACATACTACAAAATGCTTTCATTTGACATCGCAGGATTGCATTAGAAAAAAAATTCCAATTTAACCTCTTCCCCCCTCCCCAACTGACTTACAAGACAAAGTATTTTCGTTTTTAGTTAACGCCTAATATGGGCCACTTATTACTTTAAATTTCAATTGTAAAACGACTGTGACAGACGGACAGACAGAGAGACATAAGTGTTTCTTATGGCCAAATTTGGGTACTAATGCGTAAATTACTTGAAAAATTCTTTTCTTTTGTCACCTGCGTGAAGTTGGCCCTACCATGTTATGATAATTACACCAAAGTTTTACCAATATTTTGCAACTAATTTGCAAATTTAGGCAACCGGTATAAAAAAAATTGCAACCTTACATTTTTGTTCTAATCGCTAAAACAAAATTGGTGGGGCCAAATTCACGCAGCCCCACCACATCGTCGTATTGACCTCGAACCTTTTCCATATTTTAGCAACTAATTTGCAACTTTAGGCAACCTTCGTGAAAAAATTTGCAACCTCGTGGTTACACCGAAAACGAATCCCTAAGTTGATGGTGACAAATTCACGCAACCCCACCACATCGTCATATTGACCTCGAACCTTTTTCATAAATTAGCAACTAATTGGCAGCTTTAGGCAACCTTTGTGAAAAAATTTTCAACCTCGTGGTTACGCCGGAAGCGAATTCCTACAAAGAAAGGATATAATGAATTTGGAAATGATTATTATTATCACAAAAACTAGGTAATATTAATAAAAATAATATTTTCACCGTTATAAATTATAATTTAATACTTTGAAAATTTGTGTTATGGAATTCAATTTTTTAAGTCCCAACGTCTTGTTTAATTAAAATTGTTTAAAATTTTACAGAAATGCTCTCCTTAAAATATTTTGTTTTGTTTCATTATGATTGGCGTGTCAGATGCAAAAATGTTGGCCCCAAAAAATTCGAGGTCTATACGACGATGTGGTGGGGCCACGTGAATTTGGCCCTCCTTCCAACCACGAGGTTCCAAATGTTTTCACGAAGGTTGCCTTAAGTTGCAAATTAGTTCCTAAATTATGAAAAAGGTTCGAGGTCAATATGACGATGTGGTGGGGTTGCGTGAATTTGTCACCATCAACTTAGGGATTCGTTTTCGGTGTAATCACGAGGTTGCAAATTTTTTCACGAAAGTTGCCTAAAGTTGCAAATTAGTTGCTAAATTATGAAAAAGGTTCGAGGTCAATACGACGATGTGGTGGGGCTGCGTGAATTTGGCCTTACCAATTTTGTTTTAGCGATTAGAACAAAAATGTAAGGTTGAAAATTTTTTTATACCGGTTGCCTAAAGTTGCAAAATATTGGTCCAACTTTGGTGTAATTATCATAACATGGTAGGGCCAACTTCACACTCGTGTTTTTGTCTTAAAAATTTTACCGTTTTTCATATTTCGTCTTTTTCAAATTTAAATTTGATATTGTTTTGTCACGAGAGACGAGACGAGACGAGGCAAGACGAGAGAAAGGCTCTCTCGAGCGAGAGAAGCGCCTTCTCGTCGAGACGGGAGAACAGTTTTGTCTCGCCCTACGAGACGATGAGAGAGGCCACTCTCTCGTCTCGTCTTGTCTCGCGGCATCACCAAAAAACCCTTATAAAATTTAGTGAATAATAGAAAAGATTTTCTACAATGAAAAAAGCTTGTGATAGTTTATCACATATCTATTCGTATTGTTATTAACTTCTGATAAAGAATACTCTCATTAGGTATGAAAATGATACTGACAGTCAGTCAAAACTATAAATTTACCACAATCATTTGTGCGATAAAGCCATCATGTCCACTACTATTTTACAATATCATTTTGAAGTTACTCACGACGACTTTTGAAAATGGCTGGAGAGGGACTATATGGTACCAAAAGCCTCACCCTTCGCTCTCATGAATTACCCGCATAATATTATTTCTTTAATTTCATTTTCAGGCCACTCTTTGTTCTTTGGTCCCACACATCCCCCACAACAAAAAATTTTATTTTATTATTTATAAAAAGGGGAGGTTGGTTGTGGGTAACTCCCATCGCCTTACTATATCTGACCTCAGCTTGCATCGGCCTACTCTTCGAATTTGTTATTTTTTAATTATCTATAAAACTAATATTTCAAAATACTCGAATTATTAAAAAAATGTTTCGCGGCGCTCCTACACTTGGGGGGGGGGGGGGGGGCGAAATGACTTGTCCTACGGTGGATCATAATGATCCCTCTTAAAGAACGTCCAGATAATATAATATCGCTCAAATCATTAGTATTCGTTACAAAATCTATTTTCAACTTTTTTTGTGGATTACGTCATACATTTTGGTCTTCTATACAACCGTAGGTGAAGGGATTAAGGGGGGTTGGATCAAATATCTCCAAAACCCAAAGGGGTGCAACTTTTGGGTCTAATTTAAAAAAAAATTGGTAAACTTTTTTTTCACATGGAAGAGAGGGAGGTAGAGGGCGGGAGGGGGTAAACTTTTTTTCACCTTAAAGTCCAATTCATCGTATCCGAAGTTAATTTTACTAAGTCTAGCGATTCTATATATCAATTTCCCGTGGGGTGAGGGAGAAGTAGGAGGGGGAGTTAAGCGGTTAGTAATCATTCTAGGCGGGGCCTACGGGACAGTTTTTGTCTAGGAAGGAAGAGAGAGAAGCTGGAGGAGTGGGGCAGGAAGTAATTTTCCTTTTTTTCTTTTTCGCGATCCTCTATCCGTCCATGTAATATTCGAAATTAAAGGCTGCTTATGTTCGCTATAGGCTAATTTTATTAATCAATTATAATTCATAATTGTTTATCAATGGATTTCATATAGAAGGTTGGGAAAAAAATAACTATTTAAAAAAATTGTTATACACTATAGCTCGTCAATAGCTACTAAACAAATAAAAAAAAAGAAAACTGGTTTACAAACAGAAAAAAATGGTATTTAATTATTTTGTCTTTGCCTGTTTATATATAGATACTCATACTTTTATATATAATTTTAATAACATTTAATATTTTTTTTGTAAATATAGACAAATATATTGTGAGATATTATTTATCGATTCACTCACTTTTAATTATTATAGTTAATCTCAATAACTAAAAAATATACTGACAATTATTTTAACAGAATTGACATTTATTTAAAATAAAAAAGGAAAATAATTGCCTGGAGACTAAATATGAACTGTGATTGATGGAGTTCATATTCGTGCAGTGTTCTTACTATAATTAATAATATATTCGTTCAGTTGAACGCAACGATCTACTTTTTCTAATACAAAAATTGAAGAAAAATAATAAACTAAAATTAATAGATAAAAATTATATTGCAAATAAATTCAATAGCGAATTTTAGGAACAGTTAGATACTTTTTGTTTTAATACTCGTTTTATAATTTATTTATCATTCTTATTATTATTTATTTCTTATTATTTTATGTCACATTACTGAGGCCCTTCCTATGGGGCCTCAGCATTGCATTCGTGCAGACGAAAACATTTAATTACCCCCATTTTTAAAACTTTTTTTCATGTTTCCGATCATTCTGATTCCGAAAATGCAAAAATGACTTTTTGTCTGGTCGTCTGTGTGTATGTATGCTGGCACGATAACTCTAGAAAGAACGTTCTGATTGACTTTCGGTTTTAATTTTCTTGAATAATTACTTCTAACTTAGAACCCTATTGATTTTTAGAATTTTCTGTTGATCCTAACTACTTTAAAATCAGTTTTATTAAAATCCGCCTATGCATTTCATTTATGACAATTTTAGGAATTCCAATTATTTCTAACGTCAACATTCGTAACATTCTTTACATTCCATACATTGCAAACATTCTCTAACGACCTGTCAAACAACAGCTGTTGATAGTAAAGGTGAAATTTCTAAGGCGGGTTGCGACCTTCATACTTGCAACAATAGACATTTTGGAGGCAATTTTTATTCTAAATTAGTCGCCAAGCCTGCCAATTTGAGAAAAATATATAAGCAGTTTCTTAAAAATGACTTTTTTATCTTAAGCGTACTACTATTTTGCTCCTAGCCACAAAAACACCTTCATCAAATTTACTGGCTCTCTGTCGCAACCCCATAGAATAATTAACCGGCCATTTTATTTGGCAAAAATCAGAATAATGCTTGGCTGCGCCTGTCAAGTATCAAGATGTCAACTGTCATATGTGAAGAGCTCTTAAATGTCAAATTATTTAAAAATGTATGCTTCTTTTGATATTTATTGCAAATAATTTATAGTGTATATCTATTCAGGCTTTCCATAAATAAAAGTACAGCATAATGTTCTTATACAAAGCACTTTTTTATTATATAAAAGAGAGGTAGGATATAATATTGATTTTTTATAGATAATTTTAATTATACGATTTTGGATTACATTAAGAGGTTGAAGTGAAATATCATATAGTCCACATTATACCATATTTCAAAATAGATTTAACCAGCGAATTGTAAAT
The DNA here is from genome assembly GCA_927349885.1 of Psylliodes chrysocephalus. Taxonomy (NCBI): domain Eukaryota; kingdom Metazoa; phylum Arthropoda; class Insecta; order Coleoptera; family Chrysomelidae; genus Psylliodes; species Psylliodes chrysocephalus. Next base: position 64,332,564 of record OV651818.1, read on the forward strand.
AATAATTAGTAAACTCCTAGTCATAAATTTTCTCAATTCATAAAATTTACCTTGGGATTTTAATGACGTAATGTGATCAACCCATTTCAAATTTTGATCAATTATGATAACCGAGGTATTTTGTTGTGTGTTTCATTTTAATTATAAAGTTGTCATTTATTTGTATATTGAAAGAAGGCCTTTGTAAATTACATTGCTCTCTATGGATCTACTTTAACACAAAAATAGTTTTGTGGCTATAAGTTGCTATAACCTGTCGTCGCAAAACTATTAATAATTTAAACATAGTAAGTAGTACTAATATAACATCAAGTAATTTTTTAAAATAAAGTACATGATCTCAAAACATAAATAATTTATAATAAATGCGGGTAAAACGAGGGGTAAAATAACAATAAAGTAAGGGAAATACTTAAAAAGGGCAGGTTTAAAGAGTATTATCACAAGAAAGTATATCCGTTCTGTTTATTTATCAAGTATTGTTTGAGGTTACTTTTGAATACATTAATTGTTGCTTTTTTTTTAATTTCTGTAGGCAGTCTATACATTTTTTTAAACCTGTAATAAAAATTGTATTTTGGGAACTTTTAGTGATGGCTTGCCGTACATGATAGTCAGATTGTCTTCTTGTATTATAGTTGTGATATTGCGAATTATATTGAATTTTTTCTAATAGATCTTTTAACATAGTTGCAATACCCATCATTCTGTCCCTTATTAATAAAATATAAATAGGCGAAGTAAGGAGCCCAAATATTTTGCAAGAGCAGACTTAAGAGGTAAAGGGGCCAATTATTATTGGATAAATTGCTCTAACAAGTTTTAAACCTTAATCAAAAAGCGATATAGAATGGTTTTCAAAATCAAGGCTTGTGAAAATCATCACATGGTTTAACTCAAGTAATGTCAATGCTTCACAAACCAAAAAATTCAACGTCCTAGTACTACTATCGGCTTTCGGTCTTTCGTTCCAAGTTAAAACATTTCTCGTTTTTATTACGCTACGAGTTTACCCTTGTGGGCCTCAGTCTCAATAAGGTGGGAACCACCATTTTAGCGTGTCTCGAATTTTACTTGTATAAATGTTTAAAAATAAACTAGCTCACATACAGGCATTACAATGCCTCAGCGAATCATTATTGTTTATATTCAAATTTATTCTGTATTTGTACCATTTCATATTTATGAATATTTTTCTTTGAGTAAACATTATATTATCAATATTAATATTAATAATAATATGTTTAGTTAAACCAGCTTAGGCATTTAAGTTTTTCTGTGACTTATTTTTAGTATGTTGGTACTAAAATAACTTTTTAATAATGTATGTACTTTTTTTGTTTGATTCTTATTTTTAATTTGAAATACTCGGCCGAGGTGCGGCCGAAAAATATTTCGCAAACAACCAGCCAAACTGCTAGGCGGGCCCCTGCTTATAAGAAAACACCCGCATTAAATAACATTTTTAGCAATATTGATGATTTATTAAGTTTACTAGACTTTGGGTAAAATGGCCAGAAGCAATAATTGAATCACAAAGAAACGAAACAAATTAATATTATTGTTTTGTCTTGATATTAATATACGTTTCTACTTTATAAAAACAAGCAAAGAAGCAAGTGTTAGACATAACGTATGTTCAGATTTGAACATCCTGTATATGAAATTCATTATTTATTGAATTAAAAGGTTTAATTTCATATGCAATTAATAACAAACAAGTTCCAATTTCAGGTCAAGTTCAATGTTTAAATCGTAATAAAAATGCTAAATTATTTTCAAAACACTGCATTGGAGACATTTAAATTGGAATAATAATATTTTTCTATATTCATTTAAATAATTAAATATTAATTGTTATTGCATATGGTTTATTCTGTAATATTATAAATGTAGATATAAATAAGAAATAAAGAGATTGACTAACAAGATGTGGTAGTATATTTTACAAAATTATCTCTAAAATGAGATTCATGAAAACCATCTCGTGGTATTAATTATAAAATTCATCTTTAAAGATTATTCAACGTAAGAGAAGAGAAAATCAGCAAACTCTATAGTCAAGATATAGAATACTTTTATTAACATTAATCGAAAACTAAAATAGAAATATTGAATGGTACATTAATAAACAGTTAATTTAACTTAACATAACTCATTTCCGTTAAAGCATGTGAGCTTTGAACATTATCACTTATATAAATCTCGCACTTTTATAGACATCTCAACTACCTACGGCTAATTATGTTCAAATAGGTTCTTGCAATAAAAGGTATGTGCACATTCGGGCGTGCAGAATGGAGGAAGTGACGTTATCTCACGCCCTGACCACTTCACTGCCCCCAAACAATGAGACATTAAATCAATGCCCTGTCAAACCGTACTGTTTGCCTTTCGGGCTGCCTGCACGATGTCATCTTTTACAAAGATGAAAATTGGTGCTTTCTGTCATTATATGTAAAACAGTTAACTAAAGTGGAACTAATGAACCATAAACATTCATAGTTCCTGTTTTTTTTTTATCTATTTACAGGGTGTATTTTTATTTCCTAAATAGGTGGATATAGGTATACTGTACATAGTGGATGACAGTTATAATAGATGTTTCAACTCGCTTTTAAAAACAAAAGACAACCTAAAATTTATCAGGGTTACAAGTAAAAATCTTTAAGGTTCACTAGTTTAATACGGTGTTTGTATGCTAGTTTAACTACTGACAGCATCACACTGAAAAATATGTTTTAAATGTGCAATGAACAGAAATTTGCAAAATATTGTCACGTCGTGGCTTATCAGGGTAGTTTTTAGGGGTTTGGGAAGCTCAGATTTTATCTGACGACGCCAGGACGAGCTCTAGCTCGCCACGCTATATTCCGGGTAGCTCGAACTTCTCCAAGGTTTGGATAAATAAAACCTGGTGAGAAGTAATTATTAATTTAATTTAACTGTTACTTTCACTATGGTTCTGCTTGTTGGAAAAAGAAATTAAAAGCACTAATAAAAACTTAACACTTTTATTAATCTAGAAATAGGACTGAACGACTCCATCGGCCAGACTCATTGACGATAACAAAACATAGAAAGCAGGATCGGACTGGTCGAGGATGACTTGCACGACATTGTCCCTTTCTTAAGAGATAGTTCCTTCTGGAACTTTTACGAAACTGAAACTATTCAGTACTTTTATTTGGTTGTATATGTATTTTCGTAAGACCTAGAGGACAGCTGAAAAGAATTATTGCGTCACTGGGAAAGAACTTTTAATTATTATAAACGTCCTTGAACACTTCTATACTTACCTTTTTAACAGACGTTTTATCATTGGAAGTGACCATAGCGCCTTGTAGTAGCTAATGAATTTTAAAAAAACCTGAAGGACAAGTTGCTAGATGAATAGAAAGACTGCAACAATATAACTTCGAGATAGTTCATCGAACAGGCTGTATCCGTAGCAACGCAGACATTCTTTCCAGACGACCCTGTTTAGAATCATAATGCCGGTACTGTAAAAGACGCAAAGAACGAGAGAAGCCGGTTGAAGAAATTAGTCTTTGGGCAATCACTATCAAGCACGAAGATGATGGAATCACCCTTGCAAGCCTAAGAAAGACTCAATGACTTGAAGGTTATCTGAGAATGGCTTAAAAATGGAGTTAGACTTACCTGACAAGAGATAGTCAAGTATAGTGGAACTACTCGTATTAAAGGATACTGGACTCAGTGGGATTCCCTCTATCTTCACGATGACCTATTACACCGTAAGTAGGAGAGCCTCGATGGAGTACATGTAATCATAGCAACCGTTTAGCAGGACATTTTGGTACTAAAAGGGCACTGGTACGAGTTCTGGAAATATTTTATTAATTGCCGACGGGATGTAGAATATTGATGTAAGAAATGTGATTTATGCAATTACAGAAAAGGGCCTAACACAAGGAGCCGAGGTAAAATGGCATTGTTGAGCCTTGTAACCGGCGAAGATGTACTGGATTAAACTGTAAAAAAACTGTTTGGACCCAATGTGGTAAATGTGACGTTGGACTGTATATAGAATGTTTCAGATCTTTCCATGTTAATTAACATATTATGTGTAGACCTGTTCACCTTTTTTGCATGTTTTTATGTGTTTTTTTAATTTAAAATAAAAAATTTAAATATGTACCTCATTAGCGCCTAGCGTGTCCATATGAACACGGGGGTTACATTTAACCCCAGTTTAAAAATATTTATTTATACATATTTTTTACCTTTATTATATCATATTTGTCAAAACTATGCAATATAAAACAAATTTAACAAAAAATATTAATTCAGGCGTTAAAGGGTTAACTAATTTGTAATGTCTAATGTCCTTAATCTAAGGGAAGATCGGATCATTCTTCCTAAAACCCAAAAGATACTGAACAAATATTAGTTCTAGTATTGTTTTTCAAATAAAATGTATTGCATAATATACCTAATTACTCAAAACAATTTTTATTTATAGGTTTGTCCGTAGACAAAGGCGGCGGCGTCAAAATAAACAACTAAGCGGCTGCGTGGGACTGTATAAGAGGATTCACCTATGTAACAATCATGTAAGTTGATTTATCCCTTTTTTGTATGTGTACGCATTGTTCTACAAGATATAAATTAGATAATCTTAAGAGTTAACACACTCAAGCACGAATTTTAGAGGGCAACAAATCGTTTTTATTATTCACTACCCATAAATTATTTTCTTAAATTTTTTTATTTTGTTCATTTGGCTTGGAAGAGAGTCTATGTTTTTAAGTATAAACAATTTTCATATATTAAAGGGAAGTAAAAAGCTCAAAGTCTGTCGACCACATAAATTTATTAGGTTGCAAGCGCTTTCGTCCTAAAAGGTCATCATCAGGCAAAAAAATTTTTGTGAGTAGGTACAATCTGCAATAATAATTTAAGGTATAACAAAACGTTTTTTATAGAAATGCTAGGTGTCTTACCACTATGTGTCCACAGAAAAATAAGTATGTTGAATTAAAATGTAAAATTTAAGTAAATTGTAAAATGTAAAAATTGTAAAAAATGGCACACACTGCTTCCCTCATTCGAGGTTGGATCCAGTTCTAGTTTTGAATTTCGCCTGCCTCCATCTGATGAAGGTGGTTTCGAATAAGATAAATTTTGAAGTTCCACATGTGTGCTTAAGGCACCATGTGAAAGTGTTACTTTTTGGAAAGGTGAAATACAGCTACTCCCGCTATCCCCAGTACAAAAGAGGTAGACGGAGTCCCGCTCGTGTACACCCTTAAGCCTAAGCTTAAGGGGTACCATTAAATATTAACTTTTTTGGAAAAATTCACTTATGACACTTTCGTCATCCAACGGTGAAGTTAAATGAGAAAATGGTGGAGATTTACGACATTTGACAACTGACATATGATGGAAGACACGTAGTTACAATGATGGTTGAGCTAATAATAATTAAATTTGACATTAGTTAAATTGAATATGTTAAATTAGTTTTGTGACAAATTGTATAATATAAATTTAAACAATTTGACTTTGGTGTCTTGACAGGATGTCGAAGACTTTGGAGAGGCCACAAATAAGCTCTGCTAACACCAGCAGAGACAATAGTGTAACTAAATAATTAGACTCTAAGATATACTAGTGAGTAAGACCTTAGTTTATAAGTTTAACCCTAGATAAGTTAAATAAAATGAATTGTCACATTTTGTGAAACGTAACATTATTTGATCCCGCTAGAGGGCGCTAAAATCAAAAGTCGTATTTTAAAGGATTTTAAAAAAATGTCTTCTTTAAGAAATTCAATCTGTTTCGTTTTCGGTGTATCAGTCTGTTTATGTTTCTAATAGTTGGCAAGTCTCGTCCTTTTAAAAGATTATTCCGCCATATCCCTGTTAACACGCGTCTAATGAATTGCTTATCTATGAAGGTATCATAGACCACCGCGCTCTTTGTCCTGTAACCACATTCTTCATTTCATTACAAAACGCTAATAAAGCGAACAAATACATTTTTATGGTATTGATAGAAGTCATTATTTTAAATTTTATTTCAGGACTGTCCATCTGGACAAGACTTTCGCTCGGAACAATGTGCATCATTCAATAATCGACTATTCAGAGGAACGCGATACCAGTGGGAGCCCTACTTCAAAGGTAAGTTGTAAGCCATAAGCGCAGCAAAGGGTCGAAAAGAGGCCTACTATTTTTATTGAAATGTAACGTCCCTGTTTAAATGGTCCCTGATTTAGGCGGTAAATATTCAGCAGAAAATTGTATAAAAATTTAAGACTTTAAAGTCCGTTTGTTACATGTTGATTTTAGTTTAGAATAATTAAATAGGTATGTCATTTAAAACACATTCTTAGTATAAAGAATATTAAATTTTAATAAAATATTGATTTGTCTTGAATAAGAACCTTTGGTAATTTAAAGGATACAGGCATCTAAAACATATCATTAATACACAGCATTTTAAAAAGACATTGCTTTGTTTTGAATAAAACTTTTAATATGATTCAATTCATTGCACTTGTTGTCTTACCTTTTTTTAAAGATCCTGATGGTTTTATGAGCAGAAAACGTGTAGCATAATGACCTGAGAGTATGTGGTAGTTATTTCACTTGGGTTTCATCCCTTTTATATCACTATTTAGTTGTATTTCACGTTTGTTTATATTTTATTTCAACAATGTTTTGACATTATTAATTATCGAAATTCGGGTTATCTTCTTCTTTCTAGGAAATAACTGTCGTCTAATTTGTACGGTTCGATAGCCAATTCTTGTTCCGTAGTACGCATTTGACAGATTAAGGGGATATTTGGTGTTGTGCTATTTAAAATCAATACCATTTATTGTCCATGACGTCATGTTATATTAGGGTGCATTTCTAGGAAAATTAGGTTTAATACTTAACTCTAGTTAGGAATAATATTTTATTAGGATGTATAAATACATTTGGGGTCGAATTAGATTAATTTAGATAAGTTTTCTGGTAACTTGTGGCGATCACCGGAAGTTTGATTTTCAAAATATGTATGGTCATATCCTCCTTGGTGATGCCATGTTGACTTTAGGAAAAGGGGTTAAATAGGCCGTAGCCATGAGGTTCGAATATTATAATTTTTCGTCTTTTCATTGGGAAAGGTACCGGGGGTACGTGGTTAACTGTTCGTCTGGCCTTGTGAGTCGAGGGACGTCGCGAAGCACGTGGGTAAAACCAAGACGTTTGTCGCCGATAGTGATCGGATTATTAAACACGTTGCTGTGTCGCGCAGGAGTTGGTACCCTAAACCATTATTTTTGGGATTATTACGACCGCGGTGAGCGAAGCCTGCTAACGGCCCGCACCACCGACTGCCTATATCAGACCTCCAGAAGGTTGTTGCCAACGATTTCGTTGGATTCCGTCCGCAGCCGCTGTTCCAGTGTTCCGGAAATTCCAGACGCATCTGGGTGATGCGCTGTGATTACTTAGTCCAGTTTTGTTCATTTGATGTCCTGCAGTTCTACAAGTTCTAAGTCAGTTTCCTGTCCGGGGTAATCGTAACCAACACCAGTGGTGGAGAGTTCCATCGCTTGATAGATTTCTACCAGAAATCAGGTATCTGAAAATCTGCAAACCCAGGTATGAAAAATCTTCAGTCTTATAACTTCAGTGATACTAGTAATTTATATTCCGATTTATCATTTAAATTTTATTTATAAGAATAATTCTGTAACTGTGATAATTGTACTTGAGCTTAACCTGCTGTAAGCCTTAGTGATCACGGGGTAATATTAATTATTTCTTTTACTTTTTACTAATTTTGAATTCAGAGAATTTCTCTTTAACTTAAGTATTTTCCTTATCATTTTGTATCATATCGGTAGTAAAACCATAGAGATCCTATTGTTGGGAGTCTCTGATATTGGTAGGTTAGTTTTAAAAGTGCTCTAGGTAAATGTATAGATACCTTTTAGACAATTCAGTAGTTAAATTTTATAAGAACAAGTATTTTTCAAAAATAGTAAATGCCATAATACCGACTCTTGCGTTTTATTTACTTAAACTTTAAGGATAATCAGTACTACTATTTAATGACCCACACCTTTTGTCCCGACAGCTAGCCGAAGTGGTCTTCTTTTCTAAGCTCTAGGAGAACACTATAACCTTTTTTTTGTAACGGTTTTCTAAATTCTAAATAATAATATACAAAATTTAGGAGGTTATCAACTAACACCGATCTTTGAGTAATGGTAAATATTCCCGTTATACGTTGTCAATTCTCAAATAATAATACGTCTCGCGAATATATTGATAACGTGGCCACGTCCCTGCTATGTGACAGCTACGTAGCAGCCACTAAAATGGGGAATAGCCGGGTAGTATTTTGGCTAGTCTGTGTCTAAAAAATGTACCACATTACATAAAAATGTACTATATTTTATAAAATTACCAGATTTTCTAATTGTAAAGTGTGGTCATTAAAGAGCAAAAAACGGCTTATAGAGAACACTAACACAATAGTTTTAAACAATATTTTATCTCTCGACAAATATCTGACACTATTTTATTTCTCGAGCAATTTATGAAAAAGATTTTAATAACTTATGATACTATTTTATCTCTCGAACAGTTTATAAACCTTTTTTTATCTCTTGAGCTATTTTTAAACAATACTTCATCTCTCGATAAATTTCTAACAGAATTCTATCTCTCGAGCAATTTTTAACAACTTTTTTTTATCCCTCGAGCAATGTTTGTACATTATTTTTTATACAATTTTTAGCACTATTTAACCACTCGAGCAATTTTTAAAAGCCTTTTTTACCTCTCAAGCATTTTTTGAATAATATTTGAGCTTTAGTGCAATTTTTGAGCAAAATTGTAACAATTTCTAACACTATTTTATCTCTCGAGCAATTTTTATTAACATTTTTTATCTTTCTAGTAATTTTTAATCAATGTTTTATCTTGAGGAATGTTAAACAGTATTTTTTAATTCTCGAATAATTTTTGAACAAGATTTTAACAATTTTTAATACTATTTTATCTCTCGAACAATTTTTAAACCTTTTTTTATCTCAAGAGCTATTTTTAAACAATATTTTATCTTTCGATAAATTTCTAACATTATTCTATATCTCAAGGAATTTTTAACAACTTTTTTATCTCGTTAGCAAACTGCACAATATTTTAACTCTCGACAAATCTCTAAAAATATTTTAACTCTCGATAAATTTTTAACAATGTTTTATGTCTCGAGCAATTTTTAACAACTTTTTTATCTCTTGAGCAATGTTTGTACAATATTTTATCTCTCGAGCAATAGTGTTATCGTTCGAGAAATTTTTAAACAATGTTTTTCTCTCAAGAAATTTCTAACAGTATCTCTTGAGTCAATTTTAAACAATTTTTTATTTCTCAACATTATTTTATTCCTCGAGCAATTTTTTAACAAGGTTTGTAACTTTTTATAATACTACTTTACCTCGAGCAATTTTTGAAGACGATTTTATCAATTTATAATACTATTTTTAAATATTATTTATCTCTCATTAAATTTCTAACAGTATTTTATCCATAGAGCAATTTTTGAACAATATTTTACCCCTCAAGCAATTTCTAATACTATCTTATCCTTCGACCAATTTTTAACACCCTTTTTTACTTCTCAAGCTATTTTTGAATAATATTTTAACTCTCGTGCAATCTTTGAACAATGTTTCATCTCTCGAGAAATGTCTACTATTTTATTTCTGAAGCAATTTTTAAACAACTATTTTAATTTCACTGGCAATTTTTAAACAATATATTTTACAGTTCAAATGGAACATACGCTGAAAAAAGTACTAGATTTTGCTTCGAGTGTAATAGAGTACGAGATTCTCAGAGAATGTAGTAGATCTAGTACAATTGTACTAGACTGACAACACTGGATGTGACTATGTTTAGCTACTATAAAGGATCGGGGTAGTAGGGGGTACTATACCGCGATTCGGCGTCCTAGTAATCGCTACGTGGCTCCCTAGTAACTGCCACGTATCACTTTTTAATTATTTACAATATCTTTGAGCAACCTCTTTATTTTTTTCTTTTATATAATAATAATTTTAGACATTTTTTCAAACGCAATTTACTTTTCTGATATAAGTTGACGTATTAAACGATAAAATTTCAACGCCCTCAAAATAACCTTCTTTCGTAATTTTTTGACAAAATAATTTAAAAAGGCACGATTAAATTTTTTTAATATTTATTGGGGAAACATTTGAAATACTTTTAAAATCAATTTTCGTAAAAGTTTATGATAAAAAATTAGCATAACCATTAACTATGTTTGATTAAAACCAATTTTTTTTCTTTAAAAATTTTCGCATTTAATAATGGCTGTCGATTTTAACAAAAGTACTATAAAGTTTAGGGGACCATCCCATTTTAACTCTAGAGGATCTGTGACTTTGCTAGCACAATAGCAACTATATACTGATGTGACTATATAGTATCAGATTCTATTTTGGATTTTTTTTCGAATACAGTAACCTACTCCACTGAAATGTTACTCTAATCACCATAACCCAATAGTCAGGCAAATGCTACTTATTTAGTCCCAAACGCTACTGTATGTTGGCGCCTTCTACTAAAATATCCTAACCTCAAATACATTTTGCCAATATGTAATGTTCATGATACTATAAAAAGAAAATATGATATTACGTCGATTGATATTAAGTCACGGTGAAGTATTTTGACGTAAAGGCCTAGCTTTAATGATTTTCATCCACTCATAGCCAATCTGCCATATCCCACACCACAACAGGTCATGCGCGTACAATAACGTGTGTGCAAATCCCTTTTTTGTGTGTCATCGGCATCAACTACTACGGTTATTAGCCTCGTGTTCTGTGTAGGCTTTGTTACTGTTTCCCAGCGCCACTTTGAGAACAGCACTGTTAATTAGTACCCAACAGTGAATGGTCGAGTGGGAAATCCTTTTTATTGTAAATTAAAAGGTAAGCAGGTGAACTAAAATTATTTCTAACTCGGTTCTTACTGTATTTTGCGATACATTTTAACCCGTCTAGAAAATAGAAAAAAATATTTATTTTAAATAATTTTCCATTTATTTTTTTGAAGAACTTTTTCATCTCCTTAATCAGGTGAAATGTCATAAATAAAGATATTTTTTTTTGTAAGCTGTTTGTATTAACTAAAATGGACAATATGTAAAAAACTGGGTACTAGTAATATTCAGTGGTAATATGTATACCAAGACATTGAGAAATAGCTATTTTTGTTGCATCTAAATCTCGAGAATATTTTTATATCAATTTGATGAGATAATTTTGGCATTATTATTCTAATAAGATCCCGAGAGCTTCAGCGAATCAATTGTAAAATATTCGAGAAATTTAGTAGAAAGAAAAATAGCAGAATATTAATCAAAGTCGTTTCATATTTGGGACGACTATTTCATTAGATCAAATATTGACTATTTCTTTAGAAAAGTAGTCGCTAATATTTAGTCTAGTAAAATAGTAGTGGATATTTACTGTACAGAGGCTAAACTAGCATGCAAATATCACCGGTTTAAAACAGGACGTCAAAGATTGGCTCATATGGCATTTGTCACTGTAAAAGTACAAAATCATAGTTTCTGAAACTCTATAATAGCCTTAAGTCAAAATAAGATAGTTGCAAAAGCTGTAAAATACCAACAGGAACTATTTCGCTACCTGTGTTGCCACTAGAATGTCACGATACTTTAAAGATCCAAGTGATGGTAACTGGAACTATTCTGGGACCTTTTTGCCTCTTTTGGTACCTATTTACTTTATCTAGACATTATTGTGGCACTGATGGGTGGCATTAACTGATTCACTGGTACTACATAGTTTTTGCCACTATAAAGTAACAATAAAATGTTACTTCCCAGTTCCAGTAACTATCCAAATGCTACTTTAACTACTCTGGGACCTTTTTGCCTCTCGATGTACCCAGTTACTTTATTTACTATTTAGGCATATTATGCTATTATACAGTGAGCATAATAAGTCTTACCCCCCCTAACTCGTTACTGGGGTCTTCTTAGGAAAATCGTCGAGACAGATTGATTTTTGATTTCTACAATGTACATTTTTGCATGATTAGTTTACCCTTAATTTCATCCCTTACTAAGGGGTAGCAACCCTTTCGAAAAATTTAATTGGCATGGGGTGGTGAGTGATAGCTCATTTAAAAGGGGGTTTTTATCTCTATTCAACCGTGCAAAAAATTTTGAAATTTGCTTCATTACGTGTTGATTTATTAATGTTTAAAAATAACGAAACCTCACAAAATAGGAAAGCAACTAGACTAACAGTTACCTTCTAATGGCAAAAAGTCTTACTTCACGTCTGAACCAAAACCGAAATCATGCAGGGCCGAATTTTAATTCTAAGGATGAGTGCGCTACGTTAATATCCGTTATTCTGAAATAACAATTAGTCGAGAATTAAATATATATTAAATATTAAAAACGCTCATTACAGACCTTTCTACAAGGTGTTTTAAAGTAAGGGTCTTTAAAAATTAATGGTGTTTATCAGAAACGGGAAATATATGTAGAATCGTTATGTAATACGTATCCTGCATTTTTAGGGCATGATCTCTTAGACTATAAATGGACAAAAGTATCTCTATTTATATTGCAACAAAAAACAATGTATAAGAAAAACACGGAACCTTCTTTAAGTAGGTAACTATTACTTTTAGTTGCGCCCATGTATGGTGCGTGAGTACAGTTATCAAAATATTTTAAAGGAACAACTGCATATTGATTTTGAATATTTACTAAGAAAACATATCTGTAAAGCGCTTTTAATATTTCGAAATGAAAATAATTTTTAATTAATAACAAATGTTTACCAATGGAAACGGTGATTTTACGCTAGGTTCCGCAATAATAATATTTTGGCAATTTGTACTAATAAATTATCTATTAAAATAATAATTCAGTAGTATTAAAGTGTATAATTATTAATCCGTATAAATTGAAAATTGTTTTTATCAATTGAAGCTCTTAAACAATTTGTTATGGAAATAGGCATGTGGTCATCATAAAGTACAATCAACTAAAAAAAAAACGAATTTTTGCACATCACAAAATTTTTATTGGATTTATATATAGAAAAGAAACATCACATGTTAATAATCTCAATGCAGTAATGTCTCTTTGTCTTGAGTACATTGAACTATATCATCTAAACTACGCCGCAGATGAAGTGGGACAGCCAAAAAATTGCCTAATTTTGACTAGCTGTAACTTCGACATTTCTTTGCCGATGTTAGATTTTCAGCCAGAGGTGGAAAGCGCCATCCTTGCTGTTTGCGTCAGTGGCATTGAATATATATTTTTTAATAGCTTCTTGTTGTACAGGGTGTGAATGTAAGGCAGCGAAAAATGTCCGTTTTTTGGCAAAGAATTTGGAAAATGTGGGGGGCCAAATCAAGTTCTTTCTGATGTTAAGTGGATCACTAGGTTGACACCTCGGGATATCTTTGCCATTTTTTTGATACTTTGCGTTGCTATGGAGATATCACCATTTTATGAAATTCCATATTTCCTTTAGAATTAGCCTTTTTTTAATTAAAGAATAACAGATACCGACTAAACTGCATCAAGGAATAACGTGTAAAGAAAATGGTCAACACCAGCGGCGTGCAAAAAGGGGTTTATGAAATTTAAAGAAACGAAAACTTGATTTTATTTGAAATTTTTAACACTTTTGGTAAGCGTTACAGTTTAAAAGGTGCCATAACTGTAATGAGTTTGATTTTGACTAATTCAGAGGAATACAAAAGTAAAGCTACTCGCCCTGTAAGCGCTTACTGATAGGGTCAGTAAGCAATAATAGGTACTTACCATTTTTGCATTTGTAAGTCGGGACATTTGCTTTGACGAAACTTTATTTCTGCAATTTTATCAAGAAGGCGAGACGTTAGATTGCATAAGTCAAAACAAAAATAAATTGCTATTGTCCAAATGGCGCGACTTACGGCAGATAAATCACACAATAAGAGAGATTTCTGATTTTCTTAATGTCAAGAAATCATCCGTTGTAAGAGCGTTGCAGAGAGAAGGTAACAATGGTACTGCTGCTTACCGACACGGGGGAGGATCTCGAAAAAGAACTAATCCTCGTCAGGATCGAGCTGTAGTACGGACTGCAATCAGAAACAGAGTTTGGACTGCCAAGAGAATATGAGCACAACTGCAGTTAAACGTTTCAGCAGACACTATTAGAGGACGCCTACATGATCAGGGATTAAATGCTCGCCGTCGGCCAAAATGTCCACTTTTAACTGACATTCACCGGGCCAACAGGAGAAGATGGGCCCAAGAATATATAAATTGGGATCGTAGGTGGAGAGACTGTCTTTTCGTTGATGAAAGCCGTTTCAACCTCTACAATTCCGACGGCCGATTGCTATCTTGGCGGAGACGGGGAGAACGTTATTTAGCAGAAAATATGCGTCCCCAAGTTGCATTTGGCGGTGGTGGATTGACGGTTTGGGGCGGTATTCAACACAACAGAAGGACAGAACTCGTGGTATTTCGGGGTAATGTAAACGGCCAGGTTTACCTGAATGAATGTCTGATTCCGCTAGTTCTCCCGCATGCTCGAAATTATGGCGAGGATTTTGTTCTTGTGGACGATAATGCTCGTCCTCATCGAGCATTATTAGTAAACAGATATATACAAGAGCAAAACCTTAATCGTACTGAATTGCCTTTTAGATCTACAGACTTGAATCCTATTGAGCACGTTTGGAGCTGGATGAAGTTGGAGTTTTCCCGAAGGGAGCGTCAGCCAGAAACTCTAGACGATCTCGAGGAGATGATTTTAGAGCTCTGGGAGGCAGTTCCTATGTAGCTAACTAATAACTTAATTTCGAGCATGCCAAGGCGGTGTCAGGCAGTTATTCAGGTTAGAGGAGGTCCAACGTCTTACTAATTAATAATTAACAAATATTTATTAAGGTTAGGTTAGGTTTATTTTAATATTCTAATGAATTCCATGTACACACTTTATAAAATAAAAACCAATAAAAAAAAATTTAATTACTGAACCCTTTTTGTACGCCTCTGAATTAGTCAAAATCAAACTCATTACAGTTAAGACACCTTTTAAACTGTAACGCTTACCAAAAGTGTTAAAAATTTCAAATAAAATCAAGGTTTCTTTTTTTAAATTTCATAAACCCCTTTTTGCACACCGCTGGTGTTAACCATTTTCTTTACACGTTATTCCTTGATGCAGTTTAGTCGGTATCTGTTATTCTTTAATTAAAAAAAGGCTAATTCTAAAAGAAATATGGAATTTCATAAAATGGCGATATTTCCATAGCAACGCAAAGTATCAAAAAAATGGCAAAAATATCCCGAGGTGTCGACCTAGTGATCCACTCAACATCAGAAAGAACTTGATTTGGCCCCCCACATTTTCCAAATTCTTTGCCAAAAAACGGACATTTTTCGCTGCCTTACATTCACACCATGTACAACAAGAAGCTATTAAAAAAATATATTCAATGCCACTGACGCAAATAGCAAGGATGGCGCTTTCCACCTCTGGCTGAAAATCTAACATCGGCAAAGAAATGTCGAAGTTACAGTTAGTCAAAATTAGACAATTTTTTGGCTGTCCCACTTCATCTGCGGCGTAGTTTATTTTCTGGAAAAAAGTTTACCATGCTATGGTGTTTTATTTTATTAGCAACACAAAGTTTAAATCGTGATTTAAATATAACACAAATTCTTTCCGATGTCTCGTATTTTTGATTTCTTTCTATCGCTTGGAACTGCCAAAAAGGGGCCCCTTGGATCGATGTTTCTTCACCAACAGCAGAAGCTCAACAACAAAAAACAAAAATCACGTCACGACTTCTTTTTTTCATCTCTGTCATTCACGGAGCGAAAAGTGTAGCGTTGTCAACAGTGAACGACGCGCGAAATTCAAAATTTTAATTAAATCGGAACATTTGGATTGAAATAACCGATAATTTAATAGATTTTCAGGATTTACCATCTCCCAGCATGGAGAAATCTTATTAACGAAGAATTTAAATTAAAATAGGAAAATAGACATAGGACAAAACGCATTTTACTATTAAAAATACAATAATCTTACAATAGATATAAAAAGTTTATACTTTTAAAATCAAATTAGGCGATTTTAAAAAGAAACGAACCATTTTTATTCAGGCAATGTACGTAACTTCTTTGCTTCTTTCTAATTATTTTATGTAATAGATAGGAGGTCTGCCTAAAAAGTATCCGACCTTTGGCTTGGAAAAAAATATTATTTAAATGACGGAATTGAAGCCCTTTCAAAGTAGAACCCTTGCGCCTCCACACACTTAGCCCACCGTTCCTTTCGCTGCCGAAAACATTTTTGGAAAGCTTGTATTGGAATGATGATTCACTCCACCATCGCGTTCGGCATTATATCTGTTCTACTCTGAAAACGGGATCCTTTCAATGACGTTTTCAATTTCGAAAACAACAGAAGTCGCAAGAAGTCATGTCTAGATAGTAGGAAGGTTGACCAACTACTGGAATTACATATTTTGCCAAGAAAGTCTATATCAGGTGCGATGAATGATGCAACTACGAGTTTTTCATCGTCCAGAGGTCAGGTCTTTTGCGCAGAACTGCATTATGAAGTCGGTCAAGAACTTCTTGATAGTACCCCATACAGCACAAAAACATTTCGGAAATAGTTCAAAAATGTTACATTGAAATAATTATAATGTTGTATAAATATTACAAAACGTCCCAGAAACATTTCTGAAATGTGCCTGAAACGTAAAAATGTCCTGTAGATTAATTTCACAGTAATATTTCTGAAATAAAAATTTGAAATCTTTCAGAAATATTACATAGCCATATTTCAGAAATGTATTCCAGTTTCTTTTTTATAAATACATATTATGAAACATTGTAGAAACATACAACTCATAATTTTACTATTTAATTACCTTTTTTCACCTACATTCGGACAAGTTGTCTCCCTACTGATAATATGCTTTATTAATGATGACGCAATTTATGTTCCAATGACAAATGACAGTGCTAGTGGATTCATAGAAATATAGGTTCTAGGTATTTATTTTCTATTATTTATCAAAATTGCATTAATTTGGTTACATACCTCTTACCTACAATATTTAAAAACTAAAAACATATGTCATTTTCAATGAAAGAATGGTTTGGTTTTGTTAAAAGCTAACTGTCATGATTCTACTTAAATTTAGATTTCTAGAAACGTCACCACCCTAGTATACTGCAATTTTGACAGTTTTTGACAAACGCAAATTTTTGTCGTAATTTAATTATCACTAATATTCCATAATCAATATCTTATATTTTATATAAAAAAAATTATTTGATAATGCTTGTGCCGATTACTTTTCAACCCAGCCTCGTAGGTATCTCGCAATAAAAGGCTTTTCACATTATGTTTTCCCAGTTTTGCACATTCTAGGCTAGCTCCAAAAATGTGCCAAGCTTCTGATTGGCTCATCCATAAAAGTCACAATTTTTGGAAATGTGGAAAATATTATTCCCAATTCCCCCAGCAAATTCACAAATTGTATTCCCACATCCCCAAAGTAAAAACAAACCAAAGAAAATAGAATAAATTGGAGATTATATTTTTAACTTTCAAAAAAAGGCATTTTTAGTTTACAAATCTCAACCGATTTCTCATCTTTCTTTGTTATTTTTTTTTTACTTTTGTATAGTAGTGTTTTATATCCATAACCAATAAAAATATCAAAATATACCTAGAAGGCCATCAATTTGAAAAAAAGATATGTGATCAGTCAGATTCCTGTATATTTTTTGAGCCATTTTTTTAATTTGTATTTATTATGGAACGTTGGATATGAAACATTGCCCCAGTTGAAGGACCCTGTTTTATACGAGTACAACAGAACAATTTTTGAATTTTGTTAGATGTTTAAATATTTTGTGACACTAAACAAAAATAATTGTATATTTTCCTATAGGTACGTAGATACTAATCCAAAAAAATGCATTTTAAATAATATAACTGCAATTTATATTTGCATTATAGTTATATGTAATA
The DNA here is from genome assembly GCA_927349885.1 of Psylliodes chrysocephalus. NCBI lineage: Eukaryota > Metazoa > Arthropoda > Insecta > Coleoptera > Chrysomelidae > Psylliodes > Psylliodes chrysocephalus. The sequence goes on from OV651818.1 coordinate 64,350,676, forward strand.
GTTTCTTTATTTTTTTTAGAATATTTTGTAAAACTTCTGTATTTAAAATAATTTTATATCATTTCTGTATTTTTATACTTAAATACTACAAATACGAGCAATATAAAACCAACTAAAATTCACAATTTTAAATTTTACTTCATTCTCGGTAGCGAAAACGTTCAATTTTTAACCTTAATCTTATGCAACACAATATACACTTGGCGCTTGAAGAAAGACTATCCTACTGGATCATACCGAGATTTATTTTTACCCAGTATTAGTCCAGGAATAAGTGACAAAAATAATATAAATCGCAATGTACTTTTATTTACAATTCTTCTTTACCTATTTACAGTTTTATTAATACATATATTATATACAGGGTGTCCCAATGAATAGTAGCCCATTTCCAGAGCTTATAACTTTTAAACAAATCGTAGAAACGTGCGGTTTTTGCTGATATGTGTTATTTTGCTATAAGTTTTGCTTCAGTTACACAGAAATTATGTATTACCTATACAAGGTGTTTTTTAAAAATCTTCCCTTTTAAATTCACCGTAACCAAATTATATCAAATTGAAACGGGCTACTTTTCATTGGGACACCCTGTATTATTTATATTATGTACCTAAATCCTTAGCTTATAAACTCGTTGACATAAAGAGCCCTATCAAACGATATAAAACTCGAATTGACGTAAATTTACAGTTTCTCCATTTTTTGTAATAACACCCCTCCTTTGAGGTTCCGAAGGAGTGAAGTTTGTAATAGATACTCTTAAAAAAATGTTTAATTAGGGTGACCAAATCGCGTTTATTTATTTATTTATTTATTTATTTATTTATTTATTTATTAATACATCCAACAGGCTTTATCAGCCCAATTAGAGGAGTATATAATATATTTGAAAATACAAAGTTTGAGAATACTTATTTAACTAAATTACATTCTAATTACCTAATTCTTCTAACAATAAATTATAGTCATAGTGACGAGTAGGATAACGGCCATGTTTTTTAAAGTAAATAAATTTTAAAAATTTTCTTTGGACAGATTCTAATGCACTTATGTACTTTTAATGATTAGTATTCCAAACACAACTGCAATACTCCAGTTTGTTACGAACTAGTGAAAACTAAACATAGAAGATGGCTTCTAAAGATTTAAACTTTTTACAGTTTCTAATAACAAAACCCAAGATTTTTGTTGCTCTTTGTACATTGTTTTCAATGTATTTGCTGTCAAATAAGATACCTAAATCTCTATAATTATATATCCGGGGAATAACAAGATTATCTAATTGATAATCATATAAGACAGTGTTTACTTTCCTGGAAAAGGACAGGACTTTGCATTTGTTAGTATTCAAAGATAGTTTATTTACGATACACCAGTTATGTAAGTTGACAAGGTCGTTTTGAAGAGCAATGAAATCTGAGGTATCCTTTATTTCCCTATAAATTTTTATATCGTCTGCAAACAAAAGTTTCTTAGAGTTGATAGAATGACAGATGTCATTAATAAAAATAAATAATAATGGGCCCAAATTCGAGCCCTGAGGAACCCCTGACGTTGACACGAAATTAATAGATTTGGCACTCTCGTATTCAACATATAACTGTCGATAAGTTAAAAAAGACTTTAACAGTGATTGCATACTCTTTGAAACACCAAATTGTCTCAGTTTCAGAAGTAATTCAAACGCTTTACTAAAATCTGTGTGTGCGACGTCAACTTGATTTCTACAGTCTAAAGAACTAGATATGTATTGCGTAAATGTACACAGATTTAACGCGGTACTTCTGAGCTTCACAAAACCATGTTGGTATTCCGTGATTGAACTTTTTACGTGGGAATATAATATATTAGAAAATATAACTTCAAAAATTTTGGAAAAAACAGATTATTGCGATTGGTGTGTAATTTGATATATCAGAAACTTTACCAGCTTTGAAAACGGGACAGATTCTAGATATTTTCCAAATGTTTTGATAGGCCTCTTCTTGTAGTATACGATTAAATATGTAAAAGAGTGGAACTGACAAAAAACCTATATAATTTTTTACCAGTTTGGATGAAACATTATCAGGACCACAGGTTAACTTATTTTTTAATTTATTAACTGCGTTGATAATTTGATCTTGAGATATATAACTAATATTAAGGAAATTACTAGGATTTGTATCAACATCATCAAGTATCTCATCATCAGATCCATCACTAAACACGCCTGGCAAAAGCATTCACAATAGATTGGGGAGTGGTTAGGGTTTCGTTACTGTATGACAATTTCCCGGGAATCCTAGTTTTATTTTGTTTGTATTGAATATATGACCAAAAACGTCGGGGATTTAGTTTATGGTAACATGACTCAATATATTTGGAGGCTGATTAAAATGTTATTTGTTCTATTATAATTTTTAAAAACAAAGCTTCTAGTAATATGAGAAAGTGCTATGCACTCTGATTCAGTGATTGATCGATTACGCCTACAAGAATTTTTTGATAATTATGATAATTATCTTGAGCTTATGTCTCATTTAACGTGTTTGCATTATTTATTTCACTTTTTATATCATCTTCGCCTCTTTCTACATTTTCTGTACTTGTTTCTCTTTATTTCATTTGTAGGTGAAGTTTTGTGAACCATGCATATTGATTTTCATTAAATACTACATCTCTAAAATAAGTAATTACTTGATTACTTGTTTTCTTGTCTAAGAATCAGTATCTCTTGGAATCTTCACAGTATCCCACAAATATTAATTCTCTAGATTTAAAGTCCCATTTTCTTCTCACTTCTTTGGGTAGAAATATGTGCAAATGCTGTGATATTTTCAGGCAATCCAAATTGGGTTTTGTACCACTCCAAGCCTCTTCGAAAGTTCTACTTTGCACTGCAATTGTAGGACGTCTTCTTTTCAAGTAACATGCAGTATTAAGGTCTTCAGACCAATAAACCAAATAATAAATTTGCATCATGGAACGGGCTATTTCAATAAGAGTCATATTTACTCTTTTCGCTACTACACTCTGCTACGGGATATATTCTACAGTTGTTTGATGTCTTATTTCATTACATTTTAGATATTCGTTTATTTGTTAGTTGCAAAACTCTTTTCCAATATTAGTCCTTAAAAAATAATTGTCAAACATTTCACATACTTAAATATTTTTTTCCAGTCAAGTCGTTTGTATGAAATTATTAAATTTTAATTCATGAACATTTCTAATACCTCTTATTGGAGTGCTGACTGTAGTTTTAACGGCAAAATACTTTTTTCAATGCTGTTTAGCTGAAAATTCCACACCTGTAATTTTGAACCAATCAAAATACGTGTTTTTGACAGATCACCATGGCAACGGAGGTATTTTAGTGGAAATTTTTTTCTCGTGGGGTACCCAACAGCGAATTATACTGGAAATTTTTTGACGTTTACAATAACAGACCATTTTTGACAGACTGGTTTTTATTTGTTCACAAAATAGGTTTAGTTTTGATACATTTTAGTTACAATGCTAAGGTGTTTTCTATATTCTTCGGCCACTTCTTTTCTTATTAATGGCGAAAATGCAGGACTTTGGATGCTTTGAATTATGTGTCTATGTCTAATAAAATATATATAATATTTAGACACTAATTTATTCACCTTTTTCCCATTCAGCACTTTGAATTTTGCGTAGTTTAGGTGCAAATATTCGTGGACAATTCGGAACAAATTTTCGTTTTTCAAGTTGGAGCCACAATCCTCAATTAATCCGAGTAAGTAAGTCATGGTGCAATGATTGATCATTACATCAGACAATTTTACGCATATTTTGCATAGCGTATGATTTTCAAATCGATTCATTTTTAAACAAATAGGGAATTTTGTTGGTTTTACTTGCTGTGCAATATTCTTAATCGCAACAAAACGCGAGTTATTTAATGTTTTGAACTGTCAAAATACAATGATCACAGCCTCCTACGATTGATGCTTGCTGACGCTGGTTATGAATTTCATACCATTTTAAAGCGCTCATAACGCATGTTAATAAAAACGCAGAAAAACAATTTTCTACCACTTGTAGTTATTCAAAACTTACGTAAAATTAAAGAATATACTATTTTCTATTTTCAAATGGTATTCCCATGCAACTACAATGAGTAGAAATAAGCAATTTGAAGGCCTAAATAATTGCAGCGAAACATTTTTTTACGTCGGGCCGCTTGATAACTTCAAAACTGAAATTATATTCGAGGTTAGGGTCTCACTTAGTTACCATGACAACTCAACAATCAAGGCGACAATACCTTTTATGTTTCACTGGTGACTTGGAGAAAATAATTTGCATTGTTGAGAAACGAAAAATAAATTTTAAAAATATTTAATTTTCAACCATAATTCGGCGTGGAATTTTCTTACCGAATACCACGCGAGGTCAAATTAATATCAGGAAATTTTTTGACCTCTAGTGGTATTACTAGTGAAAATTTTCCCCTGATGATTTAAGGAGGTCCTTTCGCCACACCTCTCGCCTCAAATGTTAAAAAAAAAGTTATTAGATTATGACTAAAATTAATTTTTTTCTAATAGTTGAAGTCCTTATTTATCTAATACTGAACTTTTTACTATACCTTACCTAGCAAATTTTTGAGAATTTTTTTTTAAAATGTGTGTATTTGTACAGTGCCTCACGAGAAAGTAAGTCCTCAACAACAATTCTCGAATTATACTATTATTTATTGATTAGATGGAGTAGAAAAAAAACTAAAGATAAGGTTCTTGAAATATTTAGATTCTGTTTTATACAATAAAATATATATAGTAAACCGTGGAACTTATTGAGAAATTAATATTAAAAAATCACAAAAAATTTTCAAGTAACCTAGTTGAAAATTTTTTGTGATTTTTTAATAATAATTTCTCAATAAATTCCACGGTAACCTATATATTTTATTGTAAAAAACAAAACCTAAATATTTCAAAAATCTTATTTTTAGTTTTTTTCTACTCCATCTAATCAATAAATAATAGTAAAATTAATTATAATTCGAAAATTGTTGTTGAAGTCTTACTTTCTCATAAGACACTGTACAAACACACACATTTTTAAAAAAAAAAATTCTCAAAAATTTGCACGGTAAGGTATAGTTAAAAGTTCACTATTAGATAAATAAGGACATCTACTATTAGAAAAAAAATTAATTTTAGATATAATCTAATATTTTTTATTTAACATTGGTGGCGAAAGGACCTCCTTAATTATTTCTCCACTTTCAATTGGAACAAAATTAAAAAGCCAATGTTTTCGGCCTGTTAAATGTACTGAAGAACCAACGTCATGTGCCAGTTATTCTCATGAAATTTACCTGCTCCTAAAGTTTTGTTACATATTTACAATATTTACAACCAACCCAACTTTGTATTTTTTAGAATCAGATCTTTTTGTAAAACGTCAATATTTACTTTTTTTGCCAAATATATTACAGTTATAGCATTTAATGTCATTTCTTAAAAAAATTAGTAGGATATTTACTTTTGTTTTGATTTTTAGTAATTATTCTTTACTATTATGATTTTCATATTTAACAACTTCTGCAAATACTCTTTCTTTTACTAGATCTATGGTTAATTTTAACCACAGTTTTCTAATGTCATAATCAGAGGTTTGTAATAATCTTGTAGACTAACGAACGAATACCTCAAATTCCCCGTCTATTTACGTCTTGGTCTATGAGGTGAATCGGGTTTTGATCTTCGAGTATACAGTTTTGATACCTACTTCAAATGGTTCGCGACAAAAAAATGCAAGTTCTGTCCACATTGTTCCAACAATGATCAGAAACCAGTCATTGTCACCAGGATTCTGCGCAGTAGAGTATTAGGCACTAAATTATATACTACGCAGAATCCTGGTTCCAATGGTTAGTTTTGGATAGTTGTTAGAACAAAACTATTATAGGTCTACTTGTGGACGAGAGAGGTTCATAGTAATAAATAATACGTGTTTTAAATATGAGTACTTCTTGTAAAGTAATTTAATTTCAGAAACATTACCAAAGAAACATACCTACATTAATAAATTATCTTTATCTTCTACAAGTCCCTACATGAACATGGGGACGGCACAAGTGCAGAATAAAACTTTCCCTCGCAAAACTTTTATTGTTTTAGAACTTTCAAAAGCACAAAGTTTTTTATCTACATCTGTACTGAGATCTCTATACTGTCATTCTGAACTCCTAATATTTTGGTCAAGAGTTGCATCTGCTTAGGTCATTCCATCCACAGTCAATTTGCTCGATGACCATATTATCATGATCTAAAAAAATCTACGTAATCTGCTCTGCTTTCCCAAAACATAGCATAATGTCGCATCATACCCATCATATTTTTTTTTAATAAATATATGTTATACATTTATCATTTTTCTGTTTCTTCTAGCGAAAGACGAATGCGCTCTAAACTGTAGAGCTACAGGGATGAACTTCTTCGCAACTCTTAATAAGACCGTTATCGATGGAACGCCGTGTTTGTTTCCAATCGCTCATACTGGAAAAGCAGCACCGAAAGGCACAAGGGGTATTTGCATTGACGGATATTGTAAGGTAAGTAAAAGTACCTACTTTTAAGTGTTTTACTCTCTGTACAAAATTATACAGTATACATAAATAATAAGGAGATTGAGATATCCGTTGCAATGATAACTTTGACCTTAATCTCTTCACTCCATAAGGTAAACGAAGAGTACAGATGTACAAAAGAGCGTCAGCGTTTACCTTTTACTGTTATTGGTTCAATTCGAACGGGAAAAACGTCATTCAATGTAAAATGTCAAGTAGATATGCCATCATTTAATGAAAAAAACGTCAAAAGGCCATATTAGTGTCTAGCTTCGTTATTTTTGGTTCGATTCGAATGAGAGAAATAGTGAGAGATACAAATTCTTAAACCGACAAATCGCGACATGTGTTATGGTTACATCACGAGCGGTAGTGGATCGCCTCAATACTCAGTTTCTGTTATTATGTAGGACTAGTGTTAAGTTCGTCTGGTTTCATGGAAATAGCACACTGTCGCAAATTAAGAAACGAAACTCAAGTCATAAGCAAAAGATTACTGCATGTCAATATTTAGTTAATAAGTTTGAGAATAAAAAAAACAGGTCCATTTCAAAGCTCTTATAGCACAATTCTGCGTACTTACTTTCAAACAAAATCCACCATGCTGGTGATTAATTCTTTTTTCTGATAAGAACTCTTTAATTACCAATCAACATAAAAAACATTTTTCACATTTAACTGATATATCTTGCGGTTTACCAGATCCCCGTATACGGAAATTAAATGGTGTCTACCTTGTATAGCCTGTTGCCAATGAATAAGGACCAAATAAGATCAAACCTCGAATACTGTTCTCACTCAGGAAATAAATATCGGTTAATGTTATGTTAAGTATGAGGTATCAATGCGCTGCGACCTTAAAGATCTATTGTACCTTTTTGGTCACTAAACACCGGGGAAATAGTCTCCATGTCTATAATGACCCTTTATCTTCTCAAGTAAATGTAGAATTTGAAGTGGCTTCCAGTTAGGTAGATTGTTGTCTTCTATTTGATATGCTGCCAAGTCTAGTGCCCTTGGATTCTGAACTGCTACATAATCAGTCAGAATGTAAATGGAGGTTTCGTCCTCCTCCTCCTAACATAATTTAGACTTACTATCTTTTACTACTTTCAGGTTACTAAGGTGTCTTTTGAGTCGTCAGTTCCCGGTATGGATCCCTGTTACAATGCTTATTCTTTTCTTGCTTAGGCAGCTACAGGTTTTCGATCTTTTTTTTTGTTATATTCACCCAGAAGTATCTTAGCCTGTCAGCCCTAAGAGATTGTTACAATTATCGGTTCTTTTACTGCCCAATCTGCCCAATTCTTTTTTAATCTTCCCTAATATTATGTTACTGCTGCTGCAGAATGGCTGAGGTCCCACAAAAGGTGTTTACGCCCTTATTCTTGCGAGACTATCTGTGAGAGTAATTGTACTTTCTTCGCCTAGCATTCAGGCATCTCCAAACCATTTTTAAGCTGATTATGTAAGAGCTCAGCACTTTAATGGCTGCTTGGCTATTGGACATGATAATAATCTCTTGTCTGCGATAGTTTGGCTCGATTTTGAACTGGACACTCTTCTCATTGGCGTGAATTTCCGCCTGGAAGATGCTTGGGTATTTCAGAGTGCCCTTTTGTAGTCCCATAGACTCCTATTCCAGTTCCTTCTATGGTTTTGGAATCATCCGTCTTTCGGATGCAAGCACGATGGATTCTTGGCTTCATTCTTTCTTGCAGCCTGGCTCTGTGGTTTTACAATGTTTTACAAAACTGTACTTCTTTCTCATTTCATCCTGGGACATATCTTCGGTTCTGAAGCTAATAGTCTTTCGTCTGATTACTCCGTTCCTGATCATTCTATGTCGTTTTTGCCACGTTCGCTATCATTAAGTGTAGAAGAGTTAGGTTTAAAATCACCTCCATTACGACCGTATAACAGGTTCTTATTGCACCGGTGATGCAAACGCAAGCTAGTCTTGTAATTTTAAGATATGAGCTTTCGTAGTAGCTAAACTTGTTCTGTTACTCCATGCTATAGCCCTCACTATTGTTGTATATATATTCATCGCAGTGTGTTCAGGTTACATCCCCATTTTTTATCCGCAATGTTTCTACATACCATTAGGGCTTTTCTGGCCTTATTGACTTGTATGTTCCAGATAAGTTTATTTTCCAGGGTTAGTCCTAGATATTTGACTTACTTTTTCCATTTTAAATCTATTCCGTCTAATTTGACGGTTTTGAGATTGAGTTTTCTTTTCTTCGAAAAGGCTACTAGTGTTCTTTTGGTGAGGTTTATACTATCGTTCTAATTAACGACTTTAATACCTATCACTAAAAAAACTCTCTTTTCTTGACCATTGATTTGCGGTCGATGTTTTTTCTCTTTTATAGGTACCAATAATCCCTGTTATTCTGAAGTATGCTCCATTATCTCACCAGTAGCCAGACTATCCAAATTGAATCGTATTCGTGCGTCAGGAAACGGCAACACTCTTTGTCCTGATTATCCCAGTATCTAAGACCCACTTTAACAAAGTACTTTTGCTTTCTACGTCCCTGGTATATAAGCTTTAGGTTTTTACCTTCAACAAAATCAATTCTGAAAAACAACCTTAAAGAAACTACGGATAAGTTTAAAAAAACAATGGGTGGTAATTACATCTTACTAGGTAGATCAAATCCCTTAGTATATCTATTAAAAATTCAATTTATTAGGTATTAATCAATAAAAAAAAGTAGTGAATTACTAAATGGACCATTTTAAAGATAATCAGCTAAGACCATTCCTTTTTTTATTCACTAAAGAATAAAAGCATGTAATCTATTACGGAAGATGGTTTTGCGGTAGGTTTACTACTCGCTTGATCGATATAGTAAACAACCAATTAGTTGCATGGACATTATAAATTAATGACTATCCGTTTATGTACATACACGACCGATGCGTTGAATGCACCGCGAAAGATAAAAGACTTTATGTGCATATTTACACCCAACCAGCAGTATTGCATTCACTACAAATGTTGATACCTTCGAACATAAATAATTCAAAAGTTTAAGATTATAATGCGTTTGTTACGATAAATATGAAAATATTTTATTGCAGGATTGGACTATAAAGTGTGGTTTCTATTATATTTTAGTATCAAAACTTCTAACACTATGGACTAACACTAATTTTTGTAAAAAGGAAAACACAAACGAAACAAAATTTAATTTATATAAACAATCTAAAGTACATCTGCCAATCTCTCTAAAGCCTTTGATATAGTGTGTCATATAAAACTATTGACAACGTTAGAAAAACTTATCCAGTCCAAAATTCTTCACTAGTAGAAGGGGTTGATTTGTGGTATCAAAGATATAGTTTGTATTTTAGATTATTTGTTTTATTTATAATCGATTATATATTTTTTAGTTTATTTTTTATACCTTTATCTATTAATTTAATAATTAAAAATTTTGTTTATATTATTGAATATAATTTCATTGTTTTAAATTCAGTAAGATTTATTTATATTATTTTAATAGACTGAATATCTTCAATATTTATAAGATTTGTCTTATTCATTTCTTCTATAGTTATTTATTATAGAGAAGAATATACTTATAAGAATAGATTTAAATAAAAATCGTTTTATTTTATTGGTAGTAATATTTATTTCTATAATAATGATGATTATTAGTTCTTCTAACTGATTGATCCAATAATGTTTTTTGAAAGTCGTAGAAAGTCACAATCAAATAAAACACAAACGGTAAAGTTAATACTTTCCAATACGGTTCCTCAAAATTTCTTAAACCTTCTAGTTTCCAAACAACGTGAACTTCTTTTCAAAATCCCACGGTAAAAACCCTTAAAAATAAAAAGAATCCCAGATAAAAAATTATAATTTATCACTTGTTCAAAATCAACGAAAATATTGGTCCCTATTTACCCCATTAAAATTTAGAAATTGGGTAGATCGAATAGTTCATTTATAGTTTTGAAAACAAACGCTAGATAATCTTTTTAACCCCTCAAGTTAATTTTATTACTTGTTGTTGCTCCCTAAATTACAATATAAAAGAAAATTATCACAACAATAAAAAATAAGCAAGCTTACCTTCTACAAAAAGTCTGTTCGCTATACTTACGCGGGTTTCGGATTAACAAAATTATGCAAATTAGTCATTGACATCCAGTTCCGATAAGCCTCTTCCCAAGAAATTAGGTAAAATTGCCCTAATGGTCAGATTTAAATTAAAATAACATTAAAGTAGGTACTAAATTTGTTACAAGTACATTGTATGTATATTGTAAATTTAGTGGCAATTTTAAAAATGCCTAGATGTGTGTTAGATGTAGATAGTCTAATTTGTAGTGTACATAAGTATTTTACGGATGAAAAAGAAAATGGCGCTCCTTTAAAATCGGTAATGTCTGTACAACAACGCGTATGCGATGCTCTAGGAATTAGTGAAACCAAATTAAGAGGAGTATTACAAAATCACAATAGTGAACTGCCGAAAGAAGATCACCGCAAAACTTGCCCATCATTGAAAACGAAAGATATTCCAGATGGAAAGAAATTTGAAATTCGTGATACCATTTATCGAATGAGGGCCAACAAGGAACATGTGACCTTAAATACAATTCTCTCGGAATTAATAGATAGAAAATTTGACGACATTGGCAGAACAAGTCTATGGCAAGTGATACATAACTTGGGTTTCAAATTTCAAAAGGAGGATAACAGAAAGGCCTTTTGTGAAAGAAGATCTGTCGTGCACAAGAGAATTAACTTTCTAAGAAAATATTCTAAATTTAAAGAAGAAGGGGCGAATTTTATATATTTAGACGAAACATGGATATTTTCTAGGGGTGCAACCAAGAGAATATGGCAAGATGATAACGTAAAGTTCATCAAACATGCCGATGGAGAAGGGAAGCGACACATAATTTTACATGCAGGAGGGAAATCGGGTTTTATAGAAGGTGCTGATTTAATATTTTCATCTAAATCAAAATCCAGTGACTATCACGATAATATGAACACAGAAATGTTTGTAAAATGGTTGCATGAAAAACTTCTCCCAGGTTTAAGTGAGCCCAGCGTAATTATTTAAGACAATGTACCTTACCATTCTGAAGTATTAAACAAAAGTCCAACGAATTCTTGGACTGTTGATAAAATTAAAGAATGGTTGACAAAGGAACATATACCATTTCCTCAATATATATTAAAATCAGAATTATTACGCTTGGCAAATACACACGCAAAACCAAAAACCTTTGTTTTGGATCAGATTATTGAAAGTTACGGTCATCAAGTTTTACCTCTGCCACCGTATCATTGCCAGTTCAATCCCATCGAATATATATGGGGAATAGCAAAACAATATTATGACAACCATATTGGGCCTAATGGTTATAGTGACGACGCAGTTCGGGAAACTTGGCGAAAAGCACTTTCAATTGCAACTCCAGAAGTGTAGCGGAACTGTATATCCAAGTGCGAGAAACTAATAGACTCGTGGACTCGTGAAAATAAAATAAACGAAATAAGTCCAATCATAATAACAGTTAATGGTGATGACGATTATGATATTTTGGATTATAATGACTGATTTTCATTTTTGTTGGTAAGTTCAATTTTTTTATTTTTCATTTAAAATTCTCTACATGGGACAAATTTTAATGTTAAAAAATATTTTATTTGAGCTAAATAACCCTCTTTTTATACATAGACCATATTTTCTGTGTGAAGTGTAATATAAAATTATTATTAGGTCTATAATAAATAGCCATATTAAATCCATTAATAAAGAAGTTTAATTCTGCTCTCAATTATACAAAAGATTCTCCATTATTATTTAATTAAAAAGTTGTACATTATTTTTCATTTCATTTAACCAATTGATATTTCCCCAAAGAACAGGTCAAACTTTCGGGTACTTACCTGGAAATACTCATAAAATTTTTAATCCGAAACCCGCGTCAGTATAGCGAACAGACTGTAATGATGGGTTTCCAGACACAAAAATTAAACAATAATTGTCTCTTATTTATCTTATCAATTAAAGTGGTGATGGCATCATTTGTGCTCAAACCCTCCTGAAATCCGAACTGGCATTTAGACATGATTTATTTTTCTAAATATTTTGTTATTCGATTTTTTAGCGTCTTCTCAAAAAATTTTGTAGATGATGTAATGAGTGAGATAGACCGATAATTATTAAGTACTTCTTTTTTGCCCTTTTTGGATTTTTTAAGTCCACTTGGGCACTTACCTGAATTAAAAATTCTATTAATTAGATCAACAAGAAGTGGCGCAATATCGTCTACCAAATATTTAATTGTTTCAGCTTGAATATCATCTATCCTTGGAGTTTTATTTTGTTTTTTAAAGAGTTTATTTTTATTTCTTCTTCAGAGACAGGTTCTAAGAATAGAGAATTTTGGGTATAATACCTGTTTGATTGTGTGATTTCGAGTGCTAATTTTTCTCCTATGTCTGTGAAAAAACAATTAAAGAGATTGGATATTTTTATGTGGTTATTTGTAAGTTCTCCAGTTTCTGCAAGTATTTCATTTATGCATGCATTAGCTCATTTTTTCTCAGTTATGTCATTTATAACTTTCCATAAATTTTTAGAATACATTTTATTTTTTATAATTTGTTTTCTATAATATTCTGTTTTTGCTTTTTTTATTAATTTGTTTTTTCTATATTTTGTATATACATCTGTTTTCAAAATATTATCTGGGTTATTTCTATGTTCTTCATGGAGCTTATTTCTGTGTTTGGGTTTTCCTGAAACTCAAGCATAATATCCAATTTTTATCATTAGATATTGCATTGACAGATTTTTTTTTATCTGCCTTACATGTCCAAGTTCTCGAAACTGTTTCTCTATTTTACCAATCGTTCCTTGGGATACACGCGGCAAATTTGGAAATTTTTCATAAAATAAGCGAGCAACTTCCATTTGTGTCCGTGTGTTACTTCCATAATCAATCATCTGTAGAATTGTTATTTTGAGCATTTCTGTTAAATGAACCATTTTTCTGATACGCATTTAAGGAAATTCAAACGACTATAACACTGACAACTACTGTCATGCAGTCAGATAACACTTTGCTAAAGTCAGGCGTTTTAAACAAAAGTAAACAAAACTATTTAAGTATATATTTTTTAAATTTTATATAAGTAAAAAGAAACGCTAAAATGATTTTTGCTAAGTTTCTCATTATCAAAACCTAAATGGGAAATAAGTATTGAGTGTGTTGTAGCGAATTTCTGTAATCAAACAATGTTATTGCAATAAATCGGAAAACATTTAATATTTCCGAAACAGATACCTAACTATACATAAAATATAGTACATAAAATATGTCTAGAATTTTCTGAAAAATCCAAAAATTGAAAATATACAGGGTGTTGCATTTGAAATAAGAAAGTTGGCATTGGTCACTTTTACATGACACACCTTGTATAAAAAGTTTTTTTTTTAAAAAGGGCAATTAAAAATACCAACCGACGTGTCCGAGTGTTTTTTCGAACATGCATCAATTTATTTAATACCGAATTTATTGCATTTGGCTGTTCCACACTGTATAAAATAGTTAAGTTTGGATAGTAGACTTACCAATAAACTCTTTGACATCGTTTTTAAATCCTAAATCCTGTAGTAATTCCATTATTTTATTAATTTAAAATACACTGAACCAGATGAACATGACATATCACAAACACCTGTATTCCATATAGATTGAGTTGTTTCCTCTCCACAGGTCATGATACGAATAATTAGTAGCCCAATGCTATTAAATTGTTTAATGGGCACCATTAACTCAGTTTAGTGGAAATCAGAATACATAATTGGTGGGTATTAAAGTTTTTATTCATACAATATTGTCTATTAAACAATTAGTTAAGGAAATTTAGAAATCAACCCTAAACCAATAGGAATAAAAGCAAACTAGAAAAAATCGAAAAATTTGATCGAAAAATGCTGCTTCAAGCGATGTGCATGCAGCTCTTAATAAGTTTTGATTTTTTCAGTTCCGTTTTCAATTTTTTCTTTGATTTGTTTCACCCCTAGTGGTTCAGGAATTTATTGCTGAATTTCCTGTATTGTTTTTTTTTTGTTTCGGCAATGTTCCGTTTTTTGCTCTTAAGTATAGTTTTTGAATTTATTGAACAGTGGAAAACATTTCTAAAATGAAAAAATAATAAATTTATGAAAATTGAACATGTTAAAAAAGGCAACAAAAATTGCTGTAAAAATTATTTCATGACATAGACATAGTAGAGGAAATACGTCATTGATGACGTGCATTGGTTTTTATATTATATGAAGTATAAGCATAGCATAAGCATAGCGACACTATTGGAATTAACCTTAATAAAATGTTGCCAACAAGTGATGATTTGTTTTTGGAATATCTGCAAAATCTGAAAATTTTTAAAAAACGCCACTATGTTTACTTACATTGACATTAACTTACCATCTTATCAAAAATTTTTGAGTCGCTAATAAAAAATAGACTCAATTCTTTTTTAAACAAATACGAAATTTTATCACCCATGCAGTTTGGTTTCAAAGAAGAAAAATCTACAGATGATGCCTTATTAGCTTTGATAACTCAAATACATCAAAGTCTGGAGCAAAATCAACCATGTTTATGTCTATTTCTAGATCTTAGTAAGGCGTTTGATACCGTTGATCACCACTTGCTCATACAATGTCTAGAAGACATAGGAATAAGAGGAAACTGTTTATCTTTATTTAAAAGCTACCTAACCAATAGATACCAGACTGTAAGAGTAAATGGGGAAACTAGTAGTCGACAGATAATTGAGTACGGAGTACCTCAAGGCAGTGTCTTAGGACCCATACTGTTCAATATATACATCAATGGTCTGTTTTCCATTGAGAGCAGAGGTAGTGTTTTAGGTTTTGCAGATGATACTGCAATTTTTTATGATGCTGAAAATTGGAATGAACTAAAAAATATAGTAGAAAAAGATTTCATTAAAATAAAAGGTTGGTTTGATAACATGTCTCTCACTTTAAATCTAGAAAAAACTAAATACTTACCGTTTAGCTGCAACATTAGAGGTCTGCCTCCATTTAATGAACTTAATGTACAATTTAATGGGCACCCCTATGTGCTTCAGCAGGTATCCGAAATTAAATATCTTGGAATATATGTAGATAGTCATTTGAAATGGGAATTCCATATCAACTATACTATTAAAAAACTTCAAAGCATTCTGTACAAATTCAAATATTTAAAAAAATACCTTCCAGAAAAACAGCTAATAACACTCTACTATGCTCTCGCAGAAAGTCATTTTAGGTATGGTATTATAGTTTGGGGAAATGCTTTAAGGTGCCATATACAGTCACTTGAAATATTACAAAAAAGATTTTTGAAAGTAATTTTTTCTCGGGAATGCTGTATCCCAGTGACCTCTTATTTTCAGAAAGTAAAATATTGGATCTAAGGCAGTTGTATTTCTATTGTGTAGCTCAAAAATTTCACTTCAACTGTAAAAACAATAATGTACCTAACCACGATTACAATACACGTAATAAAAATTTACATGTTCTTCCACAATTAAGTAAATCTTTAAGTCAGAGATCCTTTGCTTATCTAGCACCCAAAATTTATAATCAATTTCCTGAAAGAATAAAAATAATTAGTAATAAAATAAAATATAAAAAAGTAGTTAAAAAACTCATGTATGAAATTCCTAGGAAACAAATTAATGAACTTATAGAATCAAAACTATCAAAAGTACTCACCTTAAATTTGCTATAGTTTTTTTTTTATTGTATTCGACGTATCACCTTATATTTATCCCTTCCTTCATTTTTATTTCTATCTGCTATTTATGTATAATATTTTCTATTTAATTAAGAACTATATCTTTTGCAGTTAGGATATCGTAGCTTATTACTGTAAGTTCTATTTCTTTTTTCTTAATTATTTTTCTCGAAACAAGTGGGTAACCACTTATCGAGTACCTTTATTCAATAACAAAGTGTATTTCATTAATGTAATTAATTTTGATTAATTGAATAAATTATTATTATTATTATATGTAAACGATCATTCTGCTGATATTTGTCTTGATATTATGAACCCACTAAAACTCACAAATAGTAACAAGGTAGTTTTCTCTTCGCAGTATATTTTCTGCCTACATAATGTATAATTTCATGTATTCCACCTCTGCACAGTTTTATCAATGTTTTATTAATATGGAAAGAAATTCCTGAGAAAAATGATAATTCTTGTTTATTGATTATTGTAAAAGTCGATTTACTCTAATCAGACCACCATTGTATGATTCATAAGAAAGGCTCGTTTTTCATCGTATTATTGCTATTGAGGCACTCGATAGGATCTTTCATTATGCAGTCAAAAGATTTTAATGACCAGGAACTTAAAAATTAATTGGATTTTATTTAAGGATCAATAATGTGTAGCTTGAAAAATATTTTATTATAAGGATTTCATACACATTTATTAAATATTGTTGTGATACAAGGAAATGCGACAATAAAATAAGTGAGTATCTCAAATTGATAAGCATTTATAAGTATCTCTCTGTATCTGTAATGTGTGGAGGGTGGGTTACCCCACGGCACTTAGGCCTCATTAGGCCCATTGTGCATCCTCCTGAGAAGATAGGCACCTTCTAGCTCGTGAGCCAACTTACAGATTTAATGTAGTTGACAACGTCGCCAAGAGGTGCTTCTCTTATATCGGCCGATGTTAGCCGATACTCGCCGAACACAAATCTTCTAATGAGAGCGTCGAGCAATCGTAAAGGATATGCTCGATGGTCTCATCTTCTTGTTCGCACCCTCTGCAGGGTGCGGATTCTGACAGCCCCATGATATGGAGATGCTTTCGTACTTGGCAATGACCAGTCAGAATGCCTGTGACTAGGCGCAGATTCTGTCTAGACATAGTCACGTATTTGTTTGCTGCAGTGTTGTCAGGATAACTTAAGAGCTCCCTGGCAACACTGCAGTTTCTTGTTTCATCCCATCTTTCCTTGAATTTCACAAGGGAATGTTCTTTGATTAGGTCTGTCACTACCGATTTTGTCAGGCCAATAGAAGGGCCAGGTCTAAAAAGTATTTGGTTGACTGCTTTCTTGGCTAGTGAATCAGCAAGACGGTTACCTTTCGATGTGGCCTGACCTTTAATCCATCTTAAGGTGACCACGTTGTTGATGGATACTTCGGCAAAAGCTTCGTGACATTCTAGTACTAACCTTGAATAAATTCGTGGTCTGTTCAGGGTGAGTAGTACTTGTCTGCTATCTGTATAGATGAGCATGTTCCTTCCGGTGATATTTTTCTGGTTATTTCTTTTGCTGCTATGATAATCCCCGTTAGCTCTGTTTGAACTACACTGGCACTATTGCTCACAGCCCATTTTAGGTTTAGGTTTAAGAATCTGGAGTATATTCCACATCCTAAGCCTTACTTTGTTTTAGAACCGTTGATGTAGATATGAATCGTACCTGCCACTTCTGGCTCTTCTATTTGTTCTATTATAACTTTATATTGTTAGAAAAAAATAAAAGGAAAAACTTGCCTTAGTTGGCCTTCTAACAAAAATAGGAAAAACAAATGTGATGGTTTTACTAATGTTTTTTTTATTAGTTTCAACATCAACATAAATGGTGCTAGCTCAAAATTAGTTCATCAAAAATCGGTAGAGTGGGGTGAGTATGATACATAAATATATATACAACAATTTTAAATATATATATAAGAATAATTAGTTGAATGGCTCTAAATCTTAAATTCAATATTTACCTATGCAGCACTTAAATAAATTAATCAATATTTCTAAATTAAATGATACCAGTAATACTAATACATCAGAGTTGTCCCAATTGGTAACAATTAGTTCCCATATGCAGAATAACCTTATTTCTATACTAAATATATATGAATAAATGTTCAAATTAGCGAAAACTGAGTAATAGAGTAATATTTATAAGTATAACTTCAGTTCTAGGGTCCCATACACATTTGATTTGAACCAATGACTGCAGATCAAAATAAAAAGGAAACGTCTTACTTGCACTAGGTCCGAATAGTGACGTCACGGTATCGTGCCTCGTACTACGGTGGGATTATGTAGTCAAATAAAGCATTTAGCTTCTGGCCAGGTAGGAGTAATTCAGGCTAGTAGAGGTTCCGAATACTGAGCGAAGCCCTACGATGTGTGGCTTGGTGATTCTCTGAGCGCTGCGCGCTGTTTAACTACAATCGACAGGTCCAAATCTGAAGTTTCGACGAGAGGGAACTCCAAAATCCAAGGAAATTGATATATAAAGAGTTGTAAAACAATACAAGAAAAGAAGAAAAAAAGAAAAGGCCTACAAGAAAGAAAATATATATGAATTAAATGAATAGAAATCAAGAATGCTGTACTTACCGAAGAGATAGCGGGTGGCCTATGAGAGATTTTTTTATAGAAAATCAACAAAATCCTCCGCAGGTGAGTTTAATTCTCATGAATACTTAATATTGGTTTTCTATTTAATTTTCTTTATTATTTCAGGCGAAAATCCGAAAAATCGCGAATACAAAGCACATGCTTCAATTCCAAAGCCCAAAAGAAAGATAAGAAAAAAAAGAGGCAAAAACTTTTAAATTGATAAGAGACAAATTGCGCAGGTAAGTGCCAGGGACTTCTTTAATTTCTAAGGTGGATAACCTGATTAATTTTTAGGAAAGAAGAAAAGAAGATTATTTCTTAAAAATGTCAAACAAATCTGTTGAGGACCATATTTCACAGTAGAGGTGATAGCACCCCTCACTGTGGACATCCCCTCGCAACCAAGCCTCTTTTATTCACATCTTCTACACTTATGTTTACTGCTCGCTTTAAAAGCATGTTATGTATCCACCCACTAACCATTTGTGGAACATTCCTATTGGTTAGTGAGTGTATTATATTTGGGAAGGTGGTTTTATCGAAGGCACCTTTTATGTCTATGAAAACACCCAAGACGGACTCCTTATTGTCCAGGGATCTTTCTATCCGGCCAGCAACTAGATGAAGGGCTGAATCAGTAGATCTGCCTGGGGTGTATGCATGTTGGTTTGGGTGTAGTGGTGTTGTTGTAGTCATCGCATCCCTTATGTACCTTTCGCATAGCCTTTCCAATGTCTTCATGGAAAACGATGTCAGACTAATTGGTCGGTATGTTTTTGGGACAGTGTAATCCATCCTTCCAGGTTTGGTAATAATACCATTTTTACCTCTCTTCATGTTTTGGGGATATACCTTAGAGCCAACGAGGATCTGAAAATACTCATCAGGTGCGGTGTGAGTTCTTCCAGACCCCTTTATATTGACTAACGAAAATAATAATTTTGTGAATTTTAAAAATTGTCACCTTGTTATTTATCACCCTGTGCATTAGAAAGGTTGACAAACCGTAATAATTATTAGTGAAAACACGGCTTCGTGCGTAAACTTTTTCACTTCGTGCGTAATGGGTTACTTACAACTCTTGTTACGTAATATACCATTGTTTAAAAAAGTAACAACCAGAAAATTTAAAATATAATATTAATATTTAAAATAAAAAAAATATAACTATTGGAGTTATTTACATAAATAAACTTAACTTTGTATAAGACTAAATAGCATAAATATCGAAATATCACTAAAATGTCTAGTTCTTATTGGCCAGCAAATGTTCAAGCAATTTACCCAAAAATGTCGAGTTTGTTGACGAAACAAAAAATAGTCTGCAAAAAATGTCTTTTAGAAGATACCACAATATAAAGATTGATATTTTTATGTTTATTATAACCAGTTACATGAAAACATCATATCCGAAATCATATTTGTCTTTAATTTAAACTAGTTAAGTACCACTACAATGCCAACTGAAATAGAAATTGTTATTGAAACTTTGTTTAATTAATAATATTCAATAAATTAGCATAAAAGCATAAATGAAAGATATAGTTAAAAGTTATTCTAGTTTATAGTTTTTCGTTTATTAATTATTACGTTTGTTTCCTCACAAGAAATTAAAAGTCATATTCCATTTTAAAGATATCTGTTTTACCTATCTATTATCTACCTCTGAAGTAGTCGACAGTAGTGACAATATCTGTTCAAAATAGTTGAAACACTAAATTAGTCAAGTTTTACGTAAACATTTTATAAAATAAATTTATTTATGGTGCCTTTCTGATGTTTTAACAAAACAATGAAATATTAAGGAAAATTAAGATCTTACAACGACTATAACATGCCTACTTATCCAAATTACCCAAATAAAATCAGTTTCAAAAATTAATTTAACATAATAAATATTATTTACATATTTTGTGAATGAAATTTAATTTACCAACATTCTACAATACCTACATTTTTTGATTTAATTTTTATTTTAGCCTATTACAGAGTTTTAGTCAATATGCAGGTTATACTTTTTCGTCGTGAAAATACTCATATTATTTGAACAAATTAACGTTTTCTTGTGTATAATACAAAATAATATTTAAATATTTTTTCACTTTATTTAAAAACAAATTATTTACAATTCTTTAAAAAACCACACGATGTCTACTTCTTGATTGATATAAAATAGACCCAACTTCCTTCAAAGCGCGTTAGCTAAAATTGAAAAATATCTATTCATTCTCAAGAGGCCTCTTTCTTATTATTTAGCAAATATAATTTTTGCACAAAAGCATTTTAAATTTACCCTAGACTTCCACTTTATATTCCATCATTCATATTTCTGACGTTTTCTCTAAAAGCAATATTACTTTTCAAGGAAACACATACTGAGCAATGTGTACACTGTGGAACAGGCAAATGGAATAAATTCGGTAATAAATAAATGGGGACGTGTTCGAAAAAACGCTCGGACACATCGATTGGTATTTTTAGTTGCGCATTTTTTTTTAACAAAAACTATACAGGGTGTGTCATGTTACAGCCGCCAATACCAATTTTATTATTTTAAATGCAACACCCTATATATATTTTTAAATTATATGTACTGTCTTATACCTAACTGTTTCGGAAATATTAACGGCCAATTTCATAATCTAATCCTTAAGGCGGATTTAAATAAAGGAAGCTTCTATTTAAAGTTCACTTTAAAGCATCCTTTAAACATTTTTATTTTATAATGGTTTTCATAACGTACTTTTACTAAAACGTGCTTTGGCAAAATTGTACCATGTTGGTATTGCTGATATGTGTTTAATTGCAACATTTATCGGAATATTAGCCACAAAAATGTTAATTTTGCTACGAATGTTTTATAGTTTATTTTATTCTACATTATAATTGTTGAATAAAAGAAATGATTTGAAATTTAATTATTTTGGGAATTAATACTTGCCAGGAAAAAGGATAGGATAATCCTGTTAACTATTCTAAGAACCCTTTTATTCAAAGTAATAAGAACCTTAGAGTATCTACTAATTATTACAAATTATTGCATTTAATCTATTTTAAATTTTAGTTCGGGATTTCCGAAATTATAGTATAGTATTGTAAGATAATAATTTGTACCGTTTTACATTATTAGAATACCATAAAATTAAAAATATAAATCTCTCATGTCCATATCCGCACCTATATATAAACATTAACGTTTAACGTTGAAACACAATAAACTTTAACACTTTCCAAATTGGATGAAGTTGTCGCTTAACTAATAGTTAAGACCAAATTATTGACAAAGAATAATTTTAAAAATCATGATATACTACCATAAAATATATGAATTATAAAATAAAAAAAATAAACACACAGAGATTTCAGAGACAGTGGTTGTTATTTAGTAAAGCTCCCAGATTGGAAGAGGTTATTTTAATTAATCTCTGTCCCTTATGGGTCTTATGAGATTACTTAACTTAACAGTTAATTCTTGTGTTTTGTATTATAAAGAAGAAATCTAAAATATCGAAATGTTGAACGTAGTAGCCCTTAGGTCCCGAGGTATTTAAGGTCAATACCCAGACCGAGACACTAAGTGCTTAATTAACTAAACTTAGAAATAATTGATTGTACTTGGCTTGATTACTTAATTTATTAAATATTTGGTAACACATAAGTTATTAAATAAAAACCCACTAGAACATTATGTGTGCAAAAGTATAAATAATATTGAGAATATCTTACTAACATTCGTTTAAAAAGAGTTGAATGTTTAATAAATTAGCAGGCATAGTGCACGTATGAAATCCTCATTATATTGTAAAAACCTGATAATAGGGTGCCTCCATTTACAGCAATACCATCTTCCCATCCAGATAAAGAACCATCTATGTAAAACCAGCGATAAGTGAGCCAGGTGGCTAATAAACCGATGGACTACAAATATACGGCCCACTGTTTTGGTAAACCGATGTACTATGTCCCCACGGTTGAACTTACGTGAAGGCTCTAGGTAAAACCCTGTAGTCAAACTCCGGGGTAAAAACCCTCCGGGTGTAAACCTCCCGGGTGGACCCTTTTCCGTAAAGGGTTGCACTAGTAGCTTCCCAAGGTTGTCAAAAAGCGGGAACTATTATTTAGGAATCCACTTTAATATTATACAACTCAAATGCCGATGGACCTGCAATTGCATATCGAGCATTTTCCTAAAAATAGGGAAAATCTAGAAAAACCCGTATATGGGGGATTTTTCTATAGTCGACAATAATCAAAAAATGTGCCTTCCTCTTCCTTTTCCAACTTTCCAAAAGGATCCTAACCAAGAAAAATTCCACGTTGTCTTGTCTATCGTTTGACAATGACGAGCGTGTTTAGAAATTACGGTTTAATAATTTACTGGTATATGTCTTAGGCCCATTCGCACCGCTAGTCGTTAAGAAATAAGCGAAACTTAAAATGACATTTCTCCAAACAATGTCATTTTAACCTTCGCTTATTTCTTAACGACTAGCGGTGCGAATGGCCTTTTGAGATTTACAAAAGATTAAGTTAACAAACTATATCTATGTATAATAAAACTACATTTGAAAATTGCTCCTGACAATAATCGGTAAAAAATCGATCGCGAAAATTCTCCTAAGCGCGTACCGAACACAACTTAAAACAAAAGCGCCGGTACAGCCAATCTCACAAAACTACCATTAAAACAAACGCACCTCGTACAGCGAATCGCGTGTCTATTTTAGAAAGCGAGTATTCAAATCGTCCACTGTGAAGTTTCCATCACAAAGCACATAGAGGTTCCACGTGAATGACCAAGGTCAAAACCGACAACTGACATTTTTTATGCTATTTGCTCCAAACTCTAGATGGGGCTACTGGTGAAATTCTGATTTCTTACTCCATTTTTAAGCTTTATGGGAGAAAAACTTAACCAAAGACTCCAAAGATGTGAGGTATATTTATTTATGTTTTTGGTTAGTCTCATTTTTCCGTCTGATTTTAGTGATTTTTTGTTGGCTTTGGCTTTTGGTTTCTGTTTATAGTTTCGTCTTAGTTATTTGCAAAATTGTGATGTTTCGCTTTTCTATTTCCTACTGTGTTTTGCAATAATTTTGGTGCTACCTGTGGGTGCTACGTTGAAAACTTCGAGAAAAACTTATTGACTCACCATGCATCTGCATCATAAAAAGACAAACGGGTATAACAACTAATTGATAATCAATTTATCACTGGACTAGATTCCCAAATAATTTTTCACATAAGAGAGTAATACACAAAGCAGTGGAGTAATACCACTATTTGTATTTGGAAGGCAAATACCTATTTATCATTGAATGAATAGGTAAAAGGATTCACCTTTTAATACAATACCTATATTACATTTGTCCTCGGTTTAAAAGACATTTATAAAATATATCATTTTAGTGTTAAGAAAATGTAATATCCTAGTTTAAAACTACTACCTACTTCTAAAAATTACAATTTGAATTTACCGCCATCTGTCAATTGTCATTTTAGTTCCAGCTCCAAACTCAAGGTGGCGCTAATTTGGTTTAAAAGTTTAACATTGGCGTGGGGTCTCTAGAAGATACGTGCTTTGTGGTTTCCATTACCCGACAATCGGAAGCAAAAACTGAATGACATTTACAATACATAACACTGTATTGCCGTGTTCTGTCAACTGAAATTTATTATCAACCATAACCTAACAAAATATACTGCAGTAACATCAAGCGTGCACCAAGCATATTTGTGTAAGATGTGATTCGAACCGTCCGAAGTGTCATTTACCCCAATCAGCTGATGTTTAGTAGCTATTAGCGAGGACCAATGCACCCTTGCTTCGGTAGACCAAATTCTTAAATAGTTTTAGGCTGGTATAATAAAACGGTTAATGCATACTGGGACGTGTCTATATACCGGCCCAAATGTGACGTTAATGAACAATTCATTTCTATGATAATGAATAATACAGTAATAAACCTCTTTAAGTTGATATTTTAAAGAGGTACCATGGTTAGGTGTTAGGTAAGCCAATTCCGGGGACGCTTAGCAACCGGGGACCTGACTTTTAATCCAGGACGGTCCCCGGAAATCGGGAACGTGTGATCACCCTATTTTATACTACAAAATTAATTGCGTACTTTTCTGAAATACACTATAATAGTTGGAACGAGTAAAAGTACACAAAAATGATAATAATTGGTTTTAAGAATGCAAATATACTTCCCTAATGTAATTTTGAAAGCCTTTTGTGCGCTATAGAGAAATTAACCCTTGGTTATAAAAATAACCGGATGTTATTTTTTATTTTGTATTCTGTATTATTTGGCTGAAATTATAAACTATGTCAGAAATAAATCTAATAATGATTACATGTCAAATATTTTCTTTTTCTTATTTTTAGTGCCAAGTCTATTTTAACTGGATTTGGTTATAAAATAGCTAATAACACAAAATTAAATTGATGGAATATTGAATAGAGATTTGGGTTAAAATTTAAACGTCATAGTTATAAATAAACTTTTAACATAACGGTTAAAATTAACTAAAAGGTTACATAATAGTCCCAGGAACACTACGTGGATGACACCGTGAATGTTTGCAATTCGATTTCTGTAAACAAAATTAGTCTAGTAGTTGTTCATTATTAGTATAAACCGACTCAAGAAATAAACAGTTCGATGATTTTATCATGAATCCCATCCTCAGATTTTAAGCAAATCTATACGGGACCACCCCTGAGGTAATCCCTTCATGTTGTACTTAACCACGTATATTTCATTTTATAAAAAAACTAAAATATTTCAAATCAATTTGTTGATTAAATTAAAATATATTTTTAATAATATGTGAATACCATATAAGTCACAAATAGCAATTATTCTTCTACCGATAAAGTAATTTATGGTATTCCTGGTACGGATAAAACCATCAATCAATTATGTAAATACCAATTAAAATTGATACAACACAAATATGTAATGAAAATAATTTTAATACGTTGACATGTCGTTGATTTTGTGTTGATAGGTTGATTTTTGTTGTAGCATAATTTATATGTTAAACGATAACAAAAACATTGGCGTCACATTAAAAGGACCAAATAAAGGGAACCAAAAACAAACAAAATTAATCAAGAACTAGTAATGAGTGCGCTTTTAACCAAATTTATCTAATTTTCAGCACTGCTGTTTATAAGTTCCATACTTTAATAATCGTATTTAATATGTGAGTAGGAGAGTTATAGAGCAGTCAATATAAAAACCGATACACGTCATCAATCAGTTGTGAAGTCATAGCCTTGCAGTGTTGCCCAATCTTCAAAATAGTCTAAGAATGTAGGAATTTTTAAAACTATGCGGTTATGTTTTTTTGGCTATGTTATTAGGAACAATTAATTTTATATTAAACCCAATGAAGGTCATTGATAATGTTTAAATTGAAGTTTTAGAAAAACACTGAATTTAATAGTAATAAATTTTGCACATGAGGTTTAAAACGACAAAAAAAGGTTAGGTTAAGGATGAAAAAACAAACAAATTTTATTTAGGCTTCATTTAATTTACAATAAAAAATAATTATGTTCAGTTAGTTTATAAACATCCATATTTAAAAGAAGTAACAATAATTAGAACAGTTAGGTAATAAAATTAACAACACATGACATTTTAAAACTTAAATAATATTTAAGCTAAAATCAGTCAGAATAATCAGAATCATTTCTATTTGGTTTTATAATAATGGGAACAATTTACAATTGGTCCAGTATATGCTCTCTTTCACACCATTTAAAAATTTCTTTTTCGGTGTGTCTTACACTGTTTGCCCACATTTGTGGGGTAATGGTTCGGAGTGCTTCAGACCACATGTCTATATAATCTCTTTGTGTCTTTCCATCCCGACCAATGTGCCTGTTATAATATTGTTTTGAAATACCCCAAATCAGTTCTATTTGATTAAAAATACAATGGTAAGGAGGAAGACGTAACACCTTATGTCCATACTGTTCAGCCAGCATATCAGCTACATATATTTTTGGTGGTTTATTATTAAAAAAATAAAATCATTTAAAAAATACAGAAAAAGTAGATTTCCATTACTCACCGTCTACCAAGGTTCAAAAGTTCAGCCTTAAACATGGTGACTGAATAAGGTATGTTCTGATTCGTCAACCACTCTTGAATTTGAACCTTAGTCGAATTACTATTCGGTGTTTTGTGTGCCAATGTGTTATGGTATGAAGCATTGTCCATTACAATTAAAGATGGTTCATTCAGTCTTCGAAGCAATTGTTCTTCGAACCATTTTAAAAAATTTTCATTATTCATCTCACCGTGATAATTATAATCATTGCTTTTTGAAGCAAATATGGCCTTGGCACCATCAATAAATCCATTTTCGTTTCCAGCATGAAGAATTATATATCTATAAAAAAGATCAATATACAGTTAACATGTATATATTCATTAGTTTTTTTTTATTAACCTTTTACCATCAACTTTTGTACTTTTTACACTTCTTTTATTACTGTCTTGCCAAGAACGGTTTATGGTGCCATTTTGGAAAATCCAAGTCTCATCAATAAAAACAAACTGGTACAAATTTGCTTCCTTTTCTTTGGTATAGTTTCTTAAAAATTCTGCACGTTTCACGGCAATATCTGGAAGTTCCATTAGACCTCGCCTTGGTTCATCTTTCTACCATTTGAAACCTATTTCTAATAATAAGGTATGCAATGATGTGCGACATCCATTGAACAACTCCTTCTCATTAAGTTTCACCAACAAAAAATCTATACTTACATGCTCCTCTGAAATCATACATTAATTAGTAATTGTTTAATAATAATTTATATACATATACACTTACTAGACTCGTACATGCTATAAATAACATCTCGAATAGCACTGGTATTCAGAATTCTTGTGTTGGTAACTTTCTTTTGCCTATGGCGCTTTTTTGGTGGTGACTTTAGAACTTCACTGTTCTTTACAGCTTGTGAAATAGAATTAACAGTAGAAAAATTGAGATTAAGTACTTCTGCGACATGCTGAAACAAAATAATTACATTAATTTGACGGTGATACATTATTAATCAACTCACTTCTCTTACAGCTGTTAAAGGTAACAAAGGCCCATTATTATCACGTTCTTTCCCAAAATAATTTATTAGAGAAGCCTTGCAGCGACTATTTAATTGTTTTGGCATTTTTCAATGAAAAAATATACAATAAACGAACACCACTATTAAATTCCTAATAAATTTGTTCTGAAAAGAACAGTTTTTTAATAATTTAATCTAAAATACAAATAATTTGTTAAAAAGAAATCGATCGATGCAAAATAATACAAAACAAATAACAATTGACAACAATGTATTAAAATTGAAAGCTGACACATTTGATGCCAACTTTTATTATGAAATTCACTAGAAAGTATTCCGTTAATAATCTGCCTACAGTTCATTTACTACTGTGATATGATAAAAATACATTTTTAATATGCAATTTTATAAAAATGAACTCCATGCGTCTAAATTTATTCATTTATTTGCCAAATAAAATTTAATTATTTTTATTAGTGTTTGTGGTACCAATGACTGTCACTGACGTCATCTCTGACGTGCATCGGTTTTTATATTGAATGCTCTATATATGTATTTTACTACAAAAACCAGTTTAATTTTATGCTGAGACGACCATGTTACGTTGTCTAAACGTCTGACTAGTAGAGGTATGTAGGAAGGATAATGTAAGTAACAAGGTGTAATATTCCCGTAAATGCGCACTGACAACCAATTAGAAAAATCAGCAAAATCTTTCATAATGGTCGCGAGTAATTTAGATTCATTAGTTTGTGATTAGTTATGCTAAATGTTGATGTGTGAAGAATATGTATTTGTATAAGTTGTGTTATAAATTTTACTTATATTTACTTATATTATTTATCTTTCCTTTTTTATCTCATTTATAATAATTACATCGAGATAATTTTTTAAAGTGTATATTTACTAACTTTTAAGAATGTGTATAGTAATGTCATTCTTGCTTAATTTAATGGCCCTCGCTTATTTAGGTATTTGTAAAATAGCCTCAAACTGGATTTCATAAATTAATAGGTTCAGTGCCCAGATAATTTTTTATATTGTATTTACTAACTTTTAATAATGTGTATGGTAATGTAATTATTGCTTAATTTAACGGCCCTCGCTTATTCAGGTATCTGTAAAATAGTGTTACGCAGCACCCTGCAGCGTGCTGCGGTCGTCATAAGTAAAGGTGCAAGTAAATGAAGAAATGTCTCGAAATGTCATTCCTTGTCAAAGAAAAATCCGGATTGTTCGAGAAGGTTCTAGAATATTGAATATTGAAGCGAGCGAGAGTTCAGTTTCTATGTTAGACGTTACATGTTAAAGTTATCAGTTGTATAATTATTGTAAAAGTTAAGTTGAAATAAATTTGAGATACCAAAAACCAGTGTAACATTGGTGACAGCGGTGGGATATAAAATTAAAGTTACCCAAGCATTTTATTCATGGTAATTACTACACTGTTCACGAAACGGATATGGATACTTTAGGCCCACCAGCATGGTTTTTGAAGGTGGAAGAGGAAAAGGAGAGACGCAGGAAGGAAGAAGAGGAGAAAACGGAGAGACGCAGGAAGGAAGGAAGAAGAGGAAAAGGAAAGACGCATGAAGGACGAAGAAAAAGATAAGGAAGAGAGGCGTAGAAAAGCTGATATAGAAATTATGAATGGGAGTAGATCTCTTAACACAACAACAAAATAATTTAAAAGCCAATTTAGAACAGCAGCAATAGAATTTAAAAACCAATTTAGAACAGCAGCAAGAGAATCTAAAAACTAATTTAGAGAACTTAAAAACGAATTTAGAACAACAAGAACAGGCTAGAGTAGAGTCAGAAAGAAAAATTAGAGCTGAAATAGCCTGGTTAGAAAGAAGAATTTGTAGCCAAGTTTCAGTAAGCAACATTGAAGCGGAAAACACTACCTCGGCTTCGTCTATAACCGACCCAAGCCGTATTTGAACCCTAGTTTCACAAAACCATACCAGCAAGACCCTTAAGCCACCCACGTTTCACGGTCAGACAACATGGGAAACATATTGACTCCAATTAGAAGCTGCAGCTAGAGCCAATGGCTGAACCGAGATAGAGATGGCGGATTCATTGATAGTGTCACTGCGAGTTCAGGCAGCAACCGTTTTACAGTTCCCCAGGAGGAATCCAGTTATTCATTTCTCGTCAAAGCTTTAGAGACAAAATATGGCCAGCAGCGTTTAAAACAGGTATTTCAAAGCCAGCTAAAAGTTGGTAGTCAGAAACACAATGAGAGTCTACAAGAATTCGAAGCCGATATTAAAAGATTGCTGCATCTGGCCTATCCACAGGCACCTAAAGATTTCTTAGAGCAAATTGGCATGCAAGCATTCATTGATGGACTACAGGATGTGGAAATACAGCAGGCTCTTAGGCTATAACACCACAAGACGTTGAGTGAGACACTTATTGCAGCCCAGGAGTACGAAGCAGCAACAAGAATATCTAGATCTTTGCCATGCTAGCTTTATAGACATGAGTTATTCGAGGTTATTAGAATGTTATTTTCCAGTTCATTCCAATGGAAATTTGGCAACGCTCATACATAGACTATTTAGCTCCCTCTGGGGTACTACCACAAGAAAGTAACTTGGGCCCTCTTTTATTTAACACATTTATCAACGATATTGCAAATATAATCCAGGTCAACTATGTTCTAATACAGAAGACAAAGTTATTTTTTCTAATTTTGAAATATAAAGTAAATTTTTTTGTACTCCCAGCAAAGGTCAAAAGTGTCAAATTGACCTACTTTACGCAACCATACCATGCTCATATATTTTGATTAAGTGGATCTTTACAAAATTTTTCATTGTAAACTAATTTTTATATTACTGTTATTTCCACTCTCTAATTTGTAATTGGTTTAAGTTGAATGATGTAGAAATAAATAAATTAAGAAAATAAAAAGTTAAAAAAAATGTAATTTGAACCGTAGATTCCTAAGAACATAAAATATATAGTATGATCCATTTAAAAAATCAAAATTAATAGCATTTGCAGGCATACCGGAAGTCGGCCATTTTGTTTTAGTATAAATGTCAATTCAAAATTATATCTAGTAATGTAGGCCTAGTATCATTATTGCCCAGTATAACAGACCCATTGGTGATTTCAAATGTTCTAAGTATCCCACATCTACAGTCGAGTCTACAGTTATTGTATTTCACTTTGCAACAACCTGAATACATAATTGTAGTTTGTGCAACAAGAGTGGATATGATGGCCATATCGCACGAAGACGAAATTTGAGCACAACGACATAGGCGGAGTGCTCAATCGTCTGAGTGCGATGTGGAAAATTCACTCTAGTTGTACAGTATATTTTTTCTACGACCCACTAACGAAAATTTACAAATTAAAAAAAATATTTTAGGTTATTAAGAGAAAATAACTAATTTCAAAATAATTTATGACCTTTAATAATTTTTAAAAATAAACGAAAAAAAAATGTAATTTAAAAGTCCCCAGCCGAGGCTCGAAATTGGGTTTCTCGCGTGAAAGTCAGATACTCTGACCACCCATCAACCGGCATATTTGGGAAATTTTTTTAATACTCGTAAATGAATTGCCTTCATAGAGTTTTATCAAAATTAACAAATTATTTATAATTAAGTATAAATAAAAATAGAAATGCTTATTAATTGATTCTACACAAAAATATGTCATTTTAATGTATATTTAAGTTCAATAACTAAAAAATATACTGACAATTAGTTTGACAGAATTGTCACTTATTTAAAATTTTAAAAATAATAGTCGTCGGGTGACCAAGATATGAACTGTGATTGGTGGATTTCATTTTTTTACAGTTTTCTTACTACATCGAATGGATATAAAATATATTCGTTGAGTTAATGACAATAGTATACTTTTTCGTTTTGTAGTCTGTGCGTAGATAAGCTAATATCCATGTGGGTGTAGAAAAAAGAAAGTATGCGTTTTGGACAATTGATTGAATTATAAGGCAGATTATAAATGAGTTTTATATTAAAGATGTTTCGTCTTTTAATAGTTATTGTGTTATGTGTCCAAAAAATACTTACCTCGTATATTTTTATGTTTTCCAATCTTCTTCAAATGTCAAAAACCTATTACACAAAGCGTCTTAAAGTGAATAGTTTGTAAGATATAGACAATAGAAAATCATAATCTTTAATTTTACGCTCTATAGGTAGGTACGTCAAAATGGTTGTATTAAAACGACATTCGTATGTAACTATTTCCACATTCCCTTTTAGAGAACTATTTAATGACAGTTTTAAACTAAACAATGTCGCGAGTA
Organism: Psylliodes chrysocephalus; assembly: GCA_927349885.1. NCBI lineage: Eukaryota > Metazoa > Arthropoda > Insecta > Coleoptera > Chrysomelidae > Psylliodes > Psylliodes chrysocephalus. Next base: position 64,383,106 of record OV651818.1, read on the forward strand.
GATTTTTTATTTAAACAACTGAAATAGTATTAAAATTCTTGTTCTACGCACGCTGCCTTACCAACGCGGCATTCAATTGGTTTTGAATTTTGTCGTATATTGCATGAAAAAATAATGTCGCTTATAATAACAATAATACGAGTAAATTGGTTACTATGGAAACCAAAATAATTTTCTATTAATTGCCAGATTGGTGAATTTGTTCACTTTTACTTATGCATTATTTTTTTATTGTAAATACTCCATTTAAATGAAGTTATCCATAATCATTTATCGAAATTATACAAGGTAACTTAACTAATTGGAATTTCTTTAGCAATAGAATTGAATAGTAAGAATACATTAAAAAACATCGTGCCTTTTTCCGGTAGTTCTTTTAGCAGTTTTCCTGTAATCAGATTATATCCAGAGAACTTTTTGAATTTAATATCTAAGGATATAGTGGATGTTATTTTGGTTGGGCCAAAAGGATTTATAGGTAAACTCATTTAAAACAATGCTTCCAAGTATTTATGAATTATGTCTTATTATTCCGGGGAAGAGGGGTATTTCCGTAGGATGAGGTGCAAAATTGTTTGCAAATGTATTAGTCTTGTCTTTGACAGCTTTGGCGGATTTGCTTTCTTGTTACTTTCTACAATAAGTAGTCATGTGCCTTAATGGTAATTTTGAATCTCATTTATTTAATATGATTTTAAGTTCTCTGGCTGCATTATTAAGCCTATGTTTGTCTGTTGGTACTTAGGTATTGTAACCTCCTACCCCCATACCCCTTTGATTTTTGCTTAACTCTGAAATTTTATTATTTACCTCTAAATTTTGTTTTACTTTGAATTCGATATACCTACTGTTACTAGTAAATTAATTAATTTATACACCCACGTTATAATAATGTTGATTAAAATAAAGCATTCGATGCAAAGTGTTTTGCAAACTGGTAAATAAAACCATACAAAATTTATATTTAAACTGTAATAATTTGCAAAGTAAATTACAATAGGTTCTTTTTACCGAGTCTCGCTCAAACGCGGAACAAGTTCATTTGCCATGAAGATATATTTTATTTTGCCTAATTCTATCCTAAATATACACAGGATTGCATTTTCTTGGGTAGTTATTTCGACGACTATAGAGGTGATGACGAACAGCGCGAATTCGCCAGTTGGTTAACTTACTGTGTTGATGTTCACATATACTTTATAAATCAAACCTAGTAGACTGAGTGGCTACTATAGGTGCTCCCCTTGAGCTAATAAACAGTGTCAGTTTATCAATTGAATAGCTTATCATTAAATTTTACCATCTAGATTTGCGTAGATTTATGTGCAAAAATAACTTAAGAAGATACGTCCCTGTATATTTCTAAAATATTGATTTTTATATTTTCTATTGAAATGACCCAAATTTATCCATGGATAAACAGATGTCTAACTTAACTGTATTTCAGGGTGAATGCCTGAAGGCCACCTGGTTTATTGGCTTACATTATTATTATTACAAACAAATTAGGGCTGAGGAATGAATCCTATTAAGCCCAGAATTACAAAGTTTAATAACAAACACAATTATTAAATAAGTAATTAGCAAATAACATAATGCAAACAAAACAATAAAAATAAACTATTAGCTTTTCTTAAAAAAGTCATCGAGTCTGTTTTTGAATACATTTACTGACTGTGCGCGAACAACACTCAAGGGTAAATTATTGCAAGTATAAAAAACTGTATTACAGAAAAAGTTTTGTCGGGTACGTGTTTTAAAATTTTCTTTGCTCAACTTATACTCATGTCTACGTAGGCGCTCATCTGTATTCCGTGGGAGTATACTAGAGAGGCTGGATGAAAAAGTACCGTTACAATGAAATCATCTCTTAATCTTCGGTGGGCAAATGAAAACAAACTCGCCATGTTCAGATTCTGCCGAAAGGTATTTGAGTAGCGTAGCGTTGAACATTTTCCAATCTGTTTTGATCATAAACCAGATCAGGATACCACGCAGGTCCGACATATTCCATCAACGGTCTAACGCAAGTTGTATAAAGTTTAGAAAATGTTTGAAAGTTCACACGCGTGAAAGACTTTTTTAATAGATAGAGCACTGAGTTCGAACGTTTACATACCGCTGATATGTACTCTGACCACGTAAATGATGAGTTTACAATGAGTCGCAGGTCGTTATAGGAGTTCACAGTCGCTAAAGCACTACCGTTTAGATAATAGTTCACGCACGGGTTATTTTTTTCTATATGCAGGACGACACATTTATCCGTGTTTAATGGAAGCAGCCAGGTGTCACACCAGTTTGAAATAGTTTCAAGGTATTTTTGTAGCGGGGTACAACTTGTCACAGGATTAGAGTATAGCTTAGTGTCATCAGCGTAACACGAAATATTAGAATTTAAGCCTTTGTCTAGATCTGCAGCGTATACCAAGAATAGTAATGGCCCTATGACAGAGCCTTGAGGGACATCACTTAGAACTGGATACTCTGACGAAAACATTTGTCTAATTTTTCCCTTGAAGATGCGATTTGACAAAAAATCACTTATCCAGAGAAGTAAAGAGCCGCGAAAGCCAGCTTTTTCCAACTTATGAAGCAATCTCTTTTTTGGGAATACGGTCAAAGGCTTTAGCGAAGTCAAGATATACGACATCGACAGGCCCTTAATTTTCCTCAGACGTAGTACAATCGTTTAAACAGGTCATTAAGTTTGTCAATGTGGATCGGCCTTTGATAAAACCGTGTCGTTCTTTTGGCAAGACGTCATGGCTCTTGAGAAAATCAGACATATAAATGGTTAAGATGGATTCTATTATTTTACAGGCAATTGGGACGAGGCTTATTGGACGATAGTTGGATGGACTGAGTTTGTCATCCTTTTAAAAAAAAAAGGTGTCACCGAAGCAATTTTCCACATTGAAGGAAGTGTGTGAGATGTAAAGGAAGATGTCAGAATAATGGATAGATATAAAGATAAATTGTCAATTTCAGGTGAGGAATTTGATTAAGTTTTTTTGAGATTTTCATTAACAATTGAAGATGAGAACTCGACATTACATAAAAAGGTTGCTGTTCGGGCATCGTGACTAACTGGGATGTCGCTTGTGGGTTCTAAGGAAAACACTTGTGAAAAACGGTTAGCCAGAGCTTTATTTGTTTCTCGATCATTAGTACATAAGATTCCATCCGTTTATTTAAGAAGCGGGACTGATAATTTGGAAGAGAGAGAGCATTTTACGTGTTTATATAGCTTCTTAGGGTTATCGCTACTAACGATATATTCTTCGCATTCTCTTCTTGCGTTATCAATAACATTGATTAAATCGTTGGCGAAACGTCGATGGATAACAAAATCATCATGCCTTTTGGTTGTTTTAAATTTTTTCCACACATTTTTCTTATGTTTAATTAAAGTTAAAAGTTGTCCATTGATTCAGGGTTTTAATTTGTTTTGAGGACATTTTTTGTTTTTGTGTTGGCCTTCACAATTTTAGATATATTTTTATGAAATAGTGTCCACATATCTTCTACTAATACAGTACTTTTAAAAAAAGTGATTCCAATCAATTTCGAAGAGGCTTCTCTTTACGTTATTAAAGTTTGTGACACTTTAGGTTACGTCCCTATCGGATTTAAGGATTTCTATGTTAAATTGCATATTAAATATAATAACGCCATGGTCAGATTTTCCAATAGGTGAGTGGACAGATGGAGAAATTAGAAGTTGGTCGTCATTTGTTAATATAAGGTCAAGAGTTAAGGGTTCTTGATTGATAATTTTTTAAAGTAAATGAAACTCAGGTGATATCTCAAAGAAACCTTTTCGACTCACTATTATGTACATTATGTACTATTTTTTTTTAGCGTTGTTACTGCGTCGATTTTGGGTACGTCGCTACGTTGAGCGTCGCCTTGCGTCGATACGCCTAGCGTCGTGGCGGAGAGGAAGGTATTTATTATGGTATTGCAACATGACGGATATAATGTAGGACATACTTAGATGGTGTTACGCGAAGGAAATATTTAGAGACGGCAGGCGTCGGGAAGTAGGGCGATGGGAGGTTGATTCTCGAGATGTGACAGCGTTCAGGAGTAAAGGCATGTTCTCCTACAAATTCGCTGGTCGTTGGTAGCCGCTACCGCATAGTTGCTACCAAGCCGCAAAGGCATGTAGTGTTCTTCCACACACGACAGTATTTGTAGTCGCTGACGAATATCCTACATTGTGATTCATCATTTCTGCTATCGCTTTCCAAGTAATCTTTTTTTTTAACGTCAATTTATAGAGATTGGTTCTTAGCATCATATAATTCTGGATGATTGCTCACAATATGAATAAGATGCTCATCATTTTCCGCAGTAAATTCATCTTTTGCTGTTAAAATACCTATTTTTTCTCCTCACGGATTTAAGAAAGTACCTATCAAAAATAGTTTAATAATATCCCTATTGTAATTCATAAACTGTAATCATAATTGATATAAAGTTAAAAATATTTATACATACCCATAAAAATGTATTTTTTAGAACGCTAAAACTAGAACTGAAAAACAAAATCAAACTAATTTGCTACGAATTGGGACGCTCTCGAAGCAGACAAACAACTGACGACCAACGACCAGCAAACAGTTGTCGGTAGCAGCTACTTAGTAGCTTGTAGGAGAACAGCCTGATTAAATTCTATTGACAATACCTTGGCGACTTGGTAGCAGCTACGATTTATATCGTATTAAAACTATTTCATTACTAGTTTAAAAAACGTTAATTAAAAATCCTCACTATCTTTCCCGGTAAAAGGTTAAGCGGATCGCCTTTTATCCCTAATAACATAAATATACTATTTCCGCTCCAAACAACAAATTCGCTTCCCATTTAGTTCTCTACTTCCTGATTTTCTGCGAATTGAACCCGAAAAGAGTAATCGAATTGGAATCGAGCTCGGTGGTAGGTAAGCACATAGGAAATGTTTTATACGGCCAATTGACGACGTCCTGAAACTCGACTTGTCGAAGAAATTAACTTGTAAATGCCCATTCTATGTCGATACCACAATTAAGTCGTTATCCGGCGGAATGTGGAAAGCATCCGTGTTTCTTCAATTAATTCGCAGTGACACAGATCCGATTTTTTCTAGTCGGCTTCAAAGTGATCTTTTTATGATTATACATCTATTTAAAACCATGATTTATAACGAAACATGTCATTCTGAGTAAGTGATTTTAAATTGAGAATATAGTAGGCTAAAATTATTATTTGCGCTTTAATCTTGAAGTCAATGGGCTGGTCCGACGAAAGTATGTAATATTAATAAAATGTAAATTAATATTATAGGTTTTTAATGATAGTTGGATATGATATGAAAAAAAGTTGGTCAATAGATGATACAATAGAAATTAAGTTGATAAATAAATAAATAATAATGGCTGGGAGCCTAAACACAGTGTACCACGCATATTAGTTTAAAGGGACCCTATCTCTTAAAGTGGGATCCAAAACTACCAGCCAATGAAAAAGTGTATGAGCATTAGCATTAGCAGTTTTTTAATTTTTCATTCAGTTAGTACATTGATTTGATTAATTTTTGTTAGTATGAATAAATAAATATTAGTAGTATTAGTCACTGTGAAAAAACAAAATCGAACTTCTTTTAGGGTATGATGCCAATGCTCACCATATAGTATGTGGGAGCACTGACATTAATAACCGAGGAGAAGCTCTTCTGGAATTTATTGCTTCCAATAAACTAGAAGTTGCAAAGGTTGGAAATGAACCAACCTTCGTAACATCTATGCGAAGGGAAATAATTGATATAACCCTTGGTACACAACGGGCGTGTTCATTGGTGAAGAGGTGACACATCTCAAAAGAAGCGTCACTTTCCGACCATAGGCATATCCTGTTTAATCTGGATGAGAAGACATCGTAATCCAAGGACCTTTAACGAAGAATTCAGTGGAAGTTAAGTTTACGTCAGAGTTTCTGACACGAACCCTAACCAACACGTTTGAAAAAACTGCCCTTTAAAAATTAGGAAAGAGGATCGAGAAGCTGTATGGTAAAATTGAGACCTTTCCAAAAAAAGAGCAGAAGTTCGTAAACTCTTTAACCTGTCCAAAAGGTCGGGGAACTGGGAAGCCTATAAGGCGTACCGGAGAGAATATGGCTATGTCATTAGGAAAACCAAAGAAAATTCCTGGAAGAAATTCTGTGACGACATTGAAAGCCTTCCAGAATGTTCCAGACTCAGGAAAACTCTACAGAGAGATAAGAAGGAAGCATGGGATCTCTAAAAAATCAACAAGGAGAACTCATAAAAACAGAGGAGGAGACTTTAGATTTACTACTAAAGTCACACTTTTCTGGATGTGAGAAAATTCTTGACCAAGAGAACACGAGTATCGAGGTACTAATTTCTAGGGCCTCAAAAATAAACTGGTCTCTTGCAAACTCAATAGTAAATAGAACAAATGTGGGCGATAAATTTATTTCAACCATACAAAACAGCTGGACCTGATGGTATCATCCCGGCACTTCTACAAAAGGGCCAAGAATTACACTGTGTAAACTATTTCGAGCTAGCATAGACAGATAATGTAATTTTTCTTACTTTTTCCCATACTATTTTAAAAACAACTTTTTATTTCTATTTTTCTGGTTGTTAATAATTATTGTTCCTGTTTTATTTTCTTTTATTGTCCATTTTATTTAATGTTTCTCTTGTAATCCTATCAGCTTCATTTCAGTCAATTTCTTCTCTATTTTTCGTTGTTCTCCTCTTTTATCTTCATTTTCCTCACATTTTATTTCAATACTACTCTCCGTTACACATTCCATTTCATTTTTAATTTAATCTTTGGTTCTCTTATTTGCGGAATTTTTTAATTTCTTGAATCATATTTTCATTTCTTACACTTTTTTCTTTAATACCACTCTTTTCTTCTATTATATCGTCGTCATTATCTTTCTCATTAGTTTCTATTTGACATATTTCTTCTTTAACTTCTGTTTTTATTACTTTCCAAACTCTCTGTTCCTGTACCTTTTTTACTTGTGTCACTTTTATTTTCGTTTTAATGTCTTTTATATCAATTTCTTCTATCTTCTTTCTTGTTCCTAAACTTCTATCTTTCTTCTGTTCCCTAGATTATTTTATTCGTCTTTCAAACATTTCTAATTTTCTTTCCATTTGCTCACTATCTCTTCATCATATTATGTCCCATTTCATTGTCTTTTATTATTTTCTTCTATTTTCTTATTATATTCCTCCATTTTACTTATTATATTTTTCTCCATTTTCTTACTGCTCTGATTCATCTTTTTCATTATTTGTTCTTTATATTCTCTTCTATTTTCCTCTATTTTACTTATCATATTTTCCTCCATTTTTTTAATGCTCTTCATTATTTGTTCTCTGTCTTTGTTTTTTTTCTTTCTTCCTTACCTTGCAACATAAATTTTATTAATATTTCAAATTCATCGTTATTTAATCCCTCCCTTTTATTGGTGTTCTCTGGATTTTGTTCCTCCTTCTTATATTTTTCCTTATTCTCTTCATCGTTCCCTTCTTTGCTTACATGACTTTGTCTTTCAATCGTTATTTCTGCCAAATTCTGTTTTTCTATTTGTGAGATGTCTCCTTGTCTTTTACTTTTTCAACCTCTTCTTCTCTGTGCCCAACCTTCTTTCCTCCTTTCAATTCCATTTTCTTTTCCATGATGATACATTTTATTTTACTTTAGTCGATACTAATATCATCAATTATATTTTTACAGCTACCTATTTTCTAAAATACATAATTTAGCGATATATTTATTGCACAAATTTAACTGTATCACTTGTCAGTTTCTCAACTTTAGTACATGAAAATTTTTATTGCCCCACGTTGGGCGCCATTTAAAATAAAAAAACAAAATGAAATAAAATTATTGTTATTGCTATAATAATTGAAGCACTCCTCATAGAAAGATAATCTTTTATTTTAAGTATCAGTTATATTGGTAAGCCGAGGTAAGTATAAACATTTCAGTTGAATTATAGTGAAAGTGGTGATCAGTGTTGTCATTAAAATATATTTAGGTTTGAAGATATTTTTCAGGTAGGGAGAACATCAATATTCAATAAATTAAAAACCAGTGATCTACAAACTTCTGTCTGTATCAAACCTTAAAAAAAAATCAATGATAAATTCACCATATAAATTCTAAAAATGAGTTACACTTGGCAATGTACTAAGGAAAATTTATCTATTTAATTATAACTGCTTTGTTTTATTTTCTTTTTATTCATTTCGTTAGCTTTTATTAAAGCCTAACGCTCAATGGACGATCTGGAAATACTTAAAACTTAAAATTAGTTTTTAATCAATAGTCATAAATGTTCTTGAATATTCTGTTTTTAATTTTCTGGTTGATGTCACTTAAGGAATTGCTAATTTAAAAGAATTCCATTCTTAATTCCACCCTAAATTAGAAAATTTCAAAGTGTTTTGTTTATATTTGTACAAACGAATACAAAATATACTGTTTCAACCACTTTTACGTTTCTGTTAAAGAAATAAGAGATTCACAGAATAAAATGTTCTGACTTTGGTTTAACTTCTTTCCCTTTATTCCAATTAAAATAATTTATGCAAATATCCTGTTTTTTAATGTTGCTGGATTGATAAGCTTGTTCTACCAAATTGAAATTCTTTCACTTCTCTGCTGCTGCTTGAAAGTGTTTCATTCTTTAAACTTATATTAGTAAATTGACAGTGTATTAATATTTTGCTAATTTTTACTCCTGATTAAATATTTATTAAGAACGCAATCCAGTACGCCATACCAAATTAGAGTCTATTCTTATTTAACGTTTGTAATTGAATTGGTTAAATATAATTTAAAAAATAAAACTTGAAGCTTTGTATCACGATAATACAAGCTACCGTTTGTCTCCTAAAAATAACTACTCCTCTGGCTAATACCGCAACAGGCATTGTCCGCCTGGTCTATATTTCACCTAGTTTTTGAACTATAGGTACTGAATGTGTCAAGTTTATTTTAAGTTTTATTCTTTTAGCATTTTATGGAGTAAAATTCAGTTTGGAAAATTATATTTTTTTATTAATATCCTTTTTATTTTATGACATGTTTTGTTAAAACCCAAGTAACAACAACAAATTGCATCAACTATATACTAACCATAAAATTATAAGGTACTTAAGAAAAACTCGGTCCCACATAAAAATACAGTACTTATTTTATATCAGGCATATCCGTGCTTTCACATCAACATTTGGCGACTACGATATCTCCGCTATCGCTATGCTCTCTAGCTTTGTACCTCACATTCGGATCGGCTAATAGGCTAATATCCCACCACCATATCTTCTAATTCTAGTCGACGACTGGCTGTTGCCGTGTTGTCATTCTATTAACTTATATACTAGTCGTAAGCCTAACACGAAAAAATAAGTTCTATATTTTTTGTTGTTAAAAGCCAACCGGTTTTAGCATTATGTTATGTTGGGAATAGGGTATTAATACACTGCTACCTAAAAGATCTATTGTGCCCCTTCTGTCGCCAATGCACTAAGGAAATGTCGCAATGCCTATATCGACCCTTCCAATCCTATTTTCTCAAGGAAGTGTAGGATTTTAAGTGGCTTCAAGTTAGGTAAACCTCCCTCTTCTATTTGATATCCTTCTAGATATAGTGCCCTTGGATTCTGGAGTGCTACACATTCAATTAGGATGTGAATGGAGGTTTCGTCCTCCTCCTCACAGAATCTGCACTCACTATTCTCTACTACTCTCAGTTTACTTAGGTGTCCTTTTAGTCGGCAATGCCCGGTAAGGATCCCTGTTACAATACGTAGCCTGTTCTTGCTCAGGAAGATGCAGGCTTCCGAGCTTTTCTGGCTATATTCACCCATTAGGATATTGGCCTGTCTCAGCCCCAAGAGATTGTTCCAATGATCGGTTCTTCTACTGCCCAATTCTTTTTTAATCTCTCCTAATATTATGTTACTGCTGATACCGCAGAACGGCTCAGGTCCTACAAAGGGTGTTTGAGTCCCTTTTCTTGCAAGACTATCTGCAATCTCGTTACCCTGTACCCCGTTAGGTCTCGGGACCCAAGTGAAAGTAACTCTATTTTTCTCGCCTAGCTCATTCAATTGTTCTAGGCATCTCCAGACCATTTTTGAGCTGATTATGTAAGAGCTCAGCGCTTTGATGGCTGCTTGACTATCGGACATGATGATAAGCTCTTGTCTTTGATAGTTTCTCTCGATGTTAAACTGTATACACTTCTTGATGGCGTGAATTATGCCTGGAAGATGCTTGGGTATTTTCCCAAGCTTTCAGAGTGCGTGGTTCTCGGTCCATATACTCTTATTCCAGTTCCTTCTATGGTTTTGAAACCGTCCGTATATCACTGAATAGCACGTCTTTCGGTTGCAAGCGCGATGGATTCTTGGCTCCATTCTTTCTTGTAGCCCAGCTGTGTGGTTTTGAAGTTTTTCACAAAACTGTACTTCTTTAGCATTTCATCCTGGGGCATGTCCCAGGTATCTTTAGTTCTGAAACAAGTAGACTTTCGTCTGATTACTCCGTTCCTGATCATTCTATATCGTGTCCTTTTTGCCACATTCTCTATCATCAAATGTAGAGGGGTGAGGTTTAAGATCACCTCCATTGCGGCCGTATGACAGGTTCTCATTGCACCAGTAATGCAAACACAGACTAGTCTTTGTACTTTTGAGATATTAGCTCTCGTAGTAGCTAAACTAGTTCTGTTACTCCAGGCTATAGCCCCGTAAGTAATGATTGGTCTCACTATTGCAGTATATATCCATCGCAGTATGTTTGGGTTACATCCCCATCGTTTACCAGCAATGTTTCTGCATACCATTAGGGCTTTTGTGGCCTTATTTACTGCTTCCTTCTCTTTTGGTATGTTCTAGTCCTCGTTGGACTATATCATACACGATATTACTAAACTTGCCACTAGCAAATATGACTATGTCGTCGACATAACCTTGACATGATATGCCAAGGTCAGTCAATCTGCATAGAAGTTCGTCTACGGTTAGGCTCCACATTAGTGGGGATAGAACTCTTCCTTGTGGACATCCTCTGGTTGTGCAGATGGAGATGGTGTCCTGCCCTATCTGTGTCTCTGCAATTCTCGTAGATAACAGCTGAGCCATCCATCTGGATGTGATGTTATCTACACTCCTCTATATGCAAGTGCTCTTTTTAAAGATTCGTGTGGCATGTTGTCAATAGCTCCTTTTATGTCTAGGAAGGCACACATAACCGTACCAGAGCAATTTCTGTAGATCTTCCTGCTCGGTACGCGTGTTGGCTGTGGTGGAGTGGCACCCTCTCCAGGACTTCCGTTCTGATATAATTATCAACAGCCTTCTCCATTGTTTTTAATACAAAGGATGTGTGGCTGATTGGTCGGAAGGATTTAGGATGTGTAGTATCCTTTTTCCCTACTTTTGGAATAAAGGTGACTCTGGCCCTTCTCCATGCTTCTGGTATATATCCCAGCTCCAGACTGCTCCGGGATAGCCGGATTATGTGTGGTAGTAATTCCTCTTGTGCCTGCTGAAGCAGGGCAGAAAACATTCCATCCGCACCTGGAGACTTAAACGGTTCAAAAGTGTTTACGGCTCACTTTAACCGATTTTAGCATTAAGCCATCATCAGGTCTAAAATATAAAAAGATTGTAATTATCAAACGTATACATAACGACCTTAAAGTTATTACATACCTATGTGACAAGTTAAAATGTAAATACAATACTGGGAATTCTCCAAAAAGGTTACAAACTACTCAGCGACATGTGGGAAAGTTGACAACATTATATAAATAATAGGAAGAGAATATACTTTTTTTGGGTTAGCGTTGGTATTGGAATGAAATATATATGAAAAAGAAATTAGAAAAATTTAACAATTAAAATAGAAAAGTTACCAACACTTTACCACAAAAACTTGTGTTGGTTAAGAGGAACATAATACCTTATCATCAAAAAAAAAAAAAAAACTCAAAATAGTTTACAGTGATTGGGCGTATACATTTTTTAAAAAATTCCCACAACTACTCAAATAGAAATTAAGAGCTGAAATTCAGAAGAGGTATTCACCTTTCTATTAGTGAAGGCTGGGTGTATAGGTTTTGAAAACACTTTATTTTTAATACGATTTCCATGGCCTTATTTTACTATAAATAAAATATAGATAAGCAAATCTTTTAAAATCGTATTATGAATAAAGTGTTTTTAAAACCCATACACCCAGTCCTCACTGATATAAAGATGAACACCTCTGCTAAATTTTAGCTCTAAATTTCTATTTAACTAGTTGTAGGAATTTTTTAAAAATATATAATTTTACGTCCGCAATATGATCCACCCTGTATACATTTTCGGCCAATGTTGAAATTTGGTGAGACTTTTTTTGACTGAATGTATACGTACAATCACTGTCAACTAAAACGTTTAATTTATCCTATTTTGAGCTTTACCTGTTTTTTTTTTTCGAGATTAAGGTACTATGTTCCTCCTGCGCTCGGTACGGTTTACAAATCGAAGCAAGTTTTACGCGTTTTTTATTTTCTTCTCTCGTGTGATACATCAATCGACGGGACTCGTCGAGCTTGCTAATTCTTGTTTGTAAGGTCTCATCTTCTAAGCCAAGTTTTTCAAGGAAAATCGTACGATCCAAATTTTCACTTAATTTTCCTGGGAAATGTGTTTGATGTGTCTGGTAAATTTGTATGCCAGATTATGAGGAAATTCGATTAGTTAACTCGAATTTTTTTTTTGGAAAATTCGGAAAATGTTGAAAACAAAAAGTATATTTTTTCGATTTTCACTAAACGAAGGGAAATATCCAGAAACGGATAGATCCGCTGTCAAAAAAGTAGTAAATTCGACCGGAAAATGTATGGAAAACCACTTTCCGAAGGAAAATTGAAATATTTTTCGACATAATTCGACAGACAAAAGTTCAATGATTCTAAAGTAGTGAAATTCGATAGGTTAGTTCGGGCCCTGTAAGCCCGAATGTACCCATAAAATGTCCTAGCAGTTTAACACGTTACATCTAAGCTTTGATAAAAAAAAAACTTTACCGTAGGAAAATTTTAATTTGTCGAACACCATTCAATACAGAAATTTTACAAACGTATATATTTTAAATTTTTCATAATTTTCTGAAAAAAAAAAGCCAAAAATGTTCACGGTTTTTTAAATCCCTCTCCGCCCTATCATAAAAACCCTGTAATGTAAAATCAATCGATGCGTTTTGTCGAGTCGGATAATTCTTCTTTTTGCGCTATATCCATTTTGTTGCAAAGTTTTCCCAAAAAAGCGTTCGACACAAAATTTCCCTTAATTTTCCTGGTAAATGTGTTAGATTGTAAGGAATGTCGAATAGTATACGCGAAATTTTAGTTTTTTCGGAAAATTCGTCTGAAAAGTCGGGAAATTCGATTTTCGTCAAACGAAAGGAAACTTCCCGAAATGGATAAATCTGCTGTAGAAGTTGGTCTAGCTGGAAAATTGGTGGTAAAACCACTTCCCCGAAGAAAAATTTAAGAGTTTCTAACATTATTCGACACAGAAAAGTTTGATGTTTCTGAAATAGGGAAATTCAAAGGTTTAGTTCGAGCTCTACTGGCCTGAACGAACTCATCTAATTTCGTAAAGGACAGACAGACCTACAGACAGACAACCCGTATTTAAATTTTTTTATTATAAGCTGGACATGTTCTGCACAATTTAATATATTTTTATTTAAAAATTATTCATGCACAGAATTGCACGTTATCTAATAAAAATTTGATGGAGAATTATTTTCGATAAAAATATCGTTAAAATTTTACGACTGATTGAGATGCGTTTTAAACAGCATTGCTCATTAAATTAGTAACTCTATTAATGAATTTAAATTATTATATTAAAGTATTGTACTGCGATTAAATTTAAATTTATGGGAAATAAATATTAATTTGTAGTTTCGTATTACGATGAAAGGGTCGTTAGGTATAAAATCACTGTTAATAAAGTAGCCGCCACGTGCAGTACATGGCCGGTTTATAGTCCGTAATTTGTGAGTATCGATAATGAGGAATTCTCTACATTTTTTTATGTATTTCAGAAATGAGTAGATATTTACATTATAAACAAAGATTCCATTCATATATAGGGTGATCCATTAGTGTGAAAAAGTCCAATATCTCCGCCATTATTAGATATTTAAAAAAATATATATTCACAGAGCGGTAGACAGCGCTAAACTACATGTTTTTTGATTATTTTTGAATATTCGGGGTGTTTAATAACTTCCCTCTGGAACCACTTATGTTTTTTTTAATGAACCACCCTGTATTTAATTTTATATTTAAATTACCCTCGCGTTTTCCATTGTAAAAATACACAATAGTATGGGGTTATACAAAGTATTTCGCAGGATGTAATCAGTTTTATATGAAAATCGTATTGATTTCAATGACTTACATAATACATAATAAAAAAAAAACCTTTGAAAACAAATTTTTCTACGGCCATAATTTTTGATAATAGTCCAATTTTATGCCAAAATACAACTTTTTTCGATACTCCTGAATATTATATTATATTGAACATTACATTCAATATAAAATTCAATATACATTCAGCCTAATATCAATAGACCTCCCAACAGACAATCCATTAACCATTATCTCCTACTACAACCGCCCAGACCAAATCATCTCCACCCCTCTGATAGAATACCTATCATCACTTCCCCGCGCCGGCGCCGTTTTGCTTGGAGATTTGAACTCCAGACATACCATGTTCGGAGATCACGCCTCAAATCCAAACGGAATCCGCTTAGTTAATCTGCTCATAGACTACCCCATATTCAGAACCTCAAACCGACTTCATGAACCGTGTTAAGCAAACCACACGCGTTACCCGTGATGGAAAGAGACACTATGCACGCTATTATAAAACATATAAAGTAATTTAAGCAACATAAGTTAATTAATTTCCGAGAAAAATGTATTTGTAAATAATGTAAAAAGTAAATGTTTCTATGTTAACAATGTATTAGAGTTAGATATATCTGATTTTCATTCGTGTTTAAATAAAAAAATGTTTAGTAAGAGGTGGCCTTTAAATCCAAGTATCTACATCTCCAAGACCTTATGTATCACACTGGTATTCAAATTTTCTTTATTGATACAGTCCACGAATAGTCATGGGTCAGATTTTGGCCCTATTTTTTATGTGACGGTTAAGCCTGTATATCGGTGTGATCGGTACAGATGAGAAAAATTACACTATTCAATGTACAGCAAATTCAATTTTCTTGACTTCGAATATGGATGGACTTCAAGCTACAAGAAAACTTCCACTTCGGTTCGCGGAAAAAGTGCTAAAACAGGAACGTTTACCATTTCGAAACATAAACAGTTTTTTTACGTAGTAATATCCTGGCTACGTCACAGCATGGGAAATTATAGAAGGTTTAACATCATTCACCTTTAAACTTCTAATAGAGAATAAGGAAAATCTGGCTCTTCCTACTGAAAAGGTTTATGAAATAACTGTTCCAAGTAACAAAAAAAAGTTGATGATATAAAGAAGGTAATCCAATGTATGGTGTACTACAGAGGCTGAAGGCGAAGCCGAAGAGGGTCACTAAATATTTAGTTTCATTAGTTCATTAGTTTTATTAATGTTAATTTTGTGACGAAGTAACTTAATTTTCCTTTAAGTTAATTATAAAAATGTTTAATTTAAGTTTAGTTTTAAGAATGTTTAGTTTAAAGTAATTTCCGCCTGATAGCGTTCTAAAGAACGCCCGTATTTTTATTTCTTAAAAATCCCCGATCCTGAACATTTGCGAGAGCCCCCGTAGTTCAAAATATATAATTATTTACTGAAATTTTAATACAGCTTTAAACGCTCAAACTCATGTAAATTATTTGTTAATTTTTTGCAAATATCAACAGGATATTTTTTTTGTCCTCCGAGTTGTAAATATTGGCTTCTCCCACTCCGAACCACTTGGAAACCGAATTGGTCCGAGCATAAAATATAAGACAAGCTTTCGCGAGAATTTTTTCTCTTTGCTGCAGCTATTCTTAACTGCTCTCTTTTGCTGCCTTTTCTGTAAGTGCTCTTGCCCATACTGCCACATCGTCCGTCAAAGTGAACAAAAAAACCAGCTGTTGTGATTACCGCCGCTTGTGAAAAATTTATGGTAGGTTCTGTGCTACTGGTAATTTTTCCATCGAGATTTATTTTGTTGTTATCGTGATCGACCGCTGCATCGCTTATTAAATATTCGCAAAGAAATTCTTAGTTATAGTCCGAGAAACTTTAATTGAAACCGAATTTTAGATCACGCGTAAAATTTCGGATCTTTCGTAAGAGAAACCAGTCCAGTTTTATAGCGGTCTCGTTTCGAAGAGGGAACTTCTTAAAACCGCCACTAAATTCTCCGCCCTCTCCCCTCCGCAACCAATGGAAATTTTAATTAAAACCGTATTTTGGATCACGCGTACAATTTTGGAACTTTCGTTAGAGAAACTAGTCCTGTTTTATAGCGGTCTGGTTGCGAAGACAGAACTTCTTAAACCTGCCACTAAATTCTCCGTTACTCTAGTAACCAGTGAGAATCACAGTCGATCTCAAGGCAATGCTATTTCCTCATCAGCACCCCTTTTGGAACGACAATCCCACAAAGATGAACTTTAATTAAGCTGTATTTTGCCGAAATCCGACTTGGCGCAGATTCTGTCTAGTCATAGTCGTGTATTTGTTTGCTGCATTCTTGTCAGGATAACTTAAAAGCTCCCTGGCAACTCTGCAGTTTCTTGTTTCATCCCATCTTTCCTTGAATCTCACAAGGGAATATTCTTTAAGCAGGTCAGTCACTACCGATCTTGTCAGACCAATAGAAGGGCCAGGTCCAAAAAGTATTTGGTTAACTGCCTTCTTGGCCAGTGAAGCAGCAAAACGGTAACCTTTCGATGTAGCGTAACTTTTGATCCATCTTAAGGTGACATATTTTTGTTTCGGCCAAAGCTTCGTGACATTCTAGTACTAATCCTGAGTAAATTCGTGGTTTGTTCAGGGTGAGTAGTACTGCTCTCTGTTTAGATGAGTATGTTCCTTCCAGTGATGTTGTTACTGGTGATTTCTTTTGTTGTTATGAGAATCCCGTGAGCTCTGGTTGAACTCATGGGCGAAGTTATGTCATCAGATCTGGGGGGGCTAAAGCCCTAGTCATATAATATATAATAGTTCTAGAGGTATACTGAAGTTAAGTAAAAAAATTCTGGCGAATTTATGAAAATGGATAAAATATCATATATAATATATATTTATATCAAGTGAAAAACCTGAAAAATTTTCATCAAATAATTTTCATCACAAAAATTTCACTCATTTTCACAGTCTTAAAATAGTAGTTTGTGGAACAAGAGTAGATATGGATAATTCACTCGAGTTGAACCAATAACGAAAATATACAAATTTAAAAAATTATTTTAGGTTTAGACAAAATAACTAATTTTAAAATAATTTATGAATTTTATTAATTTATAAAAGAAAATAAACATAAAATAAGCCACTAGTCCAGATTCGAACCCAGGCTATTCGCGTGTCCTCCACCGCCACTTTTAGGTTTTTAGTTTTAATACTCGTAATTAAATTAGTTTCATACAATTTGATTAAAATTTATTTTTTTTAAATGTGGCCCAAATAAAAATAAAAATGCTATTTTTTATCGATTCTAAACAAAAATAACTAATTTTAACGCATATGACTAAAAAATATACGGACAGTCTCTCAAAATTAAAAATTTTAAAAATAATAGTAGTTGGGTGTCCAAAATATGAATTGTGATTGGTGACAGGCCTTTGTGATTGTAATTGTCAGCCAGACGTATATTTTCACTTAGAATACCACTAGTGCCTAAATTATTTCCGGAAATTTTTTCGAATTTACGAATATTTTGAAATTTATCCTTAGTCGAAGACGATGGATAATTTTCTTAAAATATGCGTGAGTGAGCAAAAATTTACTGATAATAATTTAAGGACGTGTGGTATTGGGTAAGAAAATTTTACACCAAAATATCCAAATTTCAAAACTTGACAGACATGCATTAAAACGACTAAAATCAAATTTTCAAAGCTGGCCATACCACAAAATATAAAACATATTTTATATGCTGTGGCCATACCATGACCATTTGTCATATTTGAAGTCGTTTAGTTGACGCGAAAAACCTAATTATTATTTTACTTAAAATAAATGTAGTTATACCTAGTTATACCTAGTTATAATTGGTATTAAATAGAATATTAACCACTAAAATGGCAAATTTTTTAATCACACTATCGCGTTGCGTCGTAATATTATATGCATGAAAGAATTTCTCAACTGCCAAAAAAATGTTCAGTATAATTTCGTTCAGGGTATCCACCAAAAGAAAAATGTCCGGAAATTTTTCTGGTTGTCATGGAAACGTTTTAAAATAACAGCATTTGATCGGCTATAAAATAGAGGTGTAAAATTACAATATAATCTATCACATGACAAATTTTCAAACCCGGGAAAATAAAAGCAAAAATATTATATTTGTTCGTTTTGAAGATGTTACCAGACTCATTTGCCAATTTCGTAAATCAGCCAGAGTTATTATTATTAACAGTTCATGATTGTATCAATTTATATGCTAAATTTTCTGCCACACTCACTTTCCACTATCTGAGATAATCCAAACTGCTATTTTTATAAACTTTTTGTTCTAGTTTAGTAAATGTAAAATATTTATGACTGGGAAAATAAGTGTCAGACTCAAAAATATTGTTTTTTGTTACTAAGAGAACAGTTCATTTTCATATACACCAACTGGAAAAATGTGTACGAAAAAAATCACTGCCTCCTGAACTAAATGTAAAATTGCAGAATCAATCAAATGGCACGATTCTTTTCATTTTTTAATTTCTGTTCTGAAATCTGAAATGTATGGGTGGATATGCGATAAATGTTCGAATAATTTTTGGGGGGCTAATTTGGTTTTTGGGGGGCTTAGCCCCCCCAAGTCCCCCCCTAACTTCGCCCATGGTTGAACTACACTGGCACTATTGCTCACAGTTTATTTTATGTTTAGGTTTAAGGATCTGGAGTATTTTTTTACATCCTTAGCCTTGTTTTGTTTTAGAACCGTCGGTTTAGATTTGAATTATACCTGCCTCTGCCGGCTCTTTTATTTGTTCTGTTATAACTTTATATGGTTTGTCTACCGAGCAACCTCCTTGGTGTAAATATCATGGAGAAAGAGACTAAGAATTACTTCCATGGCTCTGGTCGGTGTTGTTTTCATGGCTCCTGTTATGTTGAAACATACTCTCCTTTGGATTTTTTCTATTTTACCTTCAATTTTTGAGTTTTTGATAACCCCAAGTGCCCTTCACGGTTCAGCGGCATTGTTTATAAGCAATGTATGCTTTTTTGACTCTGTTTCTAAATGCGATTTCCATGTTAACTTTCTTTCATAAGTGAGACCTAGGTACTTCACCTTTGTTGCAAAGTTTTTAGGCTCTCTTACTCTACTTATGTCTACCACTAAGCAAGGAAAACCTGGCCGTTCACCTATCCACCACCTGGAGACGCGCTCAGTTGGCACTCAATCGTTGAGTCCCTGTGCAAGTAAAATTCTGTCATAGTTTTAAAAACTATACAGTTTTTATTGTTGTCCTGAAAAGCACAATTTGGGACTTGTACTGTTTTTCATATGACCGATTTATTCAGGGCCGACGAGAGGGAGGGGTAGCTTGGACTAATTCCGGGGGCCCGGGCTCAAGTAGGGGCCCGGCAGCTTTAGGTGAGGACGTTTTTTTTTTTATTTTTTTTAGAAGTTCGCCACAAGAGCAGAAGAGGGAGGACCTTTTTTTTGAGATTTTATTAATCGGTTTAGAGATTTCATTAAAGAGAAGGACAAAGGAGAAGTTTTTGCTTCTTGAAGACCTTTTTTTATAAATGCGATCTTGAAAGGATTTAATGTTTTTATAAAATTGTCGCGGGGGCCCGACCTGGAAAATTGTCTTGGGGCCCGACCTGGCTCTGGGCAGCCCTGGATTTATTTATAATATTTTGTAAATTGAGAAAATTATCACAAAATTTGTACCACTCAAAATTTATTAAGTAATCACATGGTTAGCGGTTTCGGCCCAAAGGCCATCATCAGGTCTAAAAGAAGAACTATTCTGTGCCCAGTATGTATCAAAATACTACCCAAAAAATCAAGATAAAGTATAATTAATTACAGATTTAACACTATCATTAAAATAAAAACAACTATTGTAACAGAATATTATATGAATTTTAAAAAATAGTTAAATTTATGTACATTCTTTCTAATCTCTGTATTTTGTAAAAAGCAACACTGTACACAGTTTTAACTAGCTATACAGTAAAAGTATTTTTTTATTTCTTTCTCAACAATAACTAGCAACATAAAACTATCACGAACACAAATAAAAGACCCTACTTACCGTAGAAAACTAGGCTCAATTCTTAGCGACTAGGAAGTGTTATTGAAATAATAAAAAGGCATGTACAGCAATAATTCTAGAATAAAATGCCCAGAACGTTGGATAAATGGAAAACTATTATATTTAGCTATAAAACATGCAATGTCGTACAAACAAGATCATTTTGAGGGGTTGCATTATTAAATAAAAAGTATTGTAGAATCAATTACCAGAAAGCATTAGTCAATTATGAGTTGTGAATTTAGTGATTTACCCATTTGTAATTTTTTAAGAGAGTTTAAAAAAAGGGAGAAGTTCTCAATTCGTTGGAATATTTTTTTATATACAGATTCAGTGATAATTCTTTACCACGTTGTCTGATTTCCAAAATTAGACAAGATTAGAATCTGTTGATGGGATCTATGAAATTTTTTTTTGTAGTCAGTTTTTTTTTAATTACTTTTATTTATTTCCTTCTATAAGGATGGTTTTATCCCGTTTCGTCTTCATGTTGCGATATTAGATCGAGAAATACTCAACAGCTGAGGGGTCTTATTAATGAATTTAATTTGCCACAAATCAAAAAATCTTTTAATTTTCAAAATTTATTTAATTTAAAAATTCAAATAAATTATAGTTTTTTCTTGTAGTTCTTGTGTTTTAAGGTGCTTGTAGACCAAATAAAACTCCTGTGTGTTTGGTTGTAGCTTTCGGCACTGATCAGTACCTTCTTTAGTAGTTTTATTAAACAATTTTTTTTCCTTTTAATTAAACATTGTTGTTTCATAAAAGTTAACATTATAAGAATTCTTTGGTACAGAATTTGTGTCATTTAAAATAAACTAAAACATTTTTTAAAATTTCCTAAAATCAATTATTAATTGATTATTTTAGTGATTATTAATATTTAAACTTGGAAAAATATTACACCAAACTCTTTTTCTATAAATTATTTTCTACAGGTACAGAAAAACAAACAACAAATGCTTCTTCCTCTGTCAAATCTGCTATATGGTGACAAATTACAAAGAAAAAGAAATGAAGTCACAGTTATTATTTAATTTAAAAGTTTTTTAAAACCCAGAAAAATAAAAAGATAACATACTTAAAAAAATGTAACAAATATTTTATATAGAGTATAGGTGATGTTAGTTTATTTTAATAGAAATCATGGAAACGAAGCAAACAACACTCACACAGATGTATGACGCCTCTGTCGATTAAGTTCCCATCCTGTAAACTGGATCGAAATCTGCTAAACCCATTCCGACCTCCCCCTGCTAACTCTTCTGCAGGGCCTTCAAGATCAAGATCAATAGATTTGTATGCCATGCTTTCTAAAAGTACATAAAGGATAACATAGTATTTTCATTTGAACAGAACGTTGATAAAGGCTTGCCCCTGTTATATCGTCTGTTTATGTATCTTGTGTGTGCATTCTGTTATATCCCCAGTTTTGTGAAAGTGTTTCTAGTCTCCTAATTTGGCGACTAGGTGGACCTTCTCCAATTAGTCGTCTCTTATACGAAACCAATTTTTATTTCATCCAAGCATTTTGCTCTATGGTCACGTGACTAAAAAATCTATTTGATTCGCTATAATAATTAATTATTAATAATAAACAGTATTAAAAGATGTATACATTTTCTGCTGATATTTTTTTTGTCCTCCATATCCTTTACCTATTTTTTTACACCACCAGGATATACCTACTTTCCATACTCCCTTAATTATAGATTACCCTACAATGTTTGAATAAATATTACATTTTACCTATGAAAAATCTAATTTTAAGGTTAGCTAACTCTTTGTCAATTACAGTATCAAGAAAACATTCTAATAAATTTATAGCAAATCCTACTGAAGCTACTGGATGTTCTGCAGGATAAATGAACTTTTCTTGAGATTGATTCCTCTCTAATATCCAAAACCGACCTGATATCCCCAAATACATTTTTCCTGATTTAAAATTCTGGGTTTTAGTAATTAAAATTTTTTTCTTCGTTTAAATAACTCTACAATCCTTTAATAGCACTAGCGTGACTATAAAAAATAGGTACATGTAATAAATTGCCAATTTCTGACCATTTCAAAGGCCCTTTGCTAATACTGCATGTGGGGATATTTTTGGTCGGCATACATTTTACTTCTGTTCTAGTAGGTGGGAACTTTGTGTTGCCATTAAAGCTGTCGAAACAAAAGTAGCTGTAACCATGGATCTCCGTTCCAATTAACCTAAAATAATAGTATGCATTTTGTAATATAATATTAAATACACACATTGTTGATTTTATTGATAAATTGGAAATTATTTTGGAGTATTATGGAAGAGAGATAAATGTATGTTCAGATCAATGTAAAATAATAATGAAGACAAGGTCAGTAATGGGATAAAATAATAAGGATAAAAAACATGAAGGATATAAAATCAACAATCTAGAAAGAAAATAACTAATAGACATTTTTTAATGCTAACAAATTTATACACCACCTACTTATTAAAGGGTATTTAGTAAATCCCCAATTAAAAAAGTGACTGGAGGATTTCGTCAAATTTTTAAAAATAATGTTTTTTAATTTCAGTACAATTTGAAACTTAGGATACAAGTTGCCATATGATAAAGGATCAAAGTTCTTATAAAATTTTCAAAATTTAAACATTTACTTGAAAATAACTAACAACTATTCATTATTTTGGTCCTCGGCATCTACTACTTTGTATACAAGTATATCGCTGGTTCTCCAGAATAGTGACACATTTTCGAAAATACCGATTTAGGGATTATTCAAAAATTTATAATAAAAATACATATATTTTATCAGGAACAAGGTCTTATAACGTTGTTTCAAAGTCCGCCTGATAGATGGCGATAATGTCATTATTCTTTATAAACGGATTTGCATGAGTTCTATCGTGAATATTGTCACGTTTTCAGTCGAGTGATTTAGTTCTAGGAAGAAGTTACTCTTTTCTCGGGAACAGCGACACATTTTAGTGAAATAAAAAGTTTTTTGGTGAATTCTTAGCATAAATATTAGAAATAGTGACACAAAATAAAAAGTGACACTTTTTTGCTAAAGTAAGTATATTTTTATTATTAAATTTACTAGAAGAATGTCATATTATAAAATGTGTCATTATTCTTGTTACAAAAATTATGTTATCTATTTAATATGAGAATTAACGACCTTTGTGTAATGATGTCACTATTCCTTAAAAATATGAAACTATTTACGATCATATTTTGAAATGTGTCATTCTTCTTGAAAAAAAAATTATGTTTTTGTAATTTTTAAAAAATTCTAATCAAAACATGTCGTTAGTCTTTCTAAAATCTTTGTTCGTTTTAAAAAATTACTCGTTGATGCGTATACTTGAATTAAATTTAATAATGATAAATTTTCCTTTTCTTTTATAAATTTTATTTTTTAGGCAAAGATGGAACATTCTAGCGCTAAATTGATGTTGAAAAAATTGGCTAGGGAAACCTATGGTATGATTTTTTAATATTTATGTAGGGACCGTTTATTTAACAATTTTATTTATTATCTTGTAGCTATAGAAAAACCAAGTGGTTCTAAAAATATTCAGACCACTACAGTAATTAACAGTGAAGTTCCTGAAAATGATACCAATAAAGTTAAAGGTATATACTAATTATCTAATGCAAAGAAAGCAAAATCTATAAAAAAGATTAAAGAACAATCGCTGCTAGTAGCAAACAAACATAAAATATTGAACATTATAAATATTTTTTAGAGGTAGAATATCCTATTACTGAGGAACCTTTTGAGGCGGACATAATTCCTGAAAGTAGCCATATCGTTAGTCTTTCATTTGAAGGTAAGTCAAAAAATGTGTACCCAATACTTGTTTACATAGAGTAATTCTATCAACAGACCTATCCAACTATAAGCAAACTGATAAAGCAGATTTATGTTATAGAATTATTCCACCCAACACAAGTATTGAGGATAACAATGTCATTTTGATGAAAGGTAAATGCATTTTCTACATTGTTGTTGATTTATGTAGATTGTAGCAGTGATAGCAAATAACGTTTTTGTTGTAGTAATGAACAGTAAAATGGGTCAGCATGAAAACGAATTGCCCAAGGAGACTGAAGATGAGGCAAACACTGATTTCTCTTCTTTTGATAGTGTAAAAGATTTCCTCTGTACACAGAGTCCATCATCATCATCTTCTTCGAATACTTCGTCTGAATCATCAACATCATCATCCAATTCAAATGAAGAAAATGAAGAACAAGTTGGCAATATACCACCAAATGAAACAGAAATTAAAAAAAGAGGGCGAAAAACGAAAGCCGATCCTTTGAGTTCAATTAAGGAAAAAGCAAAGCGTTTGAACCTCTGGGTTAGCTTACTTATCAAACTCAAAAAAAAAAAAAAATAAATCTATGATTCCTGAAAGAAAAATGGGTCCTCCTTGCACTGAAAAGTGCAAACAGAAATGCTTTTCAAAGATTACTCACGATCAGCGAATGGGCATTTTCACAGCTTACTGGAAGCTAGGAGATCTGCAAAGACAACGTGAGTTTCTTTCATCCAATATGTTAACAGTTGAACCTAAATACCAGTACAGACATGCCCCTGATTGGTCAAGAAAAAATGCATTTTATTTTGTGGTTGAAGAGATAAGAATCCGAGTATGCAAACCTTTTTTTAGATCAACTTCAGGTATCACTGATCGTCCAATAAGAACTATTTTATATAAAAGAAGAGATTCCCCTTGAGAAATACTTCGATTAGATCAAAATACCTAAAATTGAAAGGCATTATTGTAGGGCGGACACCACCAAGGATTATATTGATGGCGGAAAAAGTGTTGCCTATCTACACAGAGATTATGTTGCTGATTGTAAAGCAAGAAACGTTTCATATAGCAACTACGTTTTATATCATCGAATTTTTACTTCTGAATATAACATCAACTTCTTTCATCCCAAAAAAGACCAGTGCGAGGATTGCACTGCCTATTTCAATGCATCCGAAGAAGAAAAGGCCACACTTAAACAAAAATATGAAGAACACCAAAAAGAGAAAAAATTGTCACGAGAAGAGAAAGTACGATAAGAATAATACCGATGATACCTGCGTTGTTGCCCTGTATAATTTACAAGGGATCTTGCCTTGTCCTCTGGGAGAAATATCAAACTTCTATTATGTATCTAAATTAAATACTCTCAATTTTACTCTATATGACATAAAATCAAACGATGTACAGTGTTTCGTCTGGCATAAAGGTCAAGGAATGCGCGGTATCAATGAGATTGGTTCCTGTGTATTCAAATACCTAGAAAGCCTTCAGGAAAAAGTACAAAATGGTATAAAAATAGACGTGATATTATATTCCGATAACTGTTGCGGGCAACAGAAAAATCATTACATGATTGCTTTGTATTTATACTCGATTTCTAAACTCAACTTTTTAAATTCTATTACTCACAAATTTTTAATAAAAGGGCATACGAAAACGAAGGCGATAGCGCCCACTTCATAATAGAAAGACGTATAAAAAGATCACTAAAATCTGGCTCTATATTTACACCAGATCAGTATGTTAACCTAATTAGAATTGCTAAAATCAATAAACCCTACAAAGTACACGAACTAACTTTTGAATCGTTTTATGATCTAAAATCGCTGGCTTCTGAAACGGGAAATAATTTTTCAAAAAACGCAGAAAATGAAAATTTTAAATTAACTGAAGCTAAAATTCTACAAGTTCGAAGTAGCTCACCTGGTGCATTTTTCTATAAAACCTCCTATAAAGATGAAGATTTTCAAAAAGTTGAAATAGTGAAAATGCCTACAAGAAGTAGCAAAAACATAAAATTATTTTCAAATTCAAATATCAATGTGACCCTAAAAAAAGCTTGTAAGCAAAAACTGTCGATTTCCGAGAAAAAGAAAAGTGGATTACTCGATTTTGTAAAAAAAAACATTATTCCCAAATTTTATGAAGGTTTTTATTCAAATTTGTAACTTGTGTTTCTGTTATAATCATTCAGGATTGTATTCTTAACAGTAGAGTAGTTAATAGGCCTCGTTATTAATAAAGGTTCTATTTTTACAAGTATTAGAAATTAAAAATTTAAAAAACCGACTTCAAAAACGTGCCAAATTTATATGGGACCACCCCTGAGGTACCCACTTTCTAACAAAAAAAGAATCATTGAAATCGGACACCGTGTTAAAGAATTATCGCTGAACATACATAAAAAAAAAAATATTGCGACGAATTGAGAACCTCCTCCTTTTTTGAAGTCGGTTAAAAATGCATTTAAATTTTATTTTAGTACCTGTTGTTTTAAATCATAAACCACATTTTAGCATACTTTTCTTTGAAATAGCGAATCATCTTATATTTGTTTGGTAATAATGACATATTCCATACAAATTTTTCAAAATTTCAAAATTTTTAAAATTACAAAACACCTATGGCTATCATCTATTTAAATAAGGAATAAAACACTTTGTTAAAGCCAAATTTAGTACACTTGTAGGTAAAAGTTTCTCAAAGTTGTTCTAAAATATTCTGAAAAAAAAAAATTAAAATTGTTCTGAAAAATTAAATTTTTTGAAATGTGTCATTATTCTGGAGAACCAGCGATATAACTTTATGAACCATAATTTAATAATGGGGTATTATTTACAACCCATATGAACAGAATCTCCGAATTATTAACATTTAAGTTCGGGAATGTCCTGTATTTATTTGTAATTAATTAGTTAAGATACTAGGAAATTGTTTAGTTTTTTAGTTAGTTTTGTAACACCTCTAACAACCCCCGTTTGGTACGTCTTTGACGACACCGGTACTATACCCTCTGGCTACCTAAAATTGCAGATATGCTACTAGGTAGCAACGTATTGAAAACAATAGCTGACGGTCCAGTTATCTATTCTTTTATCAATAACAAAGCTACTGTAAGTCATATACCGGTCCCATAAGATTGAAGATATGGATAAATTTAAAATAAAATGAATGTAATCTTGGTTAGCCTTGTATTGTGACACTTTTAAATCTCGTATCTGATCCTTCATCAAGAAATATAAATACCTGCCAGGTATATTTTTTATTTTTCGCTGTTGTTGTACTATTAGTTTATTAGATTTTGTAAGGACTAAAAATGTTGCTTTGTGTACACGGAACATTAACTAACGAGAACCAACGTTCTAAAAAATTGCTATAATATCACATTCTTTGTCCAGGAAATTTATATATAGTGCTTAAAATGTCTTATCTTTAAATCCATTTCAACATGACCTATTTCATATACGTAATTATTTGCCCTATGATCATTAATTATTTACACACAATATACCTAGCAACTTTTAGAAAGAAACTTTTAAAATAAAACTGAGTAGTAGAAAAAGCTTGCCGGAGGAAAATATGTATTCAACGTCTCTACATATTTAAGTGGATGGATCTAAAGTAGTTTCAAAAAACTTCAAGCTCTGTGCTTCTTACTTTTTAAAATGAGTATTTAATATTTGGTATCTGAAGCACTTTATGAAATTAATTGGGTGTTTAAAGCCCTTCGGCAGTATTTCAATTACTTTTACAGTAGTTTCAATCATTCTTACAGTAAATTTAATTAGTTTTACAATTGTTTCAAATAATTTTACGGTAATTTCAACTATTTTTACAGTAATTGAACTCCTTAAAAAGTTTTATTTCTATATTGATCTGGACTAGGTTAACAAGTCTACATGAAAGTTCGGGAACTTCCAATAAATAATATATCAAGTAATGCAGAAAACCTGGATCTAGAATATATATACTTTTAGTAGGGTTTTGTTTTTCTTCATTAAGCACTTAGATCTGAACGTAATACTAATCGTCTCCGCTATGTGGCGCTGACAGTTAACGTTTGCGACTTGGCTAAGGTTTGCGACTTGGATAAGGTTTGCGACTTGGCTAAGGTTTGCGACTTTGCTGAGTGTTGTGATAACGTCTTCTTAATTCACTTCCGTGAAAGTGGAAGACGTGGGTGGCGCCAGGCTGTTATCTAAGACTAGGGTTGCTCGGGCGCCAGTTTTGATAACGCTGTAGAAAATAGTTATTTTTTATGTTAATTTGTTAATAGTTTTATATTCAGAAACAAAATCACTCTGTAGAGTGTAAAAATGTCAGAACTGATTAATTAATTTTTATAAAAAGTCATAACGTAATATACTATTAAAATAGCGATTTATCTTTAATTACGTTCCCATGTTTACCCCTCATCAACATTTTGGTGACCGTGACAGGACGTTAAAGATGAAGAACTTAAATATACAAAGAAAAATGTTAAGAGAATTGTTCAAGGAAAATGCAAAGCAGATAGAGGAGTACCTCAAACAAGAAGTTGTGGAAAAGAAAAATATATGTTCACTGTTACGACAATTAAAGACATCAGTGAAAGACTTTTTACAGCCGATGAGAAGATAAATGAATTATTCTTTCCTCAACGGTCACTATCGATTCCATAAGAAAAGAATTTGAAAAGTCCAACATTATAGAAATCAATTAATCGATTACAAAACCACCTGTGAATTTAGAATAACAAATAATGATGGTCAATAAGAAGAAGTATCAAAAGACACAAAGTTCCACCAGTAGAAGAAGTAAGAGAAACTTTAACTTATCAAAATTAGAATTGAAGAAATTTAGGAAGGTTCATTTAATTATGAAGAGATAATGACAATTTTGTGTGACACAGAAGCCGTTGTCAATGCTCGACCTCTTACATACCTTTCCGAAGAAGACAACTTTATTTCCCTAAGTCCCTCTACCTTCCTAAATGACATAGGGAGTAGCTGTGAAGTGCCTGATTTGGACGCTATTGATCGAACATATTTAGTTAAACGTTTGAGACTTATACAAAAAGTTCGAGACAACATTAGACAACGATTCAGAAGAGAATACTTAGCTAAACTAATCACCGTTGGTCAAAGAAAATAAAGTACCCTAACAGTTGGTGATGTAGTTTATATAGGAAATGACAGTAAAAAACGTGGACATTGGCCTTTAGGAAAAATAATTTGGGTATATCCAGGAAAAGATAAAGTGGCCAGAGTAGCTAAAGTAAAAACTATGAATGGGAACTTGATTCGACCATTTCAGAGGTGATTTCCACTTGAAATATGTGAAACATATTTTCAAGGGTTAAAAACACGTTATCTAGAAAAACATTGAAATTTAGAAGAAAGAATGGCAGAAGAAAGAAGAGAAAAACATATACCAGATCCGGAAGACTTTCAAAATGACCAGTTCGTTATGGAATTGATAATTGATTATTCACCTTTTTGGTTTATCTTCCAATCTTGGAAAAGGAAAGATAATGTAGGAAATAGAGTTATTTAATTAAAAATTCACATGGTCTGCTCTAGGATTCGAAGCCGTGTTCGCTAAGCCACTGAATGGTTCATAAATGAAAATGTACCAATTGAACGACATGCGCAAGTATAATGCACTCGCTGTGTACTATGGTTGTAGTACCCGTTATAACCTATTCATCAATCAAATGGTGACAACATAACAGTATAACAGCATAACAACTAACAGAAAATTAGCAATGCGGGCCTTTAGAAGTACGCCGCTGCACTGGAGCTACTACTAGATCTCCATTACACCTTGTGGTGGAGAAAGAGATGGGAACTTTCGAGAAAAGGACACCAAACACTGATATTACAGAAACCTTTCGATATTCAAATAACAGAAAGGACCAAAAGCCAGTAAAGTAGGAAAACACAAAACGAATTAATGATGTATGGTATACAGACTCTTCGAAGATGAAAAACATCACAGGAACTGGAATTTACCATAAGAATACAGGGAGGACCATTATTCTAAACTTGGGGCTGGCAACAGTCTTCCAGGCTGAAGTAACAGCATTTCTTGTTTGTTGAGGAGAGTATAATATAATCTACCGGAAATAACAAAGCTTCCCCTAATAACTAGACTAGAAACTGCTCAAAAATGGTTATTTTAATTTAAGCATATTTTTTCTTGAAAGTCAGTTTTGAGAAGTTAAATTTGAACTTTGAAAAAATGTATGTTACCATCGTATGGGGCATCAAATAATAACAGCTGTTTCAATCACGATTTCAAAAAAAATTATAATTCGTCTGCCTTAGTTTTTCGAAAAAAATACTTAAAAAGGGAAATAGTAACGCTCAGAAAATTCTGAAAAAATCAGGAATGCTGAGAATAAGGTTCAGATTAAAGAAAAATTATCAAGATTGCAGTCCGTTAAATATTTTTTTTATACATAAAAGTAATTTTAAAAAACCGACTCTAAAATCGTGCAGATGTCATTACAAATTAAGTTTGCTGATTTTACCATAGATCCATCCTTGACCAAATATATATGGAACCACCCCTGAGGTACCCCTATCTAATAAAAAAAAGAATCATAAAAATAGGAAAAGGTGGTGAAGAATTATCGCTGAACATACATTAAAAAAATCAGACTAATAGAGAACTTCATCCATTTTTGAAGCCGTTCAAAAAATAGAAATCTCTACTATACTGGTACTTTATATCAGCGCCTGGCCTAAATCGATCGATGTATTAATCAACTCTTCTTATTTTAAAATAACTACTGTACCTTCTAAACACTATTGTGCAAGTACTACGTGCACTTGGCTAATTTTTTTATTTATCAGGTACAATATGGCTAAAGTTCAAGACATTTTACGGCTTTTACTTGTTTATTTATCATTAAATTTTTAAATTACCTACCTCTACCTTTCATTTGAGGTAATTTAATAAACTTACTTGGCATGGCATTCGAAGTATCTAATCAATTCCACCATACCCTGGAATTGTCACCTACTTCATTACTATATCACTGTAACTAGTTGACATAATGAGCGACATTAAAATAGAAGCTCTTCTTACTAGAGAATGTATTGTTTGTGTAACATTATCATTTGACGTCTTTCAAGATGAAGATAATGGATTAGCTATAGAGAGGCGTAAATAGATCCCATGTACGCTGTGGTAATTTGCCCGAGACGGGATAAAGATAAAGGATCTAAGGATATAAGCTCGTCAGGAAGTGGGTGTAGTTATGAGACAACTTAGCAAATTAAACAGGAATATAATATTTGAAATAATGATAGTAATGTAGGGTTTAAACCTATGTTTTTATGGCTGATTTATACTAAGAAATAAATATAATTTTAGAGTCGCTTCTTAAAGATATATACTTTAACAAAATATTTAGAAATCTTTAATATCTTATTTTTTATTCAAAGTTTTCGTCCTTGTATCATAAACTACTATTTTCCTAAAAATATTCACTGCAAAAAAAATTGGTTATTATTTATTATTAAAAATTATTTTATTACTTTGCTTTTAGTTTTGTAAGCTATTAGAACACACGGTGAAATTAGAAAATTGTGCAACTCAACAGCTTATATCAAAGAAAATAGTCAAAAGGGGTAAGATCTGGCTACCTGTGAGGCCATTTAACATGTGCTATTGTTTCCAACTCATCGATGTGGAAAGGCTATCTTTAAGTTTTCTGTCACTATTATGTGAATATGAGGCGGAGCTCCATCTTGTAAAATAATACGATGTCCAATCCCTAAGGGAATTTTTTCCATTAATTCTGGCAATTTATTTTGTAAAAATTAGTACCGCTCACCAGATAAAAAACTATCTCCATAAAATAATTTACCTTTTCACAAAACCAAACCACACGTTTGCCCCCATATTACTTTTGTCCTTTGTCGGTTATAAGCAGGTAGAATCAGGTTTGGGCCAGAAGACTGAGTCTATTGTATTCCCGTACTTTTCTCGTTTTCAAGTACTATCTTTGGAAAAGTCCTATGCCTTTGGTTAGTTTTAATAAGTTCCCTACCAAGTGTTCCTGGGGGTTTTTTCGGGGTCTACATCGAAAATGATGGCAAGCAGTTTCAGTTTCAGCAAGCAGTGCCCCGTTAGTAATCCCACAATGGTGGATATCTGGTATTTGCGAGTTGTAGTACCTCAGTAGCCATGCGTGAGTTTTGTCCCCTTAGTATGGGCTCTTTGATTATGTGCCCTCCTATCTGTTGCCACTGAATTTGAAGTACATATTGTGGTTATCCACTGCTTATCGAGCAGAGGTTTTGCTTATCCCAAATACAGGTTCGGGTTCTGTGAATGTGTGAATGGCGAGTTCATTAGCCTTTTTATTTCCTTGGATACCTTTGTGTCCTGGTACTCACGCTGTTTTTACCTTATTGTGGGTTACTAGATCATTTAGTATACCAAGGCAGTTTCAGACCAGCTTCCACTTGATTCTGTTTGAATCAAGAGCCTTTAAGGCTGCTTGGCTATATGAAAGAATTAAGGTAGTTTATATTTTGTATTTCTTTTTTAAATTCTTTGGTACACACAATTCGATTTCAGCCTGGAATACAGTGGTATGTTTTCCCAGTGAGATGATGATGTCGCATTTGGGTTTAATTCCATGTACGCCAGAGCCTATTTCTTTGTTAGTTTAAGATCCATCGGTATACAATACGAGACATGTGAGCAAGTATTTTTCTTCTTCCTTATTTACCTCGTTCCAGTAATAGTTGACCTGGAAGAGTCTGTTGAAGATTAGGCGGGATGTCATATGAGCTGATCCTATGTTTAATATAGGATCATTTATTTCAAGTGTTATTCTGGTATGTTTTATATGTCCCAGTGGGTTCCAGTTGTTGGAGATGTCCAGCCTCCCCTTTATGACTAGGTCAACAATTATTTCCATAGAGGCTGTCAGTGTCATTCCCAATACTTCCTCATATTACTTGAAAATTTGTTTTTAGTAACCAATGTGGATTTTTTTATCCCATTGGCAGTTATGTCTATGAATAATTTCATTAATTGTGAAATCTTGATTCATTCGACTATAATATGAAAGACATAAAATATTATTCAACGATTGTTAACCATGCAATAAAATCTAGACGTATTTTGTAGTTTATTTTATTTTAAATATCTTTGTAAGGAAGCATAAGATTGATTAGTTTCATTGGTTATTTCTCGAATGCATACACGAAGATCTACAGCAACCGGCCTATTGAATTTTCATAATTTCTAGCAATTTGAGATCGAACATTTCGATTTTTCGTAAAAGTTCCACCTTGAATTAAATTCCGGATAACTTTGCAAACATTTTATCAAATGGAACTGGTCTATCTATAAATCTTTGTTGGTATAAACGTTTAGATGCCCTGCTATTTTGTCTGCATTCTCCATAAATTAGAATCATGTCAAGTTTCTCTTGGTTTGTGTGTCTATACATACTTAAAATTTTAATGGAAAATTGCAATTCCTAATAATTTCTGTAAACTATGTAGTGTTTAAAAACTAGCTTACATAATGATAACATTTTATAGTTTACTTATAGTTTGTTTAGCAGTTTCTTATATAAAATCATTCAACAAATGTAGGTTTCTAACAGTTTTTCCTTCAAATAAAAAAGTTACAGTGACACAAATACTTATTTGGGTCACCCGGTAAAGTTCTATCCTTGTAGTATATTCGCTTAAACCATAGGGTTGATAATATTAAATAAAGCGATGTGGAGAAGAAGAAAAAGAACTTTCACACTCTTGGTCTTGCTATGAGCGATGTTTTACAGTCAACTCTGATTTAAAAAGAAAGTGAATGCTTAATTATACTTGGACGTGAGGAAGCTAAAGAGAGTAATTAGTTTAACCACGCCTTTCCAACGATAAAGATGGGATATTGCCCTTCGAAGTCGACGACGTATTATTTTATTTCTATCTATTCAATATCATTGTGTTTCTATACCGTTCTCTTGGAATTAGGATTGAAAATTTTACATATTTCATAAATAATTCAATAGACGTTTTTCATAGAAAACCATTTTCTAAACAAATACAAAACATAAATGGTTGCCAGTATCATATTTTCAGAAATACACTTAATTTTTAACGATCGCCTTTCCACCTATAATTGTTTTTCAAAGTTATATCTTGTTTTCTATTTGATTTATGCTGTCCATTTTCTTAAAAGAAATCTCGGATATGCATTTCGCTAATAAAAAATAGATAGCATCTGTTTCCACTACGACGCGTATTTTGACGATTGTAATTGATATTGTAGCGGCTGCTGCGGTTCATGCCACAAATAAACCTAAGGCGTCACGTTAGGGGGCTCCTTCACTGAAGTGATGTCTGTGTCAGTACTGGTATGAAGTAATATATTTGCATCATGAAAATAATTAAAAATAAAGATGCCTATACAGGGTGTTTCATTGTGTGGTGATATATGTGTACTATACAATATGTTAACCAATGGATCCATCTAAATAAAGATGAGATGCTTAATTATATTTGCACGTGAGCAAAACAAAGAGAGACTCTCAAAATCGGCTGCCTGCCTGCCGTATGGAGAGATGGATACACCCTACTACCACTAGGCTGAGGCGAACTGTTCTGCGTCTGTCTAATCAATAGCATCGCTTATTCTATACCGTTCTTCTAGCGTCATTGTGGGTAATTTAACATACTATATCTACTACGATATCGATATAGACTAACTAGATGTCAAGTGCTGTCATTAGTTTGTAGTGGGTCGTCATAAATTAAAATAAACCTGATTTATTTTGGAAGTTATTATAATTAAACAATCACTTCATAGCGCAGTCTGATATTCAGGAATTATTACTTGTAGACTTTTAATTAAGCTATATGAAAATATGTGTCAATTTTTTTGTTAGCCGTTTCTAAACATATGTCAATTTGTTTTAAATCATTTTTCTAAATTAATTTATTTAAAAGCTCATCTCCAGCTATCCAGTATCTGATTTAGCTTTAAATTCAACTGGGATTATTGGATAGTTTAATTTGTACTAGAATCTTTTAGGTGTCTTTTGAACATATTTTCAACAAATTTTATTTTAAGACATTCAATTCTGGTGATTTCATCTGAAATATTCTACGGCTTTTACTACTATTCTTCCACATTTTTCACATTTGATATTGTATGCCCGAATCCTCTTAAGCTAGTATGCCAGGAATGGCTACATCTGGGATAAATTTATGTTAAAAAACTATTAGTAGAATGATCTACTAGCATGTTAGAAATAATAAAGTGGCAAATATCTCCGGTCATCGCGTTTCTTCTGCTTCGCATAATCTAACTATATCTTAAACTCGACCTCCCATGCTATTGAAAAAAAATATGGGGGTGCGGGGTGGCCGCTGATCGCAAGGGAGTGAAGTTTTGAGTTTAAATTTAATTTTAAAAATTGGACCACCTCGAAACAAAAATTGACGTGTTCTTAAAAAGTGCCATAATTACCTTTTTATCTATCATGTCTGACAGTATCGTTATTTATTGTACCTCGCCCTGTATATTGAGAAAGAGGAAACCTTTGATAATAAAATTAAATGTAACACATGTAGATTTTTTTATAAAAAATGTAAGTCTAAAATATATTTAACTAGAAATTTACATAAGCTACTATTTCACTCGCAAGAATTTGGTAAAATGTCTACGTCCATGTCTGAAAATCTATTTAGAATCCGATACATATGCACACGTATTCCATTTCTCTAAGATATATGTCTATCTACATGCTAATACAATTTTTCTAAGTGTCAGTTTCGTATCATTTTTTATTCTTCTGATACATTTCAACAGGAAGAATGTTAGTCGCATTAATTTCACCATCTTGTCTTAGTTTATTTTAACTAGGTCAACACGGTATTTAAACTGGCATGGGCAAAATACGGCAAAATACAAAAAATAAACAAACGAGTTTTTAATAAATAATAAGCACCTAATTTTTGTATGTTTAATATATGAAAACTAGAGATAAGAAGGCGAATCGGCATACTCAAAATACTGTCCCAAAAAACGCACGCTAATTAAGTTTTTATAATTAACCGCATGGGCGCTGGTACTGCTTACAGTGTTCAAAATACATAGCTTCTTATGGGAATTTTTTTTGTGTGTATCATCGGCTTCAACTTCTAAGGTTATTTCGCCTCGTGTTCTGTGTAGGCTTTGTTACTGTTTCCCAGCGTCACTTTAGGAACAGCACTGTTAATTAGAACCCAATAGTGAATGGTCGAGTGGGGAATCCTACCAAGACATCAGAATTAATTTTAAATAATTAAATTAAATGAAAAAATTCCTGCCAACGGTGGGATTCGAACCTGGGACCCTTGGATCCACAGGCAGAGACTCTACCACTGAGCCACCCACCCCGTCCTTATGCGAATTATACATAATTTTGTCACATTAATAAAAATAAACTTGTTTATAGCTAAATAAAGCACAGAATATACTGTTGTATTTATTCTTAATAAGTCTTGCATGTTTTAATTGATAAATTATTTATTTTTATCTATATAAAATACAAATTAGGAAGGTATGACCAAATTCAAAAAGGTTTGTTAAATGCTGAAATTTGATAAGTACAATTTTGTGGCAAACTTTTTTTGAATTGAACCTATATATAGTTTCAAGAGAAAAATAAAACACAGATAACAGAGTTTTTATTATTGTAATACAAGTAGGTATGAAGGTAGATTTGGGAATGTACATGCTATTACCTCATCCTTTCATTTCAGATTTCCCCTTTTCATTTTGCTAACAGTACCATCAGTAAAAATAGTCTCATAATATTTGACATCTTCTAAAAAGTATAGGACAGCATCTTCTCTAGACAGTGTTTTATCGGCACTAGGAATCATATATATGCTGCCACCGTTCTAAGCATTTAGTGTTCTATAAAACACATTTACAATGACACAATTGGGTTTCTACAAAAAAATAACAGTAGAAACTCTTTATCTAACAAAACAATAAAAAATAAATTTTCTTTTCTAGAAAGTTAAATTTAATGTATAATTATTGTTATTTGTAAGACTGTAAAATTTTAAATTATAGAAACTTGTAATAAAATAAACTACACTCTGTAAGATATATATTGTGACTAGTTTACAATTAAATATTTTATTTGGACATAAATACATTATTTTACTTAAGAAGACATTGAATTGATTTCGCATTATGTTTTCTTTAGTTTTACATTTGATTTTTATCCTGTTTTATAATCTGGAACGACGTAAATCTGGCTTTGATATTTTTTGTTACTCATGCTACTTGTACTCAGATACTTTTTTTCACATTATTTTGATTCATTTCACCATTTTTTAAAAAAATCTCTTTATTTCACATTGACTTACATAGAAAATTGACATCGCTGATATTCTACATGCCAACTACAGTCAATTTCGCGAAATTTAAAAAAAGAAGATTTGAAATTTGACTATTACCGATTCGCCCATTCTCTAGTCTTCATAGTTTAATAGTTATAATAAATAATTTTATATCAACTTAATTATTATGACATGTGTAACGACTAGCAATCCATAAATTAATAGTACTTTATTGGACGCAGCCCATAAAGTAGTTGGCCTCTTCTGTCATTGTCAATTATATGAAATACGAGCGGAAAAATAAAATGAAATGAAAATCAAATAATTAAAAAGAAAAATGATCAATTCAAATGAATCGAAATTATAAATAGTCGAAAGTACAAAAACATCGTAAGTCCAGATGATCGAATATTTAATTTGTCGAAATTTAAAAATGTAGAATATTCATTTAGTCGAAAGTTCAAATGATCTTTCAATAATAGGGCATGTTTAAAAATTTTGAAAGTTTTTTTATTAATAATACAGTTCAAAATAAAGCTACATTTTTTGCCTGAGTTATTAATTTTTTTAAATTTATAACGTAGCCGGGAATAGACCAATAGGAACTAGCCACACAACGTTGCCAGTTAGACGGTATAAGAGAAGTAATATACGTTTGTGTTTACCGTTTTACTTTTAGACTTCTAAAATATCGTTAAACAAATATCTTTTAAATATAAAATATCAAATGTTTTTAAAAATTTTATTTGTTTAAACTTGCACCATATTTATAGTTTCATTGTTTTAAAAAACGACAACTAATAAACAAGAAAATGACAATGCAACAGCATTGTATGTGTCATCTGTCAATCAAGAATGTGTGTGTTGTGTCAATCGATAATTTTGATGTTTTTATATATATTATGAGTACCAAAAAAATGTTCCTCCCCAAGATTGATAATGTGATAATGATTTACATTTTATATTCATTATTAAAAATATTTATTAGTCACCAGATCTTCAAGATGCAGCAGCAATTTCTGACATTGCCCCTTCAGGATATTTAAAATGGGTTTACTATAAGTTCGGAACCTCCTGAAAGTTTTAAAGATAGAGAAGTTTTAATATCTGATTCAGAGCGACTTAATAATAATCAAAATCAATGAACCATCAAAATAATTGAAAATAAACTAAAGGTATATTTAGGATTGCCCAACAGTGTTTTTAAAATCCTTAATGATATTTATGAGCAGGAAAGTGTAGCTTACATAAACCTTTTACATTTCTGTGGGACTTAGTGGTATTGTTAATTTTAAAGAATTCATTTTGTAAGATTAAATACCTAATAATTTAATAAATTATTTAATTTTGTTTTTTTTTTTTTATTAATTTATCAAATTTCAGAGAATATAATAATTGTATACAATCAAAAATGTAAAATATGTGAAAATTTAATTTATTAACCTATTATTAAAAAAGAACTACCTGAATAGATAGACGAAGTAAAATCACTTTATTTACAAATATTACAAAATATGTACAAGCCCTAACAATAGTGTAGTTGCACAAATTAAACGTTCCTCTAAAGATTCATTATCAAATTCAACTTGTTATCTACATCAGAATTATTTACTTCAAATGTGGGAGAAACAATGCAAAATACTTTATGTTCATGTGTAATTATTCCGTTTACTATGCAAATATCTTTTTTTCTCAAGTTATTCATGGAAAATTGCATTATATCCATATACATGCTTGGCAGATCTAAAAATAATAAAATATTTCATAAAATATAAACTTATTTGTGTTTTTATTATTTTAATTTAGCAATATTATGATAAATTTATTAATGTAAATACTAGACATGTGTATAATAGTTGTAACAGAAAGAGTTTGTATATTTACAAAAAGTATTCATTCATACACAAAAATGTATTTAAATTACAAATATTTACAATGAGATGTAGCAAGTAGGTAATCTTCGACCAAATAAAAGTAGTATTACAGTAAATACTTGTGCACTACCTTTCTAAATAGTTTTAGATGTTATTTAGTTTTAATTTTTGAGTTAGGCAAATTGGATATACTCGTTTTATACAATAACAAATTTGCTATTTCTCATGTAATACATAATTATACATTTACTTCTAATTATAGAAATAATACCAACAGCACAGCTTTAAACGTCGCTCTCTTGCTCAAATTAGAGATTGGCACTTATTGCTTCAAGGTACAGATATACCGTCCCAATTTCTAGTGTTATCTTTGTGGATATCAGTGTACGCTAATATTTTTTTTCTTATAGAAATAAATGAGGTAAAGGGTAAAGGTAAAATGTTAATTTTTGAAAAACTGTTACTGTTCGACAACCCTAATGACCTGAGATAAATATGTTTTACTATAAGATGTATTGCCCCATAACAACTGTACTTACTATTAAAACAAATTATAAATAAAGTGTTACATACCTTTTTGTCTTAACATGCTTAACTTTGGCACTTATAAACTGATTATTGTTAAAAAAATGCAGTAAGCATATCTTGGTCTACAATGGGTAAAACACTTGAATCAGCTTTTACAAATCCAGCTGACAAACTCATATTAATAATAAAATTAAACCAATTAGCAAAGACAGAAGAAATAACTCGAGAATCGAGAAAAAAGTAAACATAACAATAATAACAACAACAACAACAACAACAACAACAACAACAACAACAACAACAACAACAACAACAACAACAACAACAACGAATGTTAGGTTAGGTGGTCTAGGTAGTGTCAATTTTTAATAAGATGTGCGTTCACTTTGACATTCTATGTGTCGGTTTGTTCGTTAGCTTGGTTCTGTATAACAAAAAAAAACTTCGACACAAGCTAATTGGTTTATTCCCGATGACGTACACATTTCAAATTTTAAATTATAAATGATTTAACTTTAAAAACTTTTGGCTTTTTTTACAAATTGATTATATATAATAACTTGTATAGTGACTAACTATTACAATATAATTTATTAAACAGCATATCTCACATGTGAACATGGCCCATTAATCGAGAGTAAAGAAGATTTTTTACTTAGTTAAATGGCTGTGGTAGGAACCAATTAGCCAGACTTTTGTTTCTGTTCCTTAAAAAAGATAAAAAGTACAAAAGAAAAAACAATCATTGGAAACATGTTGAAATCTTTCATTTATATCATTTTATCACCACTTTAATGTAAAGCAACTCTGTATATTACAATTATATGTTTTAAACATGATAGCTTAAAAAATAACAATCTTGACACTAAAAAAATGGAACGGTCATGAACTGAAAAGGTAAATTACTAGATATTATTATCACAGTGGGGTGCTCATTCCCACACATGAACTCAGATAGTTGAATCTAAATGTGAAATTTAATAAAATAAAATGTTTTCCTAGTATTCTAATTAAGAAAAACTAATTTATATAATATGTGCGGGGCCTGGAGCCATCGCTGGTTGCTTCGCGGAAAAATTATACATAAAATGAGAAAAACTAAAAAAAAAACTACTAAATTACTTAAAATATGAAGGGCCTGCAGATATCGCAAAAAATATGCATAAACTGAGAAAAATGAAAATATACTAGTTTACTGATTTCGTAATATGTGATTTCGATCATTTGTATTTTATGTTTAATTTTAAATACTTATTTTAATTTATAAATTGTTTTCAATTTATTATTTAATCCCATCTAATGAAAATAAAATTAACTATATTAAATGTGGAAACGACGAAATTTAATAAATAAGGCAAAGTGGAGGAATCGGCCTTTTCATCATGTGATGAGCGCAAGCGTAGCCGCCAGGTTGAAACAGCGCCAATTCAAAAGTTTCGTACTGTTTTGATTATGTTTTGATCAACAATGGCTGGAAAAGCAATATTATCTCTACACACAAATCAATTATTAGAAAAAATCGTTGATGGTGATTTACATTTTTATAATTCTGTGGATGCACATAGTTGTGAGCAATTAAAAAGGGCCTTGAAGTGACGTAGAGGTTCGGAACAAGGGAAAAAAGTGTGGTGATTGAGAGGTTAGGTTTCAATACATATTAACTGTGTAAAAAATTAATGAAAACAAACAATAATTATAACTCTATTCTAATTAATTATGCCAACCAACTATTAATAATTGCAAAAACACTTTAACATGGAAGTTAATCACGAGTATAATTAATAAGATAAACTATTTAAAATTTTAAGGATCAACATGACATTTTTAATAATATTACTGTGTATACCGAAGCAGTGCCGGATTTATATTTTTTATGAGTGTAAGCCACTTTATTTCCACCGCCCCATGTACCTTTCTAAAATAATAATTTTCTATTTGTAGTAAGGAAGGCGCTAAAGTTAAATAAACGAATGAATTATTCATTAAAAAAGAGCGTAAAAAAGAAACAAGAATTACAATTTTTTTACGGGACTTTTTAATAGCAAAATCATCTATAATATCATCATAGTTTATGGTGGTACCTAGAATTGATCATTTTCGATAGGAATGAGTTTCTATAGGGATTTGACGTATTAGCACAGAATAATTTTACAGAAGCGAAGGCACGTCAATTTTTGGGGTCCAAAATTTTTTGCGCATGATCAGGGCCGCCATTTTATAACCGGCAAAACTGTCATGTCACGAGTGTTGTTTTGATGTGTCAGGATCAGTCATTTATAATTTATGATTTTTTTTTTATCGAATTTAAGTGTATTTTAGTGTTTTCCTTTGTATATTTTTCAACAATTATTGAGTAAATCTGTGTTTAGTGCTTTCCTTTGTCTATTTTATAAACATTGTTCAGTAAACATGTTTTTAATCGAAGACTTTTTGTGGTATGTTCTGAGCTATTTACATATTTTTATTTATTTTATTAAAGCAAAATAATTTTTTAGTGAACTGATGGAATCTAAAAGAAAGAGATGTGTTTATCGCCCATGTCTACCTCGAACGGATTCGAATACTAGTTATTTTTCATTTCCCAAAGTTTCAGAAAGGTATGCAAAATAAATTATGCAATTTAAATGACCATGGAGCAGATCCCATCGAGAACGGCTTCGAGTAAAATGAGTAAACCGAGGTACTTTTCAAATGCAGCAATGTTAACTGTATGTTATTTATTTGGCTATTTAATCAAAACAATTATTTTATTATCATTTTTAAATCAAATTATATTTATGTACCTATAACAATGTATTTTGTATTTTTTTAGGTTTCCCATGTTGTTAAGAGCCTGTAGTCGAGAAGACTTGATTAATATAAACAGTGAATAATTACACAAAAGCTACCAGTTGTGTAAAAAACATTTCCAGCCCAGTAGTTTTTCATTTGGATCAACTCGGAAATGTTTATTTGAAAATGTATGTTTGACAATATTCTGACACACACCCACAACAAATGAAATAATTGATCATTCTGAATGAATCTGTACCCTACTAAATCCCACGACGATTTTCTCAGTACACCAGGTATTAAAAATAATATAAAAGTGTTGTTTGTATGTATTTTTTTAATTTAAATATTTTTTTTAGGTCCCAGCAAAAGAATGACTAACTTTGAAGATTGAAGAGATATTGTTGTTTCTATTTTGATAATGCATGTGCCAGTTCCAAAAATATCCTTTGGTTGGGCCACAATTTTTAAACCAACCATTTGCAGATTAGTTAAATCTCAAGCAGAATTTAAAAACAAAAAGCCTCTAGCTAGAAGACATTCCAATGAATACAAGCAGTTTGCGCTTACCTTGTATTTTTTAGGACCTAGGGCATATTCCTTTGTCTAAAATTTTGTGCCTTTTGATGTGTAGGTATTTTTCATATTGATATTTTTATTAATCTGATTTTTGTACTATGTGTTTTTCGTATTTTGGTTTATT
The DNA here is from genome assembly GCA_927349885.1 of Psylliodes chrysocephalus. Classification (NCBI taxonomy): domain Eukaryota; kingdom Metazoa; phylum Arthropoda; class Insecta; order Coleoptera; family Chrysomelidae; genus Psylliodes; species Psylliodes chrysocephalus. Next base: position 64,426,711 of record OV651818.1, read on the forward strand.
AAAATTAATAGTCAGTATGGGTACGTGTTTTATTTATAACAACCTTTTTCCTACAGTACTTTTCTTCAAATCTCAATTTAATTCATAGTTCTAATAATTATGCATCTAAAAATGTAAATTTATGTATACAACAAATTCATATGATTTATAAACAAATCCTAAGTCGTCTGGATTTATGAAATACAGCTACGAGGATGTGCCATAATATAAGTTTTCCAAAATAAAGTCCTAAGATGTATCATTGATGCACCCTGGCTCTATATAAACGATTATCTTCATACAGACAAATAAGAAAAAGAGGTTACTGCAAAACATGAGGGTCGACTCCACTCCCACGTTAATGAAGTGCTGCAATTACTGGACAACTCTGCACAAAAGACTCGAAAGAAAAGCCATTTGAGCTAGTGCTAGTGTAAAACAGTGTAATAAATCGATACGCCAATTATTGGTGATGCTTTTCTACCAACGACTACTAGATTAATTTTGTTTACAAAAATGGAATTGTAAAAATCACAGATCTATCCACCGAGTTGTCAAATTATTATAAGAGTATGGCGAAAGTCTTAATACAAGGATTGTTTATGGTATTATTGACATATGATAAGGTTCTAAAACACATAAAAGGCTTTCAAAATGACAGTTCGGAAGTATTTGCATTTTTAATGCCAGTTATTATCAGTTTAATCTATTTTTCTAGATAACTATCATAGTTGAAGGTGTTTTTCAGGAAAGTATACAATTAATACATCAATAATTTGTAATAGAATCCTTCTGTTAAAGAGTTAATGTTATCTAAAAAACTGATGAATTAAGTACAACGAGCATTCGGTCTGGTTCCTCAAGTAAAAACTTTTTTTTAATATAGCGATCAGTACAATTTACTTCAAAATAAATTATCGTGAAGCCTTATTTTTTCTAATTATATCACTAACCTTCAATTCAGAGAAGAAATAGTGGATGTTGCTAAATAAGTTTGTTACATATATTTAAATCCTTTTCTCAGTGTATTATCCGAATTTATAAGAATCTTGTTAATTTTTACCAGTGAGTGTCACTTTAAATTTTGGCCACCCCGACATCAAACGTGCCGACGCAAGCCTTCATTTCTGTAATAGTGGTTATTCTGTGGTATTAGTATAAAAAACCATGAGAAAACCAGTGAACTTGTTTGACTTTTATCCTCTGAAATCGAGTGAGCGTCCTCTGAAATCTGCCGCCCCTAGGACGTTGCCGCCCCTAGGCCGCGGCCTATTGACGAATCCAGGAATGTGCCGAAGTAGTATTTAATATTAAAAAATATTGTGTAATACCAGACAAGGATTTTCTTCTGTTGAACCACTTTCTCCATGAAAATGTAGTGAACAAATATAAGTATCTTTAGTAACATCATTCATCAATCGATCGAAAACCTTTTGTCACTTTGACCACATTTTTTTACTCATAATGCTCATTTTGAACAGGCATAATATGTATTTTGCCTAATGATTTGATAGTTTTTTACGATATTGCAGGCAAGTCTTTTTAAAAAATAATAATTTATACCGTGTGTCACTTTTACATACTCATAACAATTTTAGGTTTTCGTTTCCGTAAACATATCATAATTAATTGATTAGAAAAATTGATTTTTCAATTAAGACACTTATTACTTTACTTTTTTATCCCATTTTTTAAACGAATACACTTAAAATTAATATTTATCGATTATAATTTTTTCACGTGGATATTTTAACATGCTTGTTTACAAAAAAACAGTACGAAAAAGATGGCTGATACTGACGCATGCGTACAAAAAAATGTGATGAAAAGCCCTATATCGGCACCCTAAAAGTTTTAGCTTACTACGATTTCTACCTAAAATTAGCTACATTCTATGTTATCCTAATTCAGCTGACAATTATTTATTATAATATTCGAGCGCCTACGTAGAACCTATATTCTAGTTCTTCCATAAAGAGAATAAAAAATAATTGTTCAAATTAGGAAAAAGAACTGAAAGGACTAATATTATTCATTGCTTCCATTATCGTAGCAAGGAATTTGCATTTGATTTGCATGAACAGGTAAATCAGAAAGATTCTTACTACTGCACAAAACATACATGAGTCTGAATCCTGATTAGTGTGACACAAGAATCCCATTACCAGATGATATATGATAGTATTATGAACATTTTAAGTTATTTTGTCTTGTAATATTGTCCTCGTGCTACCTGAATTAAAAGACAAGTTCCACGAACTTAATTTTTTTATTTTTAGTAGTTTTATTGGGCATAGACTGTGTAAAAATAAGACCAATTTTAAATCAAAAGTATATAGGGTAGGGTAGGAAATTATGAAATTGAAGGAGATTTTTTTCTGAATTTTTTAGAGTACACGTCAATTGCATGTGACGTCGACTTTTATCAAAAAATGCAACGTAAGTCGAGTGATATATCAGAGAAAAGATTATTTTTTCATCTTTTTAAGAATACCAAAAAATTACACATTCATTCGTTTCAAAGAAAATACCTTGTTGCCAAACTTTTTCGCTATCCCGTATATCTCCTAGATATTTACTCATGTGTATTATTTTTTATATAGAGCAATATTATTTGTAAACGAAGTCAATTAATATTTAAAGCTTTTCTAAAAAGACGCTATAAATAGAAATGTAAAGGTACCTCTTATCTTGTCTATCACTTATAACGTTGTACATTTTTTGCCAAATTTTATATGTTTGTCGCTAAATCGCGCCAAGAAAAACAAATGATATATTTTGCGGTTTTTCACATTTTACATAAAAACCACAGTTTGGTGGAAAATTTAATCGGTGCAAAGTTGTAATGAGAAAAATTTCCTATCGAACCTATGATACTTATTTTACTTTTAAAATATTTATTCAACAATTATATATACAAATTTACATCTACATAACAAAACTAAATATACTAAAGAGGTCTTCTTTACTGCATCTCTTGGGGTTCCAAGAGGGCTAAGGGCTGATGTTCTGCCTTTTCTGTGACTTCAGGTGTTTAGAGTTTGAGTATAACGAGTCGACTCCTTACCAGGTGGTACTATTCGGCTTTTTTTTGATGCAACGTTTTGATTTGCTATGGCGGAGCGTCACAGTGCAAATGTGCTGTTTAGGGTAAGTTCATCCCCTCCCTCTAGATGGAGAATATTTCTATTTGATTGCGGCTCTTTCTTCATCCGTGGTATGATCTGAGTTGTACTTAGTTATTGTTTCTTTTATGGATTGGGGGATGTCCGACCCTTGTACATGTATCTGGATACTCTCGTCACTCAGGATTTAAATTCTTTGGTCTTTGCGGTTTCTCGTATCTGATGGGTATGGAATAAAGTCAGTTTCAGAGCTACTCAGTTCACCCCGATTTTGACTTTTCTGCATAGTTTTTATTTTTAATTTTGGGTTAAAAAATTTTGGAATCGCCCCTCTATTTGTTGTATTATTCTAACTTGATTACCGACTGGGAAATCTAGTATTTTGATGGCCACCTTTTTTTTTCTCCTGGGCTCGTCTGACTATGTATCTCCGAATAACAACGAAGCCTATTGGCTTATTGTGTTTTACCCCATGTTAGTTTATAGCACCCACTCTGTCACCTTTGTACCTTGTACAAGTTTGTACAGATCCTTGGGTGAGTGGGTTCTATACGTTGTTGGATCAACCTGGGGTTGTCCAAAAAGAGCCTATCTTTTGCGATCTAGAGCTTCGCATTCGTACAGTATGTGTTTGGCCGTTTCTGGTTTCTTGTGACGTAGTCGGCACATAAGTTCCCCATTGTACATGCCAATTTTGTCCAAGTGTCCCTTTACTGGGGCGTCCCCATCATGAACCCTGTTATCTCTTTCAACTGGTTCCTATTCATTAAGAGTAGTTCTCCAGTTCTTTTGGGACATGGTCTGCCTATGAAGGCTTTTCCATGTGCCTGTTTTGGAGTGCTTCCCCAATAGTTGATATGTTGTTCTCGAATCCAGTCGTTTATGAAACCCCGGACTGTACTTTTTGGTATTCCTGGGTTTGTGTCTGTTTCCGGTGTTTCTTCTGACCCTCTTTTTGTAAATTCGTCAGCCTTTTCGTTGCCTGCGATCCCTTGGTGACCTGGCACCCAAAATAGTTTTACTCTGTTTTGGTCTGCCAGTGTTCTTAGTTCTTCGATGCATTCCCATACCAGCCTCGACGTAACTTTCTGACTCGATATGGTCTTAAGTGCCGCTTGGCTGTCTGACATTATTTGAATATGCTGATTTTCGACAGCTCTTTCATTGTTCGTTTTTGCAACATTGCAAAATTGCGTAATCCTCGGCCTGAAATACCGAGGAATGTATTCCTATAGCATAGCTATGGTTAGTATCAGGGTTTTTGGAGAATACTCCTGCCCCAGTGCCTTCCGCAGTCTTAGACCCGTCTGTATACCAGGTTTGTTCCTGTCGTTGGGCATTGGGCTCCCTTATGGTGATCTCCGCTCTTTTCTGTAATAAAACCTCAAATGAAGTATTAAAAGAGTACCTCTTGGTTATGTGGTTTGATCTCATTTCTAGCACGTCTCCTGTCACTAACCTTGAGATACTCATGTGACCTGGCCTAATGTCAAGATTTCCCTAATCTGTAAGCACCTAATCTTGCCTCCCCTTGTATCACATATTGAAGAGGTGGGAGTCCTATTAGTGCTTCCATTGCAGCAGGCAAGTCTTTGTACCTTGCTTAGCCTCGTTAGGTATAGGTTAATGTTATTGTTTGAATAAATATGCAACTGGGATCTACAATATGTAGACTTTATCACTTCTTGCCTGCATCCCATTCAAATTATTTTTAGCGGTAAAGAATCGACTGTCTCATTTTTACCCAAAATATGTCTTGTCTCATTTTTACACCACTTGACCCTATTACTTTATCTCGAAACTTTTTTTACTGTACTCATTTATTATTATGAAATATAAAATTTCGTTCCCGACCGTCCCCGAGCATAATTGTCCCCGCGCACAATTGTCCCCGCGATCGTACGGCGGCGACCAAACGGCCGTGCCCGAACGGCCGCGCCCGAATATTCTACTCCATGTCTAATCTATGGGTATGCTATTAGTGCACAGCACTTTTCCAGAATAAAGCTTTTTATTTAGTAAAATATATAATTATACGCAGAATAGACAAATAATTTATTTAAATTATTCAACTTATTCTACTAACTATTTATTACCTAAGTATATTTTTGTAAAATTTCTTATTCAATTTCAAGTATTAAATAACCTAATAATTTCAAACAAATTTACATACAAATTTAAAAACAATAAAACTATAGAAGGACGTGTCCTATAATTTAAATTGCTTGATGTTGACATAAATAAAAAGGATATAAAATTAACAGATTCATTTGTATTCTAACGTTATTAAAATTATATCAACTAAGTTAAATATTATTATTAACCAGGAATTTCTCGTTGAACTGTCGACGGCCATTAAGAAGAGTTCTACTCATTTTGAATTTTAATTAAACGGATATGCAATATTTTATAAAATAATAATAAAATTAATGACTTAATTTTATTTGTATTTCGAAATTGAATATAAATTTATTTACAGTGTTATGAATGTGCTTTTGAAGTTGTGCTATTAGATGTTAATTGCAAATTATAATTAATAATCATAATTATAAAAGAAAAAGAAGAAATAGATTTGCTATTTACCAAACCTGATAAATATTCTCGTTTTCTGTTATTAAACAAAAAAAGGCAAAATATTTTCATCAGAGCTACTAATAATTTTTTTGTGGTTTTCTTAAATAAGAAATGTTCTGTTTTGCCGTTCAATAATAAAAAGGCACAAAGTATGTGTCAAGAACCACAAAAAGTGTTTAAAAGTTTATTGATGAAGAAAAATAAAGAAACAAGTTTTATAATTTTTTTATTTATGGAACGATTTTAACGAAATTTGTTTTAAAATGTGGAGGGGAAAACTATATTTTATAGCCAAACGACGTCCACTTTTTTAAAAACCAAGGCCTACAATTTAAAAAAAAATCGCATACGCCACGGTAATCGGCGTCCTTGTAACGGTTGCAACAGTGATTCGTTATTTCGACACAACCACCTCTTACTCTAATGTCATTTGTCGTCTTGTGAGATTTATTTGACTTGGTTCGCAACGGCGATCAACTTGATTTTATTTTTAATTCGTCTTGGTCATCCAATGTACTGGATGATTTTTGTTTATCGTAGAATCCGTCTGATTTTCTAAGGTAAGTTTTAATAATGATATTTTGTTGAAAATATATATTTTGTACAAGGATTTCTTAAATAAATTGTCAAGTTTTGAACATAACCTCAATATCAACAATGGATAAACATGGTTAATTTATATATTATTTGTTTTGGAATAAGATTTTATGCTTTACTATGTTTAAATATAGTAAATAAGATTTTTCCTTTTCATATTAATTTTAGTCTCTGTGAAACTATTCATTTAATAGTTTTAAATTGTTCATTTAATAGTTAAAGCATTTTATCTGGATCCTGTTCCGATTTCCTATTTCCTACCTCAACATCTTAACCCTTTTTTAGCGTGGCTATATCTAGACGGTTTTGAATTCCTCTCAAGACATTTTTGATTCATCTGTAGACGTGATTTGGACTTATCGCTATACGTTTTTTGGATTCATCTCTAGACTTTTTTTTGGTTTAATCTCTAGAAGGTTTTGGTTCCATCTTAAGAAGGTTTTGGTTCAATCTCTAGACAGTTTATGTTCGAATACTGAAGATCAGTCACAGTGCAGAATTATGCAGAATTACGAATAAGGATCCCGAATCCCTTATAGAAGTGGCCTTAGCTTACCAAAAGATAAGTGCTTTCTCAATAAATCGTTTAAATTTGAATTTAGTTCAACTTATGTGAATTAGAATTTGATAACTACCTCATCTAAAGCATGGTTTAAATATTATTTGTTAGTGGTTAGTGATTTTCAATATTTTTATCACTAATCTAGAGTCAAGTGTAGTAAGCTTTAAATATAGTGGTGCCCAACTTCCTTTTCAAAGTTATTCAAGTTATTTAATAACCTAACCCACGCCCTATCAATTGAGCTCAAACACATTAATCAAGTCCTCTGAAATAGATCTGTACCAAGTTTTATCAAAAAATATTTTACACTAATGATTCTATGACTAAATTACTGAGAAGTTGTTTATTATGCACTAAAAAGCTTTTTATCTAGTAACCCAATGCGATAACAAAAATTAATAAATAGGCCTTGGTTTTTAAAAAAACTGGACGCCGCTTGGCTCCAAAATACACCTTTCCCCTTCCACATTTAAAATAAATCAATAAAATGCCTCCATAAATAAAAAATTTATGAAGGTGGTCCGCTTTCAAATGGACCACTCTGTATATTTTTAATTTTTGATAATAATAGTATTTTGTGCAACAAGAGTGAATATAATGGCCATATGAGTAAAACGCCGCAGTCGAAGTGCTCAATCGTTTGAGTGCGACACTGACAATCCACTCGAGCAGTACAGTATATTTTTTCTACGACCCACTAACGAAAATCTAACAATTTTAAAAATTATTTTAGGTTATTAAGATAAAATAACTAATTTAAAAATGTGCCTATGCCAAAAAAAAATACTAATTTATATAATATAAAAAATGATTAAATTTAATTAGTCTACAATCCTAGAATTGTACCCGGAATCTCTGCATTAAAGCCAAATGCTCTAGTATCTGCTCCATCGCCACACATAACATTTTAATTTTAATACTTAATTTTATATAGTTTTATTAAAATTTAGGGTTTATTTGTAAATATTGTAACGTTTGTTTAATTTATTTATAGTTTATTTATAGTTTATTTATTTAAAAACACTATTTACAATTTATTTATAACGTACATATTAATTTATATAATACTTAAGCACTATTATAACTCACAATTCTTATTTATTTATTTATTTATTACAATTTATTTTCTCTGTCCACCACTTAAATTGAATCTTCTTGTCCGTCGACAAACTCGCGCTATTTATATAAAGCCAGCTCCATACCAGAACACTCTCGGCTTTCCAGAACGATCAATAACTGCCTCTTTATGATTCATACGCCACTAAGGAATCACTCCGATAGCTTCTCGAAGCGGTGCGTTTGTCTCTATATGCACAGAGCTAGACTTCATACCGCGTGCAAATAGTAAACAAAATACAGAGACGGCTCCGCGTCACAATATAGATGAAATAAAAATAGAAATGCTATTATTTATCGATTCTACATAAAAATAGCTCATTTTAAGGTATATTTAATCTCAATAACTAAAAAATATACTGACAATTAGTTTTATATAAAATTTTCACTTACTTATTTAAAATCTAAAAAAATAATAGTAGCCGGGTAACCAACGTATGAACTGTTTTTAGGAATATTTCACACAGCTTTATTGAAAGCTTTTTTACATAATTTTTCTTACTAATCATTTTTGTTATCAACACCTTCTATATATTATATTTAATAAATATTTCAGTTACATAACTTATTATACCTTATGATAACTTTTTTGAATCTAATAAAAAAATATAGAAATTAAATTAATCCTGAAAGTTTTAAAACTTTTCGTATAAATAATTACCTATAAACTAACTTTCCTTCAGGTAACTTTGCATCCTTCTTAAAACTTTTGTGCAAACTGCAAAGGGAGTTTGACATTGAAATATTTCGATTCTCCGAGAGGAAGAAAAATTACATCAGTAAATTAGTAAAGTGATGTATTTAAGACTGTGTTCTTCAGATAATTGCCATTAATCAGAGCAAATTGATTTTTTTTGTTCGATTTAAAAATAATTTATTGACTGAGATCCTTAGCTACTTAAAACAAAATTGCCAATTTTATCTAGAGTAGACGATTACGAAATAATGTAATAAATATATAAAAGTGGCTTGTTAGACTTATGTCAAACAAAACATATTTTTGTTATATCAAAAAATGTTATTAACATTTTTAAATTTATTTTGGTCAAAGTTACTACTCAAAAGTAGCATTTATTAAATTATAAAAGGCTTTTGGATTCGTAGAACAGTTTGTCGAAGCAGACGTAAAAAATGCCTTTTGCTACTACTAGCTACCCAAATAATACACAAAATAAGTGGGACTACTGACAAAAATCTGTTTTAAATAGTGGAGATACGAACGATACCATAAGTTAAATATTCAAAGGACATTAAATAAATAATAAAAATAATATTTAAATATAATATTTACGGCATTTTAACTTTTAATATTGTTCGTGTGTAAGAGGACGATTACAGAAATTGCACGTCTGTAACTTTGCAGATGTGCAAATATTGCTGACTTACAGATGCAAGATATATTTATCAATTTTACATATTCCGAATAGCATCTGTAAATCCACCGTATTTATTGTAAAAAACAATTATGTTACCACCGGTCTTTTATTTAGTATATCGTAAAAAAACTGCAAATTTTTTTAAAATAACGTTTTATATATATTAGATACCTTAATTTTATTACCTAAAAATTCATTTAATTTTTTATGCTTAGTTATTAGTGTATTACTTACTGCAATGTTTTTTTTGCAGCAGGTGGTGTTCCAAAAACAGTTGAATCAGAACTAAAAACCCTTACATTAGATATACATACATATAGGTAATAATTTATTACTTATAAATAATGTTTAGAGGTAAACAAAAAATTAATATTTTGTAATTTTACCTGTTGGATAAGTCATCCAAAAATAAAAAGCCCTCACATCGTCTGGGGTTTGCATTTTTCTGATATAATTATTTGCACGTACCAAAACATCTTCAGGAAAAAAGTGTTCTGAACACAACTCTGGGTTTTTATGAAGGGGCTGATTTTCAAGGATCCCTACTGAAGAAAACCAAAGATTTCTTTTTTCAGGATCTTGCGGAAACCTAAATTGAATATTAAAAAATATGTATAGGTGCCTAATAGGTAAATCATTTTTAAGGTATTCTACATTTTAAGTTAAATGTTTTTTGCCACTATTCAATAATTATTTATTGGTATAAGAATAATTTACTAATTTATAAAAGGAATATCACTTTAAGACTGTTTTAGACTACACAAGTTTTTGATACAATTTCTTATACAATTTAAATTGTATATTATCAAACCATTAAGTGTAAGGGGTTAAAGAAAAGGTCCTTTATTTCTCACAAGTCAATTTAATTGGCGACCGGTTTCGAAGCTGTCACTTCATCATCAGGCACACCTAAATGAAATGTCAAGGAGTCAGTTGTAATAAAAAACAATTATAAAAGCATGAACGGACTTTAACATATACAAAATAACAGAAAAAACACCAAAGAAAGTTAAACAATAACCTTGACTCACCTTGACTATTTCCATAAAGGAAGCGCTACATAAAGTTTAACAAAACGAGTTAAAAAAGTCATATGTAATACAATAGTATTTTTTTAAAAAATATTTTAGGTTAGGTTAAACCGCGAGATGTCTGTTTGAATAAATTAATTAAAACACATGAAAGACAATTATTAACTAAACAATACAAAATAGTTTTTACAAGCACAAACAGTTTAAAAATTTTTACACTTAATCCCTACTACTCACATATGGCTACCCTCATTCCAAATATTATCAAATCTGCAGTAAATTGTCTGAAAATTAGATTGGATAATCATTTTTCAAACAATTTACTATGTGATCCTATACAATTTAAATTCTATAAGAAATTGTATCAAATCTTGTACAAGAAATTATATAGTCAAAACAGTCTTAAGACAAGTGCCCTACTCCACTGGTTCAAATAAAAACAACATATCTTAACCTAAAGATACTTACCGATGAAAGGATAAATTTCGATTTAAATGATCTACCTTATTGAACACTACACATGCATGTACCATTATTCTTTATATTTCTCACAAAAGTTCACAAAAATAGTATTTTATAAAAAACTAATTCAATAAGTCACACAGAAACTGTCAGAAACACAAAATAGCTGTTAGACCCGATTGGCAACGTTGCGGCTGGTTACGGTAACTACATTTCATTCATAAAAATAGGTACTAGTTGTAAATTCGTAAAATAATGTCACGTTAAGCGTGGTTTTTATAAAACAAATGTCACGATTTACGTGTTTCAAATAATTATGGGAATATCTATGTCCCGGGGGTAAAATAACAAAATATATGAATTTGGGCCTTAATCACATAAACACTATTTAGCCTTAAACTTGGCTTCGTAGCTCTTGACTGTATAAGGGTTCTGCTCTTGATATCAGAACCTAATCTAAGGGCTGAAGAAAACACAGTGTTCTCAAAACAAGTATAATGTAATTACAACGTTTATATAAAATGTTTTAACTCGACATACACAACTATAGGCTCAATATAATATAAAAGACAACAAAATACTTACTTACCAACTCCACTAATCTTTGGGGCACATGTCACAACCCTTAGCTAACTATTTAAAAATGTAATTATTTAAAATACTAAAATAGACTTTTAAATTAGACTATGCTAAGCTGGAGCTGCTACAGGGAATCTCCTACAAGGGCGACCTCCTATGGGAAGGATCCGTTCCCTGTGGAAAAAAGCCTCTTGCATCCCCTCGACATTCCTTTATAACTTTCTCATAGTTTATTGTTATTAAAACTAATGTTTAATAATTATTAAATAACCAACCTTTCACATTATTGCTATTTAAAACAAATTGTTGATATAATTAAACAAAGTTTTATGTACAGGATGTTATTTAAATAATTAATTAAAATTAGGAAAAATATGGATTTATACGAATCGTGACAATAAGATATTCAGCGTTGCCGTATTTACGGAGTTCTTTGCAACTCTAATATTTTGTTTAGATTAATATTGATTTTTAATAAAAAATTTAGCTTATATTAAAACTTTAAAGAACAATTTATTTAAAAACACATTTTTATTTATATAATATAAAACTATAGTTATAGGATACATCAAATTTTATTTTTCGAAAGTAATTTCTCCAAATAATTTTTACAGACTTATAAAACCGGCAAATACGTAATAAACGAGAATCTGATGGGATTAATAATTTGCCACATAAAAATGTAAACAATTTGGTCTCTTAGTTGTAATGTCTTTGATTAAATCCGTTTTTAGTGTAGAAAGGAATAACTATGCCAAATTTCAAGTCAATTGGGCTTATAGTTTTTGAAGATCTCGTGATAAGTCAGTCAGTGGTATTTTGCTTATATATCGCCTAGTGAGAACATTAGTGACCTAACTCCGAAAATGGTGATTTGAGATAATCGCGGTTTGCACGAAAAAAATTTTTTTTCGGCTATACGTTTGGAACTATTATACTGATTTTTTTTTCTTTACCAGATTTTAAATATCTTTAAGTCATAATGTTAAAAGTTTTTTTTTTTAAGTAAACGAATATTAACGATGTTACATTCGTCAGTATTGCGTTCGAAGGTGAAAATAAAAATACCAGGCAATTTCACCAGTTATATTCCAGTTGCGGGCTACATTAAGCAATCTTTTAAAGTTCATAAGTCGAAAATGGGCATTTTTGAGTTACATCACTAATGTTCTTACTAAATAATTTTTTTTAGAATTTAAATATGTAATTTTTAAAAAACGACCTCTACTTTTACATATACGACCTAAATAAGGTATCTATGTGCAGAGAACTAGTAGGAATTCATTAAATGACAGCCTTTAATAAGAAATTAAGAGTTTTGAAGTTATAAAAATGGGTTTTTGCGAAAACATCTGAAATATGCCAATTTTCAACTAGCGCTTGAGTCCGAACGATTCGTTGGAGAAGAAACCTAAATAGAGAAATTTGTAGAATATATACTTTCATTTTGATTAGTTGAATAGGGAGGTTATTTACAAATAGTTGATAGTTTCCGAGTTATAAGCAAAAACACAAAATAATTTTTTTTTTAATGTTGCGTTACGAAGTTTTGTTAGTAAACCGCAGATTCGGATTCAATACTCCAAAAAGCATGTAGAATAGAAAAAATAAAAACTATCCCAAAACTTTCCCGCTGTGGGCCCTTTTGAGTACAAACTAACTGCATTAATAAAGACCTATTCTCAATCAAAGAGATGGAATATATATGTCAGTCATTAAAAATCTGCGTTACTAGAAGACACTATATTACCAGGCAAAAGATAACCATTTATTTTGTGAGCCATATGGTTTTCAAAATACAAAAAACATTAATTATATTAATTATCTACCTGCCATTTCAATTTTATTTTAATTGTATTGCTTCTTACTTCCAAAATTCAATGATATATTTTAGCTTGTTATGGCACTATTGGCATTATAAAAAAACAATATCGACCGTTCCGAGCACTAATTTTTACACGACCGATAAACATTATATTTAATTGTTAGTTTAATAGTTCCTGATAAATAAGGCCACCTTTGATGAATCTCCCTTTATATTCATACCAAAAAATAGCTCATTATTATGAAAAATAGTTAAACCCCATTTCCATTGCCCATTACAATTCTTATCGAATACCTACTAAAGTTATACACTCGAGTAATAATGATGTAACCGCATAACTCAGGTAAAAGCTGTTATCGTTATTTACCAAAAGGGAGGATTTTAATTAAGTTAGAAACTAGTTTCAATTGCAACTAAATTCCAACCAAATGTTCGTTGTCCTTTGATCACCCGAAGTCAGAAAATTGAAAATACCTATCTTCGTGGTTTCGTTAATTTTATCTATGCTAAAGCAATTAAATAACTTTCAGACAAATTTATTAACTTTTAATCTCCCCACATTCAATCGCTACTGCTTTATTTTAAAGGAAATACCTACCCTTCATGGAGTTTTTCTTGTATTAAATTTAAAAGATTATCTTAATTATTAAAACTATAAACATAAATTGAACGAAGGTTCTTTTAATTACTATAAAAAAGTAAGTGGTATTTTGTGTAAAGACAAAGGTATATTTCCCCGCCTACTATGTTAATAATCTTTGGTTGAAAATATAAATTACCATAGACATTACTACAATCTTTAAAAAGAAAAATAAACTGAAATTCGAATATAAATAATTTTTTAATTGCAGAAATATTTACTTTCTCTGCACTCTGATAAACTGAGATTTAGACAATTATATAAGTATAATTAATATTCTTCAAAAAATGTTAAATAATTTCATTAAATATTATTTAAGTATTACGCACGGTATTGTAATGTGAGCCATTTCAATATTCAGTCATACTCTAATCCTCCAAGTCCCTCTCTGTCTTATTTGGCCTTTGAGGCTCAACTTGTCCGATTATCATACATAATTAAACCCCTTAAGACCAAACATATGTGACGACTATGGCGGAGGTGCTTTCGATTACTATTCGAGAAAAAACGGGATAAAGTTTCTAGTACATTCCAAATATATCGCGATTTTTCTAGTTTGGCGGAGGAGCATTCTGGAACCTTCACCATAATTTTAAATGTGTATATAATTATTGGTGGAGGAACAACGCGGTCAGTTATATATGGACAGTGAAGATAAATAGTGAACAATTTAAAGACATTGGAAATATATAAATTAGAATAGTATTGTTTTAAAATCAATAAGTGTTTAAATAAATTATTAATAAATGAACTGTTGTTTAAAATAAACAAACATTACATTGGTGTCAGAAGTGGGATAGTGTAAATAAATAGTGGACAATAATGGTTAAAAAACTGTTTGATTTAAAAGTGGCTGAATTGCGTCGAGAATTAGAAGATCGTGATCTGGAGACGAATGGGAAGAAAGCAGAACGACTTAAAGAAGCACTAGAAAATGAAAGTTTGGATCCGGAAACGTATCTATTTTCGGATGACGCTTCTTCTATAATTTCTTTAATTTCTTCCGATATAAAAACCGAAATATCATCTGTGAAACATAAAATTTCCTCTTTAGAAACCAAAGTTTCGTCTGATGAAATCCGATATTTCTTCTAATATTTCCATATTAGAAAATAAAGTTTCTTCAGAGGTTTCTTCTATAAAAAGTGATATTTCTTCCTTAGATAGTAAAGTTTCTTCCTTAGAAGAAAAGGTGTCTTCTGACATATCTTCTTTAAAAACAGAAATTTCTTCCGACTTGGAATACAAAAGTTCTTCTCTAAAAAATGAAATCTCTGTTGATATGGAAAACAAGATGCCTTCTGTAGAGGAGAAAATAAAACAGATGGAAAAGAATATAGATGAACTCGAACATACTGAACCGGCCAAGGACGGTGAAATAAAGTGCCATGAGGTAGAGTCGAAGTTGAAATTGGAGGAAACTGTAAATTGTGCTCGTGTTAAAGCCCCAACTTTCGATGGAAAGATGTTACGAGCTTAAACTGTTCGAGACAGCTGCAAAAGCAAACGAATGGTCTAAGAGAGAAAAGGCAGTGAATCTGACCATCGCTCTTCGAGGAGATGCTTTAGATGTCCTTCAGACTATACCCGTGGAAGAGACAGATGATTTTGAGCAACTCAGAAAGGGACTCAACATGCGATATGGCCACGAACATTTGGAGCATTTATACCAGTCACAGTTAAAGAATCGTAAATAGAAAGAAACGAGACGAGACTCTTCAGAAATATGAAGAAGATATTGCCAGGTTGGTGCGATTTGCCTACCCATCAGCTCATTATGGAATGTTTGGCAGTTCAAGCATTTGTAGATGGACTTCGTGACATGAAATGCAAAGAACATTTCTTTTAGGCCCGTCACAGAAGATTGATCGATGTCTTGTCCGCTGTACAGTAAAGTAATGACTGTAAACGAAGAAGAACAGGGAAATAAATTGGAACAATTGTTTCACATAATAAAAACCCGTATTGAGAAGCAACCGAAGACTATTAGGTGCTAGACTTGCGGTGAAATGGGAAATGTAACCAGTTCGCGCAAACGCCCAAAAAACATTACGAATCTAAAAACCGTGCTGATGGCTATACAGGAAGAAACGGTGTTGCCTGAAAGTAGTGAAACCATAAGAGCAACGCGGTTGCAAGGAACTGTAGGGAAAGCAGCGCCTATCATGGCGAAACCTTCGAAGCGCAGTGAAGGTGTTGGTCAAGGAACTCTGATTGAAAAGGGGTTGGCCACATCTGCTAAAGAAGTTACAGTACGAAGAACGTCGGTTATTAGCGATGAGTGGGCCCCTGTCAAACTTAGGAAAGAACAAGAAAACGATCCCGTTTTAAAGGAGATGCGACAATGGAAAAAGGAAAATCGTCGACCTACTTGGCAAGAAGTATCGGAACATATTGGGCTCAGTGGGACTCTTTCATACTCGAAGATGGCTTTCTAAAGCGAGTTCTTGAAAATGATGATGGTTACGAAAACAGAAGACAGTTGGTCATTCCAAGAAGTAGAGTAGCTAAAGTACTTTGTCAGTTACACGACAGTCCATCAGGAGGACATCTGGGTGTTAGGAAAACCCTTCAGAGTGTTGGGGAAAGGTTTTACTGGATGAACAGTTCCGATGATGTAAAGGACTGGTATAAAAAATGTAACACCTATGTTATGAGTAATGGACCTCAACGAAAAAGGAAGGCTCCCATGAAGCAATACCACGTTGATAACCCATTTGAGAGGATCGCCTTAGATATTGCTGGAACGTTCCCCGTGACCGAGGATGGTAATAAATACATTTAGGTGGTTATGGACTATTTTACAAAGTGGGTGGAAGTCTAGGCAATTCCAAATCAAGAGGCCGCAGAAAGGCAGAAATTTTGAAAGTCAACTTTTTCGTGGAATTTGTGACAGACTGGACATGAAGAAAACCTGAACCACAGCATTGCACACATAATCCGATGGAATGGTAGAGCGAATGAATAAGATCATTGGCAAATATATGTCAAAAGTGGTTTCAAACCATTAGAGAGATTGGAATCAGTATCTTTCGCTCTTTACAATGGCTTATAGATCCGCTGTAAATGAATCAACATGCTAAACACCAACAAAGATCTTGTTTGGGAGTGAGATGAGACTACCGTACTACCTCGAGTTTGGATGCCGACCTAGAGAAGATGTAGCTGGTGAAGATATTGTGATCCAGTTACGAAGAAGAATGGACGATATGCATGAATTAGTTCGCTCGCATCTTCAAATCGCCAGCGACAAAATGAAGAAGCGATACGATACCCAAGCCACAGAAGGATGTTTCAAAGAAGGCGACAAAGTCTGGCTCCGTAACCCAAATAGACAAAAGGGTTATACGCCGAAACTTCAAAGGTCTTGGGAACCGAAGGTAGTGCAACAAAACAGGCTGGCGCCATTTGAGGGTGACCATCAAGAAGAAGTAAACCAACTTCAAGAAACACCAGACCTTGTCTTTGAAGAATTTATGGGTGCATATGGAGGTACTGGAAAAGCCAGATATGGTATTACGACCGAGCAACAACAAGATCTGTTCTCGCTTCCAAAAGACTACTCGCTGGTCCATAGTACTTCCATCAGCATGAACGATGCCAGAGGACTGGCATATGTGTTCCGTAAGAAGTTTGGTCGACTGCTGGAACTCAACGTCAGTTACCAGCTCCTGGAAAAGCCTTGAAATTTCAAGACGAATCGCGCTACCTTTTCTATTTGATAACGAAGAACACCTTCCAAGATCGATACACTTATCATGATGTATGGGAAGCATTACTTAGTTTAAGGGAGCATGTACGGGAGTCCAATGTACAGAAACTAGCCATTCCGAAGATAGAAGGAAATCAGCTGGATTGGAGGATCATTAGGAACATGGTGGAAGTAATCTTTTAAGATACCGGAGTCCAAATACTGGTCTGCAACCATTCGCCCAGTGCCCAGGTTACAGCGAATACAGTCCCTTGTTACATCCATGCAACTGAAAATTGTTGTTTAAAATAAACAAACATCACAGTATTATGTATTTAAAAAATTCAAAGAATTCCCTCTAAGTGCCTATATCATTAATATTATAAGTTTATAAATCCCCACCTCGTATATGAATTATATGTATCCTTCCTTATCTTAGTATTTTTTGTTTGATTTTTTTTTTAAATAATTCTAAGATTCTTTGTAATATTTTTTCTGTTTTAATTATTGTCCCTTTTTATGCCAAGTTATTTAAAAAATATATTTTAGATACGTTTATGTGCAGTTTATTTGTGAAATTCTTTAAATTCAATTGAATTGACAGAAAGTGTCATGAAAATATTTTCGTTCAATGGGTGTTTGAACTGTGTAGTCTAAATTTTCGTGTTTAAAGCATCTGCCATCCCTTTTGCCCCATAAGGTTTTCTAGTAGAATGTCTATTTTGTAGTAAGTTTAATTTCATATTAATATTTTTAGAATAATGTTCTTTAATATTTTTTAGGAATAGGAGTAACCACTTACAATACAATTTAACATCAATTACATAATTATTAAGCGATTTTTGTCATTTTAAACATAAACCTTAGAAGAATGTCAAAACCTCCAAGTTGCTGCCCACCAATTTGTCCTAGACCATGCCCACCAGTTATTCATCCACCTTGTCTACCAAGATGCCCCCCAGCATGCCCCAGACCTTGTCCTCCGGTAATACCACCGCCTTGTCTACCTAGGCGCCCACCATGTTGCAATCCATGTCCATGCCCACCATGTTGCAATCCATGTTCATGCCCACCATCTTGTCCGCCTAGTTGTCCACCTAAGTGACAAACAAGCAATCTGAATATATCTTTGATGCTATATCTGACCAGACCCTGGATTTTTTTTAATTTGCTTTTTACTGAAAATATAAATGATCTAGTCCAGGATCCGTAAGTAAGGTCGACCTTCACCCATCTGTTTACCGGATGAAAGTTTCTTTTTATTAAATAAAATATGTTTTTAAATATACCGCAAATGGGTTGCCTAAAAAAATACGGTCACGGCCATTTTTTCCTTTCCTTTCTGTGTACAGATGAGGAAAGTATAGGAATCATGATAAAAGTTGCTTATGATGTTATTCTCTATTATTTTGTCCCTATACATGATTTCCCTAAAATGGACCTAACTCGAGATATTTAAGAAAAATTGCAAATTTCGAATTTTGAAGACAAATCAAAAACTGATAAAGAGAAAAACACCAAATTTTAAACTTAGGCTTTAATCTATCATGCGGTGAGCTGATTAAAGTTGGGGCATAATCGAAGCATCTGGTAAATACTTTACAGGGTGTTGTTTTTTATTTTTAGAAAATAAATACTCTGGACCGTATTTTCTTAGGCAACCCTTTTGCGATATATTTATAAACATATTTTATTTAATTAAAAGAAACTTTCATCCGGTAAACAGATGGGTGAAGGTCGACCCTATTTCGGATCTTAGACTAATCTTTATACACATCATTAATAACTAATATAATTATCTAAATCTAAAATAAAACATTTTCAGATGCTTCAACCCATTTTTAAACTTTTTACTAAAAATTTTTTGACTACTGTACTGGAAAAGGAGAATCTTATTTAGTAGATGTTTTATTCTTATAACTTTTTAACGCATTTTTGTCTTCTGAAAGAGCAGAAATCGCAAAACAACTTTAAAAAATGTTTTTAAAATATATGGTGGTATAGTATTTTTTTTTTATCTTTAGGTTTACGTCATATACATTAGATTAGATTAGGAGTTGGACGTTATTTGCCCTTGTCCACCGCGACCTTTTAGATCTATTGTGTTTTAGGGTATGTCGTCTAGCCTGGTCTTTTTTATTAGACTTAGTAGCTTTGACAATGGCTCCCGCATGTAATTACATGCAATTGGCTTTTCTTCGTCCAATGTTAGAAACCTCATTCCAGCCAGGCCTTCGCATTGGCACAGGACGTGGAATGATGTTTCCTCTTCTTCTTCAGAGAACCTGCACAAAGTTGCTTCTTCTGCTGGATTTATAACACGCATGTGCCTTTTGAGGCGACAGTGTCCAGTAAGAAGGCCTACTGGTATCCTAACGATTTGACGCTTTTGATCCAGTAGGTCTTTCGTGAACTTGGCCGATGGTTCCTTGATGAACTGTTTGGCCTGTCTCAGTCTTGGATAGTTGTTCCACCATTCTTGAGACTCTTTTTGCATCCATTGTTTAATGGATGCCTTGCATAATGCCTTAGCAACTCCACAGAAGGATTCGGGGCCTGTCATGGCCTTATCTGAGCCTTCTCGGGCTAATTTGTCGGCCTTTTCGTTGCCCTGATATCCCTCATGGCCTGGAATTCAGACTATTTTGACTATTTTGACTATTTTGACTACTTAGCTCTGTCAGGTCTTCTAGACAGTCTTTCACCAGTCTTGATTTGATTTCTGGTGAGAGAATTGCCTTTAGAGCTGCTTGGCTATCAGAGTATATGGCAATAGTTTTGCCTGATACTTGCTGATACATAAATCAAGGTATAATAATTCACATAAGAGACGTAATTCTGCTACAGCCTAAATGACATATATATGGAATATAAGTAAATAGTTTTACCGGAAAATCTATAGATAAATAAGATGATCATTCTAGAAGATGATCTGAATTTTCATTTTGGTAAAGCCAAAGTTGAGTATGATGAAGTGAATGTTAAATCTGAATCAGGACTCTGGGGTTGTAAGTATGAAGTAAAGGAAATATTAAGGAAGAGAAAAAAAAAAGGGTAAAGCGATCGGGTTCTATGAAATTCTTGTAGTCTGCAAACGTGTAGAATATAAAGGCGTTGAGTGACTTCAGCTGTTCTATAAAAAAATATTGTTCCAGTATACGAATGCAAAGGGATAGATACTTAAAATTACTAAAAAAAAATTAAATAAGATAAACCCAAGAAAGGGGGTTACCTTTGAAAATTAGGAATGAAGCTACAGTTTGGTATGTTGGTCCAATTTGTGCTGATGGGTCCCTTTCAATTGCTCCCGGGCTGCCTTGCTTCCATTTTTTAGGAGTGTCTTTTTTTAATTCGATTTTTTGAGAATCTTACGCAAACGGGCCTAGCCCGAAATGAGAATATTTGTAACAAAAAAACTATGAGAATACTACCCTAGTTATTATACTTTACCCTCTGGAGCGTCTTGAAAAGAGCATGATTTCATTTCGCGAACGCTATGGGCCGAACGAATAGTCGTATTTAAATTATTCTTAAACCGCAATATACCAGAATAAATGCACTTAGTGTTTTCTTCTAGTCGATAGCTTAACATTTAGGGAAATGGCGAGTGTTCAAAATTGGCTGATCTTTGTAAATTTTATCAAACTTTAACGGAATCCTTATCGTGTCAGTTTTTCAAAATCTTTGTCAGAATTTTCTTTAATTAGATCAAAGAATAACTTTTTTTAGCTCTTCCACTATTAAAATTTACTGCCTCATTTTCGTCACTACTACTACTACTACTACTATTGGATAGCTTGTTTGAATCAGAATTTATTAACATCCGTATTTACAACTTTAAATATTAGACAGTGTCCGCATGTTCTAATAATGTGAGAAGTTAACATCGTCACCGTTTACTTGACATCTACTCATGCGCAATAGGTATTAATAACGGAGACGGTAATTGCCTTAGAGCTCGACGGAAGTAAGAAACTTTTAACGTTAACATTATTAACATAAAATTTAATTAAGTATTTAAATAATTGCTACGTCTCTAATTAGTCTGTAATTAATTTGGATCTCTATCACCAATATCGTCAGTGTAAATCGCAAAGTGCTTGACTCCATTTAGAAAAGTTTTATAGGAGAGCCAAAAAAGTAATGTAAATAAGTTCAAATTTAAACTGAATTTGTTTCTATTAGAAATACTGTAATTTAGATGAATAATAAAATAAACATTTCTCAGACGGTAAATCTGCTATTTTGGTAATAGATGGAGTTATAATCAATTATTTCAGAAAAAAGTGGAGTTATGCATTTTGCAATTTATACTGACGATATACTATTAAGGGACGGGGCAGCAGTGCAGCCAGCCTTACGGTCCTGGAGTTCTGAAGGAACATCCATTCACTCTTTGCAAAAGTGAATAAAAGAAGAAAACAAAAAACAATATAATCCCTAGTATCATAGTTGAGCAATTTTTTGCACCTGGTCAAAGACTCTAATAGTCCTTAAGGAAGGCTTCGCAAATGTTTGAAGTATTTTCATAACTGCTGTGTTGGAAAGGGATGAGTGAATACTAATAGATGAGTAGAAAATCGAATGGCAAATAAAATGAATAAGTAAACAAAAATAATAATCTCCATAAACAGAATTTATTTAAGGATTAAATAAACTTTACATTGAATGTACTATTTCATAATATGCTTAACCTTTTTAGCAATAACTTATGAATAGAGCTATTGAGACACTAATTAAAATCCCAGTTCATGAATTGTAAGCATTTCAATTGCAGATTTGTGGGCAGGTACGTTATCCTGATATAAAAGTACTTTTTCCTTTACCAGAAGAGATCGTTTCTTTTTGAGTTTGACTATGATGTTTTGCAAAAATTGGCATAACCATTTATTGTTTTCCCCTTTTCTAAGTAGTGTACCAAGATAATTTCATAAGAATCCTTTTTTATCTTTATCTTAGTTGGTTATACGCAGGTAGTGTTAGGTTTGGGTCTTGGGTCTATTGTATTCCCTGCTTTCCTCGTATTCAGGTTCTATTTTTGGAATAGGCCTGCGTTTTTAGTTAATTTTGGCTTGTTTTTTTGTACTTCCTTCTTAAATTCTCTCTATTGCATGTATTTTAACCTGAAATACAGTGGTATGTTTTCCCAATGATACGATGATATTGTATTTTGGTTTAACTCCATGTACACCAGAGCCTGTTCCCTTGTTAGTTTTAGATCATTCCGTACACCATACGAGACCTCCTTATTTATCTCGTTCGAGTTGCAGTTGACCTAGAAGAGTCTGTTGAAGATAAGGTGGGGTGTCATGTGATCTGATCTTATATTTTATATGTCGCAGTGGGTTCCAGTTGTTGGAAATGTCCAGTCTGTATGCACTCAATTCTGGTCTCCCCCTTTATGACTAGATAAAGAGGTAGAAGGTTTAGAATGATTTCCATAGAGGCTCACGGCGTACTTCTCAGTGCTCCTGTAATTCAAAGGCATGTCAGCCTCTGAACTCCTGAGAGGGTAGAGAGGGCTGTTTTCTGGTTTACTTATGGCCACCAAACAACCGCTCCATAAATTATCATGGATCTTATTATTGCCAAATGTAGGCAGTGGACCATTTTCGGTATGTTTTTCCAAATGCTCGTATCTCTACAATGAGAGACATTTTATATTTGTTGGACATTTTTTGTAAGTGTTGGTTCCAAGTTAGTTTACTATCTAGGATTAGACCCAGATATTTTACTTCCTCCAAACAGAGTCGGAATTTCTAAGACCTCCAACCTTTGTTTTCCGAGTAAAGGCTATCAGTTGTGCCTTGTCAGGATTTACCAACAACTTTTTCCATAAGAATCACAAAACACTGTTCCCATAAAACCCTTCATGCTAGCAAAACCGTTTTTGCCTTCTTTAATGGCGAAGAACTTTTGTGTTTCAACTGCTTGGCCTTTTTTTGTTTCGGGAGTATAGTGGTTTCATCGACAATTATGAAATGGCGTGAAAAGTCCTTTAGATTACAGCGAAAACGTGTAAAAAGGTCACGAGAAACACTCAAACGATTCAGTTTTTGGTCCTGTTGTAACAACCAGTTAGCCTAAAGACCAACGCTCGTCACCAAATGTAACAACCAGCATGCCTAAAGACCATTTGTAACTACTGATAGGTATTTAGCTACTGTTGTTAATATACTATTAAGGGATTAGGGCAGCGACGTCACCAGCCAAAGGTTCCTGGAGTCCTGAAGGAACATCCATTCGCCAGTGGCAAAATAAAATAATAAAAGAAAATAATAAAAATACAAAAAAACATCCCTTAATAGCATATGTCGAGCGGTTTTGGCAACTGACTTAAGACTCTCAAGTCCTTAAGGGTAGGAACGCCGAGGCTTAACATGCTCGGAATATTTCTTACTGGTTTTTGGAAAGAGGTGAGAATAAAATAGGTTAATAACAATAACATGTATAGTTAAATATAAGTAAAAAATGAATAACAAATTTCAATAAATCAAAACAATCTCTATTCTAGTCAAAACCATGAGAGTAATCGAGTCTTATCAAGAGTACCTTTTTTAAAGTAAATGAGATGCGCAATCTAAATTTCATACTCAAACTCCTTTTCTTCCATTGGCGTAGAATTTTTAAAGGTGCACTTATTTGAAAAATCAAGTTCTACGCCTATGTATTATTATCGGACAAAATTTTAATACCATTTTTTTTGCCACATAAAACTCTACCAATATACCAAATTTCAGCAAAATCGCATATGCCGTTTTAAATTTATATGGGAAAAACGATTTAAAAATTGTAACTTCAAGGCCCTCTGGAGCCCAAACGAAGCAACTTTGTACTAAGGTAATTTTACTTAAATCGAATTATTTTGGTATATGTGGTATGTTTTTGTAAAGACCTTTTATATTAAGCTCTTTACCATATTCAAGTAAGACACACTGTAGAAAGTCTGCTTTAGTTACAGAATAACTTAAAGCATGGAGTTTGTCTAATCGCAGATAATTAGGAACAATTATTGAACCTTCTTGAACCCAACAAACGCCAACACTTATAATGCCTAGCGCCGCTTGCTAAAATGCTTTAGCTTGAACGACGATCTTTTAGCGTATTATTCCAATTAACGTAATAACATGATTCGCAAGTGGAGTGCCTATTGCGTCAACACCTGCGTGAATGCATGCGGGTGATAATGACAACGTTGCGGTGGACTATTATTTTGGTATTTACGACTTTATTTGGCCGTGCCTTCTATAATATAACTAGTGTTTCGGATTTAAACACACGTTTATGAAAGGCAGAACTGATTCATTTGTTTCACATTTATTCACACGCAACGGTATGCAATTTTATGATGCAAATTGTTTATTTTTAGACGTATTTTTTTAAATTGACAATGGCCAGTGATGGACAAACCTTTGTGACCCATTTGTTTAAAGATTATGAACGCATTCTTCAATTTTAAAGAATTACTCGTGAAATCAAAACACAAGAGGTCCATCATTAAATAATTGAATACCTATAGTCTCAGACTATATTACAGCCTGAAGAAGTTTAATGTTCCCCTTTAAATATTTTGAGTCAATTTTCAGTATAGTTGGGAAACATAATATAAGAGATTGAATATATTATTCGGTATTATTTATTAATAACCCAATTTAATGTTTTATCAAGCAATAAGATGGTAGGGATTAATTAATAAATAATAGCGAAGTAATGACATTTGACATTTTATGGATTGGTCGTAATTTGAACCGAATTTAATGGTTGTTTGATTTGCATGATTCTCTTCTTTATAATTTGGTAAATACAAATTTTTAAAATGTTCTAAGAGAGTTTAATTTTAAGTTTTATCAGTTTTTAAAAAAAGTTCGTGATTTTCGAAAGGATTCCTAGAATTCTCGCCAGATGTTAACCAGTCGTCAGTAATTCAAAAATCAAACTATGTATATTTTCAATGAAAGGTTTTTTCATTTTCGAAGCCATATTATTAGTGAAACTATATCCTAACGTCTACCACTCTATATTATTGATTTTAAAGAAAATCCAGTCCTCGCTTTATTTGCATTTCCCTTTAAAATCGCACACTATTTTCAAAGCAAAACTGTTTCAGAAATTCCAAATGGAAATTGGACTTTCAAATTATTTCGTGTTTCTACTCTAGTTTGTGGTGAAGTTCAAAGTGCACAGATGCTTTTCGTAATTGTTGATTATTTCTCGAATAGCTACTACCAGGATGGCCGATTTCCCTCTAAAATGTTGGTAAAAAGTTCGCTTGACCTCGACAGTAACGCTTACGGTTAAACTTCGTTAAATTAAACCGTCGGTACAGTCGGTAAAGTCGGTAAAATAGGACACTACTAAGTAAAAAATGACGGACTTCAAAATTTGAAGTAACTTTTTCCCATTTTACAGCTTTTACTTAGAAGTAGAATAATAAATAAATTTAGTGAATTCTTGTTGTAAATAAATGCTTAAAATACATTTTTTTATTTATAATGACAATGTAATTACATGATGTATTCCATTATTCTAATTTTAATAATGTTATTATTTCGCATTATACTTTTAAACAAGTTATTAATGACACATATAAAAATAAAATAAACTACGATTTATTGTTATTTCCTGAAGTAAGTCATGGCATCACAAAATAATTAAATCCGTTATATTAAAGCTCCTGTTTGAAAATATTAATTAGATATCTCAAATAATGACTAAGATAAGAGCAGGTGAAATTTTTAAGAAGTTTACCAATAACAAAAATGTTAAGATACGCCAATGGTGTAATTTAGGTTAGTCTCAATGGCAAACAGTTTTTAAAAATAATGGACTCCCTTAAAAGAGTTATAAGTAACACATTTTGACAACTGACAGAACAATTTTAATAAAATATTTTTAAGCAAAAATGTTCAATAAATTTGAATTTGCCATGATGACACATAATAGATTAATCAGTTTTAATAAAATTATTACTAAAAACTTTAAACAAAAATCATTCCGATATCTTAATTAATAACGAAGATATCAGGGGGTGGAACTTTTAAGTGGGTTATCATCTATACTCGTCTGACGGGCACTGGCAATAGCCAGAATGGTCTGGCAGTTGTAAGTATGTTGATAAAATAATTCAAATAATATTTCTTATAAAAAAACACGTTAATTTTAACAATTTGTTTGATAATTTCGAAAATTTTAATGTAGATGTCGCAACCGCAATATCCCTGCCGAGATCTCTGCTAAATCATTATTTCTTTATTCAGCTTAAATAATACATCTATAAATGTTTAGCCTTGTGCTGAACACTTTACTCAAAATAATCGCTAGCTCTTAGATTATGACCACTGACCACTTTTGTATGATTCTCTGTTATTCTCTCATATCTGACATTTTAAATAAAATAGCTTCTTCCTGAAACCACCTAGGTTTAAGAGTCTTCGAATTATTGGATTTATTTAGCAAGTATTTCTCGATTATTCTCATAAGTAGCTTTTCATTTAAATGAAACACATGTATTGTGAATTTTTATTTGTAAAAGAAGGGCCCCTAAAATCAATGGTAAGTTCAACATGTCAATGCTTTACTGCAAAACAAATGACCAATAACTAATAATCAATAACGTTGTTTTCATTTAGGCCTTTATTTATTTATGAATTTATTTAATTGGTCAATTAATATTTAATTAAATAGCTACATCTTTATAATACATTAATAGGCTGTATACTTCCGAGAAATACAACGTACCAGCGTTATGTTCGCATCACCTTTCTGAGACTTAAGTACCTCCAGGAGCCATCACCGAATCTTGACATACGACATACACCCATTGAGCGATTGATTCACAATGAATAATATGTGTAAGTCGTTCTACGCCCATAATAAACAACGTACAAAATGCCAAGCCATATTGCCACATCTAATACAAAATACTTGATATCCAAATTAACATTACTAGGTTTTGGAATGTATTAAAAAAAAATTTAAAATTTAAAAAACCGACTTCAAAAACGTGCAGATGCCGTCACCACATCTTAACCAATTTTACATGGGACCACCCTTGTGGTACCCCCTTACTAACAAAAAAAGAATCATAGAATCGGACAAGATGGTAAAGCATTATCGCTAAACATACATAAAAAATAAAGAGTTTGAGGATTTTCCCATGGATTCAATTATTAGATTTTAACCAAATTTATATGGGACCACCCCTGAAGTATCCCCTTTCTCACAAAAAGAATTATATATTATATATTATAATAAAACAGAAGTCTGGCAACGCCTAACTGTCTTATACATTTTTTAACACAGACTATTTTCAACTACATTAAAACGTAACAATTAAAAGATTACACCATTTTTAACATAATGGTTACTTTATCAAGTGTTCAAAATGTGCTTTATTTGTGAGTTGACAGTACCCTAATCGATGATAGAGTGCATTTACCACATTTCTCCATGATTGTTTTATTTATTTAAGACCTTCCAGACTACATAAAATCATGTGTTGCATATGGTTGAACTCGTATTGAATAGGAGATTCCAATAATGACTTAATATACGGGGTGATCAATTTGAAAAACCAATGTGACTAATAATATAAGAGAAACGGAAAATTTGGCAACATTGCAAATATCAAATCTGGAATCTTCGTATCCCAAAATAGGTGTAACCCAAATTTTGTACAATTAGGACTAGCAATTTACGAGATAATTGGCCGTTTCCAGACTTATGGGCCACTCCATATAATATTGTACTCTCCAACCACTTATAACCCTAAAACAGGGATGCCCTAACTATTTTGGACAAGAGACCCCTTTTCCAAAATAAATTGATACCTCAGAATCCCATACCCAAATTACTTTAAAAATCCTATCTCTAGTTTTTTTTCCTATTGATATAAAATACTTACCAATGTAAAAACTTTGCGGTTGGTTAAGTGAGTAAACTTGACATCATTTTCTCATCAAAATTTAACAAAATAAATAGTCATACAAATTACGTAAATATAGCAGGTAATTATTAAAAAAAAAAAAAACATTAAAATCGCAAAGTAAAGATAAAAATATAAAACATTTATTGTGATGGATGAACCTGGTGACTTTCTACCAATCTAGCTATAAAACTACAGTGACGACCAACCATAGGTGGTGCACCATCAGTCGCAACAGAAACAGTGTTCTTCCATTGAATAGCTTTGTCAATAAAAAACGTTCCACGACCTGAAAAATCGATTCTCCTCTCGTATCAGTCTCTAAATAAGTGGCAGAAAGCAGTTTTTGGCACATATTTTCATCTTTAATATATCGAACATATCCTAACAACAAAGCTTCATTGGCGGGTAATGAGAAAGAATCTGTTAGTCTGTAAGAAATTGCATAAAATGTTTTCCACGTCACAGCCCATCTCGTCTATTTGTCTCTTAACGGTGGTATTGCTCAAAGGAATTATCTTTATAATATCATGTTCGGGCTTGTGTAATACATTGTTGAGGACCTCCGCTATGGCTGGTAAAATAAGGTGCTCTTCATCTGTATGGAGTTTCCCCGACTTCGCTATTAGTAAATTTATATAATAAGACGCTTGTAAACCATCAACGTCTTGCATATATAATGACGCAAACATCGTTCTTATGAATGGCCTTTTCTCTAGTTTTTCTTTAAGTGCTTGAAAGAATGACGAGGGCTTACTTTTTTTGTCAGCATGTACTCTTGATAAGTGGTCCTCCATTTTTAAAGGCTTCAGAACATCGTTACGAAATATTTTTTTACATATGAGACACATCGGCAAGTGTTAATTTGATAGAGATGGAATAAATCCAAACTTCAAGTAGTCCAAGGAGTCAATATTGACCACTTCGGGAATCCCTGATCCATATCATAAGACATTATCTATTTTATCATATCTTGTTCAGTTCTGTTTCATTACGAATCCTAACTCGGGAAACTCTTAATCTTGACTGCATAGATTTTTGTTTATGTCGCACCCGATACGCCATTATTTTGATTAAAAAGTTGTGGTTGACACACCATGGAAGCATTGCCTCTTACTACCATATTTAGATCAGATTAGATATTATAATTATCGTAGCAGACATCTATTTGCTTATTACTAGTTATTTTAATACCATAATTTATTATTTTCTTACTTATTAATAACGAATAAATGAATATAGCCATTATGAGAGTTGCAAATATTTATGATATAGTGCAATAAAAATAAATTCTTATTAAAGACAACAACTTATTAATTAATTATTATGAACGTTTTATCTAAATTCAAAGACACTTGCAACTATTAAAGAAACGCTAAAGGTCATTTATTAGTAATGAACTAACAAGCAAAAATTATGAATTGCTGTTTTTCAGTATTGTATTAGTAATTTTTAATTAACCTTCAATTTATGTTGCACTTGAATCTGTTGCTTTAATACAAAATATTGTTTCTTATCGTTTTTAAATAATGAATTATTGGTTCATCTGCAATTTGACCATGAGTCTAAATGGCTTTTTAATTGCAATTTTATATTCGAATTTTGCGGATGCACATCAAATGCACCCACCTACTTAGCTAGTGATTTATTAACACTTTATAAAAGATGAACTTTTTGATACTTTGAAAAGTTTTATGGCTCCACAATAATTATTATTTATTCAACTAAGTCATACAACATAAATATAGATGTGCATATTCAAGTTCTCTCTATTCAAAAAAAAAAAAAAAAAGAAGAGAATGAAAAAGAAACAGTTCAGAATACAGATATTATGAGACCCTCAACCAATGGAAGGATATATGATAAAGATATAAGAAAATAGAAATTAATGGCGAATCAGGAGTCTAAGAAGAAGTAGAAAAAGCAAGATATTTTAATTAATTCATCAGAAAATCTTGTAATTAATATACAAGGTCGGGAACCTAAAACGAAACAATTTAAATATATTGAAGGTATCTTTTTTGATTTTTATTTCAAGAGGCCACTTTTCTATAATATCCTTATCTACCGTACATCACTCTTATATGGCAAAAGAGTTGGCATCCCCAATATTAAAAAAAAGCAATAGCATGCACTAGTGATGCACCACTAATTATTTGTTTTGCACCACCTTCCTTGAGAAACTACAGATATTTCTTTGTAGGGGGAGGTGGCCAAACAAAAAAAAAATATTGTTCGTTTACTCATTTTTGGAATTTTGGCCACTTCAGGTTACATCTCTGAATTTCAATAAACCAAATATTACTTTATAGTCGCGTCAAATTAGCATTTTACCTGCAATTTTTTGCGGAGAGATTCGATTGAGATGCAGTTTTCTGCAAAATGCTCAGGAAACCGTCTATAACAAAAGGTATATCTAACCTCTGTACGCTCGCAAATTCTTAATTGTTTATTTAACAAATGAGGCATTTTTGTTAGAGTGTTGATGAATATATGGCAAATGTCACACACGGTTCAACGAAAATGTCTGGAAAATGTTCGTTCAGGGGGTTTCGAGGTCCCTCTTTATCACTTTAGTGTCAGATTTATTATTTATTACTAAATTGTTGTAACTTGGCTAATTAACAAATGAAAAACTCAACTCTCGAAATTACTAGAAAACAGGAATTTTTTCCAGCATTTCTGGCTTGTTAAGGCGGAACCATCTTGTTCCAATGGTTCGCTCCAAAAAACCAGAGATATCGTAAAAAATTCCGGTTCTTTACCGATTTCGGGCCTTGAGTTATTAATTTGTTAATTAGCGAGGTCGCAACAATCGAACAATAAACAATTATGTTTGCAAAAATCTTGTGCCGATGTTTAAGAAATTTACTGAAAAAAAGGCCGTTCCTACTGATTTTTATAACAACTTATTTAACAATAGAATTAGGTTAAAGAGGTCATTGTTTTAGGGTTATTACTGAAGTTATTAATGTTACTTTTAGTCAATTTAGTCACGTGAGATATGAATATTATTAAAGACTCTGCGTATGAGTAGGTAATATGATATGACTGATATTTAGATTTGATTTCAACCTTTATTTTGTAATTTTAATATAATCAACATGTATGGAATTTTTAACACGGACACTACCTTGTAATTGGTATTTACACCAATTTTGAATCAACCAATCCCAGCTTAAACAACTTATTTGTATATTGTTCATCATTGATTTAGAATATTTTTTCCGAATTGATATAATTAATCGTAGAAATTAAAATATTTGTTAATTAAGGGGTTTTTGCAGTGAGCCTATCCTAATCTTAATAAGTATTTAATACAAATTTTCTTTTAATTTGACTTACAAAGTGACATTTTTGTAATCGCAGCGAGTGTCCAAATGATCTATCTACTTTGAGTTACATAAAGTTGAACATTATGTAACTGGTTATGTCATAAATATGTTTATGATTGCGTAAAGAAAATAAATAAAATAAACCTTTTTTTTGAATAATTTATATTATTTCAAGAGCCTAAAGATAGCCTAAAAATGTGGTGTAGTTGTTTTTAGAAAAAAGCTTTAAAAAACCGAGGTGCTCTGCTGGATTCGTTCGAAGCACTCTGTATCTTTAAAAAATACAATTTTTTTGAAAAGTTTTATATTGTTTTAAGTTTTAACAGCCTAAAAAAAGATTAAAAACGTAGCATAACTAGTTTTCTGAAAAAAATAATAATAAACCGAGGTGCTCTGCTGACTTTGCTCCAACAAAGCACCGTGTATTATTTAAAAATAGCAATTTTTTAGTAAAGTTTTATAATATTTCAAGAGCCTAAAAATAGCCTAAAAATGTGGTGTATTTGTTTTTCGAAAAAAGCTTTAAAAAACCGAGGTGCTCTGCTGGATTCGTTCCAAGGTAGCAAATCAACCTGTATTTTTTAAAAATAACAACATTTTTCGATAGGTTTTATAATATTTTAAGAGCCTAAAAATAGCCCAAAAATATGGTGTCGTTGGTTTTGGAAGAAAGGTTTAAAAAACTGAGGTGCTCATCTGCTGACTTCGTTCGAAGCTAGCAGAGCACCTTGATTTTTGCAAAAAACGAGGAGCATAAAATTTTTGAATAGGGTATAAAAATAGCTTTAAAATAGCCTAAAAATATGGTGTCGTTGGTTTTGAAAAAAAGCTTTAAAAAAACTGAGCTTTTTGAAGTTTGGCTAATATCGAGAAAAAATATTACCGAGAAAAATAAAGCTCTTGAGGATAATATAGTGAATTCTTTTAGTGAAGAGCATTTACAGAAATATAGGCAAGATATAATAAAAAATGTTTCTCAATTTTGAGGTGAACTGGCAAATAATTGGGAAGCATCATCTAGGAATAAAGATCGTTTCTTAAAAAAAATGAAAGTTGGTTACAATGTGAAGTACCACTTATCAATGTTGAATACGAAAGCATGAGTTCAGCATCAACTTCTCAGGTAGGTCGACCATCCCTATCATTTGAAGAGAGTAGTGAAAAAACTAAAAGACGCAAAATAGAACAACTTCGCTCAGAAGCCGGTAACGCCGAACTTACATATGCGCTAAAAATGAATTAACGGGCCGAAGGGAAACACGATGCTGTAAAGATTCTTGGCGAAGCATTGGAAGCAAGTCCAAACCGGGCTGCCAAAATGTTGCATGCATGGCAGGAATCGCATCGTAAACCGATTAAATGTACAAGCGATGAATCTTTCCCTGATGATTGAGGCCAAGTTAACGAAACATCAGTATAATTTAATTCGCTCACAAGCTAAAATAAAAATGCTGACATTTATCCAGCCTACAACCACGTTCGATCTGCGAAAAAAATAATGTTTTCCTAAGTCTGAGTCGATTATGATTTCTCCAGTGGTAGCGGAGATTAAATTACAAGATCTTTTGGATTACACAGCTTTCAGAATATTACTGGTTCAAGAGGATGTGTTTGACCAAATTTCGTTGGACAATATTTCCCAAGAATTAAATCTAATCTAATATCTGACATTTTCATTACTTCACTTGTGCCCCTACAATTAAGTGGTAAAATACAGATAGGTCGGAGTCTGTTTTATGGCAAAATCCTCGACCGTCTTCTGTAAGATACTGCAGACCGATAAAAATTCAGTTCAAGAAAGAAACTGCAGAACTTTCCCAAGAAGAAATTCGCTGTATCGATGAACAAATTAAAAATCTGATACCATATGAAGTGAATAATAAGGGAAAACTATTTTTATTAAAGTACACCATGCTACTGACTATGGTTGACGGAAAAATATGCAATGCTGCTTCGTTTCAAACGTCTTCGCTCTCTTGCTAATATGTCACGCAACCCCTAAAGAAATGAATCAGATTGACAGAGTCGAAGCTAAAAATGTGAATAAACAATCATTTCGCTTCGGATAATCAACATTACATGCGTGGATTAGGTTTTTTGAATGCCTGTTGCATGTTTCCTATCGATTACCATTTGAAAATTGGCAGGCCCGAGGAGGTGATAAAGACATGTTAAAGGCTAGGAAAATGGAAGTTCAGCAGCAGCTGAGGCAAGAACTAGGACTACCAGTCGACCAAGTGAAACCTGGAAGAAGCGGAACAACAAATGACGGTAACACAGCAAGGAAATTTTTTAAATACCCAGATATTGCTGCCCGTATAACTGGTATTAACTACAGTTTAACTAAACGTTTTGGAACCTACAAGCATTGTCATTGGGATACAAGGTTGATATTAAAAACTTTGATCGCTATGCAAAAGATACAGCCCGTTTGTTTGTACAAGAGTATCCTTGGTTTTATATGGCTGTGAGTGTGCACAAAATTTTAATTCATGGTTCTGCTATAATTGACCATGCAATTCTGCCAATCGGACAATTGTCTGAGGAGGCACAAGAATGCACAAACAAGGATATTAAAATGTTTCGAAGAGGTCATACTAGGAGAACATCCAGAGAAAATACAGTAGAAGATTAATTAAACTGCCTTCTTGTTTCTTCAGATCCCTTTATTACTAGCTTGCGAAAATTGCCTAAAAAACAGAGTGGCCATCTTAGTTAAGAAGTTTTAGACCTGCTTTGTGCTCCTGAAGAAGTCGGCTCCGCTTCAGAAGATATAGAACAAAGTATGGGACAAATATTATCTTCTGATAATGATAGTTCTACTGACAATGACTAATTTTAGTAACCAACTATATTTTTCATGTAAACAACAATTCTCGCAGCATTTAAATAGGACTCAAAGTCGATAGCTGTAGCAAAAAATTAAAGAAAAATCAAAATTCAAAAAAACATTGCTTATAATGTGTCAACCACTACCTTTAAATAGTGTCAACATGGTGCCTCATAAAATTGCCTTCTACAGGACAGGCGCTAACTAATTTTAACCTAATTGTACCTAACTGTATATAAAAACGTTAAAATAAATAAATTGAAATTAAAAAACAAAAAATGGGAACGCTCTTCTCCGTTGGTCCAGTGCTTATGATGATGGGAGGACAGTATTCCACAAGTCGTGGGTTCAAATTCCACTCGAATCGGAATTTTTCAAATTCAATTTTCCAATTTTTCTCTGGTTTGTTCTCGCCCTTTGGGGCTCAGGAATTTATTGCTTCCTTCATTATTTTTTCATTTGTTTCTACAATTTTATATTATAAAAAATGCGTTATTAATGCCTAATCGATGTTATTAACCAATAGTAGATTTATAAATCGTTACTGTGTATGTATAATATGGTTGTTTCTTGCACTAGATACACAAATTACCATACCACTAGCACAAATGGAGTGAAATTGTTACTTAAACCACTGATTTTTTAGGAAAAACGTGATTTCAATTAAAATAATCTAAATAATTGGAATAGTTGGTTCGTAAAACACATCACGAGTTAAAAACCTTGATGTTTTGCAAAACTACCATGCTTAACCAACACATGACTTTTGAATTAATAATAGTGCCATAGCTTTTATACCGTACTAAACAAAACATTATAGTTACCTAAATACAGATTTTTTCATATTTAAATGTTGAACAGTTAAACTCTATTTCAATATTAATGGTAGTTACACTTTTTTGGTACACAATTGCACAATACTTATTTATAAATTTAGCGTTTATTCTTTTTTTGTAGAACTTAGAAATTTGCTGCAGACACACCAGCGGTGGAGCGCTGGATGACGTAGAAAATTCAAATGTCATATATTTGATTAAATAAATAACTTGACCTAAGCCTTCATAGCTCAGCTTGTTAGCGCGCTCAACTTTGGATTTATCGACCCATGTTGAATTTCCGATAAAAGTAATATATTTTTTTTATTTTGGAAAAAAATACGACTATTAATGCTGTTCATTAATTTAAATACATCTTATTTATCATAATATAACCCATAAAGTTAGACAATGCGGTAATCTTACCGCTATTCGTTTTGTACTATTTGTATCTCTTTTTGAGGTCATGTTTTGTAACGGTTTTAATCGAGCGTTAAGCCTATAGTATAGGTTTTGTTCGTCCATAAAGTATTTCTTTACTTATTTGCTTAAAATGAAACTTATTCGACTAGTCAAAAGTTTTCATACATTAAGCTTCCACCCTGTATCACCGTTTACATTCACACAACACACATTTATATTATCCAGTTCTCAGCAGTTTGAAATTTTAGAAATTTTATACTTAGTGTAATATTTTTACAAGATTTAAAATATGTTGAACATAAATAGGCATAGGTAAACTCGTTATAAGATACCTTCCTTGTGTAAATTGTAATTTCCATGCTAAAAGTTACCTTTACTATCCCTCCTTGTTGTGTTCACAATAGTCTTTGAAGGATAGCACATTTCGTTTAACTGAAACATGATGTAATTAATGTGGATATTCTAAATAATTTTTACACACACACACGCAGTATTTAAGCCCAAGTCGGGAAGGCTCCCATCCTGTTTTACTGGATAGAAACCTGCCTAACCTCACCACACCCCCCTGATATCTTCGCTACAGGCATTTGTTTAGTATGCCACTTCTTCTAAAAGGGCTGTCAGTTAGACCTGCGAAAGCTCTCCCAGTATCCATTGGCGACTAGGAGGACATTCTCCTCTAGGTGGGTTGTCGCCAGTTGCTCAGTCCTTGTCTGATTCACGTTTTTTATTCTAAAAGAGAATACTGAAAAAGAATGCTGTAAGAGAATCTTATGATCTATTGAGAGTCTTCAATTTTTGCACCTTCCTTGGTTCGGTCACTCTCCGCCATAGTCCAGCACTTTGCGCGGCCTGGCGTGTCTCCTATAGTCCGCTCTCTCGTATTCTGCTAGTTCGCGTAGTTCCATATTCGGGTGAGTTCTTAATTTCTCGAAGGTGTCAGTGGCCTTCTTGTGTATGAGGTCTAGGATCCTTTCTCGTGTATCGGTATGCATTTAAGACCCATTTCGGGCTGATGTGTTGACTTTGAATCTTCTTTCTGTTTGTCCTACAGGTGAATCTCCACGCCGCGCCGTCGGGGCATATAATAATGATACTCTCCCTAATGTAGCCCATTACTAGTGAAGCTTGGGCTTGTGCGGGGAAAGGGACGGCTATTATTATTATTTGCCGTGGCGCTCCGGGGTGATTTAAAGATGATTGATGGTGCCATTTGACTTACAGGTGAGGAAAACCCGGAAAACCTCACCCACCATCATCGAGACGGTAATGTATGTCATATCAACAGAAATTGAATTTCTATTAATACGGCACACATCAAATCCTATACCGAACCATGCATTTTAATTAAAAATCCACATGGTCTGGTCTGGGATTCGAAGCCCAGCAGTCTCTGACACATAAACTTGCTTATAAATAAATATAAGCGCGTTAGACTGCTACACCACCGACCCGATGTGTCATCAGTATAGGAATTATTACTGTCTAAATGAGCCTCAGTTTAGTTGTCAGTAGGAATTTGCTCTTGCGTCCTATTAAGCAATTTAGTCTTGCTCTAGCTTGGGCAATAATTTTCACAAGCACCAAACAACAATTTATACTCGTTGAATCAGTTTATTAGATTATATTCGTTGGATACCGAATTTCAAAATAAGTGGGATTATATTTATAGTTGTGAGTGACTGCTAGACAGCTGTCAGATTATAGATAAGTATTACAGCGAATACTTACAGCTTGGTAAAGTCGTTCGCAGTTCATTGGTTGTATTTTGATGTTTTATTTGTTTGGGATTTTATTGGGTGTACAAGGATACCAGCATGGGTACTGTTAACGGTTAGTTTTATTTTCGCAGTGGCGCAGGGTGTCACTTGTGAACCTTACTTGTCCGGGAGTGATAATTGCCTGAAAGAGGTTTTATTTACGATAATTCTGTACAATCGAGGTTTCGACTTTAAGTTAAAGGAAAACGAAACTACGCGTTGCCTTTCTAATGGTGGCTTGAGTTGAAAATTCATCAAGAGATGCATTTCTAGTTTTTGTGATTTTATGGAATCACCCCATGCCGGGGAGCATTAGAAAAGTAGCTCAATATTTTAAGAAGCACTAATGGTAAAGTTGAATCTGGTTAACGTTATTTTTGTGATTGTAAAGTGTCGGCTTCTTAACTCGTGTTTGAGGAGAATTGAATTTGAAGTTCAGCCCATTGGTAGATGTAGCAGCAGTGTCATATTGAAGGCCGATCGTAGTTCAGGCCGTATATTCAAGAGTACACTGGTTTTAAGAAGGTTTTAGCAGATTTTTCTGTGTTTTTGATTGAAGATACACCCTCTGGGATTAAAGGCTTTTTCGACCCAGTGTTTGTACCCGGTGTTTGGTCCCAATGTTTGGAACCAGCGTTTTAGTTTGATATTGAAGTATTGAAAATACTGTTTGGTACCAGTGTTTCGACTGGGAACTGATGTTACTGATTAGGACAGTGGTTTTTTCTACTACTGAAGATCATTTTATCTGGGGTTTGGAACGCCTCGTCTACATTGCTGTTACTACAAAGATTTGGCATCGTACGACTACAGTGCCACAGGCGGCATCTTTTGCCTGTCAACATCACATTCTAGGAAATAAGTGAAACTTGATTTTATTTTTATTACTTTGGCGTATGTTTTTGAAGTAACATTTGGCCTACGACTAATACGTATATGTAAATGTATATTTTATTATAAGACATTAATTTGATATTATTAGGTATATCTTATGCTATTTTATGTGCTATTAGGGGCCAATGACGTTTTTTTTATTTTATTATAGTTCATATAATACATCATTAGGGCGATTGGGTATTTTACCTTAAGATGCTGTTTCTTTATTAAATTGAAGTTATTGATAGTATTATTTTAGATTATAAATCTCTGGGTATTTAAATCTGTTTATACAGAAACTAATGGTTTTTTATGACTAGATGCGGTTAACTTTTCTTCTGGTCGCGCCTGACATGTCGTTTGGCTTGGATTCAACGCTAATGACCGTGAAGTATTGACATATAATTTTACTGGGTTCATTGAACCAACCCTGTTTAGTTTCTGGAAACTGCTAAGGCATTACATATATTGTTAATTAATTTTGGGGTTAATACAGGCCTATATATAAATATGTAAGTAGGACAGTGTTATTTATTTTTGATACGAATTACATTATTGGAGGGCCATTATTAATACAGGTATTGTGAGGGTCATTAACTCGGGGTAAGGGAAAAGACAAAATGTTTTCCGATTTGTAAAATAAACAAGATCTAAGTTAAGTTGTCTTTTTATTTCCTATTTATTTGGTGGATTTAAAAGTAGGGCTTTCTGGATTTAAAGAACATCAAAAATATTGTATTTCTCCCAGATTACAAAGTAATCACCTACTCCTATTTCCACTAGAGGGAACCGAAGCCACAAGGTTGACATCTGGGACAACCGAACTTTTGTGTTACAGTTTTCAGGTGTGAAGTTTTTCCTAAGATTTGTTTATAGAATCACTGTTCTGCGGAAAATATAATACATTCAGACGTTGTGTGCTTGGACCGTATCTTGTTCATCGCAGTATATACACCGGACAGCTTGTTTTCTCTTGTGCATTATATTTAGATGTATTCTGGTTCAATTATTATTATTCCTATGTCCACTCGTCTTGTTAGTTTCTTTTTTTTACTTCCTTTGCATCTTTTACATCTACATACACCAACCGATACTAACTTTTTAGAATATTTCAAATGTCTAGACTTTGGCATTTAGTTTTCCATATCATTGAAAAACTTTAACTTTATTTGACTGTAATTTATAAAATTATAATTTCTAAACTACAATTTACCCATTAAATTAAAATATTCTAACAAACGAAATGAAACAACCTGTATCTATACTAGAAGTACTGGCGCTAGCGCGGCTTCTTAGAATCATCTACGAGATGTACGATAATAAACACGTCTTCTAGTGCACTTAATCATTTCGCTCTAGTCAAGATATTAGCCAAGCATTAAATGCAGGTCGAGACATCAAGCTGTTTTTATAGAATTTGATAGATTTTAATTCATATATTAAGGAGATTAAACCGTTTACATTCACAGTCGGAACGAGTTAAATTGATACGTCGAATTGCTATCGTATGTAGTGTTTTAAAAACGTATCTGCATAGAGATTTTAATGGTAATCAATAATCTGAATGGCCAAACATTACTAGGACTTGCTAAAATAAAAAGTATTAAAACATTGTTAAATAAAATTTTGTGAATTAATTTAGGTTCATTACTCTCCATTACTAAATTCAATTTTCAAAAAGGTAACATCACTCTCCATCGCACAGTCAGCATTAGTAATAACTACATTTAAAAGGTTATAGGTAGTTGAAGTAACTCTAGTTGAAGAATCTGTAATTTGACATATTAGTTTATTAACATAATGATCTACAAAATTTAAAAAAATATACGTTAAAATCTCCACCACAATTCCATCAGTACTGGAGTAAATTGGGCTAAATATATCTTCAATTTGATCAATGAAGTTGCCTTAAAATTTACCATAGCATTAGAAGATGTGGCTTTTACAATTAACCACGAAAAACAAACATAATTCATGTTTAATACTACATCATTCTTTTATAAATAATTTTATACACAAACGGATACTTCATTGCTTTTTTTTTTTTTTTTTTTTTTTTTTTTTTTTTTTTTTTTTTTTTTTTTTTTTTGATGAAATTACAAAATCTAATTTTTTTTGGTATATCAACTTAAATGAAAACTTTGTAATTCTCCAAACTTAGTTTTCAAAATTTGTTAATGGTTTAAATGTGAAATATTTCCTTATTTTAAATTTTACATTATATAGAAGTTAAATGTTTATTTTTATTTTCACTTTGAAGTAATACACTTTTTAATAGTTCTAATAATGTAAATGCGTTCGCAATCCGGCTAATATCATAAAATTCCAATATTTAGCAGTTTGGCCATGAAATACTATTAATAATTACGCGAACAGAGCCATTTACCTTGTGCTTTATAATGATTGAATTTTAATCTCAATATTGTACTAATATTAACAATCAGCTATCACTCTCCACTACATATTATTAGCCCAGTGCCGACATTTTGGTTGTAAACATATACTTAAACAAATGTGTGCTTAGCAGCTTAATTATTGGGGTCAATTTAAAATCGGTTGAGATACAAAACCCTTAAAAGCGTTGTTCAATAGGTTATTATGTACAAATCTAACCTAAATTTAAGCTGCGAGCTTAGTGTGCATCCACATACTCGCAACAGTTAAGCAGTGATTCTCCGGTCACGTCGTGGATGGGTGACCGCTAGGAGGTTCCACCATGGGCCGTGTCACTATGGGACTCATCCGACTAGCGGTTAACCACCGACGACGTGAAATGAATGACGATGAATCAGGGAGTGAATTGTTGAATGAGAAAGTAGTAGGATCTTCAAATGGTGGTACAATAAGCCGCAGGCTGCAGTGCCGCCAGGCTATAGACGGATCAGGGTGTAGCACGGGCGATCCGAAGGGTGTCTATAATGCCTATAATTCCCAGTTTACAATTATTATTGTGCGTTGCAAAAAATATTACGCCACTCATTTAATTAATACAAGAGTGTCCCTACAAGTACGAAAATTTCAAATAAAATTTAGTTTTTTTGTATAATATTTATTCACAAACAAACGGTTGAGAATAGACTAAGTCATTACGGTATTTATTTATACAAAAAATTTAGAAGAAAATTGCGATTAAAAACTATTATTGACAAATATTCCCGAAAAAAATCGCCCTGTAGGATAATTACACTTTATTACGTTGCCAATTGTTATACCCGAAAGGCGAATATAAAAGTTTTTTTCTCGTAATGCTTGAATAGTTTAAGTGGTGTGTAGTTATGTTCTAGTTGGTTTGTATTATATGAATTTTGTGGACGTTTTTAAATTAGTGAAATCTTCTTTTACAAATCCAGGATCCATGTTCAATACCTGCGTTCATTTTAAAAGATTGTTCAGCAGTATTAGCTCGCCCTTTAACTATTTTGATAAATATCTGCCTTAAATCCAATACAATTCCTTCGATGTGGAAATGTTTTAAAGTCTGTCCAATTTTTAAATCAAATCAAAAATTATAGGCCGATTTCTATCATTTACAATTTCTGCAAAATTCTAGAAATATTACTGGAACGTAGTATTTATCAACAAGTTTGTAACGCAATCTCAGCTCAGCAACATGGTTTTGTTAAAGGGCGTTCCACAGTAACAAATCTTTCTGTGATTACACAGCAAATAGCTGAAAATATTGATAATCGGGTCCAAACTGACGTCATCTATGCGGATATGACAAAAGCATTTGATAGACTTGCTCATAATATTATGATACAGAAATTCTGCGTATTTGGTCTTTCTAATAGTTTGATCACACTTTTTCAATCGTATCTCTCTCAAAGAACACAATGTGTTCAATTAAATGGATTCAAGTCTAACAAATATTGTGCCACCTCTGGTATACCGCAAGGTTCAAATTTGGGTCCGCTGTTATTTAATATTTTTATCAACGACATTGGTGAGGCTATAAATGTTGATTATTTCCTGTATGCTGATGACTTAAAAATATATTCAGCTATTGAAAATATTTCTGACTGTGAACGGTTGTCGGAAAATTTGAACAAAGTTGTTGAATGGTGCAACAAAAATGGCCTTACACTGAATCCCGTCCAATGTAACGTAATGTCATACACATTAAAAGCGCATCCAATTATATTCGATTATGTCCTTGATGGACGTTTGCTTTCTAGACCCAACTATTTTATGGATTTAGGGGTTACATTTGACCCAGTATTGTCGTTTAAATACCACATAGATAACATTTCAACAGCAGCAAATCGTATGTATGGATTCATAATACGAGTGGGCCGTGATTTTAAAAACACAGATACTATTAAATCATTGTATTTCTCATTTGTTCGATCTAAACTCGAATATGCCTCGTTTATTTGGGATCCTTATTATCAAATACACATTTGTCGGATAGAGTCCACAAAAAGGCGTTTCCTCAAATACTTAAGTTTTCGGGCAGACC
Organism: Psylliodes chrysocephalus; assembly: GCA_927349885.1. NCBI lineage: Eukaryota > Metazoa > Arthropoda > Insecta > Coleoptera > Chrysomelidae > Psylliodes > Psylliodes chrysocephalus. The sequence continues at coordinate 64,469,690 of OV651818.1, forward strand.
AAATGTATCCACCGATTGGTATTACTCAAAATGCTTTACTGACTAGACATAGATTGACAAGTCTCGACATAAGACGGAAGTACTTCTCCATAATTACCCTCTACAAAGTTGTTAATTTTAAAATAAATTGTGAAGCTCTTTTAGATATGCTTAATTTTAGAATCTCCCGCGCAACCTCTCGAAACACCGAATCATTTTACATAGCAACTCCTCGGACAAACGTTCTGAAGTTTTCACCTGTATATAACATGTGTAATAATTAAATAATATTAGTGAACAGTTGGATATATTTAATTGCAGTGTTAAAAACATACAAACACATTGTTTAAAATAATTTAGAATTTATTTACTGTAATTTTAGTTTAATTATCTATATGCTTTTTGTTAAACGGTTTTCTTCCAAATGTACTCCTGTTCTGTAATTGGGTTTAACCTGTTGAACAATGTATAAATAAATAAATACTTACAACAGATTTAAAAATAGAAATATAAATAAAATTGAATATACGGATTATTTTGAAGAATCGACACTAATCAAAGTGTCCCAAGGAAAGTTATTGTCCAACCAAAAAAAGACGAGCTGCGCTGGAACAACTTCACCTGTACTGAGCTGGATAGTCAACGGATTAAAACTTCGCAAGCTCCAGAAGAAGCCGACTACCTCATTGTGAGGATAGCATTAGAGAAGAGAGAGGAGTACGAGCACGTCCTAATCGCTGGAGAGGATGTCTATCTTTTGGAGCTTCTTAATGGATTGGGATCCAGAAAAGTGACAGGATTGGAACTGGTTGTGCGCAGTTCTCTTCAACATAATTCATTCGAGGAGAGTTCTCATTCGCTTTTCTCACTGGAATAGTTACACGCGTTCACTGGTAGCGACACCATCTGTGTCCTTTTCTGGCAAGAGAAAACGATCATATTTGGCATTCTTTCAGAATAGCCAGACCTGCTTAACGCGACTACTGCATTTCTGAACCATGACGCTACTCATGAGGAGATGCCTCGGCTGACAGCAAATGTCTCATGGTGCTGTGTGGTGGGACAAAAAACCACTATCTCCAGGCTTTGCGTTACGGGATATTTGTCCCATTTTCTGCCAACGTCATAATCCATCTCTTTCGTTTACACGCATCCAAATATTAATGTCCACCATTCCTACATAAACTACCACCATGTGCAGAAGTGGTTGGCAATAGAGAAATATATTGGAGATCCACAGTGACCAAGGCAGAAATTTTGAAAGTCAACTTTTCCGTGGAATCTGTGACAGACTAGGCATGAAGAAAACCAGAACCACAGCATTGCACCTACAATCCGATGAAATGGTAGAGGGAATGAATAAGACCATTGGCAAATATCTGTCAAAAGGGGTTTCAAACTATCAGAGAGATTGGGAGTATCTTTCGCTCTTTGTAATGGCTTATAGATCCGCTGTCAATGAATCAACAGGCCAAACACCAGCAAAGGTCTTGTTTGGGCGTGAGATGAAACTACCGTGCGACCTCGAGTTTGGATGCCGACCTGGAGAAGATGTAGCTGGTGAAGATTATGTGATCCAGTTACGAAGAAGAATGGACGACATGCATGAATTAGTTCGCTCGCATCTCCAAATCGCCAGCGACAGGATGAAGAAACGGTACGATACTTAAGCTACGGAGGGATGTTTCAAGGAAGTCGAAAAAGTCTGGCTCCATAACCCAAAAAGACAAAAGGGTTATTCTCCGAAGCTTCATAGGTCTTGAGAAGGTCCGTACCTCATCAAGAATTAAATAAATGAAGTAATTTACCGTTTAAGTAAGATCCCAAACGGTAAACCAAAGGTAGTGCACCAAAACAGGCTGGCGCCATTTGAGGGTGACCATGAAGAAGAAGTAAACCAACTTCAAGAAACACCAGAACTTGTCTTTGAAGAATTTATGTGTGTGTATGGAGGTACTGGAAAAGCCAGATATGGTGTTACGACCGAGCAACAACAAGATCTGCTCTCGTTTCCGAAAGACTACTCGCTGGTCCATAGTACTTCCCCCAGCATCAATGACGCACGAGGATTGGCATATGTGTTCCGTAAGAAGTTTGGTCGACTGGTAGAACTTTAATGTCAGTTACCAGCCCCTGGAAAAGCCTTGAAACTTCAAGACGGGTCGCTTTATCTTTTCTATTTAATAACGAAGAACACCTTTCGAGATCGATCCACCTATCAGGATATGTGGGAAGCATTACTCGGTCTAAGGGAACACATACTGGAGTCCAATGTACAGAAACTAGCCATGCCAAAGATAGAAGGAAATCAGCTGGATTGGAGGATCATTAGGAACATGGTGGAAGTAATCTTTCGAGATACCGGAGTCCAAATACTGGTCTGCAGCCATTCGCCCAGTACCCAGGTTACAGCGAAGACAGTCCCTTGTTACTTCCATGCAACTGGAAATTGTAAAAGAGGATTCAGTTGCAGATACAACCATTCCAGTTTAGTTTCGTAAGGAGGGGGCAATGTTATGTGAGCCATTTCATTATTCAGTCATGCTCTAACCCTCCAAGTCCCTCTCTGTCTTATTTGGCCTTTGAGGCTCAATTTGTCTGATTATTATACATAATTAAACCCCTTAAGACCAAACCTATGTGACGACTATGGTGGAGATACTTTCGCGAACATTCTTGAGTCAACGGGATAATATTTCTAGTCTATTCCAAATATAACGAGATATTACTAGTTTGGCGGAGAAGCTTCTGGAACCTCCACCATAATTTTAAATTGGTATATAAATATTGGTGAAGAAGAACGCGGTATCAGTTATTATATGGACAGTGAAGATAAATAGCGAACAGTTTAAAGACATTCGAAACATATATAAAATATAATAATAGTGTTATAAAATAAATAATTGTTTAAATAAATTATTAATAAATAAACTGTTGTTTAAAATAAACAAACATTACATTATTGAGTTGACCCTATAAGGTTGAAAACGTTTACAAGCTTTATCAAGTTTTGAAAAAATCTAATTAAAGATCCTGTGGTTTACATTCTTTTTTTAATAATTATTTCCTCGGCCTCCAAATATCTGAACGGAAAAATTTTGCTAAAGTAATTTGTAAATGTTTACTTTAAAATGGACTAATAACAAAATTTAACTGTTATAATCCATTATAAAATTCATACAGAGTTTCATGCTAAAATTAATTCAAATTTTAATATGATATTTATTCACCTACGAGAAAAAGAATTAATTAAGAAAATATACACATTTTCCAATAGTATAAAAAATAAAATAATAATTAACATATAAACAATTCATTATTATAAACATAATACATACTCGTATATAAGCAAGTAAAACGACTGAGAAAGGCCCACATCTACAGCAATGCTACGAAAATTTCACGTCTTTGGTTACGGGTTAAAATAATCTCAACAAATTTTCTGATTGAGATTCAAATAATAAAATGAAGAAAACAACTTGAAATAACACGAGAATAATGATTCAACGCATTAAAGATTCTGTAAGTAGCTCCTTGGATTGTATATGCTGTAATAAACCAAGATGATATCTCAATTACTCAGAAAACTATAAGGCGGTAACTTTCTTTAAACTACAAATAATTACGTTTATAAGTGATTGAGATTAAAACATTGGCTTAATTAGGAATTAAGGAAGTACGATACAGTGCTTGAGATGCGCGGCTTCTAACTTTGTTTATCAATAGTTAATTAGGGAGCTGCTGCATTTGTATCTGGGGAATTGCTTTATAAATGAATAATTTACTGATTGTTTAATTATGTTATGTCGGTAATGTAGAAATAGAATGAAATGTAAAATAGATATTCTTGTTAAATATTCTGCGCTAGCTAATTTTAATAAAGATTCCGTTTCACAACTGATTTTGAAACTTAAAAATAAATGCCTTATTTACTTAATGTTTAAAATATATTTAATAATGATTTTTTTTACTTAAATTATTGTTTACATTCCAAATTATAAATAATGACCTTGAACTTGAAACTATACTTCCCTTAAAGTATATTACATAACAAGTGTGGAAAGTGCAACATTTCGCACGAGTTGAAGCGGAAACTAAACGAGTGCAAGAAATACACTTACCAACGAGTTGTGTACACTATTTTTCCTACGACCACACACAAAATCCTTAAAAAAATGTCTTTTCTAAAAGAGAAAGTCAATTAAACCATATCACACATGTACTGAAAAGTACATCACACATGTGTTGAAAAGAATATCAACACATGTGTTGAAAAGTAAAAAAATCCTCCAAAATATTTTTCATTTTGTAACAGTAAAAATGACAAGAACTAATACAATGTTTAAAAAATATTTATAACTAAAGCAGAACAAGAACTAATATAACAATAAAAAAACATTTATAACTAAAACAGAATAGTTAATAAAAAATTACATCTAAAGTAGAGATAACTAATGGAATGGATAAAAAATATTTGTAACTAAACTAGAGATAACTAATATAATAATTAGGAAATGTTTGTAACTAAACTAGAGATAACTAATATAATAATTAGGAAATGTTTGTAACTAAACTGTATGAACTGAATAATTATTAATAATTTTGTTTTACTTTTTTTCTGGGACGTTATAAAAGTTAAAAGTAAAATTGTTATTATAACATTTGCTAAATTGCAGTGGATTTTGTAATGTTGCATTATTATTATTCTCAGTGGTTCCCCTAATATATGTGTTTATTGTCTCTTGTGGATCTACATTAATTTGTTGCTGTATAGATGAAGTACACAAACTTGCATTGTATCTGGGTTGTGTAGTTTCAGCATTTTGTTCAGAGTATTGTTCAATGTTTTTACATGCAACTTTTTCGTTGAATGTGCTTGTGCTGCGAATGGTGTTCATTATTTTATTAGCAGTCATTAATCTATTGCAGAATCATCTATGTACTACTCGGCCACGGTAGAGAATTTCAATCCTCCGTGGCGCTTTAATGCAGCAAGATCTGCTCCTACATCTACCAAAATTGTTGCAGAAGAACGCCTAAAGGTGTGGCCTGATATTGTTCTGGGTTCGGAAGATTTAAAAACTTTGCCACTACCTTTGGCATAGTGCCTATTTTGTTTATACCCACTACTTGTTGGGTCATTTTTTATTTTTATAATTAAGAAAAAACTTAAGTTGTGTGGTTGGTGGCCTAAGATTGTCATATTTTTTAAATATGGTATAAAACGGTCCAGTAATCGTGAATTTTCTGGATACTTGGTTTTTGTGTTATTTATTTTTATCACAGCTGCTGTACCCAAATCCTCTATATCGTTTATAGTCAACTGTGTGAGTTCCTGCTTTCGGCATGCTCCTGATATTCCAAGGATAAGTGCAACCTTAAATAATAAAACATACTCACACATTGAACAAAATAATAGATATTAAACTTGCTCACCGTTATAAATAAATATAATTCTTCTGAAGCTGTTTCTATGAAATTATTTATTTCTTGTTGCGACAGGACTTTGGATTTTTTTTGGTTTATAGCCATCACTTTTTCTCTTTAAGAATGCCTTTAATTTTAGGTACTTAGAAATATCAACATTGTGTTCAATAGACAGAGTAGTTCTCAACATTGAGTACTGTGTCCAAAAAGTCGAACTTTGTACTTTTGATGATAATTCATTTATATAGGCCAGTAGAACATTTTTAGAAAACGAACTCTTTATTTGTTTCCTTTGTCTCCATTTAATGAATTGATCTTAAGCATATTGATACCTTACTGTGGATTTAGCAGGCAACAATTTGAGCGACGTGTATTTAGCAGCTTCTGCTATTTCTGGAGGCGTATATTCGGAATCACTAGAATCCATTTTTTTTGCGAGCTCAGTACAATTTTACAATAAAATGAAATTTTACAAAATGACTGCTTGTGTGTTTGACAATTAATACCACTGCCTACTTAATGTAATTTTTCAAATTTTTAAACTTTAAACTTACCTGTTGGGTTTAGTATAATCACAATAGACATGAAGAATAAGTTTTCCTTAATTTTCTTTTAAATTCGTTAACTAGTAATCTTTATAACACTTAATTTTAAAGTTTGAATTATCTTGTAGACACTAGTATGTATTTGAACACAAATCACAATTAACTTTAAATATTTTCAAACTAATAGACGCCTACAGAAAGGTGTATTGTAAACACTAACATAAACATAACCTCAAAAATTCACATTATCGTATTTGAAACCGAAAATAACACTATAGAAAAGAAAAAGAAAATTATTTTCTTTCCAGAAGTACCTTTATAGAAAATTTTGTTTCAATATTCGATAAATAATAGTGAGTAAACTTGTTTTATTATTATTTTATAATTTTAAAAACCTATATAAAAAACTTTATTGCTCATTTGATATTATAATAAAAATTTGTAATGACAATTATAATGATAACTTTGACGTTATAGGTCATAGGACGATATTTTTTTACTTTTCAATACATGTGTCTTTTGCTATTTTTCAATACGTGTGTGATATATATTTAGGTACGCGTGTGATATAAGCTACTTTCTTAAGAACAAATAAGTGTGACAACTATCATTTTCGTATGTGGTCGTAGGAAATAGTATATTACATTACGAGTGACATTTTTCACACGAGTTTATTGCTAAAGAATCAGTTAGCTCACTCGCCCAGTTGAAAGTTCCAAAATAACATCCACTCCAGGGACACAAATTCAGGATACGCAGAAGACTGCTGTTTTATTATAGGCGGTGGTCATATATTGTATTATCTGAGTTGCGCAGTGTATAAACTGGAACATTGAGATCAAAAGTGAGCGATCTGATTCTTTAGCTATAAACTGTGGCATAGGAATCAAATTGACCGCGCCCTATGTTGGGTGTGTCGGACCTCTCTCTTGCAGCACCGTATAGTAATTAAAATATGTGCTCTAATTTCTAAGCCGATATGAGTGAAATCAGTGGCGTAGTCAGAAATTTTTCATGGGGAGGATTTCTGAGAACTATGGTGGGTTAACAAACAGTTAATAGCGATCAGCGCCAATAAGATAGTGGAAACAATGACGCAAAGGTCTTCCATGGGGGGGTTCACCACTGAGTTAAAAACATGGTCGACCTTCATGTTTAATATATATTTCAGTGGTGCGCATGACAATTTAGACGCCAGACTGTCAATTTCAAGCTTTTCACGGGCGTACTACGAGAAGTTAAATTATTTTTTATTAATGTTGTATTTTAATTAATGTTATTGAAACATTTGTTTTAGCTGTGTGTTAAAGATCAATTTTAAGTGATTTTCTTGGATTAAAAAGTGTTCTAGATGAATGTAATAAGTGTTAAATTTAATTTTGGTGTTACCTTTTAATGCATTTGGATACGAACCTGGCTATGTGGCATGATTTTGTTGATACGCTTTGAGCTTCCAGTTTAATATATAGTTAAGTGGTGGGGGTAGGAATAGGTAGGTATGTATTTTAAAATATTTAAGCCCATCAATTATTAAAAATGTTGCTCGACGATTTTCAGGCATACAATTCCCCGTCACTTGCAATTTAGTATTGAAAAAGTACTCCTTATATGTTTTGTATTTTTTACCTACAGTACTTAGATTTGTTCTGTTTTTACATTATATCGATATTCGCTCTAACTTAACTTAACTTAACATAAAATATATACGAACAGCGCTAATTCGTCAGTTAATTACCTTACTATGTTGATTTCACATATACTTTGTTTCAAACCTAGTAGAACGGGTTGCTTAGCATATAGGTCCCCCCTTGAGCTAACGAATAGTTGGTCAACTTACTATTAAACTTTACCATTTTGGTTTGTACAATTTATCCAAGATAGCACATCCGTGTATATTCCTAAAATATAGATTTTTTTATAATTTCTCTTGAATTAACTTAATACAACCATGTATATTTTTTATATTGATTATTATAATTTCTATTGAAATAACTTTATACAACCCTGTATATTTCTTAATATTGATTTTTATAATTTCTATTAAAATACTCAAAATTTTACCCATCGAAAACAGATGTCTATCCTAACTATCTTCGGGGTGTATGACCTGAAGGTCATGTGGTTTATTGGTTAAATTGATAATATTTTGTAGCAAATGTCCATGTCTAAACGAAACTCCGGTGGTATCTCAAAGAAAGTTACATAAATCTTTTGACTCACCATTGACAATACAGACATTAGATTATGTACTAATTTCATCTAGCGTTGTGACGGCGTCGATTTAGGTACGTCGCAGCGTCGAGTGTCGCCTCGCGTCGGGGCGTCTAGCGTCTTAGTGGGAAGGTATTTAATTGTGACAGATATAAGGTAGAATTAAGTAGGTGGTGCGGGACGTGACGAAGGGTGTCGACAAGGATATTATGAAGGAAATATTTAGGGACGACAAGCGTTGGAAATAAGGCGTGAGACGTTGACAGCGTTCGGGAATAGGATATATTGTAGGATATACGTTGTTTAGGAAGAACGTTTTTAGGAAAGGTACTGACTACTGAACTTGAAATATAATTGAGTACAAATAATAAATGAATGCTTGCACATCAAATAATGAAAATGAGTGCATGCACATCAAATAATTAAAAATGAATGAATCCGAGCTCAATTAGGTCTGGCTTCTTATACTAAAATTTAATGGCTTTTGTGACGTCTCTATGTCTTTAGTTCTCATCGAATATACGAATATGGGCGCAAAGGGGTTGGGCTATTTATTACTTGTCTTGAAAGCTTTGTGTATCGAAATATTGTCATAATCGGTCTTAACATCGAAACTAGAAATATAAGCGAGTTAAGTATTTTAATGATAATTACTTCGTGAAAAGAAATATGTTTTATGGTGTTTTCTTGCTTTAGGGTCTTAGCCACGTGCACGAAATTTAGATCTTTTACGGACGTGATTACAGCTATTATTTATTGGGTGTCGTAAATAAGATTTCATTATCTGGGAGATTTTTCGTTAAATGAAAGATTTTTAATTTAATAAGAATGCAGTATTATATTTAATAAATGGAATTAAAAAATTATTAAGGTAACTGGGTGCGGTAGGTTACAGCACTTTGTGAGCAATATATTATTACTAATACTTTAGCGACACTATTAGACTAAGTACTTCCATGAGTTTTCATTGTAAATTCCTACTTCAGTCTAACTTCGTACCGTCTGTATACAACACAGCCGTCTTGTATATCATCCTGATTTTTCGCCTTCTGACTCTCCGTCATATCCTCTCCGACGAAATTATTAATGTTAATACTTTAATTATTAATCACTCATCTAATAATAAACTTTATTCAAAGTTACTTGGCAAACTCGTGAGTTTGCAATTTTACAAATTTGCATATGGAATGCGTTCACGCTGGATAACTAAAAAAAAAAGCATTTCATTGTAACAATGGGGCCGTTCCACTTGAGGAAAACACTAATATCTGAGAGTTGTTTCCAGTTATAATGTCACTTTATACATTATTATTTCTCAAGTAACAGTAGACGAGGAAAATGCGAAAAATATATTTTGTTTCCTTATTTATACTCACATTTATATAAGCCAATAATAATTATTGTATTAATATAGAGTTATATTATGTAAAATGTAATATTAATAGAAATTCAATTTCTGTTGATATGACATGCAGATTATAAAATCGCCATGCATTACCGTCTCGATGATGGTGGGTAAGGTTTTCCTTACCTGTAAGTCAAATGGCACCATCAATCATCTTAAAGTCGCCCCGGAGCGCCACGGCAAATAATAATAATAATAGCCGTCCCTTTTCCCGCACAAGCTCAGCTTTTGGGGTCAAAATTCACTCGTAAGGAGGTGAATTAGGGAGAGTATTATTATTATTATTATTATTATTATTATTATTATTATTATTATTATTATTATTATTATTATTATTATTATTATTATTATTATTATTATTATTATTATTATTATTATTATTATTATTATTATTATTATTATTATTATTATTATTATTATTATTATTATTATTATTATTATTATTATTATTATTATTATTATTATTATTATTATTATTATTATTATTATTATTATTATTATTATTATTATTATTATTATTATTATTATTATTATTATTATTATTATTATTATTATTATTATTATTATTATTATTATTATTATTATTATTATTATTATTATTATTATTATTATTATTATTATTATTATTATTATTATTATTATTATTATTATTATTATTATTATTATTATTATTATTATTATTATTATTATTATTATTATTATTATTATTATTATTATTATTATTATTATTATTATTATTATTATTATTATTATTATTATTATTATTATTATTATTATTATTATTATTATTATTATTATTATTATTATTATTATTATTATTATTATTATTATTATTATTATTATTATTATTATTATTATTATTATTATTATTATTATTATTATTATTATTATTATTATTATTATTATTATTATTATTATTATTATTATTATTATTATTATTATTATTATTATTATTATTATTATTATTATTATTATTATTATTATTATTATTATTATTATTATTATTATTATTATTATTATTATTATTATTATTATTATTATTATTATTATTATTATTATTATTATTATTATTATTATTATTATTATTATTATTATTATTATTATTATTATTATTATTATTATTATTATTATTATTATTATTATTATTATTATTATTATTATTATTATTATTATTATTATTATTATTATTATTATTATTATTATTATTATTATTATTATTATTATTATTATTATTATTATTATTATTATTATTATTATTATTATTATTATTATTATTATTATTATTATTATTATTATTATTATTATTATTATTATTATTATTATTATTATTATTATTATTATTATTATTATTATTATTATTATTATTATTATTATTATTATTATTATTATTATTATTATTATTATTATTATTATTATTATTATTATTATTATTATTATTATTATTATTATTATTATTATTATTATTATTATTATTATTATTATTATTATTATTATTATTATTATTATTATTATTATTATTATTATTATTATTATTATTATTATTATTATTATTATTATTATTATTATTATTATTATTATTATTATTATTATTATTATTATTATTATTATTATTATTATTATTATTATTATTATTATTATTATTATTATTATTATTATTATTATTATTATTATTATTATTATTATTATTATTATTATTATTATTATTATTATTATTATTATTATTATTATTATTATTATTATTATTATTATTATTATTATTATTATTATTATTATTATTATATAATATATAATATTTGTTAAAAATTTAAGATATATGCCATTTTTCTGATTATAAACAATAATTGTTATTTTAATAACATTAATATGATTAAGATTAAGCCAGGAACTACCTATTCAAAATGGTCGGATATATTTTTTTGCATTTTTCACATCAAATATCATGTAGTTATTAATAAAGCTTCTTTACTCAGGGCCTAGCAGAGACTTAAACAAACTCCTGTTTACCTATAATTATAATTATTAAAATTTTTTCAGAAATTTGTACTAAAACTTTATAATACTTCCTCCTTTGTTCAAATAAAGCAAGCTAAATCTTATGGGCACGAAACAATGGTGAGTTTTCCCAAATTCTCTGCAATCCAATTATCTCTATCAAAGGCAAAAAATCGTAACAAGGAAAATCTCTTAACTAAATTAATGACAATAAGTTACAAATCCACAAAAAGAAACTCCGCGACATTTTTTTCAATGAACCGCGAATAATTCAGGAGAGAGGTTTTCACATTTTTATGCCCATTCACGTCCCTGTGATCCCCTTGTCTTTTGAGATGCAGGCATTGGTGGCAGGCTAGTTGGAACTGAGAGGAAGGTAACTAATTTATTATTTAAAATTGTGAATGTTTTAACGTCGATAGTGGCGTATCAAAGGAAGGAATAATGGGAAATGGTGTAAGAATGTTTTCTTATATAATAATAATAATAGTTTATTCAGAAAATAGACAAATTAATACATACAAAAATTAGACAATATAATAACAACAGCAACAGAATAAACATGTGTAGCAACAGAATAAACATGTGTGCGAGTTCATCCATAAATGCCAAAGAGGCTGTGCATGGACGAATAGTCGAATTTATTATAATATTTGAGTGTGTTGACAATTATTTTTATACACAAAATTATTCTAGCTATTTCAACATATATTTTATTAAAAAGTAGAAAAAGTAACAATAAAAAAAACAGAACATTATAACAAGCCAAAATTAAAAAAGATTAAAAAAATAATTATTAGACATTTAACAAGTGGTGAACATTTTCCTTTCCTAGATTAGATTAGATTAGGAGTTGGACGTTATTTGTCCTTGTCCACCGCGACCTTTTCAGATCTATTGTGGGACTCCGTTTGTTTTAGAGTATGTCGTCTAGCCTGGTCTTTTTTATTAGACTTAGTAGCTTTGACAGTGGCTCCCGCATGTAGTTGCATGCAATTGGCTTTTCTTCGCACAATGTTAGAAACCACATTCCAGCCAGGCCATCGCATTGGCACAGGACGTGGAATGATGTTTCCTCTTCTTCTTCACAGAACCTGCACAAAGTTGCTTTGCTTTCCTAAGTTTATAACGTATGTTTTAAAATGGTTTTTAATGAATTCTAATGAGTTTATGTTGAGAAGGTACATTTTATATGATTCGTGGAGACTATTAAATACTTTACTCATTTGGTGTGAATATGTTCGGATGCTAACATTTCTTCGTAAAAACTGTATATGTACATTTAGATTTTCTCTATTTCTTGTATGGTGACGGTGATTTATAAGTTGTAATTTTTTTTATTTTTATAGATAAATATAATTATTTGGTTCATAAATAACTGTCTTATATCAAGTATTCCTGCCTCTAAGAACAAAAGGTGGGAAGGGCATCTAAGTTTCTTTTTAAAAATTATTTTTAGAAACCGTTTCTATAGTACATCTATCTTTTTCGTATATCTTAACCTTGATTCTATCAGAGCAAAATAAATAGTTTTGAGATGACAAGGATCTATAATATTTTTAAAATACCTAAATTTGTACAATAATGTCCTCAGGACTTTAACTACATTTTCAATATGATTATCAAATCTATGGTGGCAATCTGTATGTAGTCCAAGGTACTTTACATTATTTTTAGCGGTAATGCCTACTTTAGAATTTGACCTCTCTACTGTTAATAAATCATAATCAGGTAATGTACTTATATTGTTAGAAAATGGCACAAAGTAAGTTTTTTCGAAGTAAACGGTGAGTAATTTATGACTAAATAGATCGAATATATTTTTTAAATCAATTTCAGTTTTCTTTTTTAGATCTGTCCAGCTATTATCGGAGTAAACAATCGCTGTATCATCTGCAAAGCTTATCAATCTACCTGCACTTGAATAAGTAAAAATACTGTTGAGATAAATAATAAAGAGGATAGGACCTAACACAGTACCTTGATGTACACCAAATTTAATACATTTTCTTTCACTTAAAGTGTTGTTAATTTTTACCGTTTAAGTTCTATTTAATAAATAATTTGCAAAAAGTATGTTTGGTTCGCCTCGAATTCCTATATCATCTAGTGCCTCCAGCAATTGCGCATGAGAAACTGTATCGAAGGCCTTAGCCAGATCCAGAAACACGCACAAGGTAGGTTTGCTAATTTCTAAGGAGTTCGTTACTTCCTGTAACAATTCCGAAATAGCATCTGTTGTCGAGATCCCTTCTTGAAATCCAAACTGATTGTTGCTTATTATTTTATTGTTTGTAAGATATTTGGTATTGCGACTTTTAAGGGATTTTTCAAAAACTTTAGCTAGACATGTTATAACTGATATTGGTCGGTAATTAGAAACATTTGTTTTTGCTCCTTTTTTATAAATTGGTGTTACTACAGCAGTTTTAAACTCTTGAGATAGATACAAGAAGTTGTAAAAATTGAATTAATTAAATGAACTAGAGGCGAAGCAATAACTGGTGCAATATTTTTTAGGATTTTAGATTTTATACCATCCACCCCTGCAGCCTTTTTAGACTTTAAAGATTTTATTAATTCAATAATTTCAGGTTCTGTCACAGGTGCTAGGAAAAATGATCTTCTGCATTTTTTTGAAAACTCAGGTACATTAGAAGGCGGCTTGATTTCATTAGCGTATTTCTTACCAACATTAATTAAAAAATTATTAAATTCATCTACAATTTCTTTATCATTTGTGGTCAATTCATTATTAGAATTTATAATTTCATTTATTTTATTTTGATCGTTGGTAAATGAATTATTTTTTATAATTTTCCACAGATTTTTTGACGAATTTTTGTTATTATCAATAAGTTTTCCATAGTACCTATATTTTGTTGCTTTAATTAGTTTTTCTAATTTCCGTTTAAAATTAAGGAATCTATATTTTTTTTAAATCATTTGTTGGGTCTGTTTGGCATTCTTTATATAATTTGTTTTTTTCATTTATAGAATTTACTTAGCCGTTCACGCCACAGTCCCACCATAACGCCATCAGAATATAATGCCATAGTATCGCCTTTTGCTATCTTTGCTGATTTTATCTCTGCTGGTAGATCCTTTATGTCTATTCGTTGAGTACCTGAACACAGGGTTTTCCTATCAAGAAGCTGCAGTGCCAGGCGGTAACTATTGTAATAATTATCCATGAATAAACTATGTCCAACATCGAGTTTTCCTTGCATCAAATAAAGTACTATATTTGCTGCATGCCCGGTTCCTCCAAAATCATCCAACACGCCGGTATAGACTGCAAATTTCAAGATGAGACCGTCAGGTTCTGTGAGCATGTACAATTTGATCCCATATGTATGTCTCTTGTTCTTGATGTACTTCCTGAATACTAATCTGCCCCTCCATAGTACCATGGACTCGTCAAGAGACAAATTTTGAACTGTTTTCTATTTTTTGATTGAGGCTTGACGTGAAACTTTTAAATTAAGCATATGTAATAGACATTCGCAGTTTATTTGATTGCTTATGACCTTATGCAGCATAACTACAGAAAAATATGTTCGCCTTATATCGAGACTTGAAGATCCATGTTTATTTAATAAAGCGTCGTGTGGGGTGCCAATGGGTGGATAAACTAGATCATGTCTAAAACTTAAGTATTTTAGGAATCGTCTCTGAATTCATTCCAATCTACCAATGCGTTCTTGATGCAATGGACTCCATATGAGTGACGCGTATTCAAGCTTGGATCGGACAAAAGCATAATACAGAGATTTTATGGTATCTACTTTCTTAAAATCACGACTATTTCTGATTATGAATCCATATATATGATTAGATGAGGATGCAATACTATCAACATGATCAGTAAAGGAAAGTGCTGAATCAAATAGGACTTCTAAATCTGCAAAGTTTTTTGGTCTGTTTAAGGGAGTTTTGTCAACAATAAACTGGTAAAAAGTTCAATTTTAAATTATTTCTATGGCACCATTCATTAACTTTTTTTAGAATTTTAGAAAGTCGCTCGCAGTCAGCAATACTATTTATAGAAGCATAAATTTTAAGGTCATCAGCATACAGTAGATAATTAACATTAACTACACTACCAATGTCATTTATAAAAATAATAAACAAGAGCGGGCCAAGATTCGACCCTTGAGGGACACCCGATGTGGCAAGGTACTTAACAGACTTGAACGTATTGTGAACGGTTACACAAATATGATTTTAGTAAGTCAATAAGACTATCTGAGAGTCCAAAAGCAGACAGTTTTTTTACTAAAATTCCATGGTCAAGTCTGTCAAATGCTTTAGTTATATCTGTATAAATAACATCAGTCTGAATACAGTTCATCAAATTTCTAGAGGTGTTCGACGCCCAGACAGAGAACGCGCTACGTGTGACTAAGATAGCTATTGTACAGTCTGCTAAACAAGTTATTTTAAATAGTTTTTAATATTTTTAGGTAATTAAATTTTAAAAGTGTGGAATAGTTTAGGGATTAAATTGGTCTGATTGGAATTTCTTAGAACGTTTTTAAAAGCAGCTAAAGATAGTATGTAGAATTGAAAATAATTATTATGCCATAAAAGGTGTTTTGGAATTCCTTCAACCTTTTGAAATTGAGTCAGAAAATATAAATTTTATAGGATAGCGGAAAATACCTATAATTTCTTTGTAGGCCTTTGTAAATCGTGGAAATAGTTTATATTTTATTTCTACCTTATTAAGGAAAATGGTACCTATTATTAATAACGGTTGTTTCTGAAACATTACTAAAATTTTCGAAATTTTGTTTTTCTACAAAATAATAAACTATACTATTTAGAAAAAAATTTATTTCTCTTATAATTTTATAAAAAATAACAGGGGAATATTTACATTTCTTGATCTATTAAACAAAACGATAAATTATCTCGACGAATGACACCATGTTCTAGTACGGAAGCAGGCTTTACATTTTTGTTGGTGGTTTCATGGGTTTCATATCAATTTTTTGTAATTGTAGTTTACACGTACATATACCTCTTAACACTTGTTTGCTTTATTAAAAAAGTGTGTTGTTGTGATTTACGTCGAAATAAGTCAAAAACAACTTGAAACCCCATATAAAATCAAAAAGGAGAAACGGAAAAAAATTGAGCCTGTAAATGAACACAACTCAGAAACAAAAATAGCTATCTAATAATAAAAAAATAAAATTTGATTCTTGTGCAGCTTCATTTATATCATTAACTGTTTTTGGTTTTTTAATGGTTTTTCTTGGTGATGACAATTCCGATATCTCACGGTTATCGATTCTTTTTTTCTCTCCAGAAATGCGGACGACAGTGTTTTTAGATACTCCTGTGGCTGCAGCAACACGATCATTTACATTTTTAAATGGTATTAAAGGTGAATTAAAGTTTCCTTCTCTTCTCATAAACTCTATAACATTGGCTATTATTTCGCGAGATTGACTGTTAATCACGCGGCCTCTTAATTTGCTATTAAACTCCATACTTAGGTTCTATTAAACTGTAATGAGCAAAAAACACAAACGAAAATAAAAGAAATGTTTTAGCGAAATTTATATCTGACATTTACGTCTGAATGAAATAGTGAAATACTTGATGCGCAGAGTGTACTTTCATTGCGTAAATCCGTCGGGATGCCTGTCAGTAGTGCTTTCTCTGTCTAGCCGTCGAAAGCCTCTAGAAATTTGATGAACTGTACGTTTATCGATATTTTCTGCTATATGCTGAGTAATGACTGAGAGATTCGTTACTGTTAATCGACCTTTTACAAATCCATGTTGTTGAGTAGATAACGCACTACTTATATGTTAATAAATACTGCGTTCCAGTAATATTTCTAATATTTTACAAAAATTGCAAATAATAGAAATAGGTCGGTAGTTCTTAATGTCAGTTCGATTTTCATTTTTAAAAATCGGACATACTTTAGAGCTCTTCCACATGGACGGAATAGTACTAGAACGGATGCAGATATTGATCAGGATTGTCAGAGGATAAGCCAGTACTTAGGCACAATCTTTCAAAATCAATGCAGGAATGTGGTCGGGTCCCGTAGTACGCTTAAGATTTATAGATTTTAATGCGTCAAGTACCTGGCTTTTGTCAAAGCTGTTAATATTTAAACAAGTTGATTAAAGTTCATTCACATCAACATGAGAAACTTTAGAATGAACGTAGGACTTGCTAAAAAGATCAATAAAACTATTTAGTATGTCAGCAGGATTATGCAGTGAATTATTTTCATTGGTCATGTTATTAGCAACTTTACTAGAACTTTTTCTACTGTTGACGTATGCCCAAAACTTATTAGAGTTAATAGATATATCATTCCTCTGCTTTTAAAAGATAATTTTCATGTGCTGTTTTAATCGCAATTTTACCTTTAGCTCTTATGTGCTTAAATAAGCCCTGTTGTCATTGTCTTTTTTATATTGACGCCAAAATTTTGATTTTTTTTAATAATAATAATAATAATAATAATAATAATAATTGGGTACGCAACGAGTTTATAAATCAGGCTCCTAGCCATACTTGGTCGAAAGCCTGAGCTACATCAAAGAAAGACTGTGGCGCAAACTTTTTTAATTAGTGAACCTAGTACATTACCTTGAGGTACTCCTGCTTTGATTTCTCTTAGGTCAAAATAGGCTGAGTATAGTTCTGAGTATTAACATGTTCAGTTTATGAATCAGGCACCTAGCCATACTTGTTCGAAAGCCTGAGCTACATCCAAGAAAGACTGTAAGACTGTGGAGCACACTTTTTTAATTTCTAGGGACTACTCAATGATATCTGTGATTCTGTAGATTTGGTCGATCATGATCTAGTGTTTTTTCTTAAAGCCAAACTGATGGAAGGATATTAGTCCATTTGTTCTGTTATATGTTTCAATCTCTTAAGAAGCAATTTTTTATAGAGTTTCGAGATAACAGGCAACAAGGAGATGGGTCTGCACGATGTAACTTCATAGGGAAGTTTACCTGGCTTTGGTCTCACTATAACCTATGCCACCTATAACATCTTTAAAAATAGCTTTGCGTGAAAGCATTTATAAAATTTCCTAGGCAAAAACATTAAATCCATGGACTGTTTTTGGATTTCTATATTTTGGAGATGCAGGTTTAACGACAGTGTCTTCTTATATAGTTCCATCCAGCCTTGAAGATATTTACTACTATTTATGAAATATGAAATTTAATCAAATGGCATATATACTTGCACAAAATTTCGTTCAGATATCTATTGCTACGCCACTGAAAGCGGAAAGGTGGAGAAGAAGCCTGAATAATTGCGAAGGCGTTCCAGGCTGGATTTCTCCTTGTGATTTCTGTAGTAAAAATAAAATAGAAGCAAGTTATTTTAACAGTTTCAAAGTACAGGAAAATTGCAAATACGAATAAATATCGAGTAGCACAAGTTTGAGGATTGGGAGGACTGAATTATATCTAAGAAAGACTACTTGAATTCCACAGCGGTATATAGAAAAAGTTTTCTATAGGAAGTTTTCAGTCTGAAATTAGTATTGAAAATGTAAGTAGAAAACTTCGAAACTACTGATTTCGTCGGGAAAATTTTTCTTACTTGTTTACCGCAAAAACAGTTTATTATAAAAAGTCATGTCTATATATTTTGTCATATATGAAGAATTACTGTTTAGTGCTAGGGTGTAACACGAAAAATCATTGTTAAATAAATAAGTACGATGGGCATAATTATTTTTTAAGTATTAAAAAAAAATAAATCAATCATCGTAAATAGAAGTATGTACCTAAACATGTATTTTTGTCACAAGTGAAAAAATTTCCATAAATTATGTTTTTTAATAACCCTTGTAAATCAGTAAACTTAACGTATGCACCTGTATGTATACGACAAGTGAATGATATTTCTATAACTGCGTTAATAACTACAAAAATTCAAATATATCTACGTTGTTGCTATGTTTATTTTGTAAATTTTGACTAAAATACATATCTAAACATAATTTATATAAAAAAATTATAATGGTGTGCACATAACAATTAATAATTAAAAATTACGTAGGTAATTAATAATTTACCTGTAATTATATGGTTGATTATTGTTAATTTGCAAATGATCTATAAAAGCTATAGCTCAAAACTAATTTTACAAATTTGTTAAATTGATGAAATAAAATGATTATTTTAATTTTTTCTTTTTTGTTTCAGGTACGTTGAACCAAAAAATTTGCTCGAATATTTAAAGGTAAAAAAAAGTATTTTTGATACAGATTATTATTTAAAAATTTAACACACTTGTGTAGGAGTCTTTAAAACTATAAATTTCTATATTATGGTAACAAAAAATATAAAACTGTAGTTTTAGTGTGAAATTGTCTTGAAATTGATGTGAATTGACTTCGCCTCATTTAGCTTGAAGTGCCATTTCTTGGTTAGTAGAGCTCGATTTTTTTGTGAAGAGCACATTTCATCATAGCTATGTCACAGTTCACGCCGTACGTCATAACTTTGTGGAGCTTTAGTTGCTGGCGCTGGGCTGAAATCTTCTGCGGTAGGGGTACCTGATATCTTAGCAATGGCGTGTGTACATTAATAAAATATTTTAAATCGAACATATTAAAGTTAATGTTATATTTTAACTATTCGTTAGTTAAATGGCTGATGAACTTTAAATTAATAAAACAACTAAAAGTTTAAATAAATAATATATTTTAACTTAATTTGTATAATTTTAAACATTTTCATAATCTTCATCTTCATCATCTTCCAAGTCGGAAATATCGGATTGCCACTCATCGGATGAACCTGTTTTTACACTGAAAATGAGGGAATCTGTAAATTCATCCATAAGGTGTTCTCTTTGAATATATGCATCCTCATATCTCGCGCAATGATCCACCACGTTTGCCCATTCCACTTGAATGTTGTGTTATGTTGACCCACCCAATTTTTTTTACTGTGGCCCATATTTTTTCTATTGGATTTAATTCGGGATGATATGGAGGTAATCGTAGAACTTTGTGTCCATGTTCTTCGAGAAGATCGTCTAAAAGAAATTTCGGTGGAGATCTGTGAACTTTTATTAATGTGTACAGTTCTGGTTTGGTCATTTTAGCATCATGTGGCATATTGTTTTTAACGAGCCAGTTAATTAAACCTGCTTTTTTGGTCTGCGTTGTAATCGATTTTTCAGATTTTACATTATGATAACTTGCATTATCTATTACAAGTACGACCTTGGAGGAAGATTTGGTAGTAACTGCCTTCTAACCCACTGGGAAAAATTATTCCAGTTCATTTCATCATGATAATCTCCTGTCTTTTTCCCTGAAAAAAGTAAAAAAGAATTTATTATCTATAATGCAAGTATATTTTTCATAATTATTTTTGATACTTAAACTTACAAAAAACTCTTTTAAATGAAATAATTGCTTAGTTAAGCAAAAATTATTAGGAATTTTAAATCACTTAAAAAATAATCTATTTTTAGAAGAAATATTTCTTCAAAATGATAAGAAAAAGTTATTACTAAAAACGTTCCCTTGTATAATAATAAAGGATTAAGTACAGGTAAAGATCTTTGAACTAAACTGAAAATAATAAAATAAACCACTAATTAAGTACTTAAATTACTTGTTAATTAAATACTTTAACAGTTTAAATTAAATTTAAGCTGATCATAACTTTCGATTGTTAAGCATCATGAATATTTATGAAGTAGGTTAAAGACGCAAATAATAAATAATGTTCTATAAAAAATAGATTATTACCTGAAGTAAATATCAACAGTCCATTTTCTACAAAACCATCCTTACTCCCTGCATGCAACATTATGAGCCTTTTCCCTTTGCTCATTGGAGTTTTGAATTTGCCTTTGCCATCGATCCATCCTTTCGAATGTGTATGACTACTATGTAAATAGGTCTCATTACAATAATAAATAGTTCTGCCCTCTTGCCGATAATGTATTAAGGATTTTAAATAGTTTGTCCTCTTATTCCTTATGTCGTAGGATTCCAACAGAACAGATCTGTTGTCTTAATTTTTTTTCCACCTGAAAAAATAAACATTGTAATTTTATACGTACAAAAATTGACCATGAGAAATTAATTATTCTGGTATCATTTTATTTTTAATTTTTTAGATAACGTTATTTATATTTACTTAAAACCCATGTTTAATAATTTTTTCCTAAGTGATGAGATGCAGCCCGTGAATTCAAAATAACATACCTTTATTTTTTGTAATATACCTAAAATAATATTTATATTAAATACGTTGCCATTATAATCAAAATAGTAACTTACAATTTAGAGTTGGTAGTCTTTTCTCAATAATATGAAAATCATGGATTATACCTCTGAGTTTTTCCAACTCTTCAGACCTTATAGATTCTACAACTTTACTTCTTTTTGTATATTCTCTTTGTGAAAATGAAGTACTATGTTATGTTGAGAATGGGGTGTTAATACACTGCGACCTAAAAGATCTATTGTGCCCCCTTCTGTCGCCACTGCACTAAGGAAATGTCTCAAAGCCTATAGCGACCCTTCCAATCCTATTTTCTCAAGGAAGTGTAGGATTTGAAGTGGCTTCAAGTTAGGTAAATCTCCCTCTTCTATTTGATATCCTCTTAGATATAGTGCCCTTGAATTCTGGAGATCTACACATTCAGTTAGGATGTGAATGGAGGTTTCGTCCTCCTCCTCACAGAATCTGCACTCACTATCCTCTACTGCTTTCAGTTTACTTAGGTGTCCTTTAAGTCGTCAATGCCCGGTAAGGATCCATGTTACAATACGTAGCCTGTTCTTGCTCAGGCAGATGCAGGCTTCCGATCTTTTCTGGTTATATTCACCCAGAAGTATCTTGGCCTGTCTCAGCCCCAAGAGATTGTTCCAATTATCGGTTCTCTTACTACCCCATTCTTTTTTAATCTCTCCTAATATTATGTTACTGCTGATACCGCAGAACGGCTCAGGTCCTACAAAGGGTGTTTGAGCCCCTACCCAAGTGAGAGTAACTCTATTTTTCTCGCCTAGCTCATTCAATTGTTCTAGGCATCCCCAGACCATTTTTGAGCTGATTACGTAAGAACTCAGCGCTTTGATGGCTGCTTGACTATCGGACATGATGATAATCTCTTGTCTATGATAGTTTCTCTCGATGTTAAACAGGATACACTTCTCGATGGCGTGAATTTCCGCCTGGAAGATGCTTGGGTATTTTCCCAAGCTTTCGGAGTGCTTGGTTTTCGGCCCATACACTCCTATTCCAGTTCCTTCTATGGTTTTGGAACCGTCCGTATACCACTGAATAGCACGTCTTTCGGTTGCAAGCGCGATGGATTCTTGGCTCCATTCTTTCTTGCAGCCCAGCTCTGTGGTTTTGAAGTTTTTCACAAAACTGTACTTCTTTTGCATTTCATCCTGGGGCCTATCGTCTGATTACTCCGTTCCTGATCATTCTATATCGTGTCCTTTTTGCCACATTCTCTATCATCAAATGTAGAGGGGTGAGGTTTAATATCACCTCCATTGCGGCCGTAGGACAGGTTCCCATTGCACCAGTAATGCAAACACAGGCTAGTCTTTGTACTTTTGAGATATTAGCTCTCGTAGTAACCAAACTAGTTCTGTTACTCTAGGCTATAGCCCCGTAAGTGATGATTGGTCTCACTATTGCAGTATACATCCATCGCAGTATGTTTGGGTTACATCCCCATCGTTTAACTGCAATGTTTATGCATACCATTAGGGCTTTTGTGGCCTAAATGAAGTACTTACTCCACTTTCTACTTCACCAGCCATCTTCTTAATTTTAGAATAACTGCTTCTAGAAATCCCTGTAGCAGCTAAAATACTCTCTGTATTTGTGTAATGGTATTTGAATACCGTGTTCAGCCTCGTTTTTCATAAAATGTATGAGGCGTGAAATTATTTTTTTCGTTTGACTTTGAAGAATTTGTCCCTTTTTGCCTAATAATTTTTTCTGTTCCATTTTGAACGAGCTAAAAATATAGGTATTTGTAGAAAAATTTTTGAAATAGTAATAGAAATTAAAGTTACTTAAGGGCTAGTGCTTCGGTAATGAGATAAAATTCGTAGGTTTCATATATTTTATCACCAAGTTCTTAATATTTAAGGTATTTACGTGATATTTTTTTTGTTGTTATATAGTAACTTAAACTACAGTTCTGTAGTATGAAATCAACAAAAAAGTATTACCACAACGCAGAAAAAAAATAAACATTTTTCAGAGTATTATCACTGTTTTAAGAATTCTGCTTTTATTTTTTATTCGATTAGAATTTTCTTTTAAAAATTCTCTAGAGAAATCTTTCCTTTATAATTTGTATTGAAAAAATATTTTTTTTGTTTTATCTGAGTGTTTAATTTTAGTTTCAGTTTTTTCATCAAGAAATAATAATATGTTCACCGAATCCTTAAAACAGTGATCATACTCAAACTTTTTTTTATTTTTTTTTTCTGCGTTGTGGTAATACTTTTTTGTTGATTTCATACTACAGAACTGTAGTTTAAGTTACTATATAGCAACAATAAAAATAGCACGTACAGTACCTTAAATATTAAGAACTTGGTGATAAAATATATAAAACCTACGAATTTTATCTCATTACCGCAGCAATAGCTCTTAAGATAAGAAAAATATGGTTTACAAAAAATCTGGTTTTAAAAGGTATATAAAATAATAACAAATTAAAGTTTATATACACACAAATCGAAGCACAAAAACTCAGGAAACTCAAAAATCAAAGCACAAAACTCAAGAAACTCAAAATAGCTAAATAAATGCAACAAGTACAAATAAGTAACACTACGCTACTGAATTCAACTTGTATGAGTGGTGATGAGCGGCAGGCGGCTCTTCGATCACGTTTAAATCTGTCTGACTACGCCTACAAACTCAATTTGGTTTCTGCACATTATGACGAAGTGTGCTCTTCACAATAAAATCGAGCTCTAGCAAGCAGAGCGGTGTCGCTTAATAGGATGTCTATGGTATACATCAGGTATACAAAAATACCCTTGGCGTCAGAATATTCTTTGCTATATTTGACTCCAAACTGACTGTCAGTAATGTAGAGCAAAGAATTTGACTAATTTGCTGTGGCGTGTATTTCTCTAATTTGTATTCCAGGCCCTAGTGGCTTTGGCTACATCAAGGAAGATCGTTGTGTAGACCATTTTCTCTTCTAGTGCTCTTTCAGTTTATTACATCGGTTATTAGATATACTTGATCAATGGTTGAATTATAAAACTAAGAAAAAAATTGATTGATATGACCATATTTTTTTGAAATTTGTTGATTAATTTAGATGTTAGTTGACCAGAAACCTATGGGACACCCGGTATAGCACTGATTATACTGATATAATTTAAACGAACTTTTTTGTCTATCAATTTTATTAACAGCAATTTCTCTGTTGTAGCTGTCCAATAATTTCTACATTTAATATTTCAAATACGTTTTATATGAAAACAAATGTGTCAAAACAAGAAAACCTACTTTATAATATGTATAAGTTTACAACCCTAATTCTATTTCATTGTATGTAAATTGTAAGTAGTAACCACCTACTTACAGCTTAAAATCATAACCTTCCGTTTACGTCCGATGTGATATCGCTTGTTCATTGTCTATGAAATACCAGATAGAATTGTTGTACATTTTTTTCTTTAAATAATAAGGGGAAGTTGCACTTTGGCTTTTATCGTCGCATCTGCCAAATCGGATTTGAAATAGATTTAAACTGCGATAGGCGTGTACTAGCAAAAAGTATAATTTCCGTAAGGAATATAACAATTATTTGTGGTAGTAATGATGACGAAGTAGAAACAATTTATGAACAGAGCTTAGGTGATCTTAGAGGACGGCACTTTTTTGTGTAAATATTTATTCATACGATATGTCATTCATAACAGATAATGGGTGGTATGAATAAAACTGAGTATATACTTTATACTTCAAAATTAAAAGTATATACTTCATTTCGTAATAATAAAAATGTGGAAGAGTATCTACTCTCGAGTATCTACTCTTATGTACAAGATAGTTGAGTATAAACTTATATTTTGATATGAATAAAAATTAGTTTCTTCTATCACAATTGAGTATGTACTTCGATAAATCGGAGTCTGCTAATAATCAAACTCAGTCGGTGAGTATAAGCCTTCTTTTACGTTTCCAAATAAGTTAAATGGCTGAATTTATGTTTAATGTGCGTTCGAAAAAACAATATAATCCTAAACGGAATATTACACCTCGTGATTTTAAAAAGTTATATCGATTTTCTGAAGAAAATGTTCAACTCATATCACATACATTTTTGTGAGAAGAAAAAGAGGATAAATACGGATAAAATGAAAATATTTTTAAGATACATTGGTGATCCCGGTTTTCAATTAGGAGTAGGAGAAGACATTGGAGTTCATCAAACTTCCGTATCAAAAATTGTTGCTAAAATCATGGACAAGTTAGTAATGAAGACATAAATTTCCACAAAATCCAGCTGATATTTTACGGGCAAAAGAAAAATGGCAGATTCGTTACAATTTTCCATGTGCAATCGGTGTAATTGATTGCACCCATATTAGAATTAGGAACCTTCACACCATGGTGACGAATATATCAACAGAAATGGATACCCAAGTATTAACGTTCACGCTACTTGCACTGCCGATGAATGTTTCACGAGTATCGATGCATCCTGGCCAGGGGCTCGATTCTCAAGTTCATTGGAAAATTTTCCCATGGGTAAAGATTCCACTACTTATATTCCCATGGTAATAGGTTATGCAATTCTCGAACTTGTCGGAAGAGACATTCCCATGGAAATAGTAGTTTCACGTATGTCTGATATTAGGTCCACGAATATTTCGAAACAACCAATAATATTAAAGATATTTAAAAATTTACTGTTGGCATAATTTGTGTTTGTTTTGGTTTTTGGGTAACCGATTACTTGCCGAGCCTTCGCGCTGGAGCAGGTTCCATGCCGTGCCGAGCAATTACTAGCATGACCGAGGAACAAGTGAAAATATTCGATTATGTATAATTAAAACTTGTCGAGTTATTCTTAGTTTTTCTTTTCACATGTTGAAAAAAGAAAAATTAGCTTTTGTATGGAAGAGCAACGAAAGTTTCGAGAAACTAAGAAATTCTTTCGTTAACGGAAATAATAAAATTTTCGAAAGGTGTTATTTGCCAGTCCCATAGCAGCTCCCACAATTTCTAACTGATTTAAGAAAATCAGTTCATACAGTTTCCTAGTGAAAGAGAAGTAAAAATAATATACCCACATAAATAAAATAATATCAATCTATAAATACGCCAAAAAATGTTTTAACTACAATTTTACCAAAAATCCAAGATATCCAATAATCTTTGGTTATGTCTTAGTCAGCCTTTCGTCAAATTTTCGACTTTAATGCGCAAATTCTAGTACAATTACCATTGGAAAACACAATTTCCAATGCTCGTAAGCAGGGGAATATTTTCTCATACTTCTCATTGGAAAATATTCCACCGCTTATGTCAAGAATACAAAAACTGAATTCCCATGGGAAAAAATTATTTTCGAAAATCGACCCCCTGGTTCTGTTCATGATTCGAGAATCTGGAGGAATTCCGATATTTTCACAGTCGCAAAAACTATGTTAAGAAGAAATGAAGCAGTGCTGTTAGGAGATGAAGGATATGGGATAGCTCCGTGGTTGATGGTACCATTCCGAAATCCTACAACTATTGAAGAGCGAGCATTTAACAGATTGTTTACCAGAGAACGTGTTATTATTGAGAAATGCTTTGGTCAATTAAAGCAAAGGTTTCCAATCCTTCAATATAAAGTCCGAT
Organism: Psylliodes chrysocephalus; assembly: GCA_927349885.1. Taxonomy (NCBI): domain Eukaryota; kingdom Metazoa; phylum Arthropoda; class Insecta; order Coleoptera; family Chrysomelidae; genus Psylliodes; species Psylliodes chrysocephalus. The sequence goes on from OV651818.1 coordinate 64,497,124, forward strand.
TATTCACAGACAAAATTCCCAAAATTGTTATATCTTGCTGCATTCTTCATAACGTTGCAAAGTTTTTAAAAGATGAACTAGATTTTCCAAAACTTCTCGTTGACGAAAGAGTTCCTACTACAAACGAAGATCAAGAAGAAGTAGATAATATTAGAATAAGAGGACAACAGAAACGAAATGAATTGGCTGCAATGATTTATGCAAATCATAATTAAGGTAAATAGTCAATAATATTTTATTTATTATCCAACAACAATATTTTTTACATAATTAGGTATAAAATTATCAAGAACTATATAAGTATAATATTGGTTATTGTGATATATTGGAATAAATTATCGCTACGCTACTGTGTTAGTGAAGTGTATCAAGGTGTTCTTAGAACCCTTTTTTGTATTGTTTTTTCGGGAAACACATTTTAATATTTTTAAATGCTTGCTTTCCCACTTCAGTTTCGTTTGTACTTTAAATCGAGTTAGTTGTTGTTATAATAAATAATTGTTGGGAATTTAGTGATTATTATTTGTTGAATATCCCACAGTTATAAATATTAATGTAAATCGAAAATTGTTTTGTTTTCTTCGCGCACAACAGTAAAGTTGGAATCAGGCTTTTACGCCATTAATTCATGTTGCAACTTTTTTTCTTTGAGTTTTAAAACTTTTAATTGCTTTAACAATACAAGTCGTTGTAGTTGTTGAGTGGACAGTTTTCTAGTCAGATCGGTTTCATAATTACTTAGGGCATTTAGAGTTTCACTTTTATGGAAAAAAATTTTTAACAACTTACTAGTTGTTGTTAGTTGACCAACATTTTCTTCAAATAATTGTTTCAAATTTTGTAAAGCCAAATTTTTATTTTTTCTAATCTTTGGTGTTTGAAATTTTGAAATAACTACAGGATATTTTTGAAGCAATAATGCAAATGACATTTGCAAATCATTTTTTTTTTTTTTTCACTTTCACTGTCTTCGCCACTGCTCATTTTTAAGAATTTTAACTCGAACTAAAATTAATAAATCTTAAACCCTTCAAAACTAAACGAAAATTAAATGTTTTAAATGGTATTCATTTTTTTAAATGCCCATACCAGCTTGTTTATGTTTACATTATTTTGTCAATTCAGCAGAGTGAACGGATGCATATAACTTTTTAATTTGCACTATAAGTGATTTTGAAAATCTCACCTGAAGTGATCAGTTTAATATCATCCTTTTAATATTGTTACATGCTTGAAATACTTGGTTTGAGCCTTGGTTATTGAAAATATTCATATACATTTTTTTTCTGTAGAAATTTGTCTATGTATGACTTATATTTTAAGATTTCCGTCACACATACAAGACAAAAAAAAATAGATAACGTTTAAATTATTATTGTTGTAATGTTTTTCTAAAGTAAGTACTATCATCTTTTAAAAATACATCAAAAAAATGTGCTACTACAATCTAAATAAATGTAGTGAGAAAAAATTTGCAAATTTATTTAAAAAAAAGATAAAAAAATGAAATTTTTCTCTCTTTTTTTTAGTAAAAATATCTAAAGTAGCTTATAGAAATTGCATAAAACAGTTAAATAACTCTAAAATAGTACGTTAAATTGAGAAATTTTAATTTCAAGTGTCTTAATAGAATTACAATTTCACTAAAACATGAGGTGACGGAAATATGAAAGAGTGACGGAGATATGATAATGTGTCGGAAATATGAAAAGTAAAGAAAAATACGCAAGAAAATACACTAATTTTTTTAAAATTTCAACATTAGATTCTGAGGTTTTAGATGTCGATGGCAATATTTCTTCAAAATCTTTTAATTTGGCTTTCGCTAAGTTATCTGATTTTAACTTGGATATTGCTTTGTTAGTGATGTCACGTACCTAACTTAATTTTGAAGGTATTTTTGTTCAACTTTTTATCTTTTACTTGTTGTTCTAACGCACTCTCCTTAATGTCTTTTAACATTTTCTTTAATAAAGCTATTTTGTTGCTTTCGTTTACATTCTTTGGGCTAATTGTTAGCGTTACATCATCTGAACTAATTTTCAGGGAAACGCATACCGAAGAGTTTTTCTCCATATTAAATGAAAGAAATTCTCTTTTACTTTCGATCACTGTTTGAAATTCATTTTGAGCAGATAAACAATAAATATGACAATATCATTCTAATTTTTTGAAATGAAACCGTTTAAATAAATTAATATTTCCGTCCCATTCGTCATATCTCCGTCACGTTTTAATGTCAGCGTGACGGATATCCGACGTGACGGTAATATGATTCACTCAATATAGATCTTCCGAATTCTTGCACTTGCTATATTGAACAATTAGGTTAGAAATGTAAACATTGGCCAGGGTATACTTTTTAAAGATATTTAAATAAAAACGCTGTTTTAAAATAAATATCTTATGGGACGGAAATTCGAAGAGAAAAAAAAACCTGCCAAAATTTTACCTGTTTTATTGAAGAATCGTACAGTAAAATACTACTGCCTTTACAATTACTGCTTGACATGAATGCACTGAAGCCCAGCAACAAAATCAGATATATTTTATTCGCAGATACCGTCACCTAATGGTCACTTTTCCAACTTAAACTTGGTGTGACGCAGCATGACAACCAATATTCAAGATTTAGTAACATGTATAGTCGATTTTTTGTTGCATTTTATCATTATACTGACAGATAAAATATGGCAAATTATGAAGCAATAGCGACAAACATTATATATTGCATGTATATTAAATGACAAAGGTACAAACATAGAAAATAGCAATCGTGACGCGTGACGGAGGTATGAAATTGCATGTTTAAGAAACAAAAAAATATATAAGACAAACTATTTGCAAATTTTTGTTTTTATCATAGTTTTTTTGGCACCAAATAATTATTTATTTATATTTTAATATTTTCTTTAATTAAAAATTCAATAATTAAGTTATATATATTTTCTCAACAAATGAACTTAATAAAATGGAAATACTTGATGGAAAAAGGATATTTGGGGAAGAAAGTTTTTTAAGAAAATCTGAACGATAAGAATTATGGTGGCTACAAGAAAAAATGAGGTGGTTGATATCAGCAAAAGAAGAATTGTCGCATTGACAGAAAGGTGATATATTAATAACAATTCTGGAAAGGTGTGACGGAAAACTCCCATGATTTAGTTTTATCCTTGTTAAACTCGTACAATAATACCTAGACATTTTAAAATTTGTAATGTGTTGAATAGATTTTGGAAGAACGGAGTGAATAAATATATATGGGTTATTTGAATGAGAAACAGAGTGTTCCCAAAGTTTCTCCCAACTTGATCTAACATTCAAACAAATATTAATCTCATAATAAGTAAAATTTACTATATACTTAGTTATTTCCTCAAATATCTACGCCTCTGGATTGTGAGGTATTAATACCACTCTTATCGCACTCCTTTTTCGCTTTTACTATAATTATTGTCCCTGTATTGTATTCTGCAGAAGCAAAAAACATAAACACTAAAATGTTATGTTTCTTTTTTCTAATATAAAGGATATTTCTGATAGCTTATATAGGAGCAGGGATCACTTTGGTAGTCTAATAAAGTACTTTTTATCTTCTTTGATATCAAGGTATGGTAGACCTTATACTTAGAATGCACACAACAAGCCGAGTGGCTTTCTCCAATGCATCATGCATTCTTAGAAAAATCCAAATGCTTCAACGATTGTTAAGATTTCATTTCTGCTGTTAAGGAATTTAAATTAAAATGACATATCATCGTATTTACACCCATGTTTTTTCAACGAACAGTCCTAATGAGATTATTCTTGCTCAATTACGATGTTTACTTAACCTCTTTCGTTAACTTTATTAATAATACTTCTGTCTGTTTCTTCGCCAAATATGAACAAGATGTAAGATACGTTAAGTATCCTGTCAGATTTCAATAAAAGAAGGCAAAATGAGTTATGCATTTTTAAATTGTTGTGGTGTACGGATTTGCATTTTGCTTTTTCGAAGTGTTATTGAAATAAATACTACGATGAATAATTATTTTAATATTAGAATATGTTATTAACTGAAATTGAATTTTAAATTATCTACATCATAATGTAAATTTTAAATAGAGTATAATACCCAGTTCAGTTATTCTACAGAAATAAGAAAATTTCTATATTTTTTTTGTCATTTCAAGAACCTTAATATTAAATGATTAAGTTTATATGTGTGAATAGTGTTATTCCGTAATAAATAGTTTTTTGAGAAAAATTTAGAAATTGACATGATCTGGAACCTGTTTTTCTTCTACGTCACTATTTGATGGGGTAGGAATATTGCAAATAACTTCATTTTTAAGCTGGCTAATTTTTCATTTCTTCTCTCTGTAGGTTCTAATATTTATGACCCACTTTTTCCTTTGAGATCGCTTTTCTTTCTCACTCAGATCACCGATAAGTTTAATTTTTCTTTCCCTTCTCCTTTTCTGGTAACGCTATCTTTCTCTTTGCTTTTGTTGTTCACACTCTTCTGGATTCTGTTTCCGTTTAAGTCTTCTTACTTTCTCTTCTCGGTTGGTTTTCAACAATTTTTTGTGGTCTCCTTTTTTCTGCTCATCAAATTATCCATCTACAACAAAACCACTGTATAAGAATATTAGATGTTGACATTACCGTGTCACAAAATATTACCATGCTACAAAAGAAGCATGGTAATGTCACGTATTTGTGACATGGTAGTTAGCATTTTATTAAATATAATTAATGTACTACATACCCTCAAAGAATTCTTTCTTTTCACTATGCACTAATGTTATAATAAATAAAACACACTCTAGTTTAATTTCAAAATACACCTCATAAAATGACACACGGTAATGTCGTCAAAGCGGTTACAGCAGACCACTTCGGTAGAATAGGTACTTACTCTGTAGATAAATAGAGATTGGTGAACCTAGATATCTGAATTTTTCTATTATGTATTTAAGTAGACGAAGCTTCCAAGGTCACATCATGTTTGGCAATTGCGAGTTAAAACGTGATTTTTCGTAATCTTAATATAATAATTCGTCTACATTTAAGTCGCGGTAAGTACATTAGTATAAATGATTATCTACTTAGGCTATACATACTTCGAAAGTATATTTTATAAGGGACAATTTGATATTATACAATTAAATTATTCTCAAGTTATCAACCAAATATAGCCTTTAACCCGCTATAGTGTCCGATCGGGGCAATGCCGCCTTTTACTGATGGGAAATATCGCCACATGGCGACATTGCCCCATCAAAATATTTTGTTAAAAGTTCATATTACATTTTGTGGATTATTTTCAGATGGTGCGATCACGGATTCGAACTACGGGAAAAACTCAATGGAATGAAGAAAAATTGAAAGAAGCTATTGAAGCAGTTCAAAATGGAGATTCATTGAAGAAGACATCAATCGTGTTCAACATTCCTCGAACAACTTTGCGTGACAGAATAAAATCTGGTAATTCGACCAAACCCTCATTAGGTCGTAAACCTGTATTTTCTCCTGAACAAGAGAAACAAATAGCGGATTACGTGGTATTGTTAGCAAGAATGTTTTATGGAATTTCCGCAACTGAATTAAGACGGTTAGCTTTCGATTTCGCTGAAAAAACAACGTGAAGCATGGTTTTAATAAAGAAAGTAAAATGGCTATATCAGATTGGTTAAGGTGCTTCCTTAAAAGACATAAAATTAGTTTCAGAAAACCCGATGCGACTAGCCTTAGCATGGCAATGGCTTTTATTAAGGACGAAGTTGACATTTTTTATAAAAATCTTAGTACAGTTTTGACTAAGTATAAATTTTCTGCGAACAGAATATACAATATGGATAAGACAGGAATTTCATCGGTTCAAAAGCCAGGAAAAATTCTAGCACCTCGAGGCCAGAAACAGATTGGGGGAATAACAGGCTGGGAAAGAGGAAAAAATATAACAGTTATCTGTGCAATGAGTGCTGCAGGTAATTACATACCACCGACATTTATTTTCCCCAGAAAACAAATGACACCTCTTTTAGAAAAGAAAGGACCTGCCGGAGCAATTTATAAATGCTCGCACAACGGTTGGTCCAACGAAGAATTTTTTTTTTCAGTGGCTTCAATGTTTTAAAAATGTTGCCAAACCTACAGAGGACGACCCATTGTTGTTGGTATTGATTAACCACGGAACTTTAGACAGTTACACATTTTGTAATCAATACCGCCCCATACGTCCCATATATTGCAACCCTTGGACATATTCATTTTATAGTTCTTTAAAAATGCTTTTAACAAGGAGTGTCTTTATTTTATGAAAACTCATATCTACCAGAAAATTACACCCTATGAAATTGCTTCAATCTTCAACAAAGCATACATGAGAACTGCTACAATATAAAAGGGTGTGTCAGGATTTAATGCTTCGGGAATTTATCCTTTTCAGCCAAATAAATTCACCGAAGATGATTTTGCACCAGCTCACGCTATTAATCAACCAATAGTTGTTGAGGATTAACATTTGCAAGATGAAAACAGTTCTACCATTAGCAGTGTCTGGGCCTTCTAAAATATGCATATATCCTCATATCAATCTACAGCCATCTACATCAGCTTTCCAGTCCAGCATAGCAGAATTGTCACCACGGCCATTAAATGAAATAGATCGCTATGAAACTAACAAGAAGAAGAAAGAAGCAAGAATAAAACAGAAAGAAAAAGTGCGAGTGTCGATAAAAGGAAGGCAACCACTGTTAAAAAAACAGCTTAACAAGGGTTGCAAACGGCAAATTCATTTTGATCCTTCTTCTTCCGAAGAAATTGACGAAAATATCCCGTGTGATGATTATGAAGATGACGATGAAATTGATCCGTTTGCTGCTGATACTGAACTGTGCATTATTTGTGGTGAATTCGGTGCAAATGAACTTTGGTATCGTTGTGTTCAATGCTCAAAGTGGGCTCATTCAGAGTGTAGTGGTTATGACACTGCTGAAAATTGTATTTGCGAATTTTGTTGTTAGTTATTAGTATATATTCAACATACTTACCTACTGTATTTTAATATTTCAATAAACAACTCTTTTTGCTCATTTGTATAATTTCTTTAAAAATATCAAATTTTCTTAATTAGCAATTTTTAAAATGCTTTACATATTATGGCGATAATACCCCTAGGCTATGGCGAAAATACCCCAGTACCAGGGGCAAATCCGCCACTTTGCATATTAGTACAATATTTTTAATAACAGTGACAGAAATCATTATTAGAAAATTTTAATAATACAGTTGTCTAGGTAAATGATATAGTAATGCAATGTAATGCTAAAATGTAGATATTTACTATACCACTAAGCATCAGATAAGTTATTTCCTTAAGGTGGCGCCATTACCCTACCTTCCTCTTCTTATTCGTTGTCGGTTTCAGTTACTTAACCCTTTGATTCGCTTTTTCAAGTTGTTTAAGTCTTTTTCCACATTTTCAGCTTTTAATTCTTAGTGGTCTACGGTCATTTACAAGTTATGGTTAAGTGTACATTTTTCTTCTTCATTTCTTTTTCATTTCCTTCCTCTAAGAAAGGATTATTAGATAGGTACTCTGCAAAAAATGATTAGTAAATCGTACAAAATTAAATAAAATAATATAAAAAAATTAAATGATATCAAATCAAATATCAATATCCTCCATATCATCGGTATATTACTAATAAATCATTAATATAAGTAAGTTTTTTTCGAGCGCAGCTCCGGATGTTGCGTTAATATCCATTCAATCACTTAGTTGATCAGTCAGGAGTGCTAGTCCGTATCAGCTCTCTCTCACTTCTGCCTGCTACCTCTTTTATATCTGTACGAAGTACGTATAACTAAACGCAAATTACTGCACAAATTTATCGTTGACAAAACTATTATCTTTTTAAACACCAAAAATAAAGCGAACATACCCGTCTTACCTGCTTTTAATGCGAACAAGGAGGCAACAGGATAATAGAAAAACCAGTTGTTCACTCCTGAGTCGTATATCACCACGACCACCCTCAACAAACTCGACTAGCGAGTGGCGCAGACAATAGCGTGCCGTTTTCCGTGGCGACGTGCGAGCTACATCACGAGATGCCTCGCTGCCCACCTAGGAGGGCGCCATATAATAAATTAGCGAAATCCGAGCGCGATGTTGGGCACGTGAGCGCGAAACTCACGTTCGGATCGAAATCTCTTCGTCCGGTGTTGCCAGAATTATCCGAATTGCTTGAGAAATCAGTTTTTTACTGAGGCTTATAGCCAGCGGCGCACAGTGAGGTATTTGATACTGGTTGTTGATCGAAAGGTTTAGTTTTACATTTTGTCAGACTTCTTCACATCAAACAAGAAAACATTATTTAAATATAATATATTTTACTGTTTTAGAGGACAATATATACAGAGTGTGCCAACAAATTCGCAAAAATGTACATTTTTTATTTTATTCAGAAAATTTTAAGGTTTATAAAATATTTGTGTTTCATGAAAAATCATTGTAAGACTTTGATAAATGTAACTGCGCATATACAGGGTATTCAAAAAGTATAAAAGATGATGTTTTTTTAATTTATGGTTTACAATTTTTGATGATTTTGGAGATTGATAATAAAGATAAATATATTTTATACACTCACAGACAAAAATATTGCATATTTTATTTTAAGTCAATATTTTTATTTTATTTTTTTGTTTAAGATTATTTGAGTTTTTTTAATGCTAGATCCCTTGCACTGAAGGGTTTTACATATGTTATAGCCAACTAAATTACAAACTGAAGCTTTATAATAGATTCGTGGGAAAATGAATCAAAAAGTCTGATTTTGGTTATAAGATTTATTTGGAAAGAGTAACAATAACTACAAGATAACAGTATTTTAGAACAAGATAACAATTTTGTACTTTAGTATTTCCTCCTCTAGCTCGAACAATAGCCTGCATCCTCCTAGGCATGCTGTGCAGAAGATCTTGGATTGTTTCTTGCGGAATTCGATTCCATTCTTCCTATGCTGCAATTCCTAATTCTGTAATTGAGTTAGGAGCTGAATTTCATGCGGGGATGTTTCGCTTTAGGGTGTCCCATAGATGTTCTATGGGATTAGCATCAGTACTCATTGGTGGCCAGTCTGGTGCCTTAATCCCGACATCCTCAAGGTACTGGATCACTGTTCTTGTGGCATAGGCGCGGGAATTGTCATGCATTAGCACAAAGTCATCGTACCCAATAAAGCCGGCATGAGGTAAAATATGTTCTTCAAGGATAATGCGTATGTACCAGTCAGCATACATTCTTAAATTTACCTGAATAAGCTCCGTGCGACTCTCACAACTAATGCCTCCCCAGAGCATAATAAAGTCGCCACCAAAGCTAACGTTTTGTAGGAGATTACATTCTGCGAACCGTTCCCCAGACCTTCTGTATACTCGACCACGTCCATCTGGCTTCCACAATAATATTGTTGTTTCATCTGTAAGAAGGATTTTCCTCATTGTTGTTCATTCCAATCACCATGGGCTCTTGCAAATTGTAACCGTCTGACTTTATGACACGAAAAAAGTCTAGGGACTCTAACAGAACGTTTCGGATTTAAACCAACCTCCTTTAGTCTTCTTATAACGGTTTTGACACTTACGTTGACTTGTCAATAGATAATGCATTTCTTAGACGCGAAGCGGTAAGTGAGCGATTTCGCAAGGTTTTTATTCACAAATATCGATCATCCATTGGCGTTGTACATCTTTTACGTCCTTTGTATTCTCCAGTCTCATTGTATCGGTTTAATATACAAGAAACAGTCGATTAATGGATATATAATCTCTGCGCAATATCTTGTTGTCTGTAACCCTCACTGGCTAACTAGCTAGGTGAATTATCTACCTAATTGGGTCTTAGTAAAGCCAATACTTCAAAAATCCAAAAAAATCAATGTCTTAATACATCTCATTGTCTTTCTTTCGGTCTTAAGTTCAAAATCAAATCATTTCTCGTTTCTTTTATGCCACTAGTTTTCCTATAATGGCGTCACTCGAATTTGGGTTTGTAAAGAGTATTACACATATCAGAGCAAATTTGTATCGGCATTTTGTATCGTAGCCATGTCGCCGCATGTTTCTGCACAAGTCTCCGTGCATTTACCTATATCATGTGAACGTATATTTATGGCAACTTGGGATTCGCTAGCTAATTGACCTTTTTTTCTTAAGAGGTGGCAATCTTCCAAAGACTATCTAGGAACTGAATCCAGACGTACAGGATTCTACCAAATAACGATAGCCTACCTGCTAAACCCAACGCTTGTCACAGATACGCCGTGTAAAACTCTTGTGAGCATTGCTTCATTCGTCTCTGTTAGTGTTTACCTTATCTTCCTTGATTGTCTCTTTCCTCTTTATCTTCATACTTTATAATTTTAATTATTTCTCTTATTCTTTCCACCCATTTCTTTCTGTCAGCCATAATTTTGTACATAATATTTTCCGGTGTTATTTAACCTGTCTGTATCTTTGCTTACGTTGCTTTTAAAAAATGTGTGTTCCACCGTATCCTCCTCATTACAGTATTGACAAGTTTATATCAGGTGTCTTACCAATTTACCAATTCTGTAGACATAAGCCCTAAAAGATCCGTGTCTCGTGAAAATTGTCTCAGATAATAATTTGTTTCCTTAAACTTGTACTCTAACCAATTTGTAATATTTGGCATTAACCTCTTCATCCAGACTGCTTTGTCAATGTTGCTGTTCAACCTATTCTTCTATTGTTCTAGATCTTTCGGATCTTTTAACTTCCGCATTATTTGTTCATCTGCTGTACAACCTTGCTCTTTCATCTACAAGTATATCCAGAGATATACATCCAGTGACTGCTTGCAGTGCTTCTCCCAAAGCCTTTCTGTACGCGGAGGCTACTCTGTACTCTTAACACCAGATTCTTATGTTTGTTCTGTTTATTGTTATAGCCCTGAATATAGAACTTTTGATTGCATCACCTCATCCACCAATTACCTTCTGGTGCTGCTTAGATCTTCCATGTAAGTCAAGATTCTCGATAGAGCTGTCACTTGCTTTCTCTGCCTTTTCTGCCGTCTTCTTGAGATGGATATTAAAAATGCCTAGTCATCAATCCATATCCCCAAGTATTTGACTGCCTTAACTGAAGTAATTTTCTTACCTTTGATAATAACACTTTTGGTTTTTTCTTGTGGTATTTCAAGTTTATGTGTTTTCATCCTTTGGGGTACGTCCATACCCAATTGGCGTTTTGAATTATGTCCTCTCTTGTGTTAGCCTTTATAATCAGGGCAAGGTTATCGGCATAAACAACTGTGCTACATCCACTTCCTAGATCTATTTATATTTATATGTACTGAACAATTTCTCAAATTGAACTAACTACCTCATTAACACATTCTTGGCCCGGTGCACCCGCCATTTTATAGAATAATTCATTCGCCATAATCGTTGTTTAGGCGCTGCCTTAATCATTCTAGTGCATTCTAGAATGAATGATTCATTTCGACTAGCCGTGACCAAGCATAGGCGTTTTCTACGGGGGGAGGGTTTCGACGGTGACTCGATTTATTAAATAACGGGAAAAGTGAAGACCGTAAAAGGCCTAAATAGGACAGAGAGGAACTTAGTCTATTAGAACATGACCAGACTGGTCAAAAATAGCTCACACGACCATATTGTGTTTAATTTCCAATAATTTTTTTTTTATTCTTATTACCTATATTATTGATTTCTTTAAGGTCAGTACCAACCAGTTCTGTATTATTTAATATTTTCAGTATGTATCTGATCACCTGTTAGCACAGAATAACTATTACAGAAGCTAAGGCTTGCGTCGTCACGTTTGATGTCGGGGGGGCCAAATTTTAAAGTGACACTCGGTGATAGTTGACGTTCTTGCCGGTTGTTACACTGGTAAAAATTACCAAGATTTGTATAAATTCGGATATTACACTAAGAAAATGAATTAAATATATGTAACAAACTTTTTAGCAACATCCACTATTTCTTCTCTGAATTGAAGGTTAGTGATATAATAAGAAAAATAAGGCTTCACAATAATTTATTTTGAAGTAAATTGTACTGATCGCTAAACTAAAAAACAGTTTTTACTTGAGGAACCAGACCGAATACTCGTTGTACTTAATTCATCAGTTTTTTTTAGATAACATTAACTCTTTAACAGAGTGATTCTATTACAATTTATTGATGTATCAATTAATTGTGTACTTTCCTGGAAAACACCTTTAACTATGATAGTAGGATCTAGAAAAATAGATTAAACTGATAATAATTGGCATTAAAAATGCAAATATACTTCCCAACTGTCATTTTGAAAGCCTTTTATGTGTTTTAGAACCTTATGATATGTCAATAATACCATAAACAATCCTTGTAATAAGACTTTCGCCATACTCTCTTATAATAATTTGAATCCGTGATTTTTTACAATTCTATTTTTGTAAACAAAATTAATCTAGTAGTCGTTGGTAGAAAAGTATCACCAATAATTGGCGTATCGATTTATTACACTGTTTTACACTAGCACTAGCTCAAATAGCTTTTCTTTCTTTCGAGTCTTCTGTGCACAGTTGTCCAGTAATTGCAGCACTTCTTCATTAACGTGGGAGTGGAGTCGACTCTCATGTTTTGCAGTAACCTCTTTTTCTTATTTGTCTGTATGAAGATAATCGTTTAGATAGAGCCAAGGTGTATCATTGATACATCTTAGCTCTTTATTTTGGAAAACTTATATTATGGCACATCCTCGTAACTGTATTTCATAAATCCAGACTGGACTTAGGATTTGTTTATAAATCATATGAATTTGTTGTACACATAAATTTGCATTTTTAGAGGCATAATTATTAGAACTTTGAATTAAATTGAGATTTGAAGAAAAGTACTGTAGGAAAAAGGTTGTTATAAATAAAACACGTTCTCTTACTGATAATTAATTTTAATAAACCAAAATACGAAAAACATGTATTACAAAAATCAAATTAATAAAAATCTCAATATAAAAATTACACACCAAAAGGCACAAAATTTTAGACAAAGGAATATGCCCTAGGTCCTAAAAAATACAAGGTAAGCGCAAATTGCTTGTATTCATTGGAATATCTTCTAGCTAGAGGCTTTTTGTTTTTAAATTCCTCTTGTGATTTAACTATATCTGCAAATGGTTGGTTTAAAAATTGTGGCCCAACCGAAGGATATTTTTGGGACTGGCACATGCATTATCGAAACAGAAACAACAATATCTCTTCAATCTTCAAGTTACTCATTCTTTTGCTGAGACCTAAAAAAAAATATTTAAATAAAAAAAGTACATACACAACACTTTTATATTATTTTTAATACCTGGTGTAATGAGAAAATCGTCGTGGGATTTAGTAGGGTACAGATTCATTCAGAATGATCGTTGTTTTCATCTGTTGCGGGTGTGTGTCAGAATATTGTCAGAAGTACATTTTCTAATAAACATTTCCGAGTTGATCCAAATGAAAAACTACTGGATTGGAAATGTTTTTTTACACAACTGGCAGCTTTTGTGTAATTATTAACTGGTTATATTAATCAAGTCTTCTCGACTACAGGCTCTTAACTACATGGGAGACCTAAAAAAATACAAAATACATTTTCATAGGTACATAAATATTATTTGATTTAAAAATGATAATAAAATAATTGTTTTGATTAAATAGCCAAATAAATATAATATACAGTTTTACTCATTTTACTCTAAGCCGTTCTTTTAATACATCTGTGGTTTCTCGATGGGATCTGCTCCATGGTCTTTTAATGCAGAGCTGGTAAGTCAAGTAAGATCTATTTCCTCCTAATTAAATTTTAGAGCTTTCGGAGTAAATGTAATTTATGTGACAATGGACAAAGAAAAAATCAGAAAACTATTTTTAACTATACAGTTCACTGGAAAAAAGCAACTGAAGTTGTAGATGTACTTCTGTGAGATGTACATACAGTTGTCTGTTGTCTCTTGTGTCACAGTTTATTCTTTTTCATCTTATTTACATATATGGTCATTAAGAGCAAAAAATATTTATAATGTTAGACGAAAATGAGAACATGTTTTATTTTCTAGTGATGGCAAAAAACGAAAAATACCACAGCTAAAAATTAAGTTTATTTTGCAACTTGCAACAAAAACTAGGAGAAGAGGAATCAAATTTGATTTAAAAGAAAGGTTTTAGTTTATTTTAATGGAAACTGGAAATACAAACAAATCTATAGCTGTTCTTTTATTCCACATAAGCTCGATTATCACATGATTAAAAAATCTACTAGTTCTACTCCGCTCCAGGAGGTACTTTTCAAACGTAGCACATAACGTTGGTAAATTTGGATATCTGGATCAAAATTTAAACTATTTGTTAGGTAGAGCTATAAGTTTTCCTCGTTTAAATTGCATAATTTATTTTGCATACGTTTCTGAAACTTTGGGAAATGAAAAATAACTAGTATTCGAATCCGTTCGAGGTAGACATGGGCGATAAACACATCTCTTTCTTTTAGATTCCATCAGTTCACTAAAAAATTATTTTGCTTTAACAAAAAAAATAAAAATATGAAGGGTTAGTTGGGGTAATGGTAAACGATTTTTATAAAAAAAATCTTCGAGGTCTGTTAAAATCTAAACTTAAATGTTTACCAAAGAATTTTTTTAGGTGGAGTTTTTTTGAAGGTTTGTGCATATGTGCTTGGCATAGCAAGAATAAGGTTGTGGAATTTATCGAAATATTAGATGTTTACAATTACCCAAGAAAAAAGAAAAATTATTGAAATTTTGGGGCAATTGTAAACATCGTGTTTGTCGTTAATATGAGTCCTGTTTAACATTATAGGGGTATTTGTGAACATAGAATAAATTAGATGAGTTTTCGTTCTTTCAGGACTGTAATTTCGAGTACTGTTTACAATTATCCCAAGGATATTAAAATAAAATACTTGGTAAGAAATTAATTTTCGAAACTGTCTACTTTACCAGGAAACGAGTAAATCATTTTACGTCCCACAAATTTTGTATCGGGTTTAGGAAAAATAGCAGTCACATTATCAATTGTAATATAAGATACAATCATCTCGTTGATGTAGAAGTCAGAACAGGTTTCGTCTAATGACTTGAGCCCTATAATGGCAATTTCACCATCATCTTCATCCTTCTTTTGAACTATGCAAACATATTTATATTTATTATTGGAGGGCTTGCCTATTCCAGAGAATTTTGCTAGGATAAATGTGTCTTCCTCCAAATCCTCCCACTTCACTTCTCCATACTCCACAGATTTCAAATCTTTTGAGACATTTTTATTGATAGGTGGTAAATTTTCGTCGTCTTCCTCAGATTCTTCGAATAAATTTATGTCTTCCTCACTTTCGATATCAGATGGAGTGAATTTTAAGTTTCTCTTTCCCTTTTTTTTGTACCTTTACTTTTGCACTTTTTCATTTTTCGGGGCTTAGCCACATTTCCTTTAGCATTTTTCTTTTCCTCAGCTTCTTTCAGTTTCTTCAAAACTTCAGAAGTGGTTAAGACTTCTCCGTAAGTAGACTGTTTCAAACGTGGAACAACTTTTCTGGGAAGGGCACTGGTTACGTCTGACGCAGTATTAATACATGCTTCCTGCAACTTTTGAGTAAATAATTGAAGAATGCGGTTCGGAGAATGGTGTTGGAGCAGTTGGAAAACAACTTGTAAAGTTAATGGCTCCTTCCCTGGAGTCATCTCCGGTGGAGTCATCTTTGGGTATGGTGCAGGAATAGGACCGTTCTGCTCTATAACGGATTTTCCCGCAGTAGGTTCAACATGTTCATCAGAAGATTGTATCCCCAAGGATACAGATTTAATGCTCTCCTTGTACTTTTTGAGTTTTATGGGATCAAAGAACTCTTCAGAAAACATTGCACAGTTGATGGGAAATATACCAGTATTTTCAAACCCTGATATGATGTTTGCTGGTGTTATACCATCTCTCCAAACTTCAGCTAACAGCTCCACAAATTTTTGTTTACTTAGCCTACCCGATGATTTGCCCATTTCAGACTTGCCATGGGCTACTAATATTTTATCCCATTTGATTTTTACGGGGTCGAAAACACACTTGTCCAAAGGCTGTATCCTATCAGTCAAGTGATTGGGAAATCGAAAGAGTACTATGTTGTTTTGGATAGCAGCATTTACAATACGGACGCTTACATGACTGCAGTGGCCGTCGAACAGTAGGATAGCTATTTGATTAGGTTGGTTACGCGAAAGTCTGCGAGCTCTTACCTCGGGAATAAACGATGTCACAAACCAATGGTAAAAATGAGCCTCCTCCATCCATCCGTTTTTCGATGCTCCATACAACGTTCCTGTAAATGCTTTTTCGGAGGTCCAACGTGCTTGGACCGCCTCTCCTTTGAACACAATAAGTGGAGGGAGATAAGTGCCGTCTGCAGCAATGTAGACCAATACTGTTGTCGACTCTCTTCCCGAGCCCCCCGAAACTCGAGACAGAGCTTTTTCTTTTTCACCAATAATAAATATACGTAAACCAATAGCCAGTTAATTGCCATTATTTTTTAATATCGGTCTAATTTTGTCTTTAATATTAATTTTTTTATGGAAAGAAACACTATTTATTTAAATACGAATTATTTATTAAAAATCTTCTAAAATTCCAAGGAGGATTAACAACAATCAACAATGACATAATGTACCTCCGCTTTCTAAGATTAATCAATTTAGATAACTTAAGAAAATTTTGTACTTCCTCATGGTGATTGTTTAATATAATATTATGTATTTGAACCACTGAGCTGCACTAGTGATAATTTTTCATTGATATAAATTTTAAGCAAGTACTTAAAAAAAATCTTGATATTTATTTTCTCCTGGCTCAGTTTTTAAATATACTACTTTTATTTTATTTAAATTAAACATACATGTTTATTTACTGTCTTTGTACGAGTATAATTGATAAAAATTTCAGGCAGAATAAAAATCCTTAAGCCTCTTGATTTCAGGTAATACCTATATTTTTTGTGTAATTACGTTCTTGATAATCTATATTCATGAGAGCAATAAAGTTATTTATTTTTATTAATATTTAACAAAACACCAAGCGTAGAAAAAATATACCCTACCACTCGAGTGGATTATCCGTATTTCACTAAATATTTATCTTTGTGTCATATCCATTTTTGCGTTTTAAAATGTTTATTTGTGAAAGAAAATTTTTCCTGAAACTTAAACTTTTCGATCGATTGTAAAAAATTATAATACATACGTTGTACTTTATTATTTGATACCTTGTATATTTTTCTTTGAATAAAATATGACTTCCAGAATAGAAAAGAATTCCACAAATAATAAATAAGTTGGATCAGATTGAGATCTGCTAAAACATTCAGAATTCGTTTGTAATAGATTATGGTTTTGAATTTATAAAGAAGTATTAAAAACAGTATCTTGAATATATTAAGCATTATAAAAGTTTTCTGTTTGTTTTATATACCTATTTATCGAAACCGATTTAAATATACGATCGATTGTAGTACGTTTTATTTTTCTGACTTAAACTTGTAACACCCTAGTACCTAGTGAATAACTATCACCATAAACAAAACGGTGAACAATAAAAATAATGCCAAATTGGCATTCTACAAAATGTTCTGGAATAATCTAAAAAAAAAAAATTATTTTCAAATTAAATTTAACACATAAATGTTAATAATAATTAATAACCAATCAAGAAATCATGTGGTTCTGTAAAAGAATCATTGACATTTCGTGTTCGAGCCGCAACACTTTTTTTTCTCATTCGTGGAAGTGAAATCAGAAAAATGAATATTTTGCCTGATGTTTCGTGGCACAAAACCTACTTACTTCGGGAAAATCCCTCTTACTAAGCTTATGAATTTTCCATAATTACCTGCTTGATTCAGGTTCAGCAGCTGTTTTGATCAAAGGTTCATTTTTATTAATACATTTCTTTAATTAAATTATTGGTAAAACACATTTTTTTTTTAATTTTAATTTAAATAACGTCTTTAAATATCAATTTTTAAACTTCAAGATTTTTGTGTATCCCTATAAGAAATCCATTATTTTCTTGAGGATTCTTTTTTCTAAATTTTAAGGTCTGGATAATATTCAGTTATTATTTTAAGGACATGGCGATTCCATTATTTGTATTATTTATACTTAACAGATTTTCTGATAATAGTATTTGTTTTCGAGGAAATGAAATATTATCTATAGGGTATTGCTATAAAAAACAAAGTGACCTACGTTATCAAAAACCGGTCAATACGGCAACGGTTCAAACAAAAACCAAGAATCGGCATGTCCTTAAAGTACCACATCAAAATTGTGTACACCGGCCCTAACTGAATAATGACTAAAGACGTAATCCTTTAATTTTAAATGAGTGCCTAAAATACAAATTTCACGTTTATAAATCTTTCTGTCAATGTTACAATGTGGTCGGGCCGTATAAACTGGCAACGCTGCTATTATTTGTTTCCCTGTAGTTTTTACATGCACTTGTGCAAAGTGTATTGGAAAATGTTCAACAGCCGACACTGTATACAGGGTATTCAAAAATCTGTTCTGTGTATTTTCGATAAATTGAAATAGTGCTTCGAATTGGAGGAACATTTTTGATAGTCTATTATGTTTTTGGTAAATAATCATCATCATCATCATCTGAATTAGGGCGTGGTTCAAAGCCCACTTGTACTGAAGCTCTAGGCTTATTGTACCCCTCACAGTTTCTATCCCATCAAATTGATTTTCTTGATGAATTCAAGAATATGTCTGATGGGCGCTTTCGCGATTTCTTCAGGTTCCGGATATTGTACCCCGAAGTACCATTCCAGTTCCCATTTAAGGTTCCGGCAGTGGCATAGTATGTGAATAGGAGTTTCGTCCTCCTCTTCACATATTCTACATAGGGAGTCATCAGATATCCCTAAGAGATTTAGGTGTCTTCTAAGGCCGCAGTGTCCCGTAAGGAGTCCTATTACGGCCTTGAGTTCGCTTCTGCTAAGGTTTAGCAGTTGATGTTGTCTGCTCGTGGATGGCCCCTCTATGAATCTTTTGGACTGTCTAAGTCCAGGAAGTTCTATCCAGAGCCTATGGTGTTCTCTTTTTATTCGTTCCTTTAACACCCATTTAACATGTTGGTATGAGATACCACATGTGGGTTCTGGTCCAATAAGAGTTTTTTCCGCTCCCTTTCTTGCTAGGAGGTCTGCTTTCTCGTTTTCAAACACTCCCTCATGTCCTGGCACCCATTCAAGGGTAACCTTGTTATGTTCTGACAGAGCCTGGAGGGATTGTTGGCAATCAAATATTGATTTAGATTGTACTTCTACCCTTTTTAGTGCTTTAAGGGCTGCCTGACTGTGTGTCATGATAACGATTCTCTTATCTCTAAGAGAGTCATTTAGCATGACTTTGGCGCAGGCATTTATTGCTGTTACTTCAGCCTGGAAGACTGTTGTCAGTGACCCCAGGTTCAAACTAATTGTCCTCCCTGAGTTCACATGGTAGATCCCAGATCCTGTGCTGTTTTTCATTTTCGAACCGTCTGTATACCAGATTGATTCGTTTTGTTTTTCCCTTTTTTCCCGGCTTTTGGCCCTTTCTGGTATTTGAATATCAAAAGGTTTCCTGAAGTCGTGAATAATGGGCGTTCTATCCGATGGCATTCTTAGTACCGGATTTTATTTAAATTTCTCTAATATCATTGTGTGGTGTCCTTTTCTCGAAAGTTCCCATCCAAATCCATGCCGGAGGCTATGCCGCTGCCATAGCCTCCTTCTCCACCACAAGGTGTAGTGGAGGAAGACCTAGCAGTAAGATCCATTGCTGCTGTGGGCGTAGTTCTAAATGCCCCTGTTATTATTAGGCAGGCTAGTCTTTGTACCTTGTCTAATTTTCTATTAGCTGTTATGCTTTTAGTCTTGTGCCACCATATGACTGATGAGTAAGTTATAACAGGTACTATAACCATAGTGTAAAGCCAGTGCATCATACTTGGTTTAATCCCCCATGCGTTCCCTACCATCTGTCTACAGGCCCATAGTATTTTTACAGCTTTTTCTGTTGTTTTTCCTATATGGCTGGAGAAGCTAAGCTTGTCAATGAACATGCCCGTTGTGTACCTAGGGTTATATCAATTACCTCCCTTCGCACAGATGTTACAAAGGTTGGTTCATTTCTAACGTTTGCAACTTCTAGTTTATTGGATGCAATAAATTCCAGAAGAGCTTCTTCTCGGTTATTAATGTCAGTGCTTCCCCATACTATATGGTGAGCATTGGCATCACACTCTAGAAGAAGTTCGATTTTTTTTTTTTCACAATGACTAACCAGTTCTCTCACCTCCTTGGTGGGGGGAGCCCAGGTTGGTCATATGGTAGATATACGGATCCAACAATCAGATTAGTTCCTCCGTCTAGTTTTAGGGATATTGTCACTAGGTCATTTGTACAAAATTCCCATAGTGGAAAGACCTTCAAGCTTGAATAGTAAATAAAAATATAAAGCTCAACATTATCATTTATTGTTATTTTTACATCGGTATTATCAAGAACCTTTTTCTATGAGTTAAGTCGTATTTTTAGTTAGTTTATTATTAAAAATTTTAAAAATGAAAAATGAAAATTGAAAAAAATACTGTTGA
Source organism: Psylliodes chrysocephalus (assembly GCA_927349885.1). NCBI lineage: Eukaryota > Metazoa > Arthropoda > Insecta > Coleoptera > Chrysomelidae > Psylliodes > Psylliodes chrysocephalus. Next base: position 64,517,840 of record OV651818.1, read on the forward strand.
CAAGAAAGTTTGACAGGCATATATGCATATCAAGAATACTAGAACAACTGAAGAAGACGATAAGCGGGCGGCCGGGCGGTCCAAGCGATGCACTACACACTATTAACTATTTAATAATTAAAATTAAATTAAAATTAATGAAAATATCCTTAAAATCTATTTTGCGTATATTTTGGAATGTCTAAAATAATTTCTGTGTAATGTAAATAAGATACTTGCATTTTTGGCAGTTCTGCAGGTCTACAGCACTTATGCACCAGCCGCCACTTGGCGATATATTTGTTAATTATGTAAACAAATTTTGTAACTGTTCGTAAATAAATAAAATTTCAAAACATGTTCGATACCATTGTGATACCATTTATTAATTCTCAGGCATAATTAGAAAAATGGTATCTTAAAAAATCGTGCAAATAAAAAAAATTAAAATGTGAGTTGCAATCTACAATAAACAGCAAGTAAACCTTATTAAATTAAATTAATGGAATATCTGGAACATGGGATTTAATATTGGTTAAAGATTTGAGTAGGGCTTCTAAATTAATATGGAGGGACAAATATATGCGGAACAACACATTAAATACAGTGAGAAGACTAATATCAGCTTAATGGAATCGTAAGATATAGTTAAAGGTTCTAACGAACAATCAACAAAACGAGATGATAATGATGCCGTTATTATCCCAAAAACATAAGGCAAAATATTATCATACACAAAATTGTTAATAACATTTTTTCTTGTCTCAAAGTTAATCAAAAAAATAATTCTTCTCTAAATTTCCTAAACTTCTGAACATCCAAAGTTGCCATAATCTCTGTAATCATTTATTCATTCATACCATACTCATAATTGTTTTTCTTTAAATCTTTTATGTAGTGGCAATTGATTTCATTAAGTTTTGGTCTATTCGCTGATTTTTCTCTCTCCACTATTTTAAGACAACCCTTACTATCTGGAGGACTATGGAACCTATATAAATTTGAATGCCATACCCTCACTAATAATTTAAAATCAATTTTATTGGTGGACTATATATATATAGGAGTTAATTCTTTCGATATAAGTTGTTAGAAAATACGTTAAATTTAAATTCACCAGTTACTACTAATACTCTGAAGTTTACAAAAATATGATTTTGTACATCACATGAACAGAGCAACTTATTCACTAAAACATCTGTTAATGTTTGTTATAAATAAAAATGTCGGTATGGCTTCTACACGGCTTGGGTTTTCAAACTGCAAGAGAAGCTGTTACTTCGGTGATCTGAAAATAGAATCTGTTTGAACGCGAAAACTCGAGATGGCTTGATAGGGTCGGTTTACGTCATCATGCCCGTCCATTAGTTTTGACCAATAATTCGTTCGTTACAGGACTGAGATTATCTATTGGTTTTTAAAGACTAGTTCTATCGCAACGAGAAAGGGTGACATAGTCATCTTGTTGGTTTCAGAATAATCGGAAAAAAGCCAGAGACGGCGCTAGACATAATGTTGAAGTCTGTCAACATTATCTTTGTAAACAATAATTTGGTTTAATTTCAAATTAAAGTAACGGTCAAGAGTTATTTCAACCGAATAATTTTTATTTCTAGTTGAGTTTCGCAGCCATTATATTTAAAAAATCTTTGAATTTACTTTGAATGATATTCTTTTTTACCTTTTAAGAAATGAAGTCTTTCTTTAGATGATATGTACTTTCACAGTAATTAAAAAATAGCTGTGGTTTCGCTAATATACGCCTACATCCGAACGGCCAATGTTACTAGTGAAATTTTACAGAAAGTTTAAAGACATTTTGAAACACACTGTATGTACCAATTTTGGATCCACTTAAAATTTATTGGTCAGTGTCGACCAAAAAAAAATATGAATTAAATCATTTTAATTGAGTTCTTATAGAAATAAATATCAATATCAATAAACCACACAAAATTTGTTCGTAAACGTTTATTTTTTTATTTTTCGTTTTTCAAATAGAGAAAAACAAGATGTAATTTATTTTCAATGACAATGACAATTGACGTTTCTAAAAATGCGGCATTGCCAAATCGAGTAAAAAACGTATATGACAGAAAACAGGTCACTTCGTCACGGGCATCTAATAATAAGAAAATATACAATAAGAAGACGAAGCAACGACTTCTTGTAGGGTGGCGGCTTCGCCGCCACCAGAAAATTTTAACCCATACCTGACTAAGCCGACCGGCATAGACTCCAACGGCCCGGACACAGCTCAAATTGAAAAAAAAAAAAAAAAAAAAAAAAAAAAAAAAAAAAAAAAAAAGTATTTTTTACAAACCGTAGATAAGTTCCGACATGCCGTAATTAACGCACATCATGAAATAAAATAAAAAGACGAATGTCCAAATTCACCTGCCGGCCAGACACTATGTAATTTTTGAGAAACTTTGTATGCCCTCTAGCTATTTCCAAACAGCCAACTTTCATTAACCGAACTATTCATGTCGTATACGTTTTCTTACTCGATTTGGCAACACCGCATTAATAAAAACTAGAAACGTCAATTGTCATTGAAAATAATTTACTGTATTTGTTTTTCTAATAAATTTAAAAATGAAAAATAAAATTTGGTATGGTTTATTGCTCTTTGAATTGTCTAATATTGATATTTAGCCGTTTCTACAATAAGAAATCAGTATAAATGGTTTATTCCACTTTTTTTTATGGTGGAGACCAGACAGCAAATTTAAAGAATTTTAAGGTAAAAAAAAATTTGTCTGTGTGAGCGGACCCAAAATTGTTATATATAGTATATTTCAAAGTCTCTAGAAACTTCTTTTCGCAACTTGTGGTATAATGAATTTTTCGATACCAGCTACACAATGTTCAACATTATGCAAATGGTTGCGTAATGTAGATCATTTTGACACTTGCTGCGATTACAAAAATTGTCACTTTATATGTCATAATTAAAAAAAATATTTTTCGGTAGAATATTTTATGGTTAGTTTCTTTATCCAGACTCATTAGCTAAAAGGTTTCCCGTAAGACATTTCTTAAAATTGAGAAAAACGCATAATCGATATTTCACCGTTAATCATTATACTTTTTCTAACAACATACAAGAATGATCTTTTAAATAATGCAGAACTATGCATAGATACTACCAGTGGCGGCTAGAGGTAATTTAAAATCTGTGTTCAATTTTTTCCAAGATTCGAATTCCCTGCTCTACTTTGTGACGTCACGCGTTGATTATGTGCGATGCATAAAATAACGTGGTTTAAGAAGGCACATTATCTGTTTTACGAATCTGTTGACGAGTTGACCTCTCTTTTTAGCAACAGGCTTTCGCGAAAACCTTTCGCTCCTTCGGGCTCACTCAGAATAGTACACTACGGAGACGCAATTAGCTAAAGCTAAAGCGCAGTAGTACACGAAAATAGATATTAGCACGTATGAAAACAATAAAATTGAATTTATATTTTTATGGTATTTATTTTAAAATAATGTGTTTTTATGAAATGTAACTGGGTGTTCACTGAACCAATGGAGAAACCGCTCCTGGATAATACTAATGTTATCCAACTGGACCCTTTAGTTTTATGTAAAAAATCGTAAACAAAGTTTTAAAAGTATTTAATTTTTTTTGGGATAACTTATTAATGTGAAGCCAAAAACTCCAATTTTTACCTTCGTTGGTAAATAGAAGAAGAGTATCTCCTATTTTTATTTTTAATAGTTTTTTTATTTAATAAAATGACAATGAATTGAGTAGTATTTAAATTTAAATTGTGTGTCGCAGAAATGTTAAATAAAAATGTTACAAGGTAAATATATCTAATTATCGTCCACTTAACGGTGACCTGGGCAGTTTTTAGCAAATTTTGATAACCCGCTACATATAAGGAAAAAATAATTAGTCCCAGAATGGTTCCTTGTGGTACCCCTTTTGCTACAGGTATATTATTTGACGTTTTATTATCTAATTTGACTTAGAGACTTCTTTTGTTAAGATAATTTGAAAGTATCGCATCTTTTTTGCTCAAACTGTAGATCATCTCAAAGCATCTGTAAAGAACATACTGCATAAACGATTTGTGTTCCGGCAACACTGATCCTCGCAACCCGATCCTCATTTGTTTCTTGGAGTCAGCGCGTGCTGCTGCCGGTATCGTTGTTGGTGGACCCGAGCCGTCGGAGTAGGCCGCGAAAGAGTTTTAGTGTTGTGCGTCTAGTTGGCTGGGAAAGTCGACGAGTTGCGACGACGCGACACGACGCTATCGCGCGGTGAAGTTCAAACTTTGTAAATTAGTTTTTACGATTGGAATTGGTAAATTTTAATTAAATTTGTCCTGTTTTTTTTTTGGATTTCTGTTGATCTTGATAGGTTGTTGAGGAGCATATTGAATTGAGAAAAAGTTTGATAATTTTAAAAGAATAATTTTTCATCGTTAAGGAACTTTTGAAAAGTAATTTTTTTTAGATGTTGTTTTAATAGAAAATGATAATTTTTAGATTTTTATCTTTAACGATTTATTAAAAGATAGAGGAAGTTTAAATGGTAGATAATTATTTATTTATATAACATATTTTCCACTTTAATACAATAGCAGGTAAAATATATAGACATAAAAAAAGAATTCACAATACCTACAAGTTATTGTCAAATATAAATACTAGAATATAGATAAAAAAATACAATAATTATAAGATTGACAATAATTGATTAATAAATAGTATATCAATAAAGGTAATGAATAAAAGATTATCTCAATAAATGTAATTAAAGAAATTATTTAAATATAAGTTAAAAATTCTCGTTGTAAATGTCGGCGATCCTAATCAACTTTAATATGAATTAATTATATGGATATACTTATAGATAGTAAATATTAAATAATTCAGTGACCATTCTCTAAATATTTATATAAAATTTATTACAAACTGTGGACTACTAAATGCACCATTTATCAAGTTTTTGAGAAAATACAAGGCCATTTTTATAAATTTTACTGGAACACAAAATTTTATTTTTCAAATTTCTTGATAGATTGTTATGAAATAACGCTGTTTAATATAAAATTTTGTTTGTTTATAAAAAAACCATTTAAATATTTTTTTCGCAAGTTATAACAAATATACCAAACAAACAATAATATACTCTGTCATATGTATGAAATGAAACTTTAGCATAATGTACCATTTGATTATCTGATTTATGTAACAAAGAGACATATTTATATGTAATGATATATGATAATGTAAACAATTAATTTGGTCAAATAGTTTTTTTTAATAAGTATTGTTATGTACTGTATTAAATATCAAGATAAAGCTAGCATAACTGTGTTATTTACCATGCGCTTTCAATCAAAGTAATGTCATAATTTTGGGCTTTTTTGCATAAAGAAAACTTTTTCCTTGTGTACATTGAAAAAAATAGTTGTATTGGAGAAAATTATGTTTTATTGGAACAAAAATGTTTTGAATTTGATATAACTATATACAGTGGCGGCTTGTAGTAATTTAAAATGGGTGTTCACTTTTTCCAATAATTTTCACATTTAAAAGTTAGGTTCAAAAGCCAATGTCGCTGTTTTTTTATTAGTTGAGTTTGTATTAAGTGTAGTTATTATTATCAACATCATACTATTTTCAAGCACTACAACTATTAATAAATGAATATTTTAGTTAGTGTAATATTTGTTTTGTTTTTAATACATTGAAAACCATCTATAAACATTATTAGTTAGTAAACTGACTTTTCTTCATAATTTGAGAATATTTTTAAATATATATCAGGTTATGTAGAAAGCTTGACATTGACTTTTCTGTTAAAAATATTATATGAAACTTTATCTACCATTTTTCAGTTTTTATTGTAAGTTTAATCATTTTCACAATTTTTCACAGATTTCAAATACAAAATATATTTTTTAAATACCTTTTATTGGCAAATAAAATAAGAACTAAAATGTTTTAAATGTTTATTTTATAAGATCAGTCCCATCACAATACATACTATTACACAAATACAAACTAGAATAAATATATATAATGCCTGGCATTTTAAATGATACTCTTCGCAGTTTAACAGACCCCCTTAACTACCCATTTTCTACCAGATTGCTTTCACAATCAATAGGTCTCATCTCCTTATAGGGCTCGATTTTTACTAAACATTTCATGTTGATATCGCTTTTTATTTATTTATTTTTTTTTTATTAATTTCAACCCCCCTTAAGTCCACCATATTTAATATGATTTTTTTTTTAATTTTACGGCGCTTCCTCCTCTTAGAACTTGATGCTTGTTAAAATTTCAAGTTGATATCATTTTTCGTTTTTCAGTTAGGATTTTTTTTTAATATTTTAACCCTCCTTAACTCCCCAATATATTCATATTTTTTTTTTTCAGTATCAATAGACTTTATCTTCTTATAAAGCTTTATTTTTACTTAAAATTTCATGTTGATATCACTTTTCGTTTTTAATTTATGATTTTTTTTAATTTCAACCCATCTTAACCCTCTATTTTTATTCAGATTTGTTAAAAATCAATAGGCTTTATCCCCGTATAAAGCTCGATTTTTGCTTAAAATTTTCAAGTTGATATCATTTCTTGTTTTTGAATTATCATGCAGACACAAAACGTGACATCGGACAGACGGACAATGTAAACCTATAATACTCTTCACAGAATACTGTATGAAGAGTAGAAAAAAAATATATAAGTTAAAATAAACAGTATAAAGAGGTCAACAATAATATTCAACTTCTTTTAACAAAGGATACTAAAAGTTTGAAATAGCCGCACATAATTGAACATTTACTGAAATCTGTAAACTAAAATAGTGAGATATACATCGTAAAATGTTATCACACTTAATTCTCCATATGACCCTTTCCAAGTATATTTCACAGCACATTCCAAAGTATTCTTGCTCTAACTACTGTCCTATCCTCGTGACAGACTTTTGCACAAAAAATAGTGTGTCTCAATAAATAACAGAATAATAGTAATTTTGTATAAATAGGTAAATCGGATTCATCTGTATTTTCAAATTATTGTTTAATTGTAGATAGTTTATTAATATTTATGTACTTATAGGATTGATTACCCAGAGCATGTAAATATGTTGGATGTGACTTGTAAACTGCCTAATCAAAATCAAAATTTATTTTTAATACTTATTGCTCTTTTCGAGACATACTTTATTACCAACTGTAAACTAATTTACCAACAGCCTTATTTTTATTTAATACCTGCATGAACCAAATTACCAATACATCTAATATTTTTGAAAATACTAAATTATAAAAACAAGGCAATAAAAAAATTAAATTAAAATAAAATATTTTAGGGTAACACGATTGATAATTAACATATTATATAACATATATAAACTATTTAAATGTACATACCATTTCATAGGTAAAATTTCTCATTGAGTATATTAAATTAATTGGTTGGTCAATTTTTCAGATTCAGACTTTTAAAGTGAAAAACCATTTGCCTCTTTATCTTCATCAAATGTTTATTGTACATTTACATTTCCATAATGATGGCAAATAAATACCTTATCAGAATAATCAAATTTTTCCTTTTAGCGGGTTTTGTAGGAAACAAAAAATTTACAAATTTTTTGCTTCCTTCTTACTTCATAGTATTTATAGTTGGTTACAAAATAGACCATTTTAAAGTGCTCTTAGAATTAGAATTAGACCCTGAAACAAAATATAAAACAAATTAGATTTTTAAAACTTTATCATAGTTAAATAAAACAACAACTTTAAAAATAATTTTATTTACCCTTCCTTAAAGAAATTTTTCGGGAACAATCGTTGAATTGACAAGAATACTTTCAATTTATTAATGTCACAGTTCTTAATTAAACACATTTTTTTATTTGAGCACAAAAAAATAATCATAATAGAGGAATGACGGAAGACGGAATGACAGTTTGTTTGATTTATCAGAATATGTTTTTGTTATATACCAGATTATAGATTATACTAAAACACAGTGAATAAACATAGTATGTATTTCACACCCCTTCTTCCCCTACGCCTATAACAACAAGTCGATCGCGACGCACTTTTAAGAAAAAAGTATATCTTATATACAAAAAAGTTGGCCATCCCTACTATATACGGCATGTGTTCCACATTTAAATATGTGATCCATTTATCCATGCCCATATAAAAATATTTACCTATTTATTCCTTAAGCCTTTCCTTATAAAAACATTTGATTCCTTCATCCCTTCATCCCAAATAGGTTGAACCCTTTATACCCCCAAGTCTATCCAAGTAAAAATATGTCTCCCCTTTATCCTGTACGTCTTCCCATACAAAAATATTTGCCCCTTTACCGCTTAAGCTCGCCTTTATAAATATATTTAAGATATTTTACCCCTTAAGCCTGTCCATATACAAATATTATTTGGACAATTTACCTTTTTTATCCTAATATCAGATACGATTTATATTCTGGTGATTCATTAAAGATGGTACAAAAAGCATCGTTACACTCCATCCTATTATATTATTCGCGTAAGATCCACATTTATTTCATATTAAAACTATTATTTTCACTATCGCACTTTAACTTACAATAAATAGGTAACTACTGAATGGAAAATTGAATAAATAAAATATTTTAAATTACTTAAAAATATTGAAAATGATTTATTTGACAAGGTGAGGGAACTAAAGAAAAAACAATTACCTATCGGCATTCTTAGTTGACAAGCACGGCTACCCATATTATGAAATCAATATAAACGATGCCTTGAGTTTTAATAACAATAAAACACTAAAGTTAAACCGTTAATTCTGAAGATATACCTACCGATTAATCAGAAAAAAATTATATTATTGATGTTCACTCATTTTTAAATAATTTAACATTTAAGAGCCACACCAATATGGAAAAAATGTCTGTGGTTTCACAGTTGACAGACATGACCAAGCATTATTCTGGTTTTACTATATTGGAATGGCTGAAATAGGTAAAATAAGCCCCATAAGAAATGAATAAGATTTTAAGAACATTGATATTAAAGAAGTTAAGTTGAACCAAAAATTCTGAAAATCAATAGCGTTAGAAGCAATTATGCAAGAAAATCAAAACCGCAAGTTAATCGGATTTTTCTTTCTATAGAGTAATCGTGCCGATACACATCCGCACAGACGACAAAATGAATTTTTTTTACATTTTCGAACTCGGAATGATCGCAAACGTGGAAAAAAGATCTAAAAAGTGAGGCAATTACTATCAAAACTATTGATCATTTTCCATCATTTCTATATTCTTAATAAAAAATTTAATAGTACGCTCTCAATACAAATTTCGTAGTCATTTTTTGATATATAATTTTTTTTATTTAAACATTATTTTTACTATTTAACTCCATAATGGTAACACCCAGTAGATTGTTTTAGACTACCTTAGTGATTAATAAATATGTCAAAAAAAGTATCTAATGAATGATATGTTTAAAAAGAAATATTAATAGAAATAATGAATAAAACATTGTGTCAATAAAAGTAATTAATAAAATTATTTAAACATGAATAGGTTTAGAGTTAAAAGTTGGATTTTAAATTTCAATTTTAATCTGTTTCAAAAGTATAAAATTCAGGTTGTAAACGTAGATAATTTTGTTCACAGTCGACATGATAAAACTGAATAATTGAGCTAGAAGATATTCGATATTTTTCCATAATTGTTTCAATTTAAAAATGCACAAAATTTTAATACAATAAAATGAACAACAAAACAATATAAACTAAAAAAAAAAAAGAAACAGATAGAAAACTACGTGTAAAAGTACAATGAAAAATAAACAAAATAATCTTATTTAACAGATCGTTTATTTAGAGATAAAAATTAATTTATAAATTCACTAATTCAAATTTGCCTACTCTTAAATTTAATCTTATCATAATATTGTAAATTGGATTATAATATACAGGGTGTCCCACTAGTGCGTAATTGTTCAATATTTCAATTTGTGTTATAGACACGCAAACAAGTTTCAAATAAAAGTTATATGGACTTGAAAAATACATATTTTAAAAAATATTTTTTTATATACAGGGTGTTGTGTTTTTGCCTGGCAAATAAAAATTTATGGTTTTAAATAGAACAACCTGTATTTTATTTTAGTTTTAGAATGACTTGGTAATATTGTATTTAACCCTAAAATGTTTTTAAAAAATATTACAGTTTTGCCAAGCAATTAATTTTTATTGAAATTACAGAATGATGCAAACCCCCAATTAAATTTAGGTATGTTTACTTTGATTTTTTTAATAGACAGGCTTATAAGCTACTAAGCTAACGAATAGTGGTGATAGAACTGGTTTATTTTATACAAAATGTTATGAAACATATCTTAAATATGGCTAATTTTAAGTTCAATTTTTTCAAATATATTATTTTAGCATAAAATTCCTTAAAAATTTGCTTATACAACGATACCAATATGTTAGTCAATAACACATATGTCAGTATTACCAAGCCATTCTAAAAATAAAATTAAATACAGGATGTTCTATTTAAAAATCATACATTTTTATAAGCTTGGCAAAAACGCAACATCCTGTATATCCAAAGATATTCTTAAAATACGTATTTTTTTAAATCCATAAAACTTTAATTTCAAACTCGCGTGTTAATGACACAAATTAAAATAATAACATATGTTCTGTAATATCTTTGAAATAAAACTCATATCGACTTCGATTATTAGATTTATATAAAGAAACCATAACATAGTTATGTTCTAAATTTTTTATGTTGATAAAAAATAGTTTCAATTATTATCATACATTTTACCATTTATATTTTGATTATTATCTATTATTATTATTATCTAATTATAATACTCTCCCTAATTCACCCACTTACGAGTGAATTTCAACCCCTGAAGCCGACTGAGCGACTATTTTATTATTTGCCGTGGCGCTCCGGGGCGTCTTAAAAATGAATAATAATGCTATTTAACTTACAGGTGAGGAAAACCCCACTTACCATCATCGAGACGTTAACGCATGGCGAAAAATTTCTGCTATTAAGGCATCCATCAAATCCTATAGAGAACCATGCAAATAATTTTACATATTCTTTTGTAGGATTCGAAGCCAGATGTCCTACACTACCGTTCCGATTTTTCTTCAAATGTCAACTTTATTATAAACTCTTGCGGTAAAAACTTTGATTTTAAACCACAACAAATACAATTATTATTTTATATTATTAAAACAAAAATATTATAACTAATAAAATAGTGATAGTAGCAGTATAGAGGCAATGACTTATCGAAAAACTATCCGGTGATTCACCATTTTAGTAGCGGCTACGTAGCTGCCATGTAGCAGGGATGTGAACGACTATGGTAGCGCTCCACTTTATCGTGGCTTTTATAATAGTCACCGATACGTTCCCGCGACTTTGTGTTTTACTTGGGCTGCACCTCGTGGGTGGAATCTAATGTTTTATTAGTCCAGAAATCTGAAGGATACCCTGTCCTAAACAAAAAAATTAGAAAACAATAATGAGATTAATAATAATTTACGCATGACCTAAAACAATAAAAAAAAAAGAAACTAAAGAATTTCGATGAGAAAGATATTAATGAAAATACAAGAATCGAGTAAAAGAGGTGAAAACAATATAGACAAAGAAACAATCAGGGAATATTGCAAGATCTAGGATACAGTTGTTCGGACATCAGAGCAGGCAAATTTACGTTGTTGTATTGTTTCACGTTTCTGTCTCACGTGCATGAAGATAATAGAGTTTGTGTTATTGTTTCTCTTTATTTTTGAACCCTCATCAGGCCAGAAACGATTTTATAATTGGTTTTTAACGTTTTCGCATGTTTTATGTGGATTCTACCATGCAGCTATTTGGAAATAGCGTCTTTTTTTATAAAATTCGAAACAATTATATTTTGTTGACGTTTTCATTTTATTCTATTCTATTATTTGGTTTTTAGTAATTTTATAGGGGTGAAATAGCTGTTATAAAAAAATGTGCAAGACGTATTTGTACGTATTACAGTATGAGTGTAAAATGCTAATTTTTTAAGGATGGTCATAATTAACATTATGTAGTAATCATTTTGTGACATTCTAATGTCTTTAAAAAAAGATGATAAAACAAAGCAATAAAAAAATATGATGACTGGTAATTATTGTATTTATCCTTACATTATCTACTAAAATCTATTAGATATACGTTAAAAAACATAATTAAAAAAATTCTTAAATATTAAACATAAAATATATCTTAAAATATTTCATAAAAAAATGGTAGTTTATTAACATATTGATTACATCGTTAATTGGATAATCGGTGTCACAATCTGTCAAGATCAATTACACAGGTCCACAAAAAAAAAGTGGTCTGTGCTGGGTGTTCGACAAAGATTTTCCGACGTATTTTTTACCGCTGAACACGAATCTGAAGTCAAAATTGAGGGTCAAACTGCAAAAAACGGAGAAAAATTTAAATAACCGATAAAATCAAATGGATCTTATCATAATTTGACATGTTAGGATTTTTAATTTTTAACATCCTTCCGGTTTAATTTAAGAACGGATTCTAAAAAAAAATTTGGTTTTGAAATTAACAACGTTCGTGCTTATTTATAGCTTTTAATTCAAAAATTGAACACGGCAATGTTAATTTAAGAATGCCAGGATTCAAAGGAAGAATATTTTTACTTTTAATAAGAATTAGAGTCGTGCTGAATTATAAATACGCATTCTTGATTACATACTTAGGCAAATTTCTCTGTGTGAACCATTGCTCACTCCACTTTGTCTCAGGTTTCCTACTTTTTATATATAAACACACAGCAGCACCTAATAACGGCATTTCATCATCCATCTTGACAATTTTTGGTTAGAACAAACACAACACAAAAAACTGCATTGTTTAGGTATCCATTTGGAGTGACCGTGAAACAGTTACTAAATGTAAAATCCATTTGGATGCCGTCCTAACGGATTCATTTCATTTGAAGTGATGTGAATGGGGGCTTTAATATGACTAGCGAGTCACCTCTACTTACTCCTTTTTTTGACATGTATACTACGTGTAATGTTTTTTACACAAATTATTGCAATATAATCTTTCATTGACATTTCCACATTAGCTTTCCTAATTTAATGAATTATTTAAATGTTTCATGTCTTGTATTAATTTGAAATCAATGTAAATAAAATTTATGTGTAGTTTTTTTTTCCGTGTGTACTTTGAAGCAATTATTTTTTATTAAAATTAGAGTGTCATTTTTAATTGGAATTGTATATAAATATTCATTATTATGTTATTAAAGCTATCTAATTTTTATGTCAAAATTATTATATGTAATCAATGTTCATTATCAACATTTTTATGTCTGTTATTAATTTTAGTAAACAAAATAACTTTAACAAAAAATTTTAATTTGAGAAATATTCAAATAAACAGGTGTCGTTTATAAAAGCCATTGTATGTTGTGCAATCACATACTAAAATTTTGGGAAGGACTCGAACAACAATATAAAACAAATTTTCGTAATGTATGCTTTATAACTAGCTTTTTTTGGGGTACGTTAAAGCAAAGAAAGTTCCTCAATAAGACAAGAAATACGTTTATGGCATAGGCTAAGCAAGTGATTGTAATAATATTTATTTTATTTTTTAAATATAAATATTATATAATAAATGTATAAAGTGTTGCTTGGAGTGATGTAGAACTTACTTGTTGCCAAACAGGCAAGGATGGCTCCAGGCCGACTTCTCGGGGAGGGGGCATTGCCATTAGCTACTCTCTTATTTATTATAGGCTCATGTATTGTAAGAATGTTTTAACAACGTGTACTAACGTGTAGCAACCTAATAGATTTATCTAGATTTATCTAGATTTATCGGAAACAAGTTTTTAAAAAAAGGGCATAATTAAAAAATATATATGTATTTTTATCTTGGCAGATCAGCTTAAATTAAAAAAAAAATTAAGAAAAAAAGTAATATAGAATTTTGCATAAAATGTGTAAATAAAATACATTTATATCTCTTGATAAATAAAAATCCAGTAAAGAATAAAAGAATCTGGAGAATAGATTCTTCTTAATAGAGAAAAAGTAGAAATTTGGAATTTATAGATAGTTAAGGTAATTTAAGTATCTATTTTGTTTAAAATCCAGTTTATTAAAAAATGATATAATTAAAAAAAATATCTCGGAAAATCAGCTTAGATAAAAAAAAAATGTAAAAATAAGAGAGAATGTAGAATTTCGTGTAAAATGTCTCTCCAAAATTTCATTTAAATCGCTTGACAAATAAATACACTCACCGGCAGAATTAACCGCCCACCCAATTATTTTTTATATTTCTGAAATTTTCGGAGATTTTCGTCACTTTTTAAAATTAATTGATATAACGTGACATTTTGACAGTAAATAAATGTTTAACTGTCAGTGCTGTCATTCTTTCGCTTTTTATTAGTAATTTGGTTCCAATTTGGCTTGTTTAATGTTAGTGTATTTACAATTTTTTTCTTTATTAGACTTAATTAGACTTGTTTAGTGTTGGTGTATATTTTGTTAAATCGGTTTAAGTTAAGTTCAAAACAGTTTTATTCAAAACAATGCCATTGGGAGCAGAATCAGTAGCCAAGGCTGTAGTTCTATCTGATGAAGGTTATAGTCAATGTCGTATTGCTGGAATACTTGGTGCTGCTCTTGCAACAGTCAGAGATGCCATAAGGCGTTTTCGAGAGACAGGTTCTTACACCAGAAGGCTTGGTCAGGGCCGCCATCGCTGTACTTCAATGAGGGACGATCGTTACAAAAAATACTGTACGCCAGCCTGTGCGTCTCTATTCTTCATTCGTCACCGTCATCTTGTTTTTTTCTTTCTCGTAAAATCTCGTTTTTTTAGATTACAATTTATTAAATTTCTGGATTTGTTCGAGGAGTTGGGGGGGGGGTAATTACCCTATTACCCCCCCCCTTGTATCCGCGCCCTATTTACCGGCACCTTTATATTTTATTGTTCATTTTGTTTTAATGTTTAATATTCACAGAATAAAAATAATAATCACTTTATTGAGTAGTTTTTCTCCTATTTCTATTATATCGCTTTCCATTTGCCTAGTATTGTTTATTGTTACTCGTAATCAATCTTATTGCATAATTATAACTATTGGTATGAAAACATTATTTTAACTCACTTTAAAAGTATCCGTAAAAGTATCCTTTAAAGTATCCGTATCCGGTACTCGGATACTTTTTTTCTGTATCCGACCCAACTCTGTTTTGTCTTAATAACCTAAAATATTTTTTTAGTCGGTCGTAGAAAAAATATTCTGTACAACTCGAGTGGATTGTCCACATCACCACTCAGAAGATTGAGCACTTCGCCTACGGCGTCGTGCTCAAATTTCGTCTTCGTGTGATATGGACATTATATCCACTCTTGTTGCACAAACTACTATTTCGAAAGCCAAATTTATATAATTATTATACAAAAATAATCACTTTTGGAATGGTAAAAAATTATTTGGCTTACCTGCTTACTAAAAAAAATAAAGTAATATCTAAAGTTTGTTTTCCATTGTATCTAAACTTTTTAACTTGCCCTTGTATAATATTTTTCATTCCATCAGAAATGTTCTTGGTGAGAGCTTTTTTCTTTTTAATTGGGCTATAGTGATTTATATACAAACATTTAGTTAGCAATATCAAGGATTTTTTAATAAATATAATTCGGCCATTGATTAGACATTATTGTGAGTTTATTTATTAGTTTATTTATTATTTAGAATAAGACATGTTAAATCCATAACTGGCTACCTTTGTAGCCTTTATCTAATTAAGGTTAGGCAAACGGTACCTCTATGACTCTGCAAATAAGCATTCAAAAATAAAATTAACTACATGCAACAATCCTAACAAATAATATTTCAGCCTTGATGCGCCATCTTCCACATAACGAAGTTTATTTTTCTTTTATCACTGTAACATTGTACAATAGGAAAAAGAATACCTATCATATGTTCACGCCTTAGGTGTGTAAAAAATTAAACCTGTTCGAAATGATCATTTATTATGTATTGAAATGATTAGCAGATAGGTATCATACTGGGTGAATAAAATGTGCCAATTATATTTATATCAGTGGTTGTGCTTGAATTTATTTTGTTTCAGCACAAAAATTTCATTTAAAAATCAAGATTTTATTCTCATTTTTATTTTAAATTATGCCCTACATCCTAAGACTCACATAGAGGAGCGAAAGACACATGGCTAGAATTATATTCTATTTTTATACTTAAAGAATGTCTCATTTCATAAATGTTTAATCGTGAATCCTTTATATGTATTGCTTGTTAAATATGCAGAAATAGTTTATTACATTATGAGTAATATGCAATATTTTTCCTACGACTACAAAATTATTTTATCAAATAAATATAAAACCAGAAAATCGGGTTATGGAATTTTAATCCAGTTGTTGCTGAGTCTAGGTTTGTTTGTTTTTTAAATGACTTATTGGTTGTATATTGTTTTTTCTGATGGTGTTTTGTCAAAAAACGTTGTGAAACATTTACAATTACTTTCATAGGATAATAGACGTAAAATAATATCAGATAAGTACAAAAAAATATAATAATGTTTTTTATTAGTTTCAATTTTGTTTTTTAATACAAAAAATAATAAGAGAACAACTGTGAGCTAGAAATTTTTTTTTAATATTGAAGATGATATCTATTTACAATTTTTTCTAAACTGTAGTACATAATAAATAGCGGATATATTAACAGATTACTCAACTGTCTGTAGAGGTGAGGTTATATTACTATTTTTTATATATATTTTTTTTCAAAATAAAAAGAATAAAAAGATTACTTTTATCGGGAATTGAACCCGGGTCGTCAAATCCAATGTAGAAGGCTTAACGACTTGAGCTATAAAGTTTTAAGTTAACTAAATTATCTAATTAAATATGTGTATTTACCAAGAATATTTAATGAAGTAAGTAAGCCCCCTGTGGAACGACTATGGTTAGTTATCTAAATTGTCGTCAACCATTAATTTACATCGATCTGAAATATTCTTGAATGTACCGAAAATCCCCAGAAAAAATGCGTCAGTTTAATATAAATGTGTATACAGGGTGCCCCTTTAGTGCTCAATTGTTCAATATTTTAATTTTTGTTATAGACACGCAAAAAAGTTTTAAATAAAAGTTATATGAATTTGAAAAGTACATATTCTAAAAAGATTTTTGGATATACAGGGTGTTTTAAAAAAATATTACAGTGTTGACAAGTAATTATTTTTTTTTAAATTAAAGAATGATGCAGACCCCAAATTAAATTATCATAATTTAAGTAAGTTTAAATTGATTTCAAAATTGTTTAATACACAGACTAATAAGATACAAATCTAACGAATAGTAGTGGTATAACTGGTTTATTTTATACAGAGTATTTTAAAACATGTCTTAAATATGACTAATGTTAAGTCCAATTTACTCAATTTTTTAAATGCAATACCCTATATAGTATTTTATTTACCTATCCAACGTTACCAACATATTAGCCAATAACCCATATACAGGGTGTCACATCAGTGCGTAATTGATTAATAGCTGTTTTGTTATTGAAAATACGACAAAAAAAAATAATATTAAAATTGTATGACTAAGTTTAATAAATAATATTTAATATACAGGGTGGTCCATAAACGAGGGGCTGACCAAACTTATACACTTTTAAAGCAAAATACCCTGCATGTAGTAATAAATATTTAATTGTTTTGGTATCGTCAAACAATTTTAATAAACTTCATTTATTGGCTATCTTGTATATAGGATGGGTTACGATTTTCTCACTTTTTGATTGGAATAACCTGTATGGTATACCACCAATTAATTAATACAGGGTATTCCATTTAAAAAATTGAGAAAATGTAACATCGCGTTTTGATACACCCTATATACAACATAGCAAATGAGTGTGAAGTCAAATAAAATTGTTTGATAATGTGAAAACAATTAAATATGTATAACTACCTGCAGGGTGTTTTGCTTTAAAAAAGTATAGATTTGGTCAGCACTTCGTTTGTGGACCACCCTTGATATTTAAGAATAATTGTTAAATATGTTTATACACCTTCTATATTAAAAATTTCTTGTATTTCTAATAATAAAACAGCTATCAATCAATTACGAATTGATGGGATATCCTGTATATGTGTTATTGGCTAACACATTACTATCGATGTGTAGGCAAATTTATAAGGAATTTTATGCTAAGATAATATACAGGGTATTGTATTTAAAAAAATTGATTAAATTGAATTTAAAATTAAACATATTTAAAACATGTTTCAAAACACTCTGTACAAAATAAACCAGTACTATCACGACTATTCGTTAGCTTAATATCTTATAAGTTCGAATATTAAACAATTTTGAAATCAATACAAACCTGCCTAAATTATGATAATTTAATTGGGGGTATGTATTATTCTCTAATTTCAAAAAAAAATTAATTGTTTGGCAAAACTGTTATATTTTTGAAAAACATTGTTCGGATTGATTGTTGAAACCGGCTCTGTATGCCAGTCTTAATATTCCGAAACCGACACTGGCTAGGTATGTAAAATTTAGGATGATGTTATTGTCAAAGTAACTTGTCACTGAATATATTTGAAGAAACTGTCTATTGTAATTTTTGGTATAAAAAATTAAGATTTCCTTACGAAATAGCAATCTATAAAGGGAGGCTTCAGCCCGTAAAACATTTTAAGATTGAATACAGTATTACCAAACCATTCTTAAAATAATATAAAATATAATTACGGGTGTTATATTTGCCAGGCCAAAACGCAACACCCTGTATTTTTAAAAATATTTTTACAATATGTATTTTTCAAATCCATATAACTTTTATTCTTTTGCGTGTCTATAACACAAATTGAAATATTGAACAATTGCGCACTAATGGGACACCCTGTATAAGTAAACCACGTTTGCTATTATATTCAGTTCAAGTTTATAAGTATATAAGTAAATTTGATGTAAATTGGTGTAAAAGGCTATGAAATAAATTAAAGTATTAGTGTTCTGTAACGTGTGGAGGGTGGGTTAATCCACGGCACTTAGGCTTTGCTAGGCCTATTGTGCATCCTCCTAAATAAGCACCTTCTAGCTCATGAGCCAGTCCACCGATTTAATGTAGTTGACTACGTCGCCAAGAGGTGCTTCTCTTATATCGGTCGGTGCTAATTCTCGCTAAACAAAAATCTTCTAATAAATGAGAGCGTCGGGTAATCATAAATATGCTCGATGGTCTCAT
Organism: Psylliodes chrysocephalus; assembly: GCA_927349885.1. Lineage (NCBI taxonomy): Eukaryota > Metazoa > Arthropoda > Insecta > Coleoptera > Chrysomelidae > Psylliodes > Psylliodes chrysocephalus. Next base: position 64,537,176 of record OV651818.1, read on the forward strand.
CATTAGGTCTCATCCCCTGATGCCGTCGGGATTCGAACCCAAACATGTTTGTTCTGTACACAAATGCCCTTGCCAATAGACCATTGACTGTCGAGATTCCTAGAAAGCAATTTGTTGTACTAGTTCGGGCTAGAACAAGCTGAAATGGCGCCTAGCCCGAACTAGAACACCAAATTGCTGTCTAGGAATCTCGACAGTCATTGTCATCATGGTCTAGCGGTAAGGGCATTTATGTACAGACAAAGATGTCTGGATTCGAATCCCGCCAGCGACAGGCTTTTTTAAAATCTCTAAGCATTTGTTTTTTACCTTTGAGCTTTGGGCTCGGTCGGGGATGGTCTTAATGTAGGGGGATTTTTGAGATTTGTTTCCGAATTTTCAAAATTATTATACAACTTACTTCAGCTAATTCTGACCTTTCAGATTTCGGTTTGCGATCTACGTTATATTAAATTCAGAATTTTCTTAGTAGTTCATTCTATTTTTAATAGGCCCCTGTCACCAATAAGATAAATGTCACTTATGTCGCTTTCTTTGACGTCAACGTTGAAGACCCTGTTTAGCTTATCACACATGTTTTTTAGTGTAACTTCTGTTGGTGTAGAAACTAACCAAAAAACAATTAAATTTTTATTTTTCAATATTTAAAAAGCTTAAACCAGATTGACGCTTTTCTTGTAGAAAAACTCCGTTATCTCCGCTTTGCAATTTGGTTTCAAAAATGGAGTATCTACAAGTGACGCCAACACTCAGATAATTGGAGAATTGTACAGCCATATCGACAATAAACAAACCCTCCTTATTCGTTTTTCTTGACCTTGCCAAGGCTTTCAATACTGTTGATCATCCACAACTGTTCGAAGACATACGTGTGATTGCACTTAATAGACCGCAAACAATCCGTAAAAGTCAGTTAGCTACGAACATAGTATTAATTATGGGGTACCACAAGAAACGGTTTTGGGACCTCTACTTTTTCAATTTATATATATGTTCTACCTACCTAAAATTTTGTTGGAAAAATCCATAGCTTTGCTGATGATACAGTAATTTTATAATCATCAGACACGTGGCAAAATATAAAACGTGAGGACCTAAAGAAAGTGAAAAACTGGTTTGATTATCATCTCCTAACTATAAATTATAAAAAAAAATCTACCACCAATAATCTACCACCACACACTTCGATAAATATCACACCTGAAAAAAATATAGAGATTAAATAGTGCTAGTCAGTTCAAGTATTGCATCTTGGGTTGATTTTCCCTCTCGAAAGTAAAGTAACTGGTATTTTTCAAGAAAACTATTAACTCTTTTTTTTTACTACCTTTTCTAGTACTTTGGCTAAGCTAGATATAAGAGAAATAGGTCTGGAATTTTCTACGTCATATTTATTTCCATTTTTGTAGATTGGTGTAACAACGCTGTTTTTGAATGGTTTAGGAAACACTGCCATTTCAAGTGATTTATTTATTATTACGGTTAAAGGGTAGTTTATATAATTTACAATGACCTTAAGTACTTCGTCACTAATTTTGTCATACCCAGGAGGTTTTTTAGATTTTAGTTCATATATATTTTTTATCTCGGTTTCATTTGTTGGTTCAAAATATATAGATTGACAATTTACAGCCCTGCTCTCTTTATGGTTTTTTGGTTCTTTAATCTTACTTGCCAGAGTTTTGCCGATGTTTATGAAGTAGTTATTAAAAATATTTGATAATTTTTCCCCATATTTTTTTCGTTTTCTTTAAGAGTTAGTGTTTTAGTTTTATTTTGTGTACCTTTAGAAATTACTTCATTAACTATATTCCAGAGCCTTTTTGATGAATTTTTCTCCTTCTCTATTTTCTTTTTATAATAAGATAATTTTGCTTCTTTTATTAATTTTTCTGTGATATTTTTATACCTCAAGTACTCTAATTTAAAATTTTCATTATTAATATCCTTCTTATGTTTGGTGTAGAGCTTATTTTTTTAATTTACGCATTTTATTAGTGATGGTGTTATCCAGTCTTTTCTTTTTCTTTGATTGTGTTTTAATTTTATATTCATTGTGGATTTATTCATGGTATTTTGAATAGCCTCAATTATTTTTTTCGTTTGTATTTCTAGGTCTGGTTTATCAAGTATGTTGTTCCAGTTAATAATTTGTATGTTACCATTAACTTTTTGTTTTTGATATTATTTCGTGTCAAGAACCATCTAGAAGGTTCAAGAAGGTTCAAGTCGATGATCCTGTCGTCACAGTTTTGACTTTTAGGATAGACGTTGTACGTTAATGTTAATAGTTGTGAATTGTTAAAATTTAGTTGTTAATAAATTAACTTTACCAACAACCAGCCTAATAATATGCATAAAATTTTGTAATAAAACTGTTTCCCTAAGGACGCCAGAATTTAATTTACTGATTTACACAAAAAGCTCAAATTATAAAATATGTTAAATACAATATACCCGTAATATATAGTGACATTTTAATAATAAATTGTTCATACGCAATGTTGCAGTAAATAAATACTAAATACATAAAATGTTACTTTTGTTGTTTGCACAATTATTTATACAATTTAGCAGTGATGAATTGATAGAGCCATCATAGATTATTTTTAACCATAAAGCAAACTTTGTCGAAAAGGGAAATAAAATTACTGAACAAAAATATAATAAAAACTGGTATTGATCCACTCTTATAAGAAAATAATTTATTAAGCTTGTTAGACATTTAAAACATGTATTTCACAGCTAGCATTGTTGCAAAGTACGAACAGCAGAAAGTTGGCACTATAGATTGATTGATAGGACTACAAAGCAATAAAGGTATGGTCCGATATTAACCGACTACTAACCATAACTAATTAGTATTTTTTTGACAGCGGTTTCTGAAAATAGTATATTATGTTACTAGGAGTAGAAGGCCAACATTATATGTTGAGCCCAGAATTTTGCACAGCTGAGGCGTTAGCCGAAGCTGTGCAAACTGGGCGAAACATATAATGGGCCTTCTAATCCGAGTGACATATACTATTTTTTCTTCAAGCATTTAAATAAAAGTATGGATAAAAAAAATTAAAATAAAAAAGCTGAAATTAATAGAATATCTGTAAAACTAAATAACAGTTTAAAAAAATTATGTACCTACCTTAGTTGCTAAATATGTCTTGTTTGGTGCATTCTTAAGAAAGTTATCAAACTCCTGTTTAGAAAAAACTTTTGACTTCTTCGGTTTGTAATTATCACCTTTTCGTTTTAAGAAGGCAATTAATTTTGAATAGTTTTCAATTTTTACATTATGTTTAATATTTAGTTTTGATTTCAGCATTGAATACTGCGACCACATTGTTGAACTTTTGAATTTTTCAGACAAATTAGTAAAATATGCGATCAGAACATTTTCTGAATAAAAATGTACGTGATTTTTTTCACTCCATTTCACAAATTTTGTGTAAGCATAATCGTAAACTTTCTTCGATTTCGTAGGTATTAAGGTTTCTAACGAAGATTTCGCTATTTCTAGCAATTCGGGAGGTGTTGATTGCATTTCTTCTGACATTTTCTTTTTACTTGAAAAACACAGGTATAACGAACGGGTTAACACTATTTTTTTTATATTCTAAATCATACACTGACAAACGTCAAATTAAATAAGTACTCAAATGACAGTTCCAGCCTACTTGATTGCAACTTTCATAATAAGCCATTTAACATTAGGTTTGTGCTTTTTTATACTAGTACAAAAATGAAAAATATTTGTACTAGTATAAAAATAGGCTACTTCTACAACACGTGTACCTTGATATAATGTAAACATTATTATACGCATGACGAAAAAAATATATATTTGTTGGTTACATTTAAAGTCGCATTAATTCTGTGACAAAATGATTTTCGACTTAACGATAACCGTAAAACATATTTCAGATTAAAATATGACGGTTAGTAGACTGACATTTGAGTCACCATTGTATAGCCAACCGCGTCCTTACTTTAGCCAGTTTTTTAGGTATGTCGAGCAGAGGGCTTAATTTTGGACCGAGTAACCGATAATTCGCTTAATATTGGACAATATGTCGTGCGAGCCATTTTCGACCAGTCCGGTCATGTGCTAATTCCTTGAGTCCCTCTCTGCCTTATTTCGGCCAATACTAATTTACCAAAAATATTAAAAGAAATAAGTGTTAACCCAACTTAATGTTTCGACACAGAAGAATGTTAGATGATATTCAATTGCATCTTTTGACGAAGGAGCTGGTGGAAACTTCGAGAACCTTCGCTTTTTTATATAAATAATCTGCGTTTTGGAGAGTTCAAATGATTGACAGAATTTTTTGTGTAAAGATCAATTGTTTAATATATAAATAGAGATGATATAGAAAATGAGTATTTGAGATAAATTACGGTTTAACTATAAAATAGATTAGGGTATGAATGTATAAATACACTGTTAAAAATAAATAAACGTTACAATTCCCTACAAAGGATGGGTGCAAAAGACAAAGGCACAGGCACAGGCACCTTTGTTATGGAAAAAAGGCCCTCTCTCATATTTTATGAAATTATAGCATGATGTGAGCTCATTGCTTTCACAGAAAGTGCCAACTGCCCCAAATGGCTAGTTTTCGTTATTAAACATATGAAATGTCACATTTTGTAACCAGATTTCTGATGAAAGACCTGTTATAGAAAACATGAATTATAGATTATATTGCATTAATAATCTGTACAGGTTGTATCAATAAAAACTTCCAGGCCGGATATTTTAATTCTGTAATAGCCAGTTTTAGATATAAAAAATTTTAAATAGGTCAATACGTAGATGGCGCTACGCTCCATATATTTTTTTCGATGGGAGGATCTTTCTTATGAAGCTCATCTTGCGAAAAATGCATTTTACGCAGATTTTGTTTCATGAACTAATTTGATAAATCTAGCCATTTTCAATATACAGAATTGATCACTCAAAACAGTTTCATCCTGTTTTTTTGGCAGTATTCATTACATTTTAAGAAAATGCTTAAAGAGGTCGATTTTTATTCCAAATTGAACACATTTTTACAATACAGACATCTGTCGTGTCAATTCCCTCCCTTCCACTTCTCCAACCTCTCAATTTTAAATAGGTAATGGTACTATGTATGGCACATCATTGAAAAGGTAATGGGGGATTCAGAAATATGACTGTACAATTCGTTACTTAAATTTTAGGGACATCTAGCAAGATAAAAAACTATTAGGTATTATAAAGTGACACTACCATGTGTAAAACTGGGTTGTTGTTGTTTTATTGTTTTTTTAAGTAAATTTTACTGTTCATACATCCTAGGAATTTGTTCATACATCCTAGGAATTCACAAAAATATATGTTTTCTTTTCTTTCTTATATAAATATTCATTGTGTTTCGTCTGAAGTGCAACGGGTCTCTCTTTTTTTTACACCCTTCAGACCTCCCGTGCTACACCCTAATCCGTTTGTAGTCTGGCAGCACTGCAGCCTGCGGCTTATTGTACCACCATACCACCATCACCATTTGAAGGTCCTACTACTTTCCTATTCACACCCACCCTCATTCATTCTCATTCATTCCACGTCGTCGATGGTTAAACGCTAGTTGGATGATGAATCCCATGGTGACACAGCCCATGGTGGAACCTCCGAGCGGTCAACCGTCCACGACGTGACCGAAGAGATCACTGCTTAACTGTTGCGAGCAAGTGGATGCACACTAAGCTCGCGGCTAGCCTCTCCGGCTGCAACGGGTCTTTCTTGTGTAAAATTAGTGGTAACTACTTTTTACTAACAAATTCCTATAGAAAACCCTTTTTTTCAATAATGTATGTTCTTAGTAAAGCTCTTTGACTTTTCTTGCTTTTTGTTGTGTTTAATGTTTGTAAGAAACCATCTTGTCTGCTTTTAAATGTAGGATGGACAAAGCTGCAATTAATTTAATAATAGTGAATGATATTTTTAGAATAATACTCGAAAATCTTACCATAAGCCTTTAATTTCAGTTTAGTCCCTTATTATTTCTAACGATTTTTGTCTGTAAAAATTAAAAATTGTTTAGCACTTTTTGCAGGCAATACTACGGCTAACTACAGGTTTGCCAAAATTTGGCAGGCAACACTACGACTAACTACAGGTTTGCCAAAATTTCAAAATATTTTTGTATATAAACAGAATGTGATCCGAGTTCAGCTCGGAGGTCATACCCTAATCCGAAATGTTTAAAATAAACCATTCACACAATAATATTTCTCATTATATTTCAAATAAAAAGTAATTTATTTGAAATTTGATGGAAATCATTACATGATTTTTCCTGGATGTTTGTAGCTTGTCTTTCAAAAAATTAAACTACTGATATTATTAAAACTCTAGCACCAGAACAAAGTTCAAAAATAAAAATATAAACACCACTAAATAACAATAAAATATTAGATTTTTTAAAAAACTTATGTACGACACCAAGTAAAATATTTTCTGTCAACTCACTTTTTCATTTCCGTGACGTCACTACGTCTTTAGCAACCGTGATGAGCCCACCGTGTTGTCTACGAACCGTGCTTCTCACCCCTTATGTGTGGAAGCTGTTAAACTACCTGAAGAATATCAGCTTACAGCGCATTCATACGTTTTGATTCTGGACCGGAACCTGAGCGTTTTCTTATACAGTGAGCATCATAAATCTAACCCCCCCTAACTAACTCGTTACTGGAGTCTTGTTAGGAAAATCGCCGAGACACGTCGATTTTTGATTTCTACAATGTACATTTTTGTATGAATAATTTACCCTTAATTTCATCCCTTACTGGAGGGGAGCAAATCTTTCGAAAAATTTAAATGGCATGGGGTGGTGAGTGATAGCTCATTTGAAAGGGGCTTTTATTCTCTATTCAACCGTGCAAAAAATTTTGAAATTTGCTTCATAAATTCCTAGCTAAAAGATTCAAAAAATACTTAACCAATTAAAACCGAATATATTCAATATACTATCTGGCGCCTAACACATACTTTCAATATTTGTCAAACAATTATCATCCATATTTCAGATAGTATTTTCTTGCAAAATTACATTGCGCAGACAGTGACAAAAATAACAACAGTCTATATTGTTTCCACTAAGACAAATATTAAAATAGTTAATTGTTCAAACGAAGTTGTAAAACTAATATTTGCATACGTCTACGCATGAATCAATAAACCATGCAAAATGTATTTCGTATAGGTACCTACTTAAGTATTTTTAGATAATTATGTCAATTTAAACGTCCAAAATTTTCAGGTCTACTTAGAATTAGAGGAAAATAGAAATACCGGTTTTATTAAAATTAGAATAAACAACTTCAGTGGTAACTAGAAGAAGTCCTTGTTTTCTATTCTAACTCATATTTATTTTTATGTATTATAAATTAATAAAAAAACACATGCATTTGAAAATGATATTAGTCCAAGCGATGGGTGATTTCTATTCGCAAAAGGTCGGAAAGAAATGAAATTTGGTGGGATGGTAGACATGGGTCCCCTCATACTACACCTACATTTGCGACCTCGGGGGGTTGCCGCTCGAGGGGTGGAGCGATGAAAACTCTGCGTCGCGACCCTTTTCGGGAAATAGCACCGTTGTGGTAAGTGCTATTGAAAAAAAGTTTAAATGAAATATGTACATGACAAAATCGTGCACAATTTTGACCTCTACATTTTTTTTGTCTGCGACCAATAGTTCCCGCTCTACGACGCGCCAAAGTAGGGGGTTGATTTGCAATGATCAACAAAATGAGAATTTCAGCGCGGATTAAGACGAAGATTGCTATGGAACAATTATGTAATATGTTTTTTCTAAAAGAGTAATGATTTCTGTGTCTGCAGAATCCCGATTTAATATATTTAGTCGTACCGGTTATTATTTTTATATTAGGTATACCCTTGATAATTTTAATAATTTAATTACTGAGGCCCTTCCTATGGGGCCTCAGTATTGCATTCGTGCAGACGAAAAAATTTTCTGACCTTCATTTTTTAAAACTTTTTTTCATGTTTCTGATTACTCTGAATCTGAAAATCCAAAAAAAAAATGTTGTCTGGTCGTCTGTATGTATGTATGCCGGCACGATAACTCTAAAACGGAAGCTCTGATTGAATTGCGGTTTTGATTTTCTTGAATAATTACTTCTAACTTATAACCCTATTGATTTTCAGAAATTTCGGTTCATCCTAACTACTTTAATAACAATTTTCCTAAAATGCGCCTATGCATTTCTTATGTGAACAATTTTAGGAATTTTAATTATTTCTAACGTCAAAATTCCTAACATTCTTCACATTCCATAAATTGCAAACATTCTCTAACGACCTGTCAAACAACAGCTGTTGATAGTAAAGGTGAAATTTCTAAGGCGGGTTACGACCTTCATACTCGTACTTAATTCCTTTTAGATCAACATCTCTTCATCATTTCGATATTTAATTTTCATAGCCTACCTTAGTTAAGAAAAATAAATAGATTATTTTGTATTAAAAATTTTAATATTATATTCTTCATCACAAAATATTTATCGTGTTCTGTAAATAGATATAAGAGTAGATAAAAAATTAAGAAATTTATATTTAAACACTACCGGAGTGACAGTTTTGGGTGTTTGTATTTACCAAAGTTATTGATGATTTGTTTTCAGTTTATAATTCTACTACTTTTTTTTATAAATCAGTATTAACGATCACGAAATAATACTTTTGATAATAAAAAGATACAAAAGAATAAACTATCAAGTCAAAGATATTCTTATAGGAGCGGCTACAACGATAAATTATTCTTAAATTAACATAATTTTACAACTAAATAGCGTGAAATCCACAAATTATAACGCCGCGCCGAGCAAGTGAAATGAATATCTTCATTGGATCTTAACAGATACGGAATAATGTTTTTATTCAATATTATTTACGTCTTTTATTAATGAAATAAGAATAAAAATTCCCAACTAAAGCTATGAAATATAAATGTTGTTTTAAAATTTAAGACAATTGAGTTTGCGTTCTGCATTTTTCAAAAATACTTACAGAGAACTACTAAAATACTAACATTATAGACTGTACGAAGAGGCGATAATAAATCTTACGATTGGCAATAAAAAGATAATATTTTACCGTAAACTTTACATACAGGGTATTTATTGTTAAAAATGGAATCAAACATATATTAATAATTAAACTGTTCGATGTAGAAATCTGCAAGTTTAGATATATTTACATACATATTAGATCAGTGCATTTTCAACAGATCCTTCATTCTGACTTATTTTTAATGACACTATAGGGTTTATGTTATCATCATTAGACGGAAATTAAAAAATCTATCTTAACCCTTAACTGGTACGCAAGCAATTTGAAACTTAACTGGTATCCTAGGATCATAGGTGACCCCAATTTTTTTTGAAGAGAAATAAAAAAAAATCAATTGTTTGAGTATTTCTATATTATTTGGAATATAAGGAAACAACATAGATATAAAAACAAAAAAAACTGAAAAACTCTTATACTTAAATATCTTTAAAAAAATGTGTTGTTTTTGACATCTACTTAGATTTAACTTCTTAAAATAAAATTAATAGCCAAATAGGAACTATGGAGGTAATATCCTTTCGTATTCGCTCCGTGCGCGACAGCAGCGCCAATTTGTTTTGGTATTAAAGGAGTATTTCTGCCTATACTGACAAATACAATTTTTAATAGAATTCGTAAATAAAAAGTATATATGTTAGGTTTAATAAAAGTATATGGATTTATAAAACAATTAAAACATTAATTTATTATTATTATATATTTTTCACGCTTAAATTGAAGAAAATTATGTATAATCATTAAAAATCAATAATAAAATATAGGCAGGCAACAGTATTTACTGGAAAATGTATGAGAAGTTGCCTAAGTCTAATAAGTTGTCATTGAAGAAACCATTTATAATAGCGTAAAGTTAAAATGTATAAAAAGGATCGCTACTTATATTTTCATTTTTGTTCTAAAGAAAACATAGAATGAATGATTAAAACTGGTTTCCGATCAGTAAGTCACAAAATTGCATACCAGCCAAATATTATAATCAACGGCAGAAATCTTGAAATCTAGTCCTTGCTGAATGACCATTTAAGAATAAAGGGATATTAAAGAACATCGTAAAATGATAATTTATTGTTTATTTAAAAACTTTCTAGTTTCTGATGTCTACTATTTCCAGCATTACTATTATTATCACAAAAATAAAGGTAATTTTTCTTTTTATTGTACACCTATCCATTTATTTCTTTGATTTAATTTCCACTTTGTTAGTGAAATTTGTTATATAAGTTTCACTGTTTTTTTTTTGCTATTATTTGTACAATTTTCAACACAGCAACTCCGGTTGCTTATTGTGTTGTTTTTACCTACTTTTTTGAAAAAAAGTAAATTGTATACGTGTATTTGATATGCCAAAATTACAAAATATCCCCCTAAAATGCACGAATTATCCGCAGCTAGCGCTAGTATCGCTTTTGCTTCCCTTTCCATGACTTCGCACGGAGCGAATACCCTTCAGTCGACCCTCTGAAATAATTTTAATTTTACATGTCAAAACTGACAGGTATGTTATACCTTGCAATGAATCATTGTTATTGCAGGATGTATATTCTGTCGTATTTGTATAGTGTTGCTTGCATACAAAACATTTAGAACACCTTGTTGAATGTTTTACATCTTTTGATCTTGGACACATGGTACATATGTCCATTACTGTTGTTTATCACTATTATTCTCTTCCGCTGGCATTGGCACACTCAGTATATCAGCGATTGTGCGGCGTAATTTTCTTGGAAGTTTGTTGTTTTTCAGTCTATTTACTAGGTAATCATGAATGAGTTTCTTTCCTAGAGATATTCCATGTGCTCGTCTTTTCATTTTTAAGTTTGGGTTAACTCCTTTGAAAATAACGTAACCATATTCAGAATTGCGTAAAAAACTGTCAGCGGCCATCTACGAGTTTTTCGGTTACATGAGTAGCTTGCACATTTCTGGTCCAAGATGTCTACTCCATCCAGCTTTTGTAGTGTTATAGAACTCAATTATTTCGGGTTTTTAAGTGACTGGATCAATATCATCCGTGTGATGCATCGAAGAGACTAAAATAACGGCTCTATTTTTCTTAGGCACGTAAGAGTGTTTGATCTCCAGTAAAACCAAATACTGCGGTACTGACTTTTCGCTTTTGGTTTGGCAAAAATTGAGCTGATATCTCCCTTCTCTTTTTTCATAAGTATTAATTTTCAGGCATTCCTCTTAGCTCCTGTTTTTGTACGCCACTGATAGCTTTATTTTAAAAGATATCGATAAAAAAACTCTAATCTAAAATTTTTGTCTCTTCTATTTTCTTTAATCTTATACACCCTGTAACTATTTTTGGGTGCACTTTTGTATATAGTTAAGTACGGTTTAATCGACCTATTTTTGACCCAAGAATACGTGGTATAATTTATGATCAATCTTTTTGAAACACCCTGTATAACAACGTCAGTAAGTTGAAGGCTTGCTGACAGTTAATAAATTACGACTGAAACAGAGTTGCTTCCAACAACACTAATATTAATCTTAATCCTGACGTATCTAATGATTTTTTTTTATAATATTGATCAAATAAATCGCTACCAAAAGTATCTAATAAAGACCATTTATCTTTTGATAACTGTCCTGCATCAGTTCATTTTATATCCGGTTGCACAGAATGAAATTTTTAATACAATAAAATTCTTAACAAACTCTAATAATTCTAAGAATGTTCATGATATTGATAAGAATGTTGTGGACAAATATCCTCCATTTTAAATCTTATATTTATATATTTAGAGAGATCGTAAAAAAATCATTAAATAATATCTTTATTATTTTAAGCCAAAAAATTTCTTTAGTGTTACTAAATTTGGTTTTCGAACCAATAAATCAACGATTCAAGCTCTAATGGACGTTATTCATGGCGTAGTGTCTAGCATTGAACAAGGTAGGCACTCGGCAGTTACTCTTTGTGATCTGTCCTGTCGAAAGCTTTCGACTGCATATCGCATGACATCTTGATTGAGAAGTTAAATTATTGTGGTATCCGTGGAAATTGCACTAAAACTTTTAGAATTTTATTGATTTGAACGATTTCAGACTCATCTTTTAGAACATAAGGTCAAATGTTAGTTCTGTTAAGCACGGAGTTCCACAGGGCCCTGCCTTAAGACCATTATTATTTAATATATAATATGTTTACTCATGGATTCTTTGAAATAAAAATCAGAGGCTTAATTATATTTGCACGTGCGCGAAATAAAGATCGTCTCTTGTGAATAGGGTGACTATCGGCCGTGATTGGACAGATGGATACACCTCTACCGCTTGTGGGCTGGGGCGTACTTTATTGTGAAAAACTTAACAAACTGTATCATCAATTTAAAGAATTTAAACTATTCTATTTGCAGAGAATACAACTGTACTCTACAAAAAATGTAACTGATCCGATAAATATTTCAAAAAGTATTAATGCTAAATCTGAACATAGGTTTCTGGCTAATAATTTCATGTTAAATAAAAATAAATCTCAGTAGTTGCATTTTTTTTTTGTTACCCATTCTTAATAGTCCAACAGTGCTGCTAAGTTACTTTGATTTGTGTGATAAATTTAACTTAGATAATTCATATAAACAAATTAAAACATAAATTAAACGGTGAGCGGAAAAATATTTAATCGAAAGTTCAAATGAACGTGCAATTAGTCTCAGGTGCAAAGGATCGAAAAGTACAAAAAAAAAGAATAGTCATTGGGAGTATATTGCGAACTTTAATTTGTCATTTTATCACCATTTTAACGTAAAGGAAGTCTGTATATCATTGTTATGTGTTTTCTGACTTGATAGCTTAAAAATAATCTGAAAACTAAAATCAAATCAATACTCTGCTGAAAAAAATACATAAAATGGGATAAAAAAACTTAACTAATTTACCTATGTTATATTCTATATCTGTTGTGCCCCCTTCGGTCACTAATGCAGCAAGGAAATGTTTCGATGCCTATAACGACCCTTCCAATCCTATCTTCTCAATAAAGAAGTTCTGTATTTGGAGTGGCTTCAAGTGGCTTCTATTTGCTTCTTGCATTTTGGAGTGCTACGCATTCAGTCAGAATGTGAATGGAGGTGTCGTATTTCTCCCCACAGGCAGATTCTGCACTCATTATCTTCTACTACTCTCAGTTTACTAAGGTGTCCCTTGAGTCGACAATGCCCAGTAAGGATCCCTGTTACAATGCATAGCCTGTTCTCGCTCAGACATAGAGCCTTCCGATCTTTTCTAGTTATATTTACCCAGAAGTATCTTAGCCTGTCTTATCCCCAGAAGATTGTTCCAATTATCGATTATTTAACTGCCCAATTTTGTTTTAATCTCTCCTAATATTGTGTTACTACTGATATTGCAGAACGGCTCAGGTCCCGCAAAGGGTGTTATAGCCCCCTTTCCTTGCGAGACTATTTACAATCTCGTTACCCTTTACCTTGTTATGTCCCCGGACCCAAGTGAGAGTAAATGTATTTTCCTGGCCTTGCTCATTCAGTTTTTCTAGGCATTTTCAAACCATTTTTGAGCTGATTACGTAAGAGCTCAGCGCTTTTATGGCTGTTTGGATGACAATCTCTTGTCTACGATAGTTTTTCTCGATGTTAAACTGTCAATGTCGTGAATTTACGCCCGAAAGTTGCTTGGGTATTTCCACAAACTTTCAAAGTGCCCGGTTCTAGGCCCTTATACTCCTATTCCAGTTTCTTCTATGGCTCTGTGATTTTGAAGTTTTTCACAAAACTGTACTTCTTTTTCATTTCATTCTGGGGCATATTCAAGTATCTTCGGTCCTGACGGTAATAGTCTTTCGTCTAATTACTCCGTTCCTGATCATTCTATATCGTGTCCTTTTTGCCACATGCTCTATCATTGAAAGTAGAGGAGTGAGGTTTAAGATCACCTCATTGCGGCCGTGGGACAGGTTCTCATTGCACCGGTGATGCAAATACAGGCAAATCTTTCTACTTTTGAGATATTAACTCTCCTAGTAGCTAAATTAGTTCTGTTACTCCAGGCTACAGCTCTGTAAGTACTGATTGGTCGCCTATTGCTGTATAGATCCATCACAGTGTTACATCCCCATATTCTACCTTCAATCTGTCTACATATCATTAGGGCTTTTGTGGCCTTATGTACTACTTCCTTGTCATGTATGTTGTGACAGGCGTCTGGTTCACCTACAGTGAATCAGGAGGTCTGTGTGGCGCTAAGATGGTGATTCCCGAATAGGGGTTGCTAGGCGCCAGTTTTGGTAACACAGTTTGCTCTGCGACCCTGTAGTACACCAAAGTGTACTCAAGGTAAACTCAATGGAGTTAAAAATATTTCCAGGCGGTCACTGCTAACTAGGTAGCCACTAAACTTAGAAAAATAAACGGGGGTCGTTCAGTAGACTATCAGTGGCACTTATCAGTTGTCAGCTAATTTATGCTTTTCCCTGGGCAAGCTTGAAGACCGGTAATCCGGAGTGGGAGGTACCACCACTACAGCCGAATGTTTACAATTTAAAAATAAAAAAATGTCCTACTAGTACCTTGACAACTACAAGTAGATAATTGATACGAAATCGACTCTACAAAGACCCATTCGGATTTCGGCAAATATAGAAATGTTTTAACCTACGACGGTACTCGCAATTGTTAAAAAACGAAAATTCCTGGGAAACAGAAATACGTGGGATCTTCTACATGTCCTCAGGCGGGATTTAATTAAAATATACAATTTTAAAATTAATTAAAAATAAAATTTGTGACTTCGTCACAGTATGTTTTAAAGAAGTTTGTTGTCCAGGGTTCATCGTAGATATCTGACTTTTTCCGTTCTATATCTATCCCGTCCAATTTGACGGTTTTGAGATTGAAAAGGTTCTAGTGTCGTTTTTGTGGGGTTTATACTAAGTCCCACCTCAGGGAACCATCTCTTGGACTATATCACACAGGACGTTTCCAAACTTGTTCCTGGTACATATGACTATGTTATCAGCATAACCTTGATAGAATATGCCGAGGTCAGTCAATCTGCATATATGTTCGTCTACGGTTAGGCGCCACATTAGCGGCGATAGAACTCCTCCTTATGGACATCCTCTTGTTGCAGCTGAGCCATCCATCTGGATATGGTGCTATCTATACTCCTCTCTATGCAAGTGCTCTTTTGACAGATTCGTGTGGCGTGTTGTCAAACGCTACTTCGTTGTCTAGGAAGGCACACACGACCGTTTCTTTATTTTTCAGTGCATCCTGAATTTCGTCAGTCAGCTGTACCGAGGCAGTTTCTGTAGTTCTTTCTGCTCGGTACGCGTGCGGGCTGTGGTAAAGTGGCACCCTCTCCAGGACTTCTGTTCTGATATAATTATCAACAGCCTTCTTCATTGTTTTTAATATAAAGGATGTAAGGCTGATTAGTCTTAAAAGATTAAGGATGTGCATTATCCGTTTCCCCTACTTTTGGAATAAACATTACTCTGGCCCTTCTCCATGATTCTGGTATATATCCTGGTTCCAGACTGCTCCGGGATATCTGGATTATGTGCGTAGTAATTTCTCTTGTAACCGCTGAAGCAGGGCAGGAACTATTCGATCCACATCTCGAGACTTAAACGGTTCAAAAGTATTCACGGCCCCCTTTAATCGATTGCTGCTGTATTTACCTAATCTGTGTGGTTTTTTTTTTAAGAAAAACGCTTTAACGCACACCCTGCTTGATGATAAGCCGGGCGGTGTAAGACTCAAGATTTCCAACCCTTCTACTCATGCTGGTACTACCATTACTGGTTTTCGTCATGCATGAGTAGGTTATTCACTCTTTTTTACTACAAACATGAAACGTGGTCCTGTGCTGTATAAAGCCATCGCGGGTTGCATGGCAAAAATATTATACAGAAAATGAGTGAAATAAAAAATAACTAATTTACTAATTAAGGCAGTTTAAAACTGTAAGAGATCGTAATATATTAAGTGCAGTTTACTTTTCCCTTTCGAAGGCGCTTACATCCAGTCTTTTGATGAACGCCTCCGGTCAGATCCAAAAATAAAGTAGAAACAGTCGACGCATTCCTTCCTACAGAACTGAAGATATTACATTTGAGTCTTGGAATCATATGAGACGAATAAGTCTGCAATAAACTTGGGACTGTCGATTCTGGAGCGTGGAAAGCAAATTCCCAAAGCATATTTCTATGTACCTTTTCACTTTGCAAAAAACTATATTGCAGATCTTTGGACTCTCCCTATTTTAAACAAGTCCAACTAACTCATCCATGGCTTTCATCAACATGTGTGACATATATAGTAAATTATAAGTTAACATGAGCCACTATGAATCCATCTAGATCGCAAAGGCGAAGAGATCATCTCACACATTTTCAACCCTATCTTCTCCCTATTCTCCTAATAACTGTACTTTGGAGTAGCAGTTCAGTTGCAACTTTGATTTTTCGGTTACACAAGAGAGCTGTTAGGTTCATAACTAATTCCAGATTTGGAGAACATTGTTTATTCAGCAAGGAAAACGCTTTTTTGCCAACTATTTACATATTTAGTGTCCTTGTGGACATTTTTTAAAAAAATGGTCCTTTTTAGGCAGTATAATATTCACAATTATCTCACCAGACAAACACTTTGAGTAACAGGTAGACTACTGGATGCATCAGCTTCCAAAATAACTTTATGAGTACGATTGCTAAGAAAATTTGATATTAAACAAACGGAATTATGAGAAAAACCGAAAAATGTTCGCAAAATAATAAGTAGGAATGTTAAGTAGATCAAAGGGGCTAATGATTTACTTGTAACAAATGTCACTATGGTAAAGAAAGGCGAAGAAAGATTAAACATCAAAACATTTTTAATGAATGACCCACCTAGATATAGTGAGAAATTCACCAACCTTATGAATAAATGACTTCAAAAAGATAGAGACATAAAATCTCACGAGCTGGAAATATTTAGCGTTACCTGTAAAAGGAACACCCGGATTCTTGAACATGCCTTTCTCATATCTTCAAGATGATGGTTGTGATGAGCGATATTGAGAGTTTTTCTTGCTTTATAATATTTGTCATCAATGTTTAGGCTGCTGGAGTTTAGTTAATTAAAGAAAAAGTTAAACCCATTTATATTAAAACATTGTTTCTATTCTTTAGAAGAATATATTGATCGATGGAATCTTATTTTATGGCTTTTAAATAAACTAATTTTCAATATTGTAACTTCATCATCTAATATGATTGTGTAGAAAATATATTACAAATCATTAAAATAAATCGATTGTTACCAAGATGACAACTAAATAGCATTCATTCCTTTTCAGAAAGTTTTTTATTTGTTAAACAAGTAATGCTGGAAAACTTTTCAGTGTAATGGGCGCACTATCGATAATAAAGATATAAAACTCTTTCACACAAAACAGAAACATGCATTATATAACGGAAAAGTGAAAATCCCTAAAATATTTACGGCTTTTGTGACCAGGAAAGGCATATTGATCTCAAAATTTATTAAAACCTTTTCCTTAGGAAACATATAAATTCATTCCACTAGAAACGATAAATTTTATTGATATTGAGATTCTGCAAATAAGATTTGTATGGGTATAGGAAACCTATGCATGTGAATGTTGTCAATCTTATAATAAAATGAATAGATTTTAAAAATTACTATTAAAAAAAAAACGATAGTGACATTTCTAGAAGAATAGTAATGTTACAATAGCTATTTTAAGAAGCCAGTTATTTTATGTAACGAGTGAATATTTTATATATATTTTTATTCAAAGTTTAAATCAAAGAAGGACAGGTTGACTCCTAAAAATATAATTTGGTTAAGCTTACAACATAATAATACTGTTGTTTTGGTCCTTATTTTCCAATCTTAATCAGCATACAATAATTACACGACAAAATACCCACCTTTTTAAAAACTAAATAACTTAAATACACTATAAGTCGTTGAGAATAAAAACTAATTAATATTATGTTCTATTTGTCAATAAAATAACAATTTTATAAAATGTTCCAGTTAAAATTAGAGAAAATATTGTATGTAACACGTTACGAAATTCCGTTTTATGCAACTCGTTCATGTTGTAGGACCTTGCTCTGCTCGTCCCGCAAATATTTACTCGTTATATAAAATGATGCATTTCGTAACTGGTTTCATAAATATCTATTATGTTTTCAAATCATTTTATATGAAAAATCTCCGAATGAAAGAAATTTATAATTAGCCAATATAAACATAATTTTCATTAGATTTGCGACAAAAATCAATTCACAGATAAATTAACTGTCTTAAACATACTATCAATCAATTTTTTCATGAAGAAATTATGGAATATAAGGTGTTTGGATTAAAATTATTTTATTAGTCCCTGATTCTACGCCAATGGGTTATCGTGATTTATCGAAATGAAAATCTTGGTGATTAACCAACATATTTTTTAATTAATGCATTTATCCCAAGTGAAGATTTTAGAAAATTATATATTTATTAAATTCACTTTATCGCCCTGTAGAAAGTTTTCCGGAAAATAATGTTTACCTTTTCCTAACAATTACTTAACACTTACAAAAAGTGACCAACAAATGTAAAATGTCTCTCATTATAGGGAGACGGGCATTTGGAAAAACATGGGGATTAAAACGAAAAATGGTCCACTGGCTATATTTGGCAATATTAAGACCCATGATAACTTATGGAGCGGTTGTTTGGTGGCCAGAAGTAAACCAGAAAACAGCCCTCAATACCCTCTCAGGAGTACAGAGGCTGGCATGCCTTTGTATTACAGGAGCACTGAGAAGTACGCCGACAGCGTCTATGGAAATCATTCTAAACCTCCCACCCCTTGACCTAGTCATAAAGGGGAGGCCAGAATGAGCGCATACAGACTGGAAATCTCCAATAACTGGAACCCACTGGGACATATAAAACATACCAGATAACACATGAAGTAAATGATTCTATATTAAATATGGGATCAGATCACATGACATCCCTCCTAACCTTTAACAGACTCTTCCAGGTCAACTGTAACTGGAACGAGGTAAATAAGGATATAGATAAATACTTGCTTAGCGGTCTCGTATGGTACACGGATGGATCTAAAACTAACAAGGGAACAGGCTCTGGCGTACATGGAGTTAAACCCAAATACGACATCATCGTCTTACTGGGAAAACATGCCACTGTATTTTAGGCTGAAATACATGCAATCGAATTGTACGAGAGAATTTAAGAAGGAAGTACAAAAAACAAACCATACTCTAATTCTCTCAAATAGCCAAGCAGTCTTAAAGGCTCTTGATTCAAACAGAATCAAGTCAAAGCTTGTCTGGAACTACCTTGGAGTACTAAATGATCCGCAAACCCACAACAAGGTAAAACTAGTGTGGGTACCAGGGCACAGAGGTATCCAAGGAAATGAAAAGGCTGATGAACTCGCCAAAGAGGGATCAGATCTACCATTCATAGGACCCGAACCTGTATTTGGGATAAGCAAAACCTCTACTCGACAGGCAGTGAACAGTGGATAACCACAAAATACCAAATTCACTGGCAACAGATAAAAGGGCACATAATCAGTAAGCTCATGCTAAGGGGCTAAACCCACACATGGCTACTGAGACACTACAACTCGCAAGGCCTCAGATATCCACCATTGTGGGATTACTAACGGGGCACTGCTTGCTGAAACACCTTCATGTAATGGGATTACACAATGGTTTCACTACTTGTAGACTTGGCATGGAAGAGGAAGAAACCTCATACCATCTGATCTTCGAATGCGAAGCTCTTACTAGGTGACGTTTCATCCTTTTCTGCCTAGAAGCGGAAAGAACGCTCCAGGAACACTTGATAGGGAACCTATTAAAACGAACCAAAGACACAGGACTATTCCAAAGATAGTATCTGAATACGGGGAAAACAGGGGAATACAATAGACCCAAGAGGTCGCAGTGTTCTGGGCCAAACCTAAACCTACCTGCTTACAACCGATAGAGATAAAGATAAAGATGATACCATTCACCATTGTTACGTAATGGAAACTTCTAGAACAAACCAAATAAATCGATTTCAAATTCATTATCATTATCATTATTGTAGGTCTGTTTGTCTGCTTTTATAGATGATGCCGTTGCGAAAGGAGCTGAGTTGGTTTTGTAGTAATCCCGTTTAAATTTCTCAACTGCATCTTTCTTCAAATCTTTTCCCCAGGCTGCTAAGAGTTTTCACTTTATGTCACAACACAATGTGCAAGTGAATAACTCGCAACGTTCAAACTCCCCCCTCCCTCCAGCAAGTTGTTGTGTTTGCGTTGGCTATGCTGGTTTTTGTTAATTTTTTTAAAGATACTCATGCACAACGTTGCGCCAAGAGGTATAAAACCAAATTTGTAGGGTTTAAAGGGTTTGATATCGTGAAACTGTTTGAAATCAAATCAAGTAGTTACCGATTAAGTCAAACAGTTAATTTTGGAAAAGGTTCATTTTAAATTGTCAATTAGTTGCACAAATCCTCAAACTGTTTAACTTTCTGAATATATTTATGAAGCTAAAAATTTAAACCATTTCTATTAAAAAGTTTTTAGAAACATTACAACGTAAAATATCCTGCGTTTAATGTACATTTAGTAGCGGGTTGGGACATTCTATTTCTTGTCGGATTTATCGTCAATATCAGAGTAATTTGAAACTCAATGCATTCAAGAAAAATAGGGATGCTATTACATTTCAAAACAATAACTATTTTATTGTTTGATAGTTAATATCACCTTACATTTTACGATTAACGTAATGTTAGAAATTGATATACGCATAGTTTAACATACAGAGCGACCGCATAAATAATTAATTCCATTTATTTCTTCCCTATGTAACCATATTTTTTCCAGTTTTTATAGAATTCCTTCTGATAATTTAAAGATTTAAAGATATTTATCTGGTTCGTTACTATAGATACCATATGGGTCTTATCAATATTCTATATTTTCCTAAACTCTCTAGACTTTGGAAATATTATCCTCCATTTTATTCAATTCAGCAAATCAACCAAAAAAACGGCATTAATATTTTACTATTAGACCCACTCGATATGTACATACATTGTACATGTGCATTGGTTGGCGTCAAGGAAATAATACAAAATTATATTATAAATCACTTCAACTGATTCAACGGCAGGAAAATAAGCTTACTACACCTACTCCATTCAGCACTCGAACGTAGTTTGATGTTGTACTCGTATTTTTTAACAAATTAAAACAAATAGCTTGAGGTCAACACCCCATTACATATGAGAAGAATTATAAATTTAAACAGATATAGCTCTTTAAAATAAATGTATAAATTAAATAAATTTGTTCTTAACTTTTTACATATTCAGTATAATAAAATAATATACAGTGTGGAAGGGCCAAATGGAATTAATTTAGTATCTAAATATTTAAAAAAAGTCCCTAAATATAAAAATTTTTGATTATAAAATGATATCATGCAACGTGAAAATTTAAAATCTACTTTTAACTTCCTTTGAGTTACAGTTGCAACTCCCACATTTTCAAATAGGAAGTAAGGACATACCCTATTTGAAAGATCTCATCATTCTCCATTTAAAAATGTTGTAATTTTCAAATTTATTGCAAAAATAAAGAATAATTTTTATCTGATTGCTACAACAAACTAAACATTTAATAAATACTAAAATTTCGTTCTTGATAATGTAAAAACATTAAAAACACATCAATCTCAATGTAGTCGCGAAGATGTTCAAAAGGCATATCTCGAACGTCTTGGCATCAGCATTGTAATCGTAAATGAAAATGTCTTCTAACGTTAATCAACATCTAAGACGTTATTCTACTTCTTCAGTCAGCAAAACGCGTGGTTTAATTTTATATGCTATATTCACATATCCTAATAATAAAAATTTTTAAAGCATAATAGCGTAAGATCGAGTGATACCGCTTGCCATTTTATGGTTCTACGCCTCCCTATCCACCGATTTGGAAATATTTTTGCAATACATTGATTTCGTAATGTGGCGGTGCTCCATTCTACTAGAACTTCCGGACATAAGGAAACTATAGGAACCAGGATTTTTTCGACCTCGAGTTTTCGACGAATTTTCACGTTTTGGAGTCACGTTAGTAGGTCTTCTTACCTGACACTGTCGCATAAGAAGGCACATGAGTGTCATCAATCGAACAGAAGAAGCCACATTGTGCCAGTTCTGTATGCCAGGTGTGGAGGCCTGGCTAGATTTCTAGTACTAGGCGAAGAAATGCATAAAACTACATGCGGAAGCTACTTAGACTTAAAAAAAAGAACAGGCTGGACAATAGCGGAGTTCCATAATAGATTTCAAAAGATCGCAGTGGACATGACAGATGTCCAACTCCTTTCAAATCTAATATAATCTAGATATTTTGTTCAGCTTATATGCATATCGGAAATCCGATCAAATAGAGTTATAACCTGAAAAACTTGGGTTTCTAGTTTAATGGATACAAATGCCCAAAATTAAACGGTGCATCATCTTGAACAGATTCATATCTGTAACACGGTTTAGAACTAAGACCAGTTACCAGTTTGCTCTTCAGTGTTCTCAATCAGTGTGACATTTAGTAATTTACTTTTTTCAAGTAATAACTCTATTTTACGGGTGCGATATAATATATTATACTCTATTACTAATAATAAAAAAAAGTTTTTAAGCGATAATTGATATATACCCTATTTGTTTTATCTTTGGTCCTAGGGCAGAAAATTATTTCTTAAAAATATTTTTGACAAAGACAAACGTCAAAAGGCTAGTAGTACGAACATATTTTTTACTCATTTTAAACTTAATAATGAGATTGAAAGAAAACTAGATTCAAATAGTGATAAAGTGATAGAAATACCCCAAGTCCTCTGACAAAAGAGTTGTTGAATACTTTTGAAATATCAAAATATACAAATTTTAAACAAATTTACAAATTCAAAATTATTTTGGTAACTACCACCTGACATAATAAATGTACGACGTGGCAAAATCTAGTAACTTTTTATATCGTCCATTTTACATTTAAACAATAAAGAAAGCGAATGGACTTGGAGTATTTCCATGACCTTTTATACTTTTTATATTTTTATACTATTTCACGATAATAATAGCCATGCCTGTGAAAGATCTCAAACAAAAGTACCAAAGAATTAAATTAAATGACCTAATTAGATAATTTTCCGTACTAGTTACCTCCACCAACTAACGCTATTTTCATAACAGAACATTTCTTAGTTGAAATACCTCGTAAAATTTTCTCTTTAAGTAAAAGCAGCTTCATTCTACACTTGTGCAGCCAGTAACCTCTGTTTTAAATTATTTCTATGGAGACGACACAAATGACGCACATTAGCAAAACTCAGAAAAATATTTTTATAACATCAAGAGAATTTAAATTTAAAATGTTGATGTTTAAAAGTCGATAATAAATTAAGATATATCACATTAATGGAGTATGACGTATCGTATAAGCGCTCCCGAAAAAAGGCATTCCCTTGGAATCTCACTTAATTTGACTCATCGTCAGCCGAGTATTGATTTGTCTTTTAGTTTCTTATATTTTTAGCCCTACATTTTCAGTGAATTCCAATTATTTTTTTATGCCGTTTTCCTTTCTAATCTGAAGACGCCCTCTTGTTTCTTTTGTCACGTTATCTTTTGTTGTGGCTTGCTCAACTCAATTTAAGTTTGGTAACATGTTTCATGTTTTGAATTATTTTATCCAAATGTTCTTCTCTACTAACCTAACATTGCTCTTTCCATAGGTCTCTGAGATTTTTGGTGTGTTTTAATTTTAAAACCACTAATTATTACCTGTTTAATTTAACTTTTTACTGATAATAATTTTTAAGTAATTTGAAAATTCGGAAACAAATCTCAAAAATCCTCCTACAAATTATTAAGACTATCCCCGGTTGAAAACAAATACTTGTCGATTTGAAAAAAACCTGTCAGCGGCGGGAGTCGAACCCAGACCTCCACGTTTTCCGGACGAATGCCTTTACCATCAGGTTATCACCGATATTGGGGTCTATTCTGTAACAATTCCTTTATATTTAACGGCCTTTAAACATATTTTCTTCTTTACTTCTGTCGTTATTTAAACGGATCTTTAAAATACATTAGAGGACTATCTTAAAGAAATCTGTTTAAATAATGACAGAAGTAAATTAACGAATACGAACATATTTTTATAGGCCGTCAATATTTTTAAAGGCCGTTAAATATAAAGGAATTGTTACAGAATAGACCCCATTGACTGTTGACTGTCGAGATTCCTAGACGGAAATTTGAAGTGCTAGTTCTGGCCAGACGACGTTCAGGTTCTTTATCAAATCTAAAAATACCTCTGTGTTTCCGAATTTTCAAATTATTTAAAAACTTATTTTAGATAATTCTGTCCTTTCGGATTTCAATTTGCGATCTACTATATATTAAATTCACAATTTGATAATAATTGTTATTAATAAAATAATAAACAGGGTGTTCGATAAGTACGGTACATAACTTCAGGAGCGTATTATGGAGCTAAAATAAAGGTATTGTTGTCATATACACTATGTCTCAAAAATGTTTCATTACGGAAATGCAGGGTGTGAAAGTTAATTAAATTTTTGCAGCTTTTGAGAGTTAGCAACGTTGCGTGTTTTACTGTAAACAGATAGGCTTTCTTTTAACCAGTGGCGTGTGGACAAGGTAACAGCTAAAAAATATGGAAGGAAAAACGTGTTACGCCGCTGTTCTTTTTCAATATTTAGTTTTTTGATTGTTCGATTTGGAAGAAAAAAGGTCGCTTGACTTTTTTCATGAATAATTACAGAGCCATTTTTATTTTTTTTATTATTTAACTACGAATAATAATCATATAAATAATCACTTATAACAAAGAATCAAAGCAAATGCTGAAAATGGCCACCTCATTGATTGTCTTACTCTTTTAAAAACTCCTGGAGTATTTCTTATGGTATTACAAACTTGAATTATTCAGTTTCTTAAATCATTTTCATTTAAAACAGTTGTCTCATACACGAGTGACTTAAGGTGACCCCATTAAATAAAAGTTCAAGGGATTAAGATCGGGACTGCGAGGTGGCCAAGCTTGAGGACCTCCGCGTCCAAACCAGCGATTAGGAAAAGTGTTGTCGAGGTCTTGGCGGGCAAGAAGGCTAAAATGGGCTGGTGCACCATCGTGCATAAACCATAAATCTCCTCTTACTTGCAGAGGCACTTCTTCTAATAGACCATTTAGTTCTTCGTGTAAAAACTGAGTATACGAATCATCATTCAGTCGAGGGGGTAAAAAATATGGTCCAATAAAATGGTCAGCAATAATCCCTATCCATACATTTAGTGAAAATGTTTGCTGAAAGCGAACTTCTCTTATTGCATGAGGATTATCTTCAGTCCATAAATGTTCATTATGAAAATTAATAATTGCTTCTCGCGAGACAGTTCGCTCATAGTAAATAAAATTAGGTTCAAAAAATTGTAGATATGAGCAACTTTATGGAGTAACCACCTACTAAAATTTAGCCTTGGCTGAAAGTCGCGGGACAGCAGAGCTTGTACTCGTTGTATGTGGTATGGGTAAAGCAGAAAACTTTCAAAACTCTCCAAACAGTATTTGCACTTACTTAAAGCTGTTGTGCAGTCTTCCTAGTACTAGTTGAAGAATTTTCTTTTATATCCTGTAGTATAGCTTCTTCTAGCTCAGGCATTGTTACTGCTCGTGGCGTTACCCTATTCGGATAACGTTGCTGATAAATTCTTCTAGCTTCCGCTGAATTCCCATTTGCTAAGCCATAAATGAAGTGCATTTGAGCCATTTCAGCGTTAGTAAAGTTATTTATTTTAATGTCTGACATACAAATAAATAAACAATTGGCGAATAGTAAAATGTCAAACAAGTACCTGGGAAAAATTGAAGATAACTTTTTTGTTGTACATTGTTCAAAGAGATTAAAAATAATAAAAAAAAATTAAAAAAATTACTGTCTTTGTTGCTTTTTCTTCCAAATCGAACATTAAAAACAGAACAGTGGCGTAACGCGTTTTTCCTTCCATATTTTTTAGCGATTAGTTTGATTAGTGGTTTTGGAAATATTTAAAAAATTGTATTTTTTTATGAAATTTTCACACCTTGTATTTCCGTAACGAAGCATTTTTGAGACATAGTGTATATGACAAAAATACTTGTATTTTAGCTCCATAATACGCTCCTGAAGTTATGTACCGTACTTATCGAACACCCTGTATAAAATTAGATATAAAATAAATGAATGTGTATTTTCCCGTATATTTTTTATTTACACTGGAATTATAACGTTAATGATAAATATATTTCAGGAATCATTAACGATTATGTATCCTTTGATCTACCAATTACACCTACACAGAAAAGTTTTAAGTCTGTTTTTATAATCATTGTACATTTATTGAAATTGAGTTTTTTATCGTCAACCTTCACAATATTGGTTTCAAAATAGAAAAATAAAGTAAATTATTATTATATCAGTAAAATGTGACCGAATATTCCATTTGAATTCTGATGTTCGGATGGATAAATGTAAAAAAAATAATGTGGATTTAAAACAAATAGAAACATATTTAACTGAATATATTTTCTTGGAACATTAATAAATATCCTTGTTTTAAAATCACGTTTTTGAATAATTTGTTTAAATTTTTATTAACAAATGAATTAAAGTTTTGAGAATCGCAAAGAAAACAAAATAATTATACTTAATTAAACAATGTATTTTATTCTTCAATGTGATCCTCCAGAAACTTGGCGCTTATCAAATGATTTATTTAAGCAAATTTTCTGATTTGTCAAACACATTTAGATGCGTGTATTTTTAATAAATACGTTCTAGATTCTGGAGTTTCTCAATAAGTTTAATTTTAATATAATGAAAATAATATCTTAATAAAATCACCTTTTTTTGTCTGCGTAAGAATTTGTTTACGAGCACTGTATTTTTTAGTTTTAAAGTAAATTTTTATTAATTTAAGATGTTCTCTATACTGTATGTTCTTAATAAACCCACGAAAAGTAGAAGTCAATTAATTAACGTATTTGACAAATATAAATATTTATATTGGTGGTAGTAGTACAAAAAAGATCGTGCTCTTAACTCAATCAGTTTCAAACTGAATCGGCTTCTAACTTAATCGGATTATAACTGAATTACTCATCCACGAACGATCTTGCAACCGGCTGTTACAGCTCTTGGTTTAATCAACCCAAAAACTAAAAATTATAAAGAATAAATATTTCTATTATAAAATAAGATTTTTAGTATTTGATGACGTAATAAACCTACATGATCAACAGAAATATTTAGTGATTAACAGAACAGTGTGTACGTTTTACCATTTAGTGGAACATTTCGTGCTTATAAAGTGATTATAAAATCATAAAATACTCAAGTATCTCTTCAAATGGTTTCCAGCATGTGGCACGCAAATTTTATTACCCTTATCGCTGTTTATTTGGTAAGTGTTGTAGTTTTTTTTTAGATTAGTAGTAGTTTTATGATATATTAGTCATATTTTTTTCAGAATTTCTTGAAATGACCTTATTACCAAACAAATTAACTGCGTCAATAAATTTAGAATACCTATAGGTATCTAAAAAAGTTTTGTATGGAATTTCGGATAATACTACCGCCATGAGTTGTTTGCCAACATTAAGAACAGTTTTGTGTGAAATTTGTTAACAGATTTATACATTAATTTTCTGTATATAGTGAGTTTAAAATATAAGTTTAAAAATCGCAGGTATGGACATATAAATACAAAATGTACTGATTTACAGGCACATAAATAAAAACATGTACATTTAATAACTATACCGCGAGATAATGAGATCAGCGCAAGGTTATTGTTTCAAATTAAGAATAAACCTACTAGACATAATTTCAAATTGACTCGTAAAACTTAAACAAAATGACCGATATCAGGTTTTATCAGGAATGCCCTAAAGTTTTATTTTTTAAATGAGTCACCCTGCATTTTTTGGAAACCTTTCGTTTCAAATTACATATGACAGTGTTGTCAAATTTTGATTTGCAAAAACGCAAGCAAAACCGGAGCATGTCAAAAAGTGATGAAAATATTGAATTTATTTATTTATTCTTGATGTTACCACCAAAAATACACAAAAAACAAAAAATTGGCTTTAACCAACCAAAAAAAATTTTTTTTCAAGTGTGAGTCGCGAGGGTTCTCACCTAAAACAAGCACCCTAGAATAGCCGCAGACTACTGCAGGGTGCTGCGTAACATTGCTCCCTCCTCTCTAGTTATTCGCCCCGAATAACTTGATTACTGGGACCTAGTTGGAGCTAATGGGGAGGATCTGGACCATGACATGGAGCTATCTTCCCAATGTGAACTACGTTGAATTTATTTCCCGCTGACAGTTGGATGCGGCAGATCAGGTCGTTGATTTTCCTTAAGGACGGAGTAGGGGCCTTCCCAGTTCCGTTGCGATTTTTGACGAAGTCCTCCTCGCTGCTTGGGATTGCACAGCCATACCTTGTCGCCCATCTTAAAATGTGTATCTGTGGCACGCCTGTGGATTCTAGATTCTGCTTTATCGGTGTGGGCTTTCAGTCGTTCCCGAGCAAATCCATAGACCTTTGTCCTGCCATTGCATACATCACATTTTTTACACCAATCTGCTACAACCCGTCGGCAATTGACACAATAAAATCTTTCCCGAACTCGTGCCAGTGTCCTCTTAGTATCAAAGTGTCCTCCTGAACGGCTGCTATGAAGCTCCTCCAATACTTTTCTCACCTGTGATCTCGGCAGTATCACTTGGCGGACTACATGTACTCCATCGGGGCTGTCCCACTTCCGGTGCAATAGGCCATCGTGAAGATACAGGGAATCCCACTGGGTCTAGTAGCCTTTTATAGTTCTACTGTATTTGGCTATCTCTTGCCAAGTAGGTGTGACTTTATTTTTGAGCCATTCTCGGAAAACCTTTAAGTCATTGTCTTTCTTCTGTCCCTGTCTCAGACTTTCAAGGGTGATTTCTTCTTCGTCGCCCCCTGGCTTGATAGTGGTGGCCCGAAGAGTACCTTTCTCAACCGGTTTTACTCGTTCTTCGAGCCTTTGACCATATCAGCATTGTTCCTCTAAACAGGGTTGCCCGAAGAGAATGTCTGCGTTGCTATGAAGACCTCCTCGATGCTCTACTTTCTGGTTATTGTTAGAAAGCCGGCTCGGTGTGGGTGATTGGCTTCTTCGGGACGCATGGCTGCTGTAATTACTATATGATTTTCCGGTCTCATTCGCTGATTATCGATTTATAGAAGGAGCCATGCTTCTACAGGTTCTTTGAAGGTGTCCGATTCTTCCGCAATTGAAGCATCTCCTGCTTCCATTTTGGCTGTTTCGTTGCATATTTCGTAGGATATTTAAGATTTTAGGAATAGCTTTAGTATTGGCCTCCTCACTTTCCTGGGATTTAATTTCCCTCACTTTTACGCGAGAAGATCTGGATAGGAGTTTTACCCCTTCATATTCCTGAACTGATATCAGTTTCTCCTTCAGCATCTTGTGATGTTGTAGACGAAGGACTTGCTGCATTTCCACATCTTGTAGTCCATCAATAAATGCTTGTATTCCGAGTTGTTCTTGGAAATCTTTCGGCACCTGTGGATAGGCCAGATGAATCAACCTTCTTATATCAGCCTCGAATTCCTGTAGACTCTCATTATGTTTCTGACTACGAACCTTTAGCTGGCTTTGGAATACCCGTTGCAAATGATGCTGGCCATATCTTGTCTCCAAAGCTTGGACGAGAGATGAATAACTGGGTTCCTCTTGAGGAAGTAACTGTAAAACGGTTGCTGCCTGACCTCGCAGTGACACTATCAATGAAGCCGCCATCTCTTTCTCGGTCTAGCCATTGGCTCGAGCTGCAGCTTCAAATTGGAGTCGATATGATTCCCATGTTGTCTGACCGTTAAACGTCGGTGGCTTCAGGGTCTTGCTACTAGGATTTTCTGAGACTGGGGTTCGAATATGTCTTGGGTCGTTTATAGATGAAGACGAAGTAGTGTTTTCAGCTTCAATGTTGTTTACTGAAGTTTGATTGCGACTTCTTTTTTTTAACTCGGCCATTTCAACTCTAATTTGTCTTTCCAACTCTAGTCTAGCCTGTTCTTGTTGTTTCAAATTATCTTTCAAATTCTCTTGCTGTTTCTCTAAAATAGATTTCAAATTATCTTATTATCTGTTTTTCTAAATTCGTTTTTAAGTTCTCCAAATTAGTTTTTAGATTCTCTTGCTGCTGTTCTAAACTGGCTTTTAAATTATCTTGCTCCTGCTCTAAGCTGGCTTTTAAATTCTCTTGCTGCTGTTCTAAATTGGCTTTTAAATGTTCTTGTTGTTGTGTTTGGAGATCTACTCGGCTGTTTAGCTGACCTACCTCTTGTTTAAGGTTTTCTTGAATATGCAGCAAACCATTCATAATTTCAACCGCTTTTTTTCTACGCTTCCTTTCTACGCCTTTCCTTTTCCTCCTCTTCTTCCTTCCTACGCCTTTCCTTTTCCTCTTCCATCTTCAAAAACCATGATGGTGGGCCTGAAGTATCCATGCCTGCTTCGTACTCAGTGGATCTAGTATTTACCATGAACTTTTACTTTGTATCCCACCGCTGTCACCAATGTTACGCAGGTGTTTGGTATCGCAATTTATTTCAACTTAACTTTAACAACAATTATACAACTGATAACATTAAAATGTAACGTCTATCATAAAACTCCAAAACTGACGTCAGGAACATCCTTACATAGCTTGCTTGACCCTTCTCGAACCTTCCCGAACTGTCATCTAGAATATTCTTGACGGGTAATGACATTTCCACACAATTCTGGACTATTCCATCTTCTTTTACTTGTACTTTTACTTATGACGACCGCAGTACACTGTAAGGCGATTAGTAACATTCCTCTTCTTTTTCTATCTGAACGTTTCCTGGAATAGCTGCAGGCTACTGCAGGGTACTGCGTAACAATATATTATTGATTGACTATATCCCTCACTAAATTTGACTTTTCCTTTACGGTAAACCGCTAGCGTTTCACGATTTTAAATAAACAGCAGTATTGAAAAAGTCGTTCTAGGGATTTATTTAAAACCAAATCTATTGAAAATTTCTCTTAGTTAAGAATCCAAAAAATTCGATTTTTCAATGACTTTTTTTTGTATCAAGTTAATCGGAAAATTTAGTGTCACAGTTAACTTATAATAATAATAATAATAATAATAATAATAATAATAATAATAATAATAATAATAATTTATTCATCCAAAATATGCATTACAGTTGAAACAAAATTAATATACAATAAAAACTAATAAGTTTGGTATGAATAAGCTACTCGATAAGTGATAAATCACTTGTTTCAAGAAGAAAATAAAAGTTATTAAAATAATTAGTTTGTGACTAAAATAGTCACAACTTATTTTACTAGAACTATCAAGCAAAATTTACTATATTTTACACTCTAAAAGTAGGAGATTATAAGTACAATAATTATAAACATATACATAGACATATACACACTAAAATAGAATATAATAAAGTAAAACCAATTAAATAACAATAATAATAACAGACGTGCAGTGTAGGAAAAATTTAATTAAATTATTGACTTCATTGGAAAAATTAACAAAGCCGGACATCATCTACCTATATTTTTTATCACATGAAAATTATACTCATATATCTTTATACAGCCTATAAGTATAAATTTACAATTTTACGGTAAGTATTTTTGATTCTATTAAATCATTTATTATTTGACGGGAAGTATTAAACAATAGATTTTTAATTTGTATTTTAAATGTAGATTTGTGAATAAGATTTTTAATGGATTCGGGCAATTGGTTGTACATTTTAGAGCATATAAGAGCATTATTAAAATTTTCTGTACTTTCAATATTTTTTGTTTTTAATGAAATATTGAATTTAGCTTTGAACGATTCTGAACAACTTTTTTTGTAAATATTTTTGAGAAATAATAATAATAAAGACGGCTCTAGTAGGAAGGTTCCAGGTTCGATCCCTGATCTATGCATTTATTTTTCCTTCGTTTGTTTTTCACTTCAAGGATATGGGAGAGTGTCTTTTTTACAATTTCTTAAGGGGAATTAGGGATTATATATTTTCATATTTCCAAAATTGCATTTCAGTTTTCGGATCTTAACCGATTTTCTCACTTCACTTTTCTTTGTTAATACCAATACATGGTGTTTCCGAACTTGGCGTCCGAATTTGTGGGGGTGGTAGTTCTCATAATTTGAGACCGATTCGCATATTTCATTTTTCCAAAATATTTAAAATAATAATTAAAAATTAATTAAAAATTATAAACAGGTACGGTCCTGCACAGCGATAGGATCGCCTCGACTCGCGCGCGCTTCGCTTAGAATCGACAAAATTGCAAATCGCATCTGTTTTTGAGGACTATTGCGCTACGCGCTCAGGGTAGGACCTGCTCTTTGATTTTTTTTTATAATGGCTCTATTTTGTTTATTATATTTTTTTTTTTTAGAAAAATGAAATCTGCCAACCGCTCTCAAATTATGCGAACTACCACCCCTACAAATTTGGACGTCAAGTTCGGAAACACCCTGTATAGTTTATATAAAAAAATACTACAATGCTACAATGCTGCAATAAATAATGTAGGAAAATAACATTAAAAGTACATAAAGTTATCAGGTACAATTTGAGTGTGATAAGAATTTCCTAATCGACTTCTTCAATATTGTTGTTTATTTTAAAAGGTAAAAAGTGGGCTAGCTATTTACCGTGAAGGGAAAGTTTAATTTAGGGAGGAGTATAATCAGTTTAAAGAAATGAATGTTTTAATTGGATAATATTTAAACGAAATACTGGGTTGGTGCAGTCTAAAATCTCTTTATCGGTACCCGGTACTATGAAAAATAATCAGTTATAAAACATGACAATATAACTTTTATATTACTATGGGATAGCGTTTAGTAGGCCACGAAAATAACCTACGTTTCATACATGTATAATGAGAAAACTATGCCATCCATGTTGAATGTCAAACCATAAAATTGGTAAATATTTGATATCTTTTCACGCTTTTATTTGGTAATAAAAAGTAACACAACACCTATAGATGCAACGAAAGCAAAATATTCGATGGTTGTTTGATAAATCGTGAAGAGAATGTAAAACAACCAATGAAATATTTGATCTGTGGAATTTTGGCTGTTGTAGAGATAATTAATTATTCATTTACGAGCTTGAACTTTGATTATTTATAAGAATTGATGTTAATCATTTGCCTTATGATAAGAAATATATAACATAGCAGGGATTAATGTGTATGTGTTGAGTTTAGCTATAAACAAAAATGTTCACATATTATAACCGTAAAATCACCAATACATAAGTTGTTAAATAATGTAACGGACACAATTTAAATATTTGTTGAATTTGTTTTACATAATTTCCCATTATTTGAATAGTAGAGTGGACCGGGAAATGCAGAACGCAAATTTTTTAAGATATTTTTATGAACATGAAGATATAAATAAGGACACTACTAGTGAAATGTAAGCGTGTAAAAATTTTTATTATTAAAATTAGACTGAACGCTTTTGGCTTAAAAAGCCATCATCAAAGCCGTCCTAAAAGGCGCTACAAATTATTTTTTTAAATATTGATAATAAACTTACATCTAAGACACCTTCCACATGAAATCATTTGAAAATACATTAGGTTGTTAACAACAACAAATACAACCTAGACAGTTGGGGCCGATAAATAGGTACCGAACCTACTTAAATCTTCTAAGGGGTATAACATTAAAATTAGTATTATAAATTGAATATCTCAAACATTGTCTATAACGATTTAACAGGTGACAATATAGGTACGCGTTTTTACACTAAAGTACTCATTCCACTTACATAAAAATATAAATAATTAATATGCCTTCCGGCAATTAGTATGGCTGTAATAATTATTTAATGCGTAAAATAATGTTTTTGTGGTACATTTTTCGAAAATAATACCATAAGTCGTATTGATGGATAATTAATGGATGGATAATTAATACTTTGTGGTAATTTAAGTTTCTGTACGGAATTTCATAGAACTGTGGCAACTGCGCTAATAGCTGTTTCTTTATCCTTTATAGTCACTGAAAAATAGAGTTTTCAAGAGAAATAATTCATAAAGTTTTAAAAATTTGGGACGTCTTAATATAGATCAAAAGAGTTTTCACCTCTCAAGAGGGTGCTTCATCCCCTTTTGCTTAAGAAACCAACCTTCAAGATGACCACCTGCTGGTTTTATTATTATTTTTTTTTTTTGAAAACTGTTACCCTGACGAGGAAAATAAATAGGACTTAAATTTGCTCGTTTATGTCCTATATATTTATTTCCTGTATCGAATTCTAATCTCACAAATGACAGTTTGCTTTTGCTGGTATGATCCAGTCATTGAGAAAGTTAAACTTCACCTGTCATCCCATATTACTCTTTTGCGAGAGCATGGCAAAATTGCAATGCATTTCATTCAAGTTGAACGGATGGGAAATTGGAAACTTCATCTAGAATGTGTAAGAGCTATGTTGCCAATTTTTTATGCAAGTGGGCATTTTCCTTACGCCAAGACCTGTCAAGATAAGGACTCCCTGGAACAGAAGATAAGATCCAAAGAATATGGCCAATTTACAAGAGAATGTTTTTCTTACAATTAGACGATCTGAAACACTTTGGTGTGGGGTATGGTCAGATATGACTATCGAGCCAACCCTCATGAAAAAGATGAAGAATCTCACAAATATCGATAGAATACTAAACACAAAAACGAGTAAAATAATAAATCTCCTGAAATTACAAAAGCAGATTGTACTTCACAAAAATGGCTATATAAACAAAAAATAACTACGGGATCTTTAATGTCTTTAATATTCGAGCTCGTTTCCACACCTACGTTGAGATAGAACCCTCGGCGCGTTTTTATTAAATTATTTTCCCTTGAAACCTAATCCACTAAAAACTAATCACTGTTTATTCATTAATTGGATTATCTTCAGCTAATTCTTCCTCTACCACTGAATTAAGATATCCTTGTCCATGACAATTGAAGCACACTATTGAATACTTTAATCCAACCTTATCACAACCGCATAGGTGTCCGCAACCCTTTTTACAACTGCAAGATAACTGAAGGATGAAAATAGGAGTTGGTATCTTAGCTGTAAGAATCATGAACAGAGGCTTCTTCACCATGTTAATTTCGAAGCTATCCAGCTTCTCGACAATACAAACCAGATTAGAAGACTCAAGAAGATAACACATTTAAGCTAGTGTAATTTGTATTAGGTATTCCAAAGGAAGAGTACAATAGTTGATTGTCTAGACTATAGTATTAATGTAATAAGTTATTAAGAAAAATTAGGGTAGGGTAGGGTCTTCAACCTTAAGTATTGTAGCAGTAATAATATGACACACAATTATTTATTGATTTATTGATCTGATTATAATGTAAGTAAATGCCATTTGGGTAGTTTATATAAAAAAATGTGTGATTTGCTATCTTAAAATCTTCATTCTTCTTTACCCAAAACCAAAATGTTTACAATTAATTTCTGGTATGTAGCTGCTGATTTTTAGGTGTTTTTACTTTTCGGTCCATACGTGTAAGATAAATGTGTCAGAAATCACTTATACATGTTTATAAATTATTAATATTAAACATTCATTTTATTAAGAAA
Source organism: Psylliodes chrysocephalus (assembly GCA_927349885.1). Taxonomy (NCBI): domain Eukaryota; kingdom Metazoa; phylum Arthropoda; class Insecta; order Coleoptera; family Chrysomelidae; genus Psylliodes; species Psylliodes chrysocephalus. The sequence continues at coordinate 64,573,125 of OV651818.1, forward strand.
AAAATATGATGGATAATTGCGTAGTTATGGGACACATTTACGCGTTAATGGTCCAATTAATCACAATTATTTATGAAACAATGCTTTGCGGTTTATCGCAAAGTACTATAATGTTTTAATATTCCAGTAATTAATTAAGCAGATATTTCTAATAATTTGAATATTCATGCAGTATCAATTTTATGGAGTATATACATTTAGTTTGGTATGCAGTTGCATTTGTATACAATAATAATAATTCTTCTCACTGTTATTTTAATTATAATATTTAATTTATAAAACCGTAAACATTCAAATTTATACGGATTGGATCATATTGATATTTATAAAGTAAACAAATCTATTTTTTGAATATTTTAATTTATATTAAATAAAGCAGTAATGTTGATGCATGTCATTCGTTCAGAGTGATATTCCCATAATGGACGATTTCAATATTAAATTACAAAAAAAAACTCGATTTATCATAAACAAGGTATTGAATACAGAGAATGAACCAGAATACTGGAAAACATGAATAGTATCATCTGTCTTTAAGAAAGGCAGAAACAAAAAAACTCCAACAATAGTTATAGAATAATTAACCTATTAGGTATAACAGTAGGTAAAATAAAAGCAATATTACTTGAAAAGAACTATGAGAATTTTATAAAAAAAATCGTAGAAGACTCAAAGCATGGCTTTAGACTAAACCGATATACAACATGCAAATTTTGTAATCCAACAAACAAAAATAAATTCAATTATAGAAGATGAAAGAATAGAGGAAAATTATTATAAGGAGTAAAACTTACATACGAAATAACAATAACAAATAAGGGAGAATCCTACAATCAAACAAATAAAGATATGTGGTTTGGACACATAAACAAGATAAGAGAAGGGAGAATACTAAGACGGTTATTTGAAGCAAAGACAAGAGAAAAGAGAAGAGACGTCCAGGAAGAAAGTGTATGGATAATGATTACTTAACTCCTACTTTCCTTTCTTCGGAAGAGGTAGAAGAGCGTCAGGATTAAGTAAGTACAGTAAATGTTGCATAATTATAGCTGATCCAGATATCAAAGAAAAATAAAGTGAGAAAATCGGTTGAGATCCAAAAACTAAAATGCAATATTGACAATATGAAAACATCTAAAACCCCAATTCTCCCTACAAAATTACATCTCTAAAGTGAAAATAAATCAAAGGAAAATTAAAAAAAAAACAGAAATAAAGAAAATTAAAAAAATGATTGCATCAACAGGGATTGAAACTGGAACCTTCCGACTACAGTTGTCCGCGGCGCCTCTACTTCCAATACAAATATGTTTACCTACGCTAATGCGCGCTTTATTAAAGAAAATGCTTTAAGGCCCCTGCTCACGTTTGGCCAACTAGCTGGGCCAATGAGTTGAGCCAACGTGTACAAAGCCACTTGACGTAACTTGATCGTTGGTCGTGCATACATTAAAAGATCTTGGAGCAATCCGCCAATAACGTTCACCTGTCGGTCTCTTCTTCAATTCGTAGTTACTCGTCAAGCGGAAACGGTAAATCAAACTTGAAGCAATCATGTGTGAGTTGGTTAAATAAAAAGTTATTGTTCGGATCCTTATTCTACGTCATTTTTTAATTACTCTTCTTTTGTGCACAGTTCTATAATAATTGAAAGTTTTGTACAAGTAAATTACCGCAACTGCAGTTTCCACATCCATCCTCTTTAAATGACCAATACAGAATGAGCAACGCCAACGTGTAAACAATGTACTTATTTTTGGCTCCACTCATTGGACCAATTAGTTGGCCAATGGTGAACAGGTGCCTTTGGATCTTCTCTGTATTTCAGAGGTAACGTTTAATGATAATTTATAGGTCCACCATGCAGTATTTGGTAGAAATGGAGTGAACCAGACCACCTGCCAGTTAATTTAAACCATGTAAAAAGGTTGCTGCGGATTATAGACATCCTTTCTTTCTCTAAAACTTTGTTTTTAACGCACTCGTTTCTAAAATAACTAAGTTAAAAATATTAAACATTTAACTGTGTTGAAATATTCAACGTCAACCTCAAGAATGTATGTAATTGAATAATATCCACCAGGGTAAATAGCTCAGGATATATTTTGTTTCGTGTTCTAATAGGTTCACATTTCCAATAAAAGAAGGAAATTACATTAGAGTTGTATTGTATCTTGATGAAAGAAAATTTGCCAACATTAACAGCTCATTAAAGCTATTAATATTAAGAGGCTAATGCTATTAAAAAACATAAGACTAATACTCCATAGAGTGTGAAACACCTGGGAATAAGGGTGGGCAACAATTTACACTTCCCGAATATTAGGAAAACAAAGAAAGTTGGACGCTAAATTATAAAAAGTAATAATATGTACTAAAAAGAAGAAAGAGGTTAGGCGAAATCCCATAATTTTTATCTAATGTAAGTTTTTCGGTATGGGTAAATGATGTTCAAGTATTAGAAAAGCTTTATTTTAATAAATATTCGAAAATTAAGCCACTTAAATTGAAACATTTTCTGCTTCGTCTACGAAGAGTACCTGTTGCTCTCCTAAATTGTTCACGTCTGACTTCTTTAATATCGGCTGCAGTATTTTGAATACTTCAACTTAGTGCATCACTTTTACTTTGTACACCTAATTTTTGAACCAGCCTCATAAACAATCATCTAGTGGTGTGAGGACCACTACCAGGACCACTTCAATGCCCTGGAAACATTTCGTCCAAATGTTGCTTAACCTAACGAGCGAAATGTATATATGGTATTCGCTCCGTGCGAAGTCATGGAAAGGGAAGCAAAAGCGATACTAGCACTAGCTGCGGATAATTCGTGCATTTTAGGGGGATATTTTGTAATTTTGGCATATCAAATACACGTATACATTTTACTTTTTTTCAAAAAAGTAGGTAAAAACAACACAATAAGCAACCGGAGTTGCTGTGTTGAAAATTGTACAAATACTAGCAAAAAAACAGTGAAACTTATATAACAAATTTCACTAACAAAGTGGAAATTAAATCAAAGAAATAAATGGATAGGTGTACAATAAGAAGAAAAATTACCTTTATTTTTGTGATAATAACAGTAATGCTGGAAATAGTAGACATCAGAAACTAGAAAGTTTTTAAATAAACAATAAATTATCATTTTACGATGTTCTTTAATATCCCTTTATTCTTAAATGTTCATTCAGCAAGGACTAGATTTCAAGATTTCTGCCGTTGATTATAATATTTGGCTGGTATGCAATTTTGTGACTTACTGATCGGAAACCAGTTTTAATCATTCATTCTATGTTTTCTTTAGAACAAAAATGAAAATATAAGTAGCGATCCTTTTTATACATTTTAACTTCACGCTATTATAAATGGTTTCTTCAATGACAACTTATTAGACTTAGGCAACTTCTCATACATTTTCCAGTAAATACTGTTGCCTGCCTATATTTTATTATTGATTTTTAATGATTATACATCATTTTCTTCAATTTAAGCGTGAAAAATATATAATAATAATAAATTAATGTTTTAATTGTTTTATAAATCCATATACTTTTATTAAAACTAACATATATACTTTTTATTTACGAATTCTATTAAAAATTGTATTTGTCAGTATAGGCAGAAATACTCCTTTAATACCAAAACAAATTGGCGCTGCTGTCGCGCACGGAGCGAATGGGAGCTCCATCGTGGTGGTATTACATTTGTATTCTGATGTATAAAGGAACATCCTCTAGTACGCTTATATTTCGATTTGTAGAAAATGAAAGTAGTGGTCTCCTTTGAAGCGATTATCCAAAATAAAAGGGGCAATTAAATAATTATCGAGCATACCACACAACATGTTTACAGAAAAGGTTGAACGTTACTTTCGACTGTTGCATGGGGATTTTCGCCTGATCATTCATGATGGTCACGAAGTATTGTTAATAACGTCACGGGTAAATGTTGAATCTTCCGTAAAAACTATATACCATACGACACTATTTTTTATTTATCCGCCGACAAAATTCCCTGCGTTTATCATAATCTTTCGGATGTAGTTATTGTACTTTCTATATGTGGTCTTGCTTCTGTATAAGCCTAAATAGAGTATCTGTTACTGTTTTTTGTGGAATGTCCAATTGGGTGCCAATTATTTGTGAGCTGGTCGTTGCATCTTCTACTAAATGCAGGATATTTTCCACTTCTTCTAAACCTTGTCGAGTAACTCGTCCAGATGTTCTGCTAGCACTAGGACGCTTACCAGTCTCGCACATTTGTTGAAAACTCTGAAAAACACGTTTTTGTTTTTTTTTTTAGGTTGTCTTTGATATGGAAACCATTGACAATATTTTTCAACAGCAGCTGTAGCTGTACCCTAAAACAATCACTGTATTTGCATATTCAACATTTGAATAATTTTGTAACACTTTAGTCATACAAATTCGGAAAAGAACGTTCAATTACTGTCACAATGAACTGACATATTAACAAGACAATAAAATTATTAAATATTTTCTTGAACATGGCATACTCTGATTAAGCGAAAACGTGCTTATAAATAGAACACTAGATAAAAATAAAGTAATTAGGCTATGACTTGAAAACAAATAAAAACCGGATAAGAACATTTGAGTTTTTTTACATTGTTTTCATAAGTATAATACAATTCTGGAGTTTGGTCCGTTCCTCCTGACTCACCCTGTATACTTTTAATGAAATAATGAATAATAATAATATCCCTCTCAATACAATATTATGACAATAAATTCCGAGTTTTTTGTATTGTTTCATTAATCTTTCATAGGAGAAAATCGTTATCAAAATAAACATATCCATCTACCAGAGCTGGGACGAATCTTCGAAAAATGGATTCGAATCACGAATCCGAATCACGAGATGTGATTCGAATCACGGATCCAATGTTCGAATCCTTTAAAAAAAAAGGATTCGAATCAAGTGATTCGAATCTTTTTTTCGGATCACGGATCCGAATCACTGTCAGTGTTATACTGTGGTATTAATTATACTTGTTGTAATGCTGCCAATTGTCTTATATTTGTTAAGGAACTTTGTTATACAATTCTGTAAAATGAGTTTTGACCCGTAAATAAATAAATAAATTAATAAATAAAAACATTTAAAACTTGAAGCTGAAAAACGAAGCTGGCTGTCACATTTAGCATATAGGCGATTACCTAAGTGACTAAATCCTCGTATAAGTATAAAAAATGTTTAAACTTTACTTAAGTTTCCTTGTAAATATAAAAAAACTCTAGTTGATTGCCGTTATTTATCGATTTTTCACAAGAATCACTAATTTTTAATTATATTTTATATTAATAACTAAAACTCATTTTAAATAATAAAAAAAAATAGTCAACTTGACATTAAGTAATGAATTGTAATTGATAGAAAACATAGAATGTATATAATGATATATTATATTCGTTCAATAGACTAATATCGCCCACATATTTATTTTGTATATCGTGCAAAAATAAATAATATACCTACATGTGGATGTGGATGCAGAATTTTTTTTCACTTACCTGTATTGAGGATCTATATCAGAATATTTGTTAATTCTGTAATCGTGCACAACGCGCAACGCCAAACACATCGGTTTTCTATTCAATCTCAGTCTGTTTTAGTTTACAATTCGCGACAAGTCAAAGCTTGAGTCGGCCGTTCGCGCCGGCGTAGTTTGGTCTCTAAAAGGATCCGAGACTGATATTGATGATTCGAATATGAATCCTTTAGGATTTTCTCTGCGAATCCGGATCACTGATCCTTTTTTTCTAAAGTATTCGAATCCCGCTCTCGGATCCTCAAAAAGGATTCGAATCCTGGATTCGAATCCTATGTGATTCGAATCCTCCCCAGCTCTGCCATCTACTATAATGATGATAAAATAATATTTACCTGGAGACCACCGAGAAAATTAATTTCAGAAAGCACCTGGAATTACGATTTATATAGGCTTGATCTGTAGTTTGCATTAAAGCGTTAAAGACACTATCTACATTTTATTGGTTTTCATAAATATTTCATATTTGCCAGTGACGGAGTTACTGTTTTCAAATCATTTTATTTATTATAGTAGTATATTTAAATGAGATTGTTTTCATATACCTACTTTTTGTAATGATTCAAAATTCCTTTGCAAAAATTTTCTGTCTTCCGGTTTTGCTATTTCCGGTGTAGGGATTTCACCCACGTGACTGGATATTTGTTCTTTAACTAAATTCAAGTTATGGCGTAAACGTGTATTTCTGAATCTAAGATGGTATTGCAAAAATTTTTTTGTTCGCCGGAAGGGTTAATGTATGTAAAAAACATGCTTGCAATATCATCTTGGATAAAAAAAAAACTCGTTTGAGCTATATCCCGAATTTCATTAAAAAACACAAAATATCCGTTACGTGGCCGAAATTCCTACACCTTAGCAAAACCGGACGTCGGAAAATTCCTGCAAAACCATTTTTTTTATTGTTATAGACGTCTAGAAGCATATTATTTCATCTTGTTTTCGTGCACCCAAATGTTTCGAATTGCGGGACCTCGCTCTGCTCGTCCCGCAAATATTCACTCGTTACTGGTTTTATAAATAGTGTGATGTTTGTTTATTTTAAAACAACAGTTTATTTATTAATAATTTATTTAAACACTTATTTATTTTATAACACTACTATTTTAATTTATATATATATATATTTCGAATGTCTTTGAATCGTTCACTATTTATATTCACCACTGTCTATCTACTAATTACTATTTATCTTCACTGTCCATATAATAACTGACTCTTATGGATCCTCCATCAATATTTATACAAATTTTAAAAATTGGCGAATGTTCTAGTAAGTTCACATATTCTCTCCAATACACTAGAAACATTGTCTCGTTCTTTCTCGAACATCATCGAAAGCACATCCACCATAGTCGTCCCATAGGTTTGGTCTTAAGGGGTTTAATTATGTATAAAAAGCGGACAAGTTGAGCCTCAAAGGCCAAATAATACAGAGAGGGCCATGGAGTATTAGAGCATGACTGAATAATGAAATGGCTCACATTACAATAGCTATTGCATGCACAATAGATCTTTGTAGCTGGCTTTGAATTAAGGTAGGTGTTCAGTGCCAAACGACGCTTCTGAAAATCTACAATCTACATCTATTTTATTTATTACCTAGTCACGCCACTGAGATTTTAATCTGTTTGATAAGGATACTACTTTAATAAATATTTAATGAATTCATCTCCATGGGTTTTTCATATTTATTCATTGCTTGTTTGTATTTTCAAAAAAATGGGAAAATTTACATTTTTTAACGATAGATATTATGATTTAAACACGAGAACATATTATTATTCTGTTGTAATCATTGGATTTAAAACAATAAATTACGAAAACTTTATCTACGAGTGGATATATAAAAAATTAACTGAAAGTAAATAATAAGCACCGATCAAACGCCATTATTTTTTTTATATTACGAGTAAAATTGATTTTAGTATTTATTGTTGGATGTTGGAGCTATGGCCTCTTGTAAAATTTATAAAAATAGTGAGAACCTGTTGTACCACGGACTCACTTTGATTCTTTATTTTTTTTTTAATTATTTGTTTAAGTTTACCTATTAAACGTATCATATATTTTTTTGATAAAGAAAGATAAATTATTTATTTCGAAAAATAACATTTAAAAAAATACATATTGTCCAAGGTACAACAGGGGAGATGTACCTGGGACACAGGCATGGTGTAGCTTGGACATATATTTTATTAGTTTGTAATACGATACTGTTAATGCAGTAACATGCAATAAAACAACTTACTGGGACTTTAAAATGTATTACAATATTAAAAATAACAACTAAAATAAAAATGTAAATATTACAACTAACTAATAATACCTCAAAAGTTCTGTTAATTATCATCAATATTGCACATCTCCTTCATCTCGTAAATGTCTCGTTTCGAATGACTTTTCTTAGAGGGAGAAATATGCAAAATATCTTCCCAGAGATAAAACATCGAGTCAATTATCTCTGGCCATTTCCAAAAATTAAAGATTTTCTGCATCGTACTTACCACCGCTCCCTTTGTAGTGGTTTCCAGTATCTTTATTTTATGTAACGAGTCAATATATGTGAAACGAGCATAGCGAGGTTCCGCAACATAAACGAGTTACATATAACGGCATTTCGTGAAGTGTTACAAGAATTACAAGCGTAAATTCCTCCCATGGTTCAATTCCGTCATTATTAGAAATATTAAGAATAAAGAAAATATCTTAAAAAATATAAAATAACAAATGATAGACGTTTCTGTGCACATTTTAAACTAATCCGATCGCAAGTCAAACAGCAAATAAAGTATGCTCATTAATCTTACATTAAGTCCAGGGTAGTATAACAACTGATTCTCGCTTGTTCTGGTCATATATTAATTCAAAAAATAAAAGTTCACGTATTCCAGGCACTATAGTGCTTGAAGACGAATCATTTACGAATCCTCAAGATATAGTTGATAAGTTTAGTCAATTCTTTGAAAGTGTTTTTGTTACATCATCTGAGCCACAGCCAGGGCTGACTAGAGGGGGGGTAGCCGGGACTAATTCCCGGGGCCCGGAGTCAAATGGGGGCCCGGCAGCGGTATAAAGGGGGCCCGACAAGATGAGAGGGGGAAGTTTTTGGTTGGGGAGCTGTTTTTTTTTTTAGAAAAAGCAATTTGTTAGAAACTCAATTCAACTAGAAGAGGAAAAGTTTTTGTTTGAAGAGCTGTTTTTTGTCACGGGGCCCAATCTAGAGAATTGTCCTGGGGCCCAGCCTAGCTCTCGGCGGCCCTGGCCACAGCAGGACAGGGCTAGTTTATTTGAATCACAATTCTACGGTGATATCATTAAAATTGGCAATATCACCGATTCGGACATCGTACAAGCCAGTAAAACATTAAGCAATAAAATGACCTCTGGCTCTGATGACATCCCCTCATTTTTTGTTAAAGACTATATTTATGTACTAGCCTCTCCATTAAACATAATATTTAATTTAGCATTAAAATCAGAGAACTTCCCAGAGTGATGGAAAGAGGCAAGATTTATTCCTGTTTTTAAATCAGGTGATAAGACACAAATCAAAAACTATCGGCTTGTATCTATTCTGTCAAATCTATCGAAAATCTTTGAGATTTTCATTTATAATTACATATATTCTTCAGTCCGCAACCTAATATCGCCTTCGCAGCATGGTTTCTTAAACAAAAAGTCTACAGAAAGTAATTCACTTGTAATAACTCAGCACTTATCTGAAGCGGTTGATGCAGGTAGACAAGTGGACGTTCTTTACACTGATTTCTCAAAGGCTTTCGTGATATTGATTGATAAATTGAACCAATTTGGCTTTTCATACCTTCTGGAAAGGCAGCAGTTTGTCTTTCATAACGTTCATTCGTCATAGGTGTACTTTGCAAACTCAGGCGTCCCTCAAGATTCTAGCCTTTGACCATTGCTATTTTTGTTATTTACTAATGATCTCGATCACCGTTTAAACTCTTGTAGACTCATTTATGCAGATGACTTTAAGATATACCTCTCAGTATTAGATATGTATAACTGTTTAGCGCTTCAGCAAGACCTAGATATATTGTCAGATTGGTGCGTGCAAAATAGGTTAATGTTAAATGCATCGAAGTGTAAAGTGATGGCATACACTAGAAAAAGATCAACTATAGATTTTTATTATAATATTATTGGTTTGGTATTGTCATGTTGTTCCTCAATCACTGATCTGGGTGTCACTTTCGACTTAAGGCTGAGTTTTGTTGAGCACATTATTATGAAGGTTTCTGACGCAAAAAAAATGTATGGTTTTGTTATACGAAACTGTCGTGGGTTCAAACACATTGGAGCATTAAAGACTTTATATTATTCATACATCCGCACTAAGCCTGAGTACTGTTTAGCTATCTGGTATCCTTATTATAATGTTTATATAACTAGTGTTGAATCTGTTCGAAGGAAGTTTTTGAAATACTTATCATTCAAAGTAAATGGTGTCTACCCGCCAAGAGGAATTGATTATCAGCTACTTTTGGACAGTTTTAACATGGAAAGTTCTGCGTTTCGGAGAATTCTAGCTTCATTGGCTTGTTTACATAAAATCATGAATAGATTAATTAACTGCCCTGCTGTCTTGGTATAAAATTCATTTAAACGTTCCACAGTATAATAACAGATATTACTTAACTTTTTACTGTAATAGATCTAGATCAAATATTTTATTAAGCTCACCTCTCAATGTCATGTGTAATAACTTTGACCTGTACTGTAATTCTTCGGATATCTTCAAAGATAGTTGATAAGTATTAAAGCAATGGCTTGTAACTATTATAACAATGCTTGAGTTTTTATTTCATTCTATTTTATTTTTATTGATTTTTTATTTTCAGTTTTTTATATGATACTTTTTATTTTATAACCCTTTATTTATTATGTCACCTTTACTACTTATATTGTTAATAATTTATTAGGTTGCTCTGTAAAGGGGTTTATATCTGTTGATCATTATTATTATCTTTTCTGGGAAAAATTTGTATCATAAACTACAATAACAAAATCCCCCACTGCGTACCCTGAAGGAGGGTAAAATATGTGTGTAGCCTCTAGTAACGATGTTCCAACATTATTGATTGATTTCATGCCCACATCTTCAGAGAAATGTAGAGAGCTGTCAGAATCATTCGAATCTTGTAAAGAAAAATCTTCATATGTGGCAAAATCAGGATTTGCCAGTACTTTTCGTTTAGGGTTACATTTAATGTTTTTGGTCTGAGCACTCTGAGCAGTAACATTAACATTTTTTGCTTTTACTTGTTTTTGTTCTTCAATAATAAGTTTTTCAGGGGTATCAGTTAATATTCGCGATCTTCCCTTTTCTCGTCCTTTCCGAGGGTTCTTGCGTGGGGTAGCTTTCGGATGTGGCCTCATCATAGAAGGACTCTTAAAATCACTTGATGTTGAAGGCAAATGTTCTGCCTGAACATCTTAAATATTTATATTCGCCTGTGTGAAGATAAGGTAATTAGAAGTTGATGGAACATCATTAGTAAACTCATGATTAGATTTAACAATTTTGTCATTCGATGGGGAAAATAAAAAATCTTGATAAATTTTCCTATTGAGAGAAACAAATCCGGTGACTTTAAATTGCTCGGTGAAAAACCTCAATAAAAAGCTTTTGAGCAAGGTTATAAATTAAGACTGGTTTACAAATATTTCCTGGTGAAATCATGTGTTCATTCATTGCTGTATTAAAATAGTTTTAAACGCACCAAATAAAGTCCTGTCTAAGGTTGTATTTTGTGACTATGAAGACTAGAGATACGGAGACGAATCGGCATACTCAAAATACGGTCCAAAATAACGTATGCTAATTGAGCTTCTATAATTAACCGCATGGGCGCTGGTACTGCATACGGTGTTCAAAATACATGGCTTCTTATGGGAATTATACATAATTTTGTCAAAATAATAAAAATAAACTTATTTATAGCTAAATAAAGCACAGAACATACTGTGTTATGTGTATGTATGACCAAATTCGAAAAGGTTTCTTAAATGCTAAAATTTGATAGGTACAATTTTTGGCAAAATTTTTTTTGAATTGAACTAATATATAGTTTTAAGAGTAAAATTAAACACAGTTAACAGATTTTTTATTGTTGTAATACAAGTATAAAGGGAAATTTGGGAATGTACATGGTATTACCTCATCCTTTAATTTCAGCTTTCCCATTTTTATTTCGCTAACAGTAAAACAGTAAAAATAGTCTCATAATATTTAATAATATATTCTAAAAAGTATAGAACAGCATCATCTCTAGAAAGTGCTTTATCGGCACAAGGAACGATATATATGCTGCCACTGTTCTAAACGTTTAGTATCCTATAAAAAACATTTACAATGACACAATTGGGGTCAGAAAAAAAATAAATAAATAACAGTAGCAACTCTTTATCTAACATTAAAACTCTATAAAAAATAAATGTTTTTTTCTAGTAAGTTAAATTTAATGCATAATTATTGTTGTTTGTAAGTTAGCATCTACGACTGTAAAATTTTATATTATAGAAACTTGTAATAAAATAAACTACACTTCGTAAGATACATATTGTGACTAGTTTACAATAAATATTATATTTAGACATGAATACATTATTTTACTTACATTAGAAGCTTTAAAAAGACATTGATTTCTTCTTGTGTTTTCTTTAGTTTTATTCTGTTTTTCAATCTAGAATGACGTAAATCTTGCTTTGATGTTTTTTGTCACTCATGTTACTTGTACTCAGGTACTTTTTTCACATTATTTTGATTCTTTTCACGAGTTTTTGGAAATCACTTCATTTTACTTTGACTAACATAGAAAATTGACACCTCTGCCATTAGACATGCCATGTACAGTCAATTTCGCGAACTTTATAAAAAGGACGAAAATTTGAAATTCGAGCATTGCCTATTCGCCTCCTTTTCTCTAGTCTTCATATTTGTGACTTGTAATCGGGATTATCTTTAGATAATTTCTAATAATAAATAAATAAATAAATAAATATTCGTGAAATAATTTCCAAAAATAGATATAATATACTTATCTACTGTAAGCGATGCAGTTTGGTGGCAAGTGTCTGACTATGAAAGGTAATCAGCCATGTGGTACCAGTCACGGTCTGAATGGCCTATCGAACTCGTAGAGCTCGAAGCCCATATACACAATAACACACCGATAATATAAGTAGGAGTTGAAAGTGTTGCTATGAGAACCCTAGAGGAGGGAAAGCAAGCTAGAACCAAAGCCTTATTGGGGGAGCTAGACTGAACCTCATGATGGTACCCCTGAGGGTGCAATAAAGGGATACCTGCCCTTTTCCTTCGTGAAAATTCTACTGAAAAAATGACGCATTAAAATTGGAGGCCACTATGACCGATTGAGTGAGGGTGGATTTATTAAACAATCCAGCCAAAATTAATTATGTGGTAAATAATGCACAATGGGTTTAGTGAGGTCTAAGTGCCGTTAGGTAACCCGTCTTCCACACGTTACAGATACCGATGTGGAAAATAGAAAACAGAACCTCATTGATTTGACATGTTACAGCCGGTGCACTTATCGATCGCCGAATTAATTTATTCGGTTAAGCCTTGTTTCGTGTTTATTATCATATATGATCTTTTAATTGCAGTGAAAAAGAAATATGTGATCATTGTATTACATAACATCGTAAAAACATATTCAGGCATCGCGTAGTAGAAAACTCAGCGTTTATGTGAATTTTTACAAAATAAAGCTACTCACAATAAATGTGTGGTAATCGACCAAAACACTGTAGACTATTTCCTCAAATAATAATACATCGTAAGTTCTAGACACCTTAAAAAACGCTAATTTCGTATTCATTTTTCTCACCAAAAATTATTTTAAATTCATTATTTGTAAAGATCTTTTATAACTTCTTTATTATTATTTTATAATGTCCCTTAATTACCAAAGTGCTTTTATATTTTAGGTATTACTTTCATCATACCGAACAGTAATGAATTAAGATATGTTTACATCATAAGCTTTAATTTGAACATTAGCACAATCTAAGGTGTAATTAAACACAAATTAGCAGATCAGTTTGTAATCTTGAAAAAATCATCATTTGGGTTCAAGGAACTTGGAGACAAAAACCTTTATAAATTCAATCATGATTAATGGACGTGCTATTGTATAAAATGTGATATTAAGGACAAAAGTATGTGCTTATATTCAATATACTTGAGCGATTTACGAGGGTATTTATAAAAATACTGATATACGTGACAACTACAATTATATTAATTGCAGCGTTACGTTTAAATAGATATTTTCTTTGACCCACTTTTCTCTTGTCAGTTTAGGAATGTTTTCGTCTTTTTACTTCTATATATAATATTTATTTTTTTCAAGTACCTCTAGATCTTCATCTTTTTCTTTTTTAATTGGTTTCACTTCTAATAATTCCTTCGATGATCCACTAATTTCAATTCTTTTAAGTGCATGACATAATCTAAGCTGTGTGTTTTGCATTTTCTTCAATATTGATTATTGTTCAGTTTCGTATTTGGTCCAATTTTGTTTTGTCTTCTTGTATAAATAGTTATTTTATTTCCGCTATAGTTACTTTGGATTTCCGTTGTTATGATTTCACTTCCATGCAGAATCATTCTTAGACAACAACTATGGTATTATACACTTAAATTTTAGTATTAATCTTTTTCCTCCCGAACATTGGTCTTTGTAGCGGTCACACTGATGTACATGCTTAAGCAGTGTTTCAGGCCACAGACAAATGCTGGCCAATCTTACCCATCAACTGCTTCAGTGGGATGTATTAATAAAAATATTTGGAATACCTATGATCCATGAAGGTCTTGGTGATGAAGACACTTGAATTCAAAGGTCACCTCTTGCTGAACACATTTTATTTAAAAAATACATTTTCTTGGAAATGTATTAGCTTAAGTTGTGTTGCTTGATCTATTTTATATTTTACATAATGGCGGACACAGCGTCCCTTTCCACAACGGGAGACTGTTGATGAAGCAGTGGTCAAGATAGACCGAACGAGCTTGAGGCTCTGACGTAATAGCCTTTAAAGTAGTTTTTCGTGGTCTATTTAACAACAAAATTATTGCTGTGAGAAAGCATACGTTCAATAATTGTTCTTCAGTACCTCGTCTTTTTTACATGTTTAATTAACAATTTTGGGATGTACTACACGAAGGAGGCGTATACAAATTATTTTTCGCGGTATGTATTTTTTTTCAAATTTTAACTAAAAACGATTTGCTTGCATTTACCAATCGTTCGGAATTATCCATTTTCAATACAGATTCAAATTTCCTTGGTGGCGCCGCTACATGCGAGCACTAGATAATTGGCTAGAACATATTACAAATCTATAATATTCATAACTTGAAAGATGCATGCATTAAAAACGTTGCACTTTCAATAATATTGTATATTATTGATTTTAAAACCAAAAAAACGTTTATTTTTGTTAATAATTAATAATAAATTTTTCGAAACCAGTTTCATAATTTTCAACATTATGCAACTGGTTGCGCAAAATAGATCATTTTGACACTAGCTGCGATTATAAAAAATATCACTTTATATGTCGAAATTAAAAAAAAAAAAAATTAATACTTTGGGCATTTCAAACAAATACGGTGTTGTTTTTTAAAAATGTTATCAAATATTTTTTAATTTCAATAAATGTTACAGGGTGTAATAAAAGTAACTGTTTATTGTGTATATAGGCACCAAGCGGCAAGGGGCGCCTTGATGCAAGGGGGCGGGAGGGGCAAGCGTCCCCCCTGGCCCCCACCTGGCTACGCCCTTGTCAGTACCCTAGGATTGTTTGTAATTTTGACATTCTTCCTCTAGTGTCATTCAATAATCGTTTATAACAATAATTATAACAAAATATTGCTGGACTAAGATTAACCCATGGAGGTATAATACTAATGGAGATGCCATGAGGCAATTGTTTTGCATATGATACGTTTTATTAAAAATGATCCCACTGAGCGTGGCTTAAATGGTTGACTAAGCAGGGTCGTATTCAAATATAACTAAAGTCCGTATGCAGAATTACAACTTTTAAATGACTTACTTAACTAAGATTTGTTTCAACATGATTGATTCGAAATTAATTTGATGACATTGCGCAATTATGACTTCTACACTATTTACTATTATTTATTAACCGTTTTCCGACCAAGCCAATGCCAAGACCATAAAAAAGGCAAAAATTTTAAAAACTTATTTTTTACAATTAAATTATTGTATAATAATTTTAGGCTTGCAATGCATATTTTTAAACCAAGAAAGCCAGTGGATCTATCAGTTTCTAATAGAAGTTTACCATCAGCATGTGTTCTTAAAGAACTAATATATTTATCGACAGAGTCAAGAAAAATACATGTATTATTGTAATTATTTTCAGATAGAGGTTTCTTATAATTGAATTGCAAAAGATTTCGTGAATTCAGGATGTCAAACAGAATATTCATTTTTCTAATAAAATTCATTGTCGCCCCAGCATTTTTAAAATCTTCAATATGTAGAACGTTCGCACAAAAATCTAAGGCAGTTGCGACGCTTTCGCTAAATAGTTGGGTTGCAAGATGAACTTTCATTTTTTGTTTTTTAAAAGCTATATGTTGCGAGTTTAGCTTATTTGTGGAAGTGGAAAGATTCATTTTCTTGTAATTTGTGAAGTTGTTTGAAATACTTCCACTCAACAATTTTATTTTCTTCATTTACAAATGAATACTTTTCTGCTAAAGTATTTCTAATTAACTTTAGCATATGTGGCGGATCTAAAAATATAACAATTTCTTCATTATTTGATGGATGCTTGAAACTAGTTTTTAAAGTTTTATGATGTAAATTACAGCCCAAGAGTTTGGCCATTGTTAGATTATTAGAAGCACCATCAAATGTTAAACTTACAACACTAACACCTACTTCATAACATTTCTTTAAGCATTCTAATACCAGCCCCTTTTTCTGTTCACCTGTCATACTTCAAATTAAAAAATATCCTACTGGAATTTTCCAGCTTCATTTACACAATTTAATAAGAAAACAAGAGCATTTTTTGCAAGCGTAGTTTCATTTGCACCCGTTCCTACATCTACACAACCATAACTTCTACGTTCGCTTCCAACAAACTCCTCATGTTGACGAATGGCCATTTCATCCATAATAAGTGCACAAATTATTTTTTCATTGGAAGAATTTGATTTAATCTGTAGGGCATTGAAAGACTCACTTGTGAATCCAGGCTCACCTTTTATACTTTGATACCATCGACTGATTGTACGGACATGTGGTAAGCAAGTGTCAAATGTTTGTTCTTCTTACATAATTATAAGCAGCAGGTGAGTAATAGTGAAGAGTTAAGGAAAACACTTTTAGCTCTTCTGAATACTTCTTAGGCAATGGTAGGTTAGACTTTTTTTTTAATTGCCTGCTACATATCTCGATGGGACTCCCAAGTTTTGACATTATATCTAACTCATCTTCCTGTATCAAACGTTTTTTACTTACATCATTTAATATATTTTTAAGTTGGCAGTTTTATTCACTTTTCGAGAAAGTTTTCGTCTTAGCAATTTTAATTTTTGCTTTCTTTTTGCACTTGTTGCCCGGACAGAGGAGAGTGTATGTAATATTTTTTGTTTCTTTGGCGTCAGCGGTTCTTCATATGGAATATTTAGAGAAGAAGTAGAGGATACAGGTAATTCGATCTGACTGGTTTGATTTGCTGGTTTAATAAGAATATTTGATAGGATCCTGATTTTTGGAGGAGGAGGTGTAGGTATGGATGGGTTAGTCTGGAACACGATTTGGTATGTTATAAAGCCTTAAATATAGATCCATGATACAAAAACTACTAGTTTAAGTTCCAAAACTACTAATTTTTAAATATCATTAACTTCGTAATATGTTTTAAATTATATTTATTGTGTATTGTGAACAAATTTGGCAGGTTTTTAAATTAAGGAACATCAATTTAATGTTTGTTCATTTAATATTAATAATAATTGTAATGTGGTACATGAGTGGGCATATTATTTTATATCATGAGGATGAGGAGGTACATAGCAGTGAGTGATGGCCACAAATCTAATTAAATAATAAAAATACATCACCAGTATTTATTATTATACAGTATATTCATTATCAAAACGGTATAATAATAGGAAATTAGGATCTAATAAAAACTGCTTTTAAATACTTGAAATTTTATTCTAAATTATGTGTTACTTAAAAAGTTAGTCATTTAAGTGTAATTATAAGTTGGTTTTTAAGTTTAATTATAAGTTGGTTTTTAAGTTTAATTATAGTTGGTTTTTAAGTTTAATTATAAAGTTAGGTATTTAAGTTTTATTATAGTTATCTAAGTTTTAATATAGTTATTTGTCTTTATTATAAAGTTAGTCAAGCCAATGTTCTTTATTAAGTTAGTTATTTAAATTTTATTGTAAATAAAGTGTATACTAACTAAACATTCATTTATTGTCGGAACAGCATTCTTCTTCAATCTGACCCTAAACTCACTCTTATCAAAAAATTCTTCCTTGAAGTGAATAGAGCACAACATGCTATTCGGTTTAGGCTCAAATTGGTCTTTTCCCACAAATTTAGACCAAATTTTGAGATATTCTGGGTCTTTTGGAAACCTATAATAAAAAAAAGTTAAGCATTCTAAAAAAAATTCTAATTACACTCCTTATACTTACTTATGAAAACTTAAATTAGATATTTTCTTACGCTCTTTCACTGAAGAGTTTTTACAATTAATTTTGGCACACTTAGTCATGATTTTTATACAAATTAATAAAAAAAAAACACTTATTAAGATAGAAATAACGTCTAAATATTTAATAATAATATTTTTTTTGGCATGTCATCTCCATAGTATTCAACCTCATTGTATTAACCTGACATGCAAACTATTGTTATCTGCTCAACAACGCGTTGTATTCTGGATGTCTATAAGATTATTTTCCAAATTCGTATATATGTGTCATACAAAAATAGCTCTAATAAATATAGCAATATCAAATTTATTTCATTGTATGTAGCTCTAATTAATATTTGGAATGTTTCATTTTCTCAAATGAATCCCGTGCAATTTCATACTATTGTTCTATAATCACAGTCACAAATCAATTATTATAGAAATGAACAATCAGTGTTCTTTGAAATTATTTGCATAACTAACTAATTCTGTCCTATTTCGGTTCGATCCTTCTACACTTGTGTTATTAAACACAAATAGAAATTTAAATCTGACTATCGATTAGATGCAGATTTGACGTCGTTGACTGACATAGTTCAACTAACAGCAGACAATCGAACTAATTAATTTTATTAATAATAGGCTTGATTTTTTATGGAATTTATTGCAGCGTCAACAGAAAATAATACTGTTGGTTTGGAAATTAATATGATGAGGTCGAATTTATTTTTAACTATCTATACCCTATATTTATTGTACAAATAAATAATGTACAATTTGCATGTAAACAATTGAACCGTATCGACAAATATTAATTCCAGGAATTAGGTAATATTTATACAATACAAATAAAATATTATAGTATGGGTTGAAAAGTTCGCAGTTATTTTTTCGGTGAGTACTTTTCAATTTTAAAAATAAATATACTGGTCAATATAGCACCACATTTTAAACATTTATCCTTCCAAAATGAAAATTCCGAGAAGTAAATTTTTAATTCACACGTGAACTTTAAATTGTGAAAAATATTAAGTCTGGGATCTCTTGGAAGTTGATTACAGCTGCAATGTTGCTTGCTGATATAGTCCCCAGTACATTGACCTTTGGATTTTGTAACTCCTGTACAAGCAAAATTTCCTGAACGGCTTCATAATGTCAAGTCAGATAAATTTTTTCATATACTTTAATGTGAATCGACATTTTTTTTTTATCTCATTAACGATATCACATTTGTCGGACAAAAATCACGTGGCTTTGGGGGTCCGACGTCCCCAAGGAAATTTGAAATACTTCCACTCAACAATTTTTTTTTCTTCATTTACAAATGAATACTTTTCTGCTAAAATATTTCTAATTAACTTTAGCATATGTGGCGGATCTAAAAATATAACAATTTCTTCATTATTTGATGGATGCTTGAAACTAGTTTTTAAAGTTGTATGATGTAAATTACAGCCCAAGAGTTTGGCCATTGTTAGATTATTAGAAGCACCATCAAATGTTAAACTTACAACACTAACACCTACTTCATAACATTTCTTTAAGCATTCTAATACCAGCCCCTTTTTCTGTTCACCTGTCATACTTCAAATTAAAAAATATCCTACTGGAATTTTCTAGCTTCATTTACACAATTTAATAAGAAAACAAGAGCATTGTTTGCAAGCGTAGTTTCATTTGCACCCGTTCCTAAATCTACACAACCATAACTTCTACGTTCGCTTCCAACAAACTCCTCATGTTGACGAATGGCCATTTCATCCATAATAAGTGCACAAATTATTTTTTTTATCTCATTAACGATATCACATTTGTCGGACAAAAATCACGTGGCTTTGGGGGTCCGACGTCCCCAAGGAAGTTGATACATGTACGTGTAGTTTTAATTTTAATGTTAGATTAAGAATTACTACTGTTATTTTTTGTTCAATCCCAATTTTATCATTGTAAATATTTTTTATGGGATTCTAAACGTTTAAGACAGTGACAGCATATAATTCCTAGAGTTGATAAAGCACTGTCTAAAAGATGATGCTGTTTTCGAGCTACACTGTTTAGAAGATGTTTCCAAATATTATGAGACTTTTTTTATTGATGGTACTGTTAGCAAAATAAAAGGAGGAAGGCCAAAATTAAAGAATGGGGCATTACCATGTACATTCCCAAATCTTTCTTTATGCTTGTATTAGAACAATAAAAAATTTATTAACTGTGTTTTATTTTGCTCTTAAAACTATATTATTAGGTATAATTAAAAAAAAAATAGCTACAGAATTGTACTTACCAAATTTCACCTTTAACAAACCTCTTCGAATTTGGTCATAACTACCTAATTTGCATTTTATATAGATAAAATTAAATAATTTATCAATTAAAACATGCAAGACTTATTTAGAAATAAATACATTATTTTTTGTGCTTTATTTGAGGGGTTCAGAAGTGAAGTGGATCAAGTCCTAAAAGCTAATTATGGAGAAAATGAAGGTTAAAGTTTTTTAATCTTTATTAATTAAATCACAACACATTTGGAAAGAAAAACAAACAAAATGCTTTACTATACTTTGTATTATACAGCTGTAAACTAAAATAACTAAAAATACCACTGCGGTAATTTTTATAATTGATTGTTTATAATTTTTTGGACTTGACTCATTTTATAACTGAAAATATTTTACAATTTAAACATAAACAGGTTCATCG
Organism: Psylliodes chrysocephalus; assembly: GCA_927349885.1. NCBI lineage: Eukaryota > Metazoa > Arthropoda > Insecta > Coleoptera > Chrysomelidae > Psylliodes > Psylliodes chrysocephalus. The sequence continues at coordinate 64,594,156 of OV651818.1, forward strand.
GTACATTCTTCTTCATCAACCAGGGATTTGTTGTCTACGCCCTGTCTAGTGTTTCCTTCAACAGGTAATTTTTTATAAAAATTGTGGTTTATGGACGGGATGAATCGAAGAAGATCTTTTTAGATTCGGTTACATTAGGTCTACATGGATATAGTTGGTCCTGTTGGATGGTAGTTAATGATGAGATTTTTCTACCTGGTGCAGTTTTATTTAAATCAACAGTCTCAAAAGAAATGTCTTCATTGAGAGCTTCTTTAAACTTTAGGGATATTGGTGATGACCTTTCAAAACGCAACTACCTGGTTTTTAACCATGAAAAATCATGGCCCGTTACAGTTTCCTTTCTATTTTGTATAGCTGATTCCAAAGTTTTGGTTGATTTAAATTCTTCCCTTTTCATTTCAATAAATTTAGGTTTCGTTTTCTTTGCTTCTCGTGCTATGTTCTTTCAGTCTTGCGCGAAAAACATATGGAAACACTTGCGACTAAACTTTTCAATTACTACGAAGTCGGCATCGTTGGGCAAAAACGAATGACCCGACACTAAATTTTAAGGTCTATAGTATCCACAGCCATATTTGGATCTTGTACTAATTTTAGCAGAGAGAGGGACATTTTTATATTCCTATTCTGACCTGTGCATGAATCAGAATACGATGTAATGTGTCTAAAATTTGCTGCATATTCTTTTAAGTGTTTTACCACACATGATGCGACATCTTGTCAGTAAACGGAAAGGTCCACATCTTTGAAGAAGTTGAATCATTTACTGATTTAGCAGGAAACCAATTTTAAAAAAAGAAATACAGATCAAATTACTAAAAGGAAACAAAATTATATCGAGGGCGTTATATCAGAAGGGCGTATGAATCAACAAGTTAGTTTTTCTGGGTGTATGAGCACGCGCCTTTTATAGTATTATAATTTTGCAAAATTAGTTCATACACCAAAGTAAAACTTCTTTTTTTTTTATTGTGTTTTATTGTGTTTTACCCCATGTTAGTCTGTCTCTTTTGTACCTTGTACAAGTTTCTACAGATCCTTGGGTGAGTACGTTCTATACGTTGTTGGATCAACCTGGGGTTGTCCAAAAAGTGCCTGTCTTTTGCGATCTAGAGCTTCGCATTCGCACAGTATGTGTTTGGCCATTTCTGGTTTCTTGTGACATAGGCGGCACATGAGTTCCCCATTGTACATGCCAATTTTGTTTAAGTGTCCCTTTACTGGGGCGTGCCCGGTCATGAACCCTGTTATCACTTTCAACTGGTTCCTATTCATAAAGAATAGTTCTCCAGTTCTTTTGCGACATGGTCTGTCTATGAAAGCTTTTCCATGTGCCTGTTTTGGGGTACTTCCCCAATAGTTAATATGTTGTTCCCGAATTCAGTCGTTCATGAAACCGCGGACTCTACTTTTTGGTACTCCTGGGTTTGTGTCTGGTTCCGGTGTTTCTTCTGACCCTCTTTTTGCAAGTTCATCAGCCTTTTCGTTGCCTTCGATCCCTTGGTAACTTGGCACTCAAAATAGTTTTACTCTATGTCGGTCTGCCAGTGTTCTTAGTTCTTCGATGCATTCCCATACCAGCCTCAACGTAACTTTCTGACTCGGTATGGCCTTAAGTAACGCTTGGCTGTTTGAATATGCTGATTTTCGACAGCTTTTTCATTGTTCGTTTTTGCACATTGCAAAATTGCGTATACCTCGGCCTGAAATACCGAGGAGTGTATTTCTATAGCATAGCTATGGTTAGTATCAGGGTTTTTGGAGAATACTCCCGCCCTAGTGCCTTTCGCAGTCTTAGACCCATATATATACCAGGTTTGTTCCTGTCGTTGGGCATTGGGCTCCCTTATGGCGATATCCGCTCTTTCCTGTATTAAAAGCTCAAATGGAGTATTAAAAGAGTACCTCTTGGTTATGTGGTCTGATCTCATGTATAGCACGTCTCCTGTCACTAACCTTGAGATACTCATGTGACCTGGCCTAATGTCAAGATTTCCCAGTATATTCCCCAATCTGAAAGCCTAATCTTGCCTCCCCTTGTATCACATAGTGAAGAGGTGGGAGTTCTATTAGTGCTTTCATTGCAGCTGTGGGGGTTGTTTTCATTGCCCCCGTTATTCCAAGGCAGGCAAGTCTTTGTACCTTGCTTAGCCTCGTTATTGCTTCTTTGCTGTGTCTTTGGACACCACACCAAAGCTGCGTATGTTATTATCGGTCTCACCACCATGTTATAAAGCCAATATACCATGTCTGGTTTTAACCCCCATTTTTTCCCAAAGGATCGCCTTGCCATCATTAACGAGGTTTCTGCTCTCCTTGTGGTTTTTTCTAGATGCTGGTTGAGAGATCTAATGATCGATTCAACGGAGGTATTGTCAAATGCACCCTTGATATCCAAGAATGCTCCCAGCGTTACCTTCTTGTTCTCCAGTGTGTTCTCCACACCTTTTATTAATTGATGGAGAGCTGTTTCAGTTGATTTCCATGCACTATAGGCGTATTGGTCTTGGTATATTGGCCTCTGAACCAATATCCCGTCTCTAATATGCCTATCTAGAAGTTTTTCCAAAGTCTTAAGTACAAAGGACATAAGACTTATTGGTCTTAGGGACTTTGCCGTTTCCTGTCCTATTTTCCCAGGTTTTGGTATGAAAGTTACCCTAATATTTCTTCAAGATTTTAGTAGTGTCCAAAGGCCAGGCTACTTCTGAGTATGTTACAGAGTCTGCTGTATAAAATATCAGGACCTCTTCGTAACATTATTGGATAAATTCCGTCCATGCCCGGTGATTTATATGGTTCGAATGAGCCAATTGCCCATTTCAGTTTATCATAGTTCACCACTTGTTTGACTATCCTCCAATATTCCCTGTTGGCTCTACTACTTAGAAAATATTGTTAATATTTATGAAACCACACGCTTTTCTCATATATCAAGGAGATTGATTAAATAAACCTATAGGCCCAAATATCCTAAAAATGTCAATGTCTTACGTCTTTCTATGACGCCCTCGGTATATATGAACTTATTTTGAACAGCAAACTGCTATTCAGGCGAACAAAACTAAGAATATACCGAACAATATTAAGAACATTACTATTGTTTGAAAGTGAAATTTGGACAATGGATAAGAGTGAACAAAGAATGTGTTCAGTATGGAAAAGAAAATGCCTGCGAAAATGTACAAAGGGAAAATTAAAGATTTGTGAGAAAGAAGAATCAACAAGAAAATACAAGAATTATTCAACGAATTAGATATACTGTATGCAAAATTAGGGAATATAGACTAAGATGAAAAACGAAAGAATGTCTAGATGGTTAGTAGAATGTTGCATAGAGGGAAACAGAAAACGAGGAAGATTAAAAATGAGGCGGATGAGCTACTGAAATGTTTTTGAAGATCAACAACTGGAAAGAGAAAGAAAAGACAGAAGGAAACGGGAAAAGATAACCCATCAATCCAGGAGCATATTAGGCCTACAGACATAAGGCTTTTGATTTCAATCTTAATTCTTATTTACACAACTATCTTATCAGATTTGACAAGCTTATCCGGCCTTCCAAATATTAAATTTCCTGCACAAACTAAAAATATTATTTTCTGAGGAACATGCGATAAAGATAACACAAGATATTTAAATTTAGCATAAGTTTTTTTAAGTTGTTGCCATCTCTACACTCCTTACAACTAACGCAGTAGGGATTAGAAACATCTACAAACAAACAACCTGTATATTTTTAAATTCATAAGTTATTAATAAATATCATAAACTAAAATACTTAAGAATAATATATGTTTAATTTAATAACAGTAGATAAAATATTTACTCAAACTGTCTCGATTAAATTGCACATAAATAAAATAATAGGTACCTTCAATATAACTATTTTATAACAAAAATGCAATAAATACGTCAAAGCTTCTTTAAACGAAAAGTCTCTTACACATACATCACCACATAATATTCATTAACTGATTATTTACAAGTAGATGGCAACATTAATCCAATGAAGGTGCGATGTAATTGCTAGCCATAATTTAAATGTCTAATTGAAGTTGATTCAGAGGGTATTAAAATCGCGTCTGCCCTGATCTTCGCCGGTTTAATCCGATTAGATGTAAATTGATTATCATCTATTCGGACTGTTTTATTTGTAGATGAGTAAGAAAGAACAGGAACGAACTCAGGAATTCTGGAGCAATAGAACAATGGTAGAACAGTCCAATAAGCATTATTAAATACACAATAAAACGGATCTGAATTTCGTTTATTGCAGATCAAAAGACAGTGTTTATGAAGACAGTTTAATGAAACAAAATTTACAATAATTAATTTAGCCAAAAATCAATGAATTGACTAATATAAACTCAAGAAATTGCAATTTATTAGCCCCAAGTTCAACTGTTTAGGATTTGCCGGAAATTACGAGAATTGCCAAGAAATTGCCAACAAATTGCCAAAAAATTTCCAAGGGATTGTCAAGGATTTGCCAAAGAATTTCCGATAAATTGTCTGATAATTTATGAGGAATTACCAAGGAATTGCAGAGGAATCGTCTAAGAATTTATATACAGTTAATTTTAACAGCGGGAATTCGATAATAAAACGAATTTAAATACCGAGTGTTCAAATTAAAGTGTTACAGTTAAATACCGCCAAAAATATGCATTTTATACAAAAAAGTTTCAGACAAAAGTTTTATTGTTTTTTTTTTGGGGAAATATAAAACTTTCGTCTGAAACTTTTTTTTTTTAACTGTAACACTTTAATTTGAACACCCGGTATACACATTTAAGCCTGCTATGTATCACTCTAACAATAGTAGTTTGTGCAACAAGAGTGGATATGATGGCCGTATCGCACGAAGTCGAAATTTGGACACGACGCCGTAGGCGGAGTGCTCAAGAGTCTAAATGCGATATGGACAACTCACTCGAGTTGTACAGTATATTTTTTCTACGACCCACTAACGGAAGTCTACAAATTAAAAAATATTTTAGGTTATTAAGACAAAATAATTAATTTTAAAATAATTTATGAATTTTACTGATTTTTAAAATTAAATAAAAATGAAAAAAAAAATTGTTGCCAGCCGAGAATCGATCCTTGGCTTTTTACGTGGAAGTCAAGCACTCTGCCCATGCCTCTACGGCCACTTTTACGTTTTTGGTTTTAATACTCGTAATTAAAATAGTTTCATATAGTTTGATTAATTTTTTTTTCAACATATGGTCCAAATAAAAATAGAAATTATTTATCGATTCTACACAAAAATAACTCATTTTAATATATATTTAATCTTAATAATTAAAAAATATAATGACAATTAGTTTGACAGGATTGTCACTTATTTCAAATTTTAAAAATAATAGAAGTTGGATGTCCAAAATATGAACTTTGATTAGTGGATTTCATTTTTTTGCAGTGTTCTTACTACCTAGAATGAATATGAAATATATTCGTTCAGTTGAACGCAAGGATATACTTTTTCATTTTGTAGTATGTGCGTATATAAGCTAATATCCATGTGGGTGAAGAAAAACATATTTTTTTTTATATAAAAGACGCATTTATTTTAATAGTTTTTTTGCATAATCCATTTTGAAGAAACATTTTTTTTTACTTTGTTAACAGTCAATTGCAATTCTACGATGTTTATTTTCTTTTACCATCTAGTTTGTCAATTATATCTGGGTAGACTTAAAATCTCAAAGCTTCTGTGCTTATGGAAGTTAAGTGATGGTGATAAAATAGAGGTGAGTGCTATGAGTTACAATTTCAAAGTGTGGAGAAAATGGCAATGACAGGTGAAGTACAGATATAAAAATCTGATGTGTCCAACACATGACTTTCCTATCTAGGTATTACAGGCTTTTTCCGGTTATTTTGTACAATCTATTGCAGCATCTCTATAAATGTTTAGAGGATAAACTAAATATATACATTGTCCACATACATCTACCGCGAAACATTTTTCTATAGATATTCATTGAAAATGAAAATACTGAAAAATTTAAATTTAGCACTTTTCCTACAATTTTTCCATTACGGTCCATTTTAAAAAAATCATGTATAAACAAATATTATAGAGATCGATATCGCAAACAACTTTTATTTCAACAATTTTCATAAAAATCAGAATTTTGCACATTTTGTCAAATTTTTCGAATACGGACCATTTCAGGAAATTTTTGCATAAAACAAAAATTATAGATAATAATATTAGAAGTAACTTTTATTTGAACAATTTTTTTCTTCAAACATAAATAACAGATATATTCCATAAAATATAAAAACGGCCTCCCATAAAGTACCCCCCCCAGATGTTCCGACTTTGTCCAAAATCTAATCATTTCACGTCAGGCCGAAATAAAACTTAAGTTTAAAATTTAATGTTTTTTTCTTTATCCACTTTTGAGTTTTCTTCTTTCTTCTTTCATTTAAAGAATTTTCTTCCCCAAACGTAAATAACAGATATATTCCATAAAATATAAAAATGACCACCTATAAAGTACCCCCCCAGATGTTCCGACTCTGCCCAAAATCTAATCAGCTCATTAGACGTTGGAACAAAGCTTAAGTTTGAAATTTGGTGTTTTTCCGTGTATCGGTTCATGAGTTATGCGTTATACAGACACACACACACACACACACACACACACACACACACACACACACACACACACACACACACACACACACACACACACACACACACACACACACACACACACACACACAGACACACACACACACACACACACACACACACACACACACACACACACACACACACACACACACACACACACACACACACACACACAGACATCATCGCGAAAATAGTCAAAACGGATTCAGGGGACCTCAAAACGTAAAAATCCGTCGAAAACTCGAGGTCGAAAAAAATCATGATTCCTATACTTTCCTTATATCTGTATACAGATAGGAAAGTAAAAATTGGTAGTAAATTAAGTTATCATCAAAATGTTGACTAATCTTGTAAGATTGGTAACATTTAAGAAAAAAGATTTATTTATACTAGAAAACAATGTAATCCATTTTACATGTTTTACAGTAAAGCTGCACTTACAACTACTAAAACTAAAATAGTTTTAAAAATAGTACAAATATAAAACATTAAAGTTGTACATATTACTTTTATTAATAATAGTTTTTGTTAAAATGTATGTTTATCATAGATCAATCAGAAATCGATCTAGTATTTAAAGAGAAGCTGTCAATAGGTGAAAATAAATTGTAGTCGGAAAATAATGTATATACGAGTACCTTTGTCTAAGGCGGATATCTGGTTCACTGATATCAATAGAGGCTAGTAATTCCGATAAGTTAAAATATCCATGTATAACGTTAGTTATAAAAAATGTCAATTGGGCCTTCTTTCTTCCACTATATAGTGTTTTAATATTATACTCTATTAACTGGCTTTGGTATTTTCCATATTTTCTATATTTTGAATTTTTAATATTATAAATACTTAGGTACCCTTATTTACTTTAAATAGTCAGTTTACTTTGTTATATTATTGACGTATTTTCTTAATTACTTTGTTTGGTTAAATAACATATATATTGGACACCGAATTGTAAATTAGTCACATTTGAAAAAGAAGTTGTACTTCGAAACATGTCATGTGTAGTGTTTTTAATATTTTAATTTTAATTTTTTTAAAATAAAAGTTTTGTGAAAATCTACCAAATTTGGTTTTACTTACTTAAGTTTAATATTCACTTATATTCTTATTTTTGATGAAAATAACAAATAGTAGTCATCCCAGAATCGACCCTTGTTTTGAATTACAGAAGAAAAACGCAATGCATTTTTTTAGTATTTTTGTTGACAATGAAGATTTTTTAAAAAATATTTTGATATAAAACGTGTGTGACTGCACTCAATATACCTATTTAATAACTACAGGAAAGTCATGTGTTGGACACATATGTGAACACTAAAATAGAAAAGTTCTCATCATTTCGATCGAGCACAGAAATTTTAACTCAAGATTTAAGTCATCTATGCTCGGTAAATGTAAAGTAATATACTTGCAACTCACTTAAATACACACGGCCTATAAGTACAATAAAAAAACGATAATGTTCTTACTGAGATGAAATATATGATCAAATATTTGCCATTTAAATCTTACAAGAAAGTATTGGGTTGACACAAGAACATTCGGTCAGAAATTACCTTGAAGCAAGATAACAGCAGAAGGCAACATGATCTCTCGGTTATTTTGGATGGGCTCTTCGTAGTATACATTTAAATTGATTACACGCGTGTTTAGTGCGCGTCACAGGTTGAGGAAGGTCATAGCACTGGATGCCAATAAAAGAACCATACTGTCAACTGTCATTTATGTTCATAAGAATAACACAATGGTCATTGAAATTATTAAAGCATAATTTTGAAAATGAGAGCAAATAAATTATTTAACATATTAGAGCATATGGATGGTAAGGTAATAAATTTTATGTTTCTTTACTGATTTCATAATTTTTTTTCAGGGAAATATTTATTTGTCTTCGATTTGAAGAATTTTAACCTAGCCTATTCAAACCCTTGTTTTTAAAGTGGATATAATTTAATTAGTTGACACATTTAAATCATATTAACGGTAAGTTGATAACGTTCACATGTAATTCTATCAATTTCATAATCTTTTTTACAGGAATAGAATTATTTTTCCGTGATTTGAGAATTATTAACCCAACTTATTTAAAGGGTAACTTTTAAAATGAATTTTAAAGCAGTAGCAAATGTCCTATAGGCCAAGTGATTTGCCACAACTTGGCTACCTTATTGTATTACGCCCATTATAATATTTACTCAACTGAGAAGGCCCTGAAGAAGCTAAAAATGCTTTTGATCCAAGGCAGACTGTACAACATAGGTTGAGATTGATATTGTTTTGTTGTTTGGAAATAATCTGTAGAGGCTGAATGGGATCCTAATTTAAACATTTTACATACATTTTATATTGACAAATTCATATCGGCTGATTTTTTTTATTACTGAAAAAGCACTGTCATATAGTTACAATTAAATAGATACTAAATTATTATGTTTTACTACATAAATATTTGATAATTTATATTAATATATAATAAAACTAATTTTTTTATTTATTTTTTTTTATCTTGCAGAATATAGTAAACTTTGAAGTATTTAATATATAATTTTTACAAATATGTGTACAAGAAAAATGCAAAAGCATAGTTCTTATCATTTCTTCTGACCTCTACTACACTTTCATTTTTAATACAGTTTTCAGCTTTGATCATAACAGAACCTAAATAAAGAAATATAAATAGTTTCCTAAAAAAAAATTATATACATATAAACGTTATTACCTTACCATCCACATGCTCTAATATGTTAAATAATTAAATTGCTTCCATTTTCAAAATTATGCTTTAATAATTTCAATGACCGCTGTATTATTTTTATTATCATTAATGACAGTTGACAGTATGGTTCTTTTGTTGGCATCCAGTACTATGACCTTCCTCAACCTGTGACGTTTTCACTAAAAACGCGTATTGTCCCAGTTCCATAAAACCAACCAACCAACCAACCAACCAACCAACCAACCAACCAACCAACCAACCAACCAACCAACCAACCAACCAACCAACCAACCAACCAACCAACCAACCAACCAAACATTTTGTAACTGAGTCGGTTTCGACCGGAACAAGGGTCGCCTCTAGTCATTTAACGGGCCATTTGGCTACACCATTGAATGCTAAATAAAAAATGGTCATCGGAATTTACGATGCATTTTACTTCATAATAAAACTTTTATTAGAATCCATAATAATAGTTTTAGGAATCGGATTTAATTATCTTTAAGATATTATAGATGCCTCTGTGCAAAAAGGGACCAATTACAAAACCATAATATATTAATAAACGACGGTTGAGTTCTAAAGCCGTCCATCATAAATATTCATGGCCTATGATGAATAATATTCATCCTGAAAAGCAAAATTATATAATATTTAATCATTAAGTACATGTGTAATTTTAAGTTGTTTATAAAAATGTTAAGGTTAATGCTCTTGAGTGCAAATTAAACTAAATAATTTGATTATTTTATGATTAACAGATTACACAACATTTTTTTGGTAAAACTTATAAATGTTAAGAAACCTTAAATTAACATTTAATCTTAATTAATATTTAATTGTTTCAGGTAAGTGGTTCTCGAGAAAAAAACGAAGATATCTGTCTAATTGGTAAGTAATGGATGACCTCATTAAAAAAATTATTATATTGTGGGTGTTAGCCATAGTTTTATATATACCCATATATATATCCCAGATTTAAACAGGCACAGTTTAGAAGAGGATGTAGGGAAACCCAGTGGCGGCTCGTGCCTTAGCACAGATTTTGAATGTGCGCATTTATCATTTTTACAAAACTTTCCAGAATTTAGCTTTGAATAGTAATTTATTGCACTTCAAACCTATACAGTCGCAGTTGAAGGCGATGAGATCATCAACCCCTCATTTTTAACCTTACCTAACCTGGTGATAATATGAGCGTAATCAGGATGCTTCCAGGATAATATAATGAGAAGAAATGCCTTTAACAACGAAGAAATCAAGTAGATCTTAAATTTTATTTGGGTTCGGTGGCCAGTAGGCTCATAAAAAAAGGCCAATTGAAATACTTGATACTGAACCAAATTTTAAAAAGTGGAATTTCTAGAAATCTGAATAACATAGATAGATATATGATATAAAAAGAACCCAAACTAAAATCACATAAAAAATTCAGACCCACAGAGTACATAAAAATAAAAAAGAAGAAAAAATAATTAACGGGCACATGAAAATTGACAACGTAATCAAATAGAATCGATATAAGGTAAAAAGACAAATAGTTGAAAAATAAAACTCAAACTTTTCTCTGATGCATAATATTGACCAAAAATTATAGATTCAACCTTGACCTATTCGTCTATGATGAAGTTCTAAAAAAACCCTCAAAAATTATTTTCAGTTAGGTAGGGAAAAAATTGTGAAAATTCTTTGTTCATAACATCAATATTACTACAGTACTAATTTTAAAGAGGAAAAATATAAAAACATTTATATGCGAATTAAATTAATAATAAAAGTACTGTTGAAAATACTGATCGGTGACCAAAATATATTCAAACATACACGTCGTGTTTCATTCCCTTTAACACAGATACCCAAAGCGTATTACGAAACAGAGAATTGATTGTATTCGCGATTCGTTTCTTTGGAAAATCAACTAGTTAATATTTTTAACGGACACTGTATGTCAACTGATGTTTTTTTCTAGGTGCAGTAAAACTTTTTGTTAATGTCAATAGATGCTGATTTCTGAACTCGTACCCTTTTGTTTAAACACCATGTATTTCCTTTTAGTATATATTTTGCATATCCTCCAGGGTTTATTTACTGCATTCATTTCTATTTTGAGAAGTTTTTGTTTGCACCTCATTGTTGACGCTAAAGCTTTTGTCTAAGAATTTGTTAAAACGTTTCCGGGTCGTTGCAACGCTTGTGAAAGCAAAACAAAATGAATGTAAAAGCTGGGCTACCTTTATTTATTGTTTCAACACTTTATTCTCATCATTAATTACATACACAACTTTGCCTGGTTGTTGTATATACTATACTAGTTATTGCTCTATTTTAAATTATGTAGTCAATGTTTGAAATGTATTTTTTGTTGTGTTTTCTTCTATTAATTGATGTACAATGATGTGTCGGAAAATAAGGAGAATAGCTCTGTAGAATACAGTAAACTTTTTTTTTATTAAAACTTCTTTTCCTTCAAAATATAGCCCATTCTTGTTAGTTATTATTGTCACATCGCATTATGGAATTTTCACACATTGAGCTTCATATATGACTTTCATCTCTTGGAAAACAAAGACCTAGAGTATGGAGTATACTCCATATCCTTAAACCTAAACTTTAAATGGACATTGCGCTACAGTTGTTCAAACTGATGTCACGGGGATTCTCAGACTGATCGCGCGCGGCAATACTTTTGATGTTTTTAAATGACCACGCGACCACGCGACAGAACCGCGTTAATGGGCTTTGAGTCATTTAAAAACTTCAAAAGTATTGCCGCGCGCGATCAGTCGCGCACGACATGTCGCGTGAGTGGTTTCCCTCTTATACCAAACGAACAATATCACTAAAAGAAACATGCTCAAATATACAGATAGCCAATAAATACTACTCACCCTGGATCGACAATTAATTTACTTAAAGTTAGTACTAGAATGTCACCAAGCCTTGGTCGAAGTATCCATTAACCTTGTAGTCACCTTGATGGATCCAAGTCCATACCAACTCGGAAGGAAGCCGTCTTATCGATTCAGTAACCAAGAAGGCAGCCAAGCAAACACTATTTGGGCCTAGCCCTTTCATTGGAATAACAACATTGGTCCTGACAAATCTAATTAAATACTATTCACTTGTGAAATTAAAGAAAAAGTGGGATGAAACAAAAAGCTGCAGAGTTTGTAGAAAATTCTTAAGCTTCCCTGACAACATTACAGCAAACATACTTGACCATGACTAGACAGAATCTGCACTTGATCCTAGATATTCTGATTGGTCATTGCCAAGTATGAAATTACTTCCATAGTATTAGGTTGTTAGGGCTATAGTGGGCACAAACAAGAAGACGAGACTATCAAACGTATCTTCGACGAATTCCTGATGCTTATATTAGGATATTGCGTTGATATTGGCTAGCATAGGTGACATTGGCAACTACATTAACTCTGTAGACAAATAAACTTTTTTTGAGGTGGATAAATCTTTCACGAACGCTTAGCAGGGCTACATGTGCTGAGCAGTGTAGGTCTTATCCGTCGCATACCCACTAAAAGTCCACTTCTTGCCAAATTGATCCATCCCTGAACCGCAAACGTATAACTTCAGGGTGGATAAATTGGACATTTGATATTCGGATCCTGGCTGCTTCCATGTATACATATTTTTCAGTTATTTTGTTATACTTTCTTCCTCTTCGTTATTCATTTTGTTATGTTCATGATTAAGTTCCATTCTTTCTCTCCATGTAATATCAAATCACTGAGGTTGTTTTTGTGATTGTGTTTTGATGCTCGTTAATTGTCTCTTCTCACACAGCTGTCCAGTATGTGCATTCAAAAAAGTGTATTCCGGTGTTTTCATTTTTGCATTTTCCATGTAAGTAAGCATTAAAGATACCACCTCCTGTTATGGTTTGAGTTATACAATAGTCCAAGTCGCTCCAGTTTCTCTTTTAACGTGCCATAATGTGTTTAATTAACGTTTTGCACCATCCATCATATTCGTCCTACATCTCACTCTATTGCTGTATCATTGCCACCGCTTTATTTTTGTTCTCGTTCTTGAATATGTTCATCCTTTTCTCCACGTTTGATATGGGTGGTAGCCCAGCCATTGTTAGTACGACTATCGTGGGGCATGTCCTGTACTCAGATGTAAGATAACCGCTAGCTTCCTATTTATTTCAACGCCCTGTCCTAGACAGATACCCCAGATAAGAGTAAGGATTAAATCACACTTGTCAGGATTTTCCTTTTGGGTACCGTTGATCCAGAGATATTTGGGGTAATTCTGGACATTATCTTCAGGTTTTTCGTCGCTTAAGCATGCTTGTCTAACATTCTGGTGTTTTTGTCGATTCTTACTCCTATATATTTTATGTAATTTTGGCCGTTCAGAGTTGTTTTCTATTTGAGTCATCTTATTTCCCATTTCTTCGAATTTAGGTTTTACAATGTTGGCTGCTATTGGTCGCATGGTTTTCAATAGTATTTTGGTTTTAGCTACAGCATACGCTACCAGGGAGAGTCTCTTTTCGACGTCTAATTTTAGTACTCCGTTATACAACGTTGGCCCGAAAACGGAGCTCTGAAGGACTCCACACGAAAATATGTTTTTTTTTTCAACTCTTCCAATATCAAGTGTTGATTTGGTCAGATACGATCGTATGATTCTAAGGAGATATTTACTTACCTTGGCTTTATTTTATTTATTTCCTTAAAATATCTATTTTTGTGGACCTTTTTCATTTCGTCTGGAAACATAAGCACTCTTTGAAGAGCATCTATGGTGGATATCTTGGATCTAAATCCAAATTTGTGATCGTTAAGTAATATGTTTCTGTCCAGTTCTTTTTCAGTGCGTTTCTAATGTTTTGTCAAGCACGTCTTTTAGGTAGATAGGTCTATATTTTTTGTTTCGTTTTTTCATTAGTTGGTTTTTCAGTCAGTATTAGCCTGGCTATTTTCCATGTTGTGGGAAATTTCCTTCTTTCTATAAGGTCATTAGCCACTTTTGCTAATATGCCTATTTTGTTCTCCCATAAGGTTTATAAATTTCAGGTGGTTATTATATCTGGTTCCATGGCTTTCTTGGGTTTGATGCGGTTACTGCGAGTTGGTTTCTTCAGGATTAAATGGTGCTTTTTCATCAGGTGTTAATCTCACTAAGTTTGTAAGGTTTTTTTAGTTTTAGCTATTTGAATACGATTCGTTATACATCACCCTATATATTATCGTCGAGTTTTTCTCGGTATATTGTACTCTTTTTTTTATTCAATTTGTATCTGGCTCTGGTGCTGTTGGTCTTTTTTTCATTCTGGTTGATATACGTTTTTTTTTGTACAGAGAGCTTCCTCTTAGTTGCTATTTAATCGTCCACAAGTACACGGGATTATGCTTTTAATTATATTGTTTCTAGACAGAAAAGAATTTGTTGCAAAGTTGGTAACTTTAGCAGATTTTTGGTGTTGACATTATTGGTATTTAGATTAGGAAAATGGCCATCCAAGCTCTCTTTAAAATTTGGATAGCTGTATGTGGTGATTTTTCATCCTTGGGCTAGGTCTTTCTGCTTTTGTTAGTATGGGATAATCCCCAACTTGCAAGTTATAATTGCTCTTTTATCTTTTAGTCTGTAATCTACCTGTCTATTATCGGTGTTGCCAGGGGGGATGAAGATAATTAAGCTTCCGTTGGCATTGGAGAAAGTGGGGTCATCACCTTCGTTGATAGCTACTAGTTTGTGTGAATTTATCAATTTTTCTAGAACCCTTTCTTGAGTGTTGGTGGTGCTTAATTCAAAGATAGCTGCTTTGGCATTAAATTCTCCTCTGATAATTATTTATCTTCCGTTTTTTCGTAGTTGAGTATCGATTTGTCAGAGTAATTCTTTGAATTCTGTAATTGGACGATTTGATGAGACGTAATATAAATATACAAAAAGACTGGCTGTCAATCTAAGAAAGGCCTCATCGACTCAGGAGTATGCACAATGGGCATAGTGTGGACTAAGTGTTGTGGTTAGTGGACGCGGGGTTATGTTTTGCAGGATTTAAATTTCAGACCACGTTTTTTGAGTCTACGGTTGGTAATTTTTTAAAATACCTAAAACACTTAGTATTGTTGCAACTTAGAATGTTCATTTGTATGACTAAATCATTTTTTTAATTGAAGAAGTTTATCGTATGTATGCAATTTTCATTCACAACCATTAATCTATATAATTTTTCTTTGACGTTGACAGTAGTGCACTCCTTGTCGTTCTATATGTCTTCATCAAAATACATCTCGGTTGTGAAATTGTTTTTTCAATGTTAATTATTTAATAATCACCTAGCGATCATTTATCACTGTAACACTCCTAGATATATATTTAGTATGATCTAATATTATTTCTGTCTGCTTTTCGGTACGGTTATTAACACAATTTTCTAGCAATTTAAAGAGACATTAAAGCACATTGAAAACGGTGACCTTCGTTAAACTACAATAGCAATAAAAGGTGTAATTGATTTTGATAAACGCGTTCTTGGAAGAATTGTAAACTTAATTCTGGTGATTAAATCATTTGAATGTCGAGTGCGAATTCATAAATGATTAATTTATTATTGTTAACGCCTCATCTCAATGACCATAAAACTGATATTAATTTATCACCTTTATTTACACTTACAATAGATAATCATATTACAACCATGAAATAAAAATATTTAAAAAAATGTATGTTTTATTTTTAAATAATACATAAGGATATGGTGTTGACCCTGAATTAGATGAGAAAAATCAAGGTGGAAAGGGATGTAGTGAAATAAAGAAAGGACGACGGAAAGAGAAAAAGAGAGGATACGCATTAAAAATAAAGTATTTTCAAAACCTATGCACTCAGCTGTCACTAACAAAATAACTATGTTGAATTTCAACTCCTAATTTTTATTTGACTAGTTGTAGAAATTGTTTAAATAATATTTAATTTTACGTCCGCAATATAAGAAACCCTGTATATATTTTCGGCCAATGTTGAAATTTGGTAAGACTCGGTTTAACTGAATGTATATGCCCAATCACTATAAATTAAAACATTCATTATATCCTATTTTAAGCTGGAACGGTTGGTACCGTTCTATATATCTATATATCTAGATGGTTTTGGATTCATCTCTAGACGTTTCATCTCTAGACAGTTTTGAGTTCAAGTTTGAATACTGAAGATCATTCACACGTTCATCACTAGACTTTTCATCCTAAGTTGGTTGAGTTTAAATACTATATCTTAAAGATCATTCACGTGCAGAATTATGCAGAATTACGAATAAGGATTCCGAATCCCTTTGTGGAAGTTGCCTGATGATATACCATGATATACCTAGATTTACATTCCGTATATAACCTTACCAAAAATTAAGTGCTTACTCAATAAATCGTTTAAATTTGAATTTAGTACAATTTATGTGAATTAGAATTTGCTAACTACCTTATATAAAGCGTGGTTTACGTATTATTTGTCAAGTGTAGTAAGCTTTAAATATAGTGGTGCCCAACTTCTTTTTCAAAGTTATACGAGTTATTTAAAAACCTAACCCACGCCCTATCAATTGAGCCCAAACACATTAAACAAGTAGATAGAATAACTAGATATTACGTTACAAAGCTATTCTGTCTTTTTCAAAAATAAGGTACTACGTTCCTCTTAAACTAGACAAACAAAGATGGAGATATCTATAGAGGCATTAATAAATTTTTTAAAAAATTAAGTACCAGCTCTACATATATACTACAGATAACAACCCGTTCGCTTTAAAAGTGGATATCACAGGCTTCATAATTTAGTAAAAACTAAAGGAACAGTGCATAATCCAAAAAATCTTATCGTAAATGATATTAATGCTATTAATCTGTAACGTGCATTTTTAGCCGCTTAGATTACTAGAGGAAAATTCGACTTACCTTGTTTAAATATACGAAAAAAAGGTAAAACGTTATTTATTGTTGATAAGCTTTTAAAGCCATTATTTTTGTCGTGAACTGGCTGTATGTATTGTTAGCCTTCAAATATCATTATTATAATTTAATTCATCTTATCACTGGACAGGAGTATCGTATTTTGTTCATATTATCTGAGTTGTGCATTTTTGTAGATTTTATCCCTAGTACAATACATTGTACAATGGTCCTATTTGCAGTATTCTAGACTGGCTTGATTTAATTTGTTCATTTCTCCTAAAAATAGAAAGTCTCGTTATAAGTTAACTGATACATTATGTATTATAACCTTACCTTTAAGTAATTAATTATTTACGATGCCTATTGCATCAAATTTGTTTACTTTTTGTTCAGAGTAATTATTTTGATTCAATGTTATTTTAATTTTCACAGTACGAATTTGAGTACGAGTTGATAGTAAATGTCAATCAACGACGGGACACGATAGTAGTGTTATGTCATGGTGTTGCATTTCTGGTTCCGAGTTCCAGGTAATGGTAGCTCCGCAGAGAGTGATTTTAAGTCGCATTCGCTATACGAGGTGCGTTCGTTTAACTGTAGGTTTGTACGCGCTTAGGAAATTTTTCAAATATTGTATATAGATATAGTTCGTAGGGTAATTTTTCGTATATAGTCTCTAAGATATGGGTGATTCTCGCCTAACTGTGATTTTTACAACTTACATTTTTCTAAAATTAAAAATGTTTCAAAACGTATGTTTTACGCGTTTTTGTTTTCTATTTATGCATAGAAATAAGCCTGTAAAGTGGTTCTACTACAGCTACGACACAACGAAAACTATGACAAAATTTAAATTTTTAATGCCACGGTACTGACATTATTTCCACGGTACTGACATATAAATGATTATTTTTTTTTACCAATCCAAAGATTGGTATAAAATTGCAATAAAATTCAATGCAGTATGCATTAGATTGTAGTTATAAGAGGTAAATTTTATATTAAAAAATGAATTTTGATAGAAATTTATATATTTAATTTTAAAAATGAGAATCGGACATGCCACGGTACTTCGACGGACATTTCGAGTATATTTATATGCAGCTTAAAAAAAAAATTACGAAGGTTTATGATCTAATTCATAATTTCAGTTGTAAAATACCTCTAAATTTATATTATTATTAACTTTTTGATGAGGAAAACTTATGCTAAACGATAAATAAAACACTGGACATAAAAAATCACAGGCGAGAATCACCCATATATGCTGATAAATTCTTAAGGATGAATTTCGGCTTGTCATTTTTGTCTCGGGGTAAAATCCTTATTTTATGTAACCATCGAGTTAAATTATTAGAGGGAATTTTAGATTTTACTCTATTAATAATTGTGTATATCCGGGCTTTTGATATTTTTGGGGAATTTCGTTGTTTAGTTAAATTCCCATGATTTTTTAGACCCAATCCATACCCGCTAAAGGGATTTATGGACATAAACAATTGTGAGTATGACTAATTTCGATAGATTTTGAGTTATTAGTTCGTTGCTTTATATAGGGAGATCCATCAGCATTTGAGTGTGTAATATTGAAGAAGGTTCTTAAAATGTGGTTGTTGTGGGCTGTCTCGTTTTTCTTTACACTTGGAAGGCTACCAGTTTAACCATTTACGAAAAAGTTATGTTTTGTTTATATTTAGTAATATTGTACACCTTTTGATTGTCTATTTCTTTTATGTTATGGTTTGGTGTACCAGAATTTTAATTATTTGAGTTCATAATAATGTTTATGACTCTCGTTGAATTAATGTAATTTTTCATTCGTCCTAGGTACTTAATAGTTTATAGCTTAGGTACATTTGGGGTAATTAATTGTATAGTTTGGGAAACTTGAGTCAATTTATATTTTAAGGGTTCACCTAGAGGATATTTCACTCCGGAGATCAATGGTTTGCATCCGAAGGCATTTAAGTTCAATCGTGGAGACACAGTACATCGATTGACCAGAACCTTGGTTTATTTACTACCTGGCTTGCTCATAGCTGATTTTAAATGGATGGTTCTTTTCTGGATAGGGAGACGGCGATGTTGTCAATGGAAACACCCTACTATCAATGTTTTTACATTGTAACATTCTAATATTATAATGTAACAATTTTTAAAATAAACCCACTTTAATGTAGGATTATAAAGGTCTATCCTTATTATATAAGTGCAGGTCTTATCCTTGTTCTCCAATTACAACTATCACATTTAGTAAATAATATTTAGGTTAAGTTTACAAGTTTAAGTTATAAGTTTATAATTAATGTCAGAACTTTGAATCATTTGCACTATTGTGCGAATGGTAGTTAAATAAAGACCGTTCGTTCGTTTTGAGGTCCTACTTACAATCGGTTATGCGGTCAGGTATAATTCAAATTCAATATCGTAAATTTTAAAAAACGTCATTTGGTCATAATTTAGGGTGTTAAGTAATATTATAAAATCGTCATTAATATAGTCATTAATCTGTAAGGTCACTTTAATTCAAATAGAGTTAGACTGTAGGGTATGTTTAAATTTCCCGCTCTTAAGCTCAAGAAGTTAAGAGACGGTTGATTTTTCAAATGGTATGAAACCGCAACTGGCAAAATAAGAGAGGGATAACGGTTCCTGGTTCTTGGCCATTTTGTCGTTAGAAGTCGATGAAACAATTTTGCAATTAGCAACAACGGTGGCTTATTAAGGGTAGTCATAAAAGATTTTGAAACTTCCCTTTCACATAGTGAAACTTAATAACTAAAGGTTAGTAATCCTAGTTATATTATTTTTCCTTCAGCTTTTATTAAAAGGTAATTTCGTTTAACTGGTATTGCCTTGTGGCTCCTAGCTGGTCAGACATTTTCTTTTCAGCCGGTCAATTAAAATACTGAGTAACATATAGTGTTAATACACTTGCTTTAGTTGCACTAAGCACAAAGGAACAATTCCAGATGGGAGGGGTGGATAGCATTCGCTACCACCTAATAAACACTTTTTTATTATTCTATGATGGATCGGTGGAAAGCTGAGGCCCGTTCAGAAATGAGGGCGAGCGTTGAGCTGGTTCCAACCAGGAATTAGTCCACCAAGATAAAGCGGGGCGAGACAAGGATTTATTTGTGACGAGGGGACCAGAAAAGAAGCACTTGAGTACCATTTTAATTTATAAATTTTTTTTATTAGAAACTTAAGGCCATCATTTCCAAATTTAAATTTGATTAATTATATTTTTTAGGTATTTTGATTTACAAAATTGTAAATCGCTGACTTCTGTGCACAGAGGGCAACGGTAACCAGCCCTAGGTATTTAACCAAAAGCCGCAAGGTATAAAATGTATTATTAAACCATATTGTAGAAAAGGTCGCTATACCTATAGATTGTAACTTCACCCCATCCAATATGAGTGGATGTCAAAGGGGGAGTTTTGTGACTTGCATACCTTGGTATACAGGTTAGGGGGTACCTACTGACACCAAATTGGATCCGGGCGTTTGAGGACGTCAGTGTTAGAGGGACAACCTTAACCCTTGGGACGTACTGCCAGGGTGTGCCAGTCACGAGGTGGTCTCCGTCTGACATTGACTCAAATTGTGATTATCTCTGAGGAGCAAGATATTTTGTCACTCTGTCTCTCGTCACAATTAAAAAAAAATCAGTTATACACAGTATTTTAATTCATATCAATACAATTCTCAGGCTTTGGAGTATACATATATATTAGTATTTAAGGCAATAACAATTTCAAGTGACCTAGGTTTGGAAACAGAGTAATCTTGTTTTCTTAGCCCCCAGTGGCATCTAAATCAACAACCCTAAAAAACTCTGAATCTAAAAATATGTACCAATTGTGAAGGTTATTATTAGGCAAAACAAATTGATGGTGTTAGAACTAACTCACAATCCTGCTCACCCAGAACAAGAGAGTTGCCAGAGCTATGTAACACCTAGAAATCTTTATACGTTACATAAATATTTGGCGCCCAACGTGTGGCCGAATTTTATATTGAGGATTTCATATGTGCACTTTTCCTGCAGAATTATTAAATTAAACATTTACTCTTATACGAATGTTCCTAAGGTATTCTCAACATTACTTATACTTTTGCACACAGAATATTTTAGAGTTTTTCTATTAATAACTTGTGTATTACCAATATATTTCATAATTTAATCAAGCACTATTTCAAAATTTTGTTATTTAAGCACTCTTACTGTCTCGGCCTGGGTATTGACCATAAATACCTTGGAACATAAGGGCTACGTTCATCATTTCAATTTTTATATTTTTTCTTTAATGAAAACACAAGACCCATGAAGGCCAGATATTAGATTAAGTAAATTAGTCTCTTCCATTCTGGGAGTTTCAGTAAATAACCTTTGAGTTTCAAGTCTTTTATGTGTTAATAAAATCTTTGTTTGTTTATTATATTTCAAAATTTTGTTATTTAAGCACTTACTGTCTCGGCCTGGGTATTAACCATAAATACCTCGGGACATAAGGGCTGCGTTCATCATTTCAATTTTTTTGATTTCTTTTTTTTTATTGATATAAAAACAAGACATAACTATAAGTTAAGCAGACTTTTAAGACCCATGAATAGCAGATATTAGATTAAGTAGATTAACCTCTTCCAATCTGGGAGTTTCAGTAAATAACCTCTGTGTATAATGTCCTTATATGTGTTTATTAAATTTTCTTTTTATTTTGTTTTATGATTTATATTTAATTACCAAATTTCATGGTTTAATATTTTCCTTATTAATAATTTGATCTTAACTGTTAGTTAAGCAGGTTACTTCTTCAAACTTGGAGAGTGTTTTAACATTAAAACGTTGATGTTTAGATATAGGTGCGGATATGCACATGATTTTTTTTATTTCACTGTTTATGTAAAAGGTAGAAATTAAAATCCTAATATTTTGTATACCATCTTACGCAAGCGTCCTTCGCTTGGTATCAAGCTAACGACCGACCGTGTCATCTGTTGATGAATTTATTTTCTTTTGGGTTCATACATAGCTATCTTAGTTTATGAAATCATCAAAAACCATAGGGTACTTTTGGAATTTGTTGTTTGTTTTTTAAATATAATATAATATAAGCGACGTCGAAGGCCCAAAGGTTGACACCAGAACAACCGAAACTTATGTAACTGAAGTAGACAGGATTTTATTGATAAAGTTTTTTTTCTTTTTTTTATATATATAATTAAAGTTTAATTTTAAGTAATTCCCCTCTGAAAGTTGCTTAGAACTTGGTAGGTTACAGATCTTGATATTAACTATGAAGTAAGATTTTTGCCACGAAACAACCTCTGGTAATTAATTTTGGTGCTGTACCAATACCGTACGCTTATCATCTAACTCAAACTGTTCTGCTTCAATGAACTTCAGATTTTTTAAATTTATAACTAAACTAAATTTTTCATTGTATTTCTTTATTTTTGTTTGTCATTTCTTAAGTCTTCTTACCTCCTTCCTCAAACGACACAATTCTGATTATAAATAAGAATGTTTTCTCATATTTTATTAAAATTTAAAACGTTTTCGATTTGACGTGTGTACACAACTTCACACCAAAATGAAAAGTGATAGCCACACCCGCAGAATGTGGAAATTACATAGAAAGTTAGGTTATAATGTTTTGGCTGTGGACTATGTTGCACAGCTAGCTCGTTAATGAGTACTACGTTTACTTGTCACCTGGGGTGCTATTTTCAAACTCGAGAGAATTCATTTCTCTCAAGAGAAATGTCATACGTCAACGTAAAACCGTATTTTTAGGGCTCTTAGGGCCAGTGTGAACTCACTGACTGTTTCTCTCGGTTTATTTAGAGAGAATTAAAATCTTCCTAAGAATTTTAATCCTCGATGCCTTTAAAAACAACATTTTCACATTGACGTATGACAATTCTGATGAGAATCTTGAGAGAAATGAGTGCTCCCATACTTTGAAAATAGCCCCCCTGGGACTATAAATAAGACCAAAAAAGGTATTGTACATAACAGCTTAAAATGACTCTGTATTTTTATAAAATGTAAATCCAAACGAAATAATATATTATTTTTCCCAAAACCTGTCTCTTTTCATTACAAAACTAATTGGTAACACGTTTCCATGCGTATCGGAGCCACAATAATCCACACATCATCAATAATCGAAGTATGATGGACCATCTATGTGAAATACTTGACTCGATGCGTGTCTTTCAGCCGAGCTGAAACCCTTGATAAATCGCCGCACGGTTTACACTCACAAACCGTATTTTTGGCGAATTTTTACGGGAGAGCGAAATGTAAGTACGCCTATCCATCATGTTTTGTATGACGGTTACGTTGAGTTTTATTTATCGTGTTCTTGCGCCTTCGAGCCCGTTGGCATTGATATGAGTGAGGTACGTACGGAGTTGAAATACACGAATATCTTCCGTAAAATCGCAGGCGTTTAGAAATAATTTAAATTTCAGGAGCAGCCACAGTTCAACTAAACACAACTGTTATACGACTTACATTATACTGGTCTAACTAATTAAAAAAGTAGTTAAAGGATATTGAATAACTCATATTGATTAGCTTTAGGCTATAAACCAGGTGAATTCGGACAATAACGATATTTTTTATTAGATGGACATTTGGATTGAGTTGAAAAACAAAGTTCAGTTGTGTTTTCGTCTTAAAAGAACTGGATCAAAAGTAATTCATAGAAAACCTAGACAAGATAAATTTTGTAGCTTTTAGTTGTAGTATCACTAGCTCTTTCTCTTTCAGTATCCTGGAATTTCAGTTAGACGGAGACTGGATAAAAATCCAATTCGTACTAAGGCCTCACTAGGTCCATTGTGCATTCTCCTAGCACCTCCTAGCTCGTGAGCCAGCCTAAAATAAAAACTATCTTTAAAAGTCACAGTTAACTTAATATAGGGTGGAATTAAAAAACAGAAAGACGTGAGAAGGAGAATTATAAACAATGACTCTAATAATCACAAGAATTGCATCGCTAGATTTAAAGAATAAAGGTCAAAAGTATCGATGGAAAAGATGCAAAAAGTAGTGCATTTAATTAACAAAGCCAGAAAGAAAAAAGGGTGAAATTGGGAATTCTAAAAATACGAATTTTGATTATTATAGAAATTTATTCACAACTAAAAATGTAGCTTTATAATTTTAGTTTACAATACAATAATACAATAATATATTTTATTGATAATATATTGCTGTTTTTGGAATGCTAATTTGTTGTACTAAAATTGCAGAAACCACTATTTTGTTCCCTGAAACTAAATTGATTTATAAATTAGTTTTTACAGTATTCTTACAACAAAATTATAAAATAGTTTTTACGATAACTATAAAATTGTTACATGAACATTTATACAACTATTATATATATATTTAAAAAGTCGTATAGGAGATTAATTAATTAGACTATAAACCGCTTAGCATTTATGTACTCATCCTCCTTTAAACAAAATATAATTTTGGAATTTGAGACCTGGTGTGTGTCGAGCGAGTGAAATATATATTTTTATTTTTATCTCTTACAATTCATACATTGTAACTTATAGGTATAAAAACCCTTGTTTAGTTTCTACGTTTGCCGCCGTCTTCGGATAGTCTTCAAGTAGAGAGGATATAAGTACTTAAAACGATTTTAATATTTTAATACTTTTGTTAACTCTTGGGGCTATCCGGGGTTGGCGACTGGCGAACAAAACCATAACCGAGGGCGTCCACTTTGTATCAGTTTTAACTGTCTGGACGTTCTCTTTTTGTATTTGCGTAATTATTTTTTTTTTTTTTTTATTGATGTAATTCTATTGTACACCGTAAATGCAAAATAAACTATTATTATTATTATTATTATTATATACAACATTTCATCTAATAAAATTAAATTGCTTTATAGTGATTTTATATTGTTGCTTTGGATCACCTATACAACTTTTTGGTTATACAAATACAACTGTTTCTTAAGCTCATACTAACGCTTTAAAAAATAGTTATATAAATGTTCGTGTGAGATAATTCCGCGTCAATAGCAATTTGCTTCTGAGGAAAACTCTAAAATAACTGTAATATAGTGTCGAAATACACTTCTGCAAATCAAAAAACTATATAGAGCTAATATTAATCAATAATTTTACTTAAGAATAGTGTTACACTGGCTTTTGGTATCACAATTTATTTCAATTCAACTTTACAATAACTCAATTCAACTTTAACAATAACGATACAACTGATAACATTAACATAAAACTTCCAACTGACGTCAGGTCGTCGTCTTATATAGCTTGCCTCGACCTTCTACAACCTTCTAGAACAATCTGGACTTTTCTTTGACAAGGAATGACATTTCGATACATTTCGGGAATATTCTATCTTCTTCATTTACTCGTACCTTTACTTATGACGACCACAGCACACTGTAGAGGGATGAGTAACATTCCACTTCTTCTTCTATATGTATGTTTCCTATGATAGCCGCAGGCTACTGCAGGGTGCTGCGTAACATTACTCCCTCCTCTCTAGTCATTCGCCCCGAATAACTTGATTACTGGGATCTGGTTGGAGCCAACGGGGAGGATCTGAACCATGGTATGGAGCTAACTTCTCAATGTGAACTACGTTGAATTTACTTCCCGCTGACAGTTGAATGCGGCAGATCAGTTCGTTGATTTTCCTTAAGGACGGAGTAGGGGCCTTCCCAGTTCCGTTGCGATTTTTGACGAAGTCCTCCTCGCTGCTTGGAATTGCACAGCTATACCACAGCTTATAAAATACAGCTCCACAACTCCGTGTCGGCGTCTTTGATCTGGCGGTCGAGAACCAAGCAAGACGGAATGGTGCTATCTCTGTTAGATTCAAGGGAAAAGTCGGGCCCGGATTAAACAATTTTTTTATTATTGAAAAAATTGAAAACCTTGGCGTAATAAGGTTGGTCACATGCCATATTAAGTAAGTTTTGGGAAATTACATTTTTAATTTGTTTTAAATCTTTCAAATATAATTAAAAAAATTATTTAAATATAAATATTACGAAAAATAGCACATCTTTCGGATTAGAGGTAAAATAATTTATATATGGCTAGTAAAATCCTCGTTAACAAATGTTTTGAGCTAAAACAGTCACTTCACGACAAATTGTGGCTTGGATCCATTTTACACCAAGGGCTTCAATTGTTAAAGAATTGTGTCATGCTCGTGGATGCAAATCAAGTGGTACCCCCGTGTCTTTGGCAAGTGTTACTCTTCGCGCAATGGGTTTATACCTAGATAAACGAATGCTTCGACTGAGGTCTGGGAACTCTATGGTATTTTGGAATTATAAAGAATGTGTGCTTTTGTTTTAACAATATTGGTTATATTTAGATGTATTCTTATTATTTGAAATACAGATTTGTAGAAGTTATACTTTGACAGTTTTTATTAATATAATATATTCAATTTTTATCTGACCATACCGAAGTAGGAAATTTTAAAACTTTATAGTAATGTGAAATTTGAATTACAATATTACAAGATATAACATAATTAGTACTTATTTTAGGTAGGTACTAAATTTGTACTTGGAGAAAGTAATATCGATTTTTACAAGAAAACTTGAAAAGTAAATTAATTTAATTCCTATTTCTGATGTAAAACTTAAACCAAGAAAACAAATAAATTGTAGTTTGTTCAACAAGGGTGGATATGATAGCCATATCACACAAAGACGAAGTTTGAGCACGACGTCGTAGGCGGAGAACTCAATCGTCTGATTGTGATATAAACAATCTACTCGATATGGTCAGTATATTTTTTCTACGACCCACTAACGAAAATCTACAAATTTAAAAAATTATTTTAGGTTATTTAGACAAAATAACTAATTTTAAAATAATTTACGAAGTTGACTAATTTATAAAATAAAATAAACATGAAAAATTAATTAGTCCTCGGCCTAGATTCGATCCCGGACTTTTCGCGTGGAAGGCAGATGCTCTGTCTTCATCTTCACCGAAACTTTCAGGACTTTAGTTTTAATACTCGTAATTAAATTAGTATCATGTAGTTTAATTAAAATTTATTTTTTTTTAAATGTGGACACAATAGAAACAAAAATGCTATTATTTATCGAGTCTGCACAAAAATTTTAATGTATATTTAATATCAATAACTAAAATATATATTGACAATTAGTTTAACAGAATTGTCACTTATTTAAAAAATTTTAAATAATAGGAGTTGGGTGACCAAAATATGAACTGTGATTTGTAGATTTAATTTTGTTAAAGTGTTCTTACTACCTAAAATGGATATGAAATATATTTGTAGTTGAACACAATAACATACTTTTTTGTTTTGTAGTATGTGCGTAGATTGGCTAATATCCATGCACAGATTACAAAACGAAAAAGTATGCTATTGCCTTCAATTGAACGAATATATTTCATATCCATTCTAGGTAGTGAGAACACTACAAAAAAAATAAATTCGCCAATCACCGTTCATATTTTGATCAACCGACTGCTATTATTTTTAAAATTTTAAATAAATGACAATTCTGTCAAACTAATTGTCAGTATATTTTTTAGTTATTGAGATTAAACACACAATAAAATAAGTTATTCTTTTGGAAAACGTTAGCATGGATGACTAAAGGGTATTGGGTTAATTAATTCTAAAAGTGTGGTACAAATGTTATTTTTTGTAGCCAATTCTTCAAAATTATTTTGAAATATCTTTTCAATATTGAATATAAGTTCTACAAATTCATCATTTGACAGTTGCAGATTTCCAAATGTATCTGAATTGGCGTTATCATATGCCTTTAAAAAGCAATAAAAAGAAAAATCATCTATTTCAACGTGATCTTTGTTATATTTAAGACAGGTATCGCAGGAGTGGATCCGCAAGGCTTTTATTAAAAGGTAACCACACACATACCTGATAAAAATTTTCTGTAGCAATTCGTCTTTACAATAATTTAGGGTGTTAATAATTTCATCATAAAATAAAATACAAGGTGTTCCATTTAAAAAACATACATTTTAATTTGCCAGGCAAAAACGTGACACCCTGTATATCCAAAGATATTTTTAAAATATGTAGGTATTTTTCAAATCCATATAACTTTTATTTAAAACTTTCTTGCGTGTCTACAACAAAATAATGAACAATAACGCACTAATGGGACACCCTGTATAAATTATATTTTTAACAATGAAAATGTCTTATAATGTGGTACTTATCGGTTTGGGTCCTTGGGAAAACTAAAGAATGTTTTCTTGCAGGTATAACCCTTATTAAAACAGCTTTTGACTGCACAAACAGAATGATGTCTTTTTTTCATTCATTCTACTCACAGCTAGTCACCAAAATAATAACAGTACCTTTAACTCAAACAAAATCTACGAAATTATAGGCTCCACGAAATTATACAATCAACGAAATTATACGCACGACTCAACACCTTACCTAAGTACACTTCTGAACGCCAAAACCGTCTTTTCCCTTCGAAGGCGGAGCTTAAGCGATGCGCGACGAAATCGACGCAAACCGTTGCCGCCAAGAGAGTGTTTTAGCTGTATTGTATAAGCTGTGGCTATACCTTGTCACCCCTCTCAAAAGGTGTATCTGTGGCACGCCTGTCCATTCTAGCTTATGCTTTATCGGTTTGGGCTTGCAGTCGTTCCCGAGCGAATCCATAGACCTTTGTCCTGCCATTGCATCATCACATTGTTTACACCAATCTGCTACATCCCGTCGGCAATTGACCCAATAAAATCTTTCCCGAATTCGTGCCAGTGTCCTCTTAGTATCAAAGTGTCCTCGTATTTCAAAACACTCTATATACAATATAACAAATAAATGAAGTCAATTAAAATTGTTTGACGATGAGAAAACAATCAAATATGTATAACTTCGTCCAGGGTGTTCTGCTTTAAAAACGTATAGGTTTGGTCAGCACCTTGTTTATGGATCACCGCGAATATTTAAGAATAATTGTTAAATATGGTCGTACAACTTTTATATTAAATTTTTTTCGTATTTCCAATCATAAATCAGCTATCAATCAATTACGCACTGATGGGACGCCTTGTATATGTGTTATTGGCTAACATGTTGGTATCGTTGGATAAGAAAATTTATAGGAAATTTTATACTAAAATATACTAAAAATTGCGTAAATTAGCGATATTTAAGAAATGTTTCAGAACAAATTGAAATATTGAACAATTACGTACTAATTGGATACCCTGTATAAATTCAACATAAAATTATGAGTCTCTGTTTTCACGATTAAAAATTAGATTAATATTGTCGGGCGGACATTTCGGGTGGCACTTTCACATCCCCAACTAGCCATTCATAAAAGTGTATTTGTTGTGAAGTTCACATCATCATCTATTGTATAGTCCAGGAGACAGTGACTATTTTCGGTATTTATTTTCCCAGTCAGCAAGCACGAATAGAGAATTGTAGGATTAGCAATTCTAAGCAAAATTCATATATATTTAGAGGGGGGATCCGATGGGCTGAGGTCGAAAATGCGTCAAAACATACGAGAACACGGCCCTTTTTTTCCATTGATAAAAATAGTTTTAGTAGTAAGAGATGTACTGAAGTTAAGTAAAAAAATAGTCTGATTAATCTGTATGGATAATATATTTGGCAAGTGAATAAAATACACTTTCAAACGAGTTATGTACACAATTATTTCTACGACCACAATTATTTAAAGAATGTTCCAGGTGTTTTGTATATTAAAGTGTACGCATAGGACACATAAATAAAATCTTATATCACAATGTTTCACCTAACCAGTTGGTTTATTTATAGAAATTAAACATAATAATTGAAGATATTACAGAAGAAAATAGGGAAATAAATTACATTTCCTTTTACACTTTTATAAAATAATTGTTTTATTTAGAATTCACGAATCACTTATTACTCTACATTAATTATAATTATTGTTAGTTTCGTTATGTCAAATCATTTATACTAGAGGTGTGAGGAAAATACAGTGAACTGTGGAACGCCAATATCGTTGGATGCGCGTGGTAGAAATGGTCCTATAATACTGCTAAAAACATAGCTAAATTTTCATGGAAACACTGTACTTTTGACATTTGATATACTCCGACGCATATACATTATTGATGTAATCTCATGATTTTACAGTAATAGTTTTTGCAATTTTAGTGTGATTTTTAGGTTATTATGGTTATTCATTTTATTTGGTTCTGATCTTTTGCGCTTTTAGAGTATTTGTCTTTTATATAGTTTTTAATTTGAATTTTAATATTGTGGTCTATTTATATTTGATTGCTGCTTTTCGACTAGTGCTTTATTCTTTTTGTGTTAAAATAAGCTTTATAACCATTAAGTACATGCTTCTAGTTGATATCTACCTAATCGTCATCGGGTGCTTGCAACAATGGGAAAAAGTGTATGGTTTTTTTGGTGTAAAGTTAGACGCCTTCATTTTTCAGGTAAGTTATTTGTAGTTATTTTTTACTTAAAAGGTTAGCAATACGTCCTGGTTCGGGGTATGACTTTTGGGTTTTAGCTATCTGAGCCAAATTGTCGGCTAAGTGTCCTCTTTTAGGGCACCCAGAACCGAAAACTATATATGAATATAATATGTTTTTTTTAAATTATTTTTTAATATGTATGCAGCTTGGATGAGGGCTTTAGGAAGAGATCCTAAGACTGAACACTGACTGCTATAAATGTCGTTTTTAGAGCACATTTCATAGTAAGTGATTTCATTCTAGCAGCAATGAGGAAACGTTTAAAAAACATGCTGCACCAGCTATTACTCTAAGACCTCGTCTCTTTAAGTTATTATTACTTCATTCTAATGCATATATTAAAATGGTTTTTAACTTATGTCCTTATGATTAAAAGATGTAGGTATTTTAGTTATGTTATAATAGAAATATATGATACTTTGTATTGACTGACCTGCTGGCCACTGGTCATTCCACTTTTACTCCCTTTTTCATAAATTATCAAATTATTTAAAAACAAATACATACCTAGCTATTTTCTGTAAATTACATTAAAATTTTAGTATTAATATTTTACTAATAAAACTTCAGTTAATTTATCTTATATATATATATATATATATATATATATATATATATATATATATATATATATACACAACGGAAGAGTTAATTGGATTTTCTCCTTATTGCGTTTCAAAAATAGTAATTTAACATGATTTAAAAACAAATACATGAAATGGGCAAAATAGGCCTACAAAGGCACTTTGTAAACAATCTCACTTGTATCGATGTGACGTAATGCGCGAATTCAATCTGGCTTACTTTTGTTAATAGATTGGCGTTCCATTTTAAATATACAGTTCACCGGGAATAGATTATTTAAATATACATGGACCGGGAAAACAAGTACGAAAAAATTCACTGGCTCCTGGACTAGTACTGTATCGAAGGAATTTTTATGAATGAAACAATATACGACCCTCCACAATTGCGGTCTACTCTACTTCCGCTGTTGTCAGACATTATTTTTTTTTTGACAATTTAAAGACCTAACAGTAATTCAAGCAAACGCAATAACATTACTACAGTTAAAAACATCGCAAACTTGGCATCAATATTTTAATTTTATCCAAATACTGCATTTCTGTCGATGATCATCCGCGTTGACTTCAGAAATTGTGTAATCTCTATTGGTTATATATATCTATAGTTAAAAGCACGTAAACTTCAATGTTCAATCCGATTATTGAGTTTCTACCGCGGACACCACCGTTCATTCTTCAAAAATGTTGTAAATAATCCTATCTGTCTTGGTTATATATCTATGGGCACTTTTGTCTTGGGCGCTTTTGTCGGGAAGCGTATTTGTCGGGAAGCGTATTTGTCGGGGCGCTTTTGTTAGAGCGCTATTTTCGGGGCGCATTTGACGGGTCACCATAAATAAAAATCATGCATGTCGTTTCCAAGATAATTGAGGCGTTCCATACTTAAAACTCACTATGTATATAGAATAGGTGTATTATAGTTAACTTTTTGACTATCTGGAAATTTGATGTTTTTAAATTTTAAGTTACGATAAGCAATTGAAAATTTTAAAGAAGCAAAAAGTTAATTGCTCGAGAGAACTTGAGAGAGCTCGAGAAAAACGAGAAATTCTCTTTGAGAGATGACATTCTCGTCTCGAGAGAAAATATCTCTCTCTTCTCTTAAGAAACATGAGAATCTCTCGTCTCGCGGCATCACTCCTTTCGTTTCTAGACCATAGTCGGAGTTTTGACATAAGTGAATATACGAACTCTTGTATATTCGATTATACAAGGGTTCGTATATTTGACATACGTCATAATACGTAAATAGCTGCTGTAATACATATAATAACAACGACATATCGATCGTTTTCATTGGTTCATATTTCAATGAGTTATGTAGTCAGATTTATTTGTCTCATTTGAGAGATGGATTTCCTTCTGAGTTAATTTTCTTTTTTCACTAAAAACGATTTAGTACCGCCTCTGGTGGCGCCTAATGAACATGCATATTAAAATAATACACGGCGTAGTAAAGTCATTGGTGCCAAATGCCGGTGTCGGAATTTCACTTCTTGCAATACAAATACGATTGTGAAGTGCGCGATCATAAATGTACAACAACCATTTAGATAAAAGTTTTTTCCCGGCCATGTGCTTCGCAACGCGAACGATAACCACTTGGAGCCCTGAGAAAACGACACCACCACGACGACGGCGCCGATTTATGGAAATGAAAGAGGAAATGAAGACATCACCGACGGGAACTTGTATTTTTTGCCGTACGGTAGAGTTAAAATACGTTTGCTATAACCCTATTCAATTTTAGAACGAGTCAAATATATGGCAGAGTTAGTTTAATAAAAAAGTTTTAGTCATATTTGAAGGAAACTAAAACAGAATAGTTTTTACGACTAGAGTGAATAATATGATGGTCATACTGCAAGAAGACGCAGTGCTCAATCATCTGAATTGCGATACGGACAATCCACTTGAGTTGTACAGTATACAGTGTGGTCCAATCAAAAGTATCCACCCTCCTTTTCTTGGTTCCTTCAGATTTAAAGAAGAACTTTAACCCTCGAGCAGTGGAGTGAAAAACTCCTAGAATTTAGATAGGGAAAGTACTAGGTATGGCACATTTTTAAAAAGGTAATTCTATAAGAAATTCAGTAATGCCAATATTGTTGCATCAAATTCCGATATTAGCGCCTTCTTGAGGGTGAAAATTGTGCACCTACAAGCAGAAATGCTTGAACACGTCGATTTTTGTTTGGAGCAGGACGCATTTTTTTTTAATTTCAGCATCGACGCTTCCACCATCGAGGTAAACAACCCCTAAAATGTAAATAAGGAAAGTACCAGATAGCAGACAAGCACTACTCACCCTGAACAGACCACGAATTTACTCAGGGTTAGTACTA